>CM061139.1:47892119-48513609 GCA_030789695.1 Scilla litardierei
ATGACACGTTAATTCCATATTGAATATAAATGAATTGCATCAAGCAGACGAGTAAGATAAATAAAGTGAATTGATTTTTGAAATATCGGATTTTGAAAATCCTTATATGTATCTTAACTCCCCCTGAATCTAACATATAAAATTAGATTCTTGGAAATTGAGTTAAATTTTCATTTGCGCTATTTATTATCATTATCTCTCCCCCTTTGGCATTAGCCCAAAAATGGGGGGCATACAACGACAACAATTAGGAAATGTAAAATCCAACATCGGGAGTCGTAGACAACGACAATGGACCAACTTGACACCAAGGAAAAAAATGTGGAAATCAAATCAAGGTGTGCCAAAATGTCCAATATAAAAAAAAAATCAAAATCATCAAAAACACCAAATAATTATTCATTTCTTGAATAAAGAAACATACTCTTCAATATTCAATATTCTTGGTTAATTTTGTGCATGGAAAACAATTCTATACAATTATAGAATTTAAATCTATTTAACCAAGTTTTTATGCGTCGAGCGACGGAATCACATTTCAAATGTATTCAACGAATATTAAAATTTGCACGACGAATAAAAGACAAAGAGAACGATGATGAACATATATATATGTATAGAGACAACATGAGTACATCCAAAAAGATATCACATCGAATATAAGAGGTACATCATATGAAGTGAGACACATCATCTATATAAACAATAAAAAGTACATTATCATCATCAATATCGTCATATCATAAAATCCAAAACCGACATCCAGAAAGCACAAAAAAAATACATCAAAGCATCTCTCAACCCCATCCTAACCCAAAACACTCTCACTAAAATATATCAGCCAGAATGCAGTGGAGAGTCCTCGGAACAGACGATCACGAGGAGGAGGCTGGATCTGCAGCGTCCGTGGGTCCAGTCGACGGAGTGGACTCAGGCTCTGCAGGGAGAAGAGGTGTCTCAACAGATGGAATCGTCGGGGCAGGAGTGGAGATCTCAGCAACAGGCTCAACAGCAGCATGAGTCTCGACAGAAGCAGCAGCAGCAGATACATGAGCAGGCTCGGAAACAGGGTCAGCAGCAGGCTCAGAAGGCTGAAGAGCTGCAGCAGATGGCTCTGGAACACCGGAAGTGGTGCCAACTCCAGGAGCAGAAGTGGAAGTATCAGCAGCAGCAGCAGTGGCCTCAGCGCCACGGGCAAAAGAAGTGACAAGCTCGTCAATCTCCTCATCGTCCATCTCCTCGGCCTCAGAAACTGAAGGAGGAAGATCGATCCCCATCAGACGAGCCATACGACAAACGACCTCCTCGGTACGAGCCAAACGTGACTCGTGCCGACGAAGAAGGCGTACGACATCGTCCAATGTAGCAGGACGAGAGGGGGCTGCAGCAGCTGACGGAGAAGCCTGAGAAGCAGATGCGGTAGACCTCTGCACGTGACGAAGAGCCGCTAGAGATTTCTTCACGGCCGTCGCGTTCAGAGGCGTACCCAAGGGACGCTCATCGTCAGGAGGGAGGGGGACTCGGAAATGACGAAATACGAGAGTCAACAAGCAGGGGTATGGAATGTGCGCAGACTTATTGGTCTTGCGTATACACTCGAAAGAATCCATCTTATCGAGTATCACGCGAGCCCAATTTATCTCGCACCCCAAGAAAAGAGCGTATATGAGCTTCAAAAACGGCTGAGAGGGAAGTGAAGAGGAACCATACTTAGGGAGGAGACACGACTTCAAAATTAGGTTAAGAACCCACGCATTCGGCTTAAAGGATTTCGAAGGAATACCAATGAATGCGGAGGGGATAACCTGGAAAATCTCAGAAAGAACAGTCTGATCCAAGGAAGAGATATCGTCTACGGAAATTTCCGAAGGGAGGAGACCACACGATGAACAACCAAGGATCTCCCCCAAGATTTCTGCCGTGAGAACTATAGGAGTTCCCAAGACAGTCGTCTCAATGGAGTGGCTGGCATCGTACTGGCCTCGAACGCGATTGGCATAGAACAATTTCACGAGGCGAGGATACGGTTTGGGATTGGCTTTGGGGTCGTATCGGAGATAATCTAGAAGACCACTATAGGACAGAAGATCAGCAAGGCCGAGGAAATCAGAAAACTGAACGTAATGCTCTAACAACAGTGGACAGTGCTCTATACGGTTGTACGCTGCGAGACACTGAGGGTAATCGCGACACAACGATATGTCTACACCGCCAACTGGCATAGGAGCTTTACCCTTGGCATTACGGGTCTTTGGAGGTGGGGTAGGTTCCCTAGTAGGCTCATCCTCAGGGATAAAATCAGTATCAGAATCGGGAGGAGTAGCCGGAGATTGGGGAATAGGCTTTTTGGTCTTGGATTTACGGGGTTTGGCTGTGGCAGTCCTAGGCTTCTTAAGAGGGGGCGACGAAGGAGAGGCTTGGTAGACTTGGCACGACGCTTAGGCTTCGGGGGATTCCTAGGGTCCGAAGGTTGTTCTACGGTCATAGGAGAGGCCCCGGAAGAGGCGATAGGAATTCGAGTCTTAGCCATGGCACT
The DNA here is from genome assembly GCA_030789695.1 of Scilla litardierei. Taxonomy (NCBI): domain Eukaryota; kingdom Viridiplantae; phylum Streptophyta; class Magnoliopsida; order Asparagales; family Asparagaceae; genus Scilla; species Scilla litardierei. The sequence goes on from CM061139.1 coordinate 47,894,656, forward strand.
ACGAGCACAAGCAAGCAATCACGGAGGATCAACAACAAACCCTAAGCACACAACAAACAAACCCTAATACACAAGCCCTAAGATGAAAAATTCCGAAACCCTAGAATACCTAGGAGGAGAAATCGAACCCTAGGGCAAGAAATCGACCTAGGAGAGGGAGGGAGATACCTAGGAGGAGGAGGCGACGGCGGCGGACGGCGGCGATGGCCGGAGATAAGGCCAGAGTCGACGGAATTTGAAGGGGCTCGATCGGGGTTTTGGGGGTTTTCGAGTGTGAGCTGGAGAGAAGACCGACTAAAAATGTTTTAGTCGAATAGAAAGAGAGTATAAGTCGGTCTGGAATCAAAAAGACATAACTGCCCTAACACACTTAGTCGGTCACAGTTCAATCACTGACCGACTAGATTACGATCTAGTCGGTCGGTCAATGAGCTTGAACCGACTAAGTCGAAACAGTAGCTCAGAAGAATTTCTAGGGCAAGAATTAGTCGGTCGCAGTATACTTACTGACCGACTAGTTTTCAATCTAGTCGGTCGAAAAGTGTACTATGACCGACTAACGAAAGAAAATGATAGGAGATGGATATTTGCTTGATCTAGTCGGTCTGAGTACATTTGCTGACCGACTAGATGAGAATCTAGTCGGTTGACAAGTGTACTGAAACCGACTAGAAGAGTCCAAAAGTAGAAATTTGATTTCTCTTCACAAACCACTTGGATGAAACATCCTAACTCACTCATTAGACATCTAGATTACCCCATAAAACGTCGAAATCTTAAATACGACATTGAAATACGAATTCGAGCAATAAATTCAAATAAATCACATAAAATTCCCAAAAATTCAATTAATCTAGCATGAATGAAATATCGCGAAATATATTAGCATGCAAGATGATTAAATTTAAATATGAATCCTATATCTCGGATTCACCCATAATCCCCAATTCTCGACGCAACCGCACAAAGGAGTCCTCCTTTAGGGGTTTCGTGAAAATATCAGCGATTTGCTTTTGGGTTTCAACGTACACTAAAATGATGTCCTTTTTAGCAACATGATCATCTAAGAAATGGTGTCGGACATCTATGTGTTTCGATCGGGAATGGTGCACCGGATTCTTTGAAAGACAAATAGCACTTTGGTTATCCACCATGATAGGGCTAGTATCACAATGAATACCAAAATCCTTCAATGTGTGTCTCATCCAAAGAACCTGGGCACAAGCGGCACCGGCGGCAATATATTCCGCCTCGGTGTTTGAAAGTGAAACCGAATTTTGCTTCTTGGAAAACCAAGAGACAAGAGAATTTCCTAGAAAATGGCAAGTGCCACTAGTACTTTTCCTGTCGGATTTGCATCCCACATAATCAGCGTCACAATATGAGACTAACTCATATGTGCTAGATCTCGGATAAAGTAATCCAAAATCTAAAGTGTAACTTAGATAGCGAAAAATACGTTTTACCGCTACTAAGTGAGAATCCTTAGGTTGAGACTGATAACGAGCACATATACACACGGCAAACATAATATCGGGCCTACTCGCGGTAAGATAAAGTAAGCTACCTATCATACCTCGATATAGACGAATGTCTACATCTTTTCCGCCCGTATCTTTATCAAGATGCGTAGTCGTGCTCATTGGAGTCTTTTTCCCGGAGGCATTCTCCATTCCAAATCGCTTTAGCAACTCCACCGTGTACTTCGTTTGGTGGATGAAGATTGCATCGTTCATTTGGTGAATTTGGAGACCTAAGAAATATTTGAGTTCGCCCATGTGGCTCATCTCAAATTGTTCCTTCATAACATTAGAAAACTCTTCGCAAAGAGTGAAGTTAGTAGCACCGAAAATGATATCATCAACATAAATTTGAACTAATAAAATATCATTATTCGCATGCTTAATAAAAAGTGTCGAATCGGCTTCGCCCATTTTAAAATTCAAATCCAAAAGAAAATTCTTTAGGCGATCATACCAAGCTCGAGGAGCTTGTCTCAAACCATAAAGAGCTTTCTTTAGTTTAAAAACGTGATTTGGAAATTTTTCATTTATGAAGCCCGGAGGTTGAGAAACGTAAACTTCCTCAATGACATCTCCGTTTAAAAATGCACTTTTAACATCCATTTGAAATAATTTAAAATTCTTATGGCATGCAAAAGACAAAAGTAATCTAATTGTTTCTAATCTAGCTACCGGAGCGAAAGATTCTTCGAAATCGATACCTTCCTCTTGACGATAGCCTTGAGCTACTAACCGAGCTTTGTTCCGGACGACGACTTGGTTTTCGTCGGTTTTGTTCTTGAAGATCCACTTTGTCCCTATGACGGTGTGGTTCTTCGATGGCAATGGAACAAGCTCCCAAACTTCATTCCTCTCGAATTGAATGAGCTCCTCCTCCATGGCTAAGATCCAAGCGCTATCTTCGCATGCTTCATTAATATTCTTTGGCTCTATCGATGAGGCAAAGGCACAATTTGCGAAGTGGTGAACTTACGATCTCGTCTTGACACTATCATAGATATTGCCAATGACTTGCTCATGGGGATGGTCACGAACCGAATGAAGCCGTTTGGGAATACCTTGATCACTAGGAACATTCTCAACAACTTCATTAGTTGGGTTAGTCTCAATAGACTCAATAGAATCATTAGACTTAGAATTATCAAACGAATCACATAAAACATCCATAGAATCATTATCATTTGAAATTCTAGTTGGAACAAATCCTTCATTAAATGAGACATGAAGCGACTCCTCGATCGTTGAGGTTCGTTTGTTGAATATCCGGTAGGCTTTGCTACGCGTAGAGTATCCAACAAAGATCCCCTCATCGGATCTTGGATCGAATTTGTCCAAACTACCATATGTGTTCTTAATAAAACATTTCGAACCGAAAACACGAAAATGTTTAACTTGAGGCAACCTACCAAACAACAATTCATAACAAGTTTGTTTAGTGCCGGGCCTCAAAAGTATTCTATTAAACACATAGCAAGCGGTGTGTACCGCTTCCGCCCAAAATTGATGGCCAAGTTGGCTATCATCAAGCATAGTGCGAGCACACTCCACTAGCGTCCTATTCTTTCTCTCAACTACACCATTTTGAGGAGGTGCACGAGGGAAAGAGAAGGTGTGAGTAATACCAACTTCATCACAAAATGTCTCAAAAGACTCATTCTCAAATTCACCTCCATGATCACTACGAATAGTGACAATGGTGGTTCCTAAGAGATTTTGTACTTTCTTAACAAAAATTGTGAAGTTTTCAAAAGCTTCATTTTTATTACACAATGAAAATACCCAAGTAAATCTTGAATAGTCATCTACGATGACAAGTCCATACCTTGCATTTCCTAAGGAAGCTACTCTAGTTGGCCCAAATAAATCTAGATGTAATAGCTCTAGTGGCCTTTTAGTAGAGATGCTTTTCTTAGGTTTAAATGAAGATTTAGGAAGCTTGCCGCGTTGACAACAATCACAAAAACTTTTCTTTTCAAAAACAAGCTTCGGAAAACCTTTAATAGAATTCAATTTTGAAAGCTTATATAGTGTTCCAAAGTTCACATGTCCAAAGCGTCGATGCCATAAGTGTTGTTCACTTGTGATGGCAACGAGACATTGTTCATATGACTTAGGAAGATCCAAAATATAAATGTCTTTACGACGAGTTCCGGAAAATAATAATTTTTCATTATCCTTTCTTAAAATATGACACAATCCTTTCGCAAAGCTAACTTTGTAACCTTTGTCACAAAGTTGACTTATTGAAATAAGATTATGATTTAAACCACTAACAAGATAAACATCACTAATTAATGGTTTAGAAGGGTTACCGACTTTACCAACAGCTATGATGGTTCCGCTCTCGTTGCCTCCAAATACGACGCGGTTTCCATTCGCAATGGGAACCACTCCGGAGAGCAATCGAGCGTCACCCGTCATGTGTTTTGAACACCCGCTATCGAGTATCCAATTCCCTTTGGAGCTAAATTTAAATTTGTTGCTCCTTTTCTTTTTCTTTTCCTTGAGTACCTAAAGATAGAGACTTTCATATCATGGTACCCAAGGTCATTGGGTCCAAGGGATTAGACCTTTGGAAGCCAAGTCCAAGTGGACTTAGACTTCCCCACATAATTCTTACTATGTACAACATCCGAAAAATAAGCATTCATGTACATTTGTTTTTCGTCCATGCTTGTGTCCTTTGGGCTCCAAATAGTGAATATTTTGGGAGCCATCATCCTATTGGGTGCATGCATGCGACGTTGATTTCTACGTGATGCATGTTGTGGATAGGCATACGGGACATGATGGAATGGTGCACGACAAGAATTATTCATATGATGCGGTGGGTGAACATATGCATGTGTGGGAACACGTGCGTGAGGGTGTCTCACATGGTGTGCACGTGCCCGAGAATGTGTTGCATAAAAATCATCATATGTGTGAGCCGGTGGAGTAGAACGTGTGTTCCTACGTGGCATGTTATTGGTGTACATGTAGGCATGCCCCTTCTTTGGAGGTCCACCCGAAGTGGGTTTCTTTCCAAAAGAGGGCGTGGACGAGGTGGAAGCACCATTGGTAGATGAACTACCAATAGAGTGTTTGCTCCCACTCGTAGAGTCACCGGAAGTTGGCCTAACAAAAGTAGTGGCCGCTTTGGATGGACATCCCATCGTGTACCCCAAACCAATGTGATGATTGGCCGGAAGTAAGTCACTTAGGATTTTATCCAAATGGTCCTTACCTTTGTTGAATCTCGTGATTCGGCCTAATTTGTTCTCATATTTCTCTTTGAGAGAACGCATAGAAGTATCCAAATTGGACACTTGCGATGTGAGCACAAAAACACAAGATTTAAGATTCTCGTTCTCAATACTCAAAGTCGAGTTTTGAGAAGTTAAATCCGCTATCCTATGTTCTTTCGGATCCTCGATGCTAACATGTTCAAGTTTAGATTTGAGATTAACAATCTCATTTCTTAACTCTTCAACAACGGTGTCGTTGTTGGTGATGATAGTCTTAGGCGATGTTTAAATGCTAGCTAGGTCATCTTTTACCTTAGTATATCTATTTACTAACTTAGTGTATTTTGACCAAAGTTGAGAGTTAGCATTTCTAAGATCATCCATCGTTACCTCATCGCTTTCGTCATTACTATCATCGGAAGAGGAGGATCCTTGATCGTTCTCCTCTCTTGCCATGAAGCACATATGTGCTTGCTCCACTTTCTCATCATCCGACTCTCCGCTTGAGGAATCCTCGGAGTCAGTGAATGTTGCTCCGACAAGTCCTTTCTTGTACCCCTTTTTGTATTTCTTGGACTTATCGAATTTTGGCGCCTTCCACTTCTCCTTTTGTTTGTTGAGAGGACACTCCGCTTTCATGTGTCCTGGCTTATTGCACTTGAAACACAAAGGAGAGGAAGAGGCGTTAGAAGAACCAAATTTACCTTTGGTCTTGAAGTTACCTTTCCGGAAGAAACGGTTGAACTTCTTGGCCATGAGTGCCATGGACTCCAAGTCCAACTCGTTTTCCGAGTCTTCATCATCGGAAGATGTGGATGAAGCCGCCTTGAATGCAATCGCCTTTTTCTTAGGCGCATCTAGGTTCAAATATGACTTCATCTTTTCTTGTAGCTTCACCTTGCTATCTTTGTGTACCTCGTATGACATCAAAGTACCCATTAGTTGAACTACGGTATATTTGTTCATGTCATTACCTTCCTCGATGGCGAAGGTACATTTTTCCCAAGAAGAGGGAAGTCCTTCAATAAGCTTTAAGCACTTCTCCTTTTGAGTGTAGATCTTGCCGAGGGCCTCTAACTCGTTTATTATGTCAACGAAGCGAGCGTAATATTCTTTCATCTTCTCGCCCTGTTGCATATGAAACATTTCGTAATCTTTGGTTACGACTACGAGTTTAGAGTCTCTTACACGACTCGTCCCTTCATGTAGTATGAGGAGAGAGTTCCAAATTTGATATGCACTCTTACATGTGCATATCTTATTGAAGTCCTCGGGCTCCAATGCGCATTGCAAGGCGTTCATTGCCTTGGCATTGCTTACCTCCGCGGCGACCTCCGCGGTAGTCCATTTCTCAAAATCTTCTTCTTCGGGCTCGATGTACTCCTTCATTGTAGTCCTCCATAAAGATGCACTTCAGAGGAAGGTTTCCATCCGACATTTCCAGTACCCGTAGTTGGTACCGTTGAAGAATGGAGGCCTTGTAGAGGAATGTCCTTCCATCACCGATGACGCTCCTTCACGGTTCCTGAAGGTGTCATAGTTGGAAGGTGGAGGCACGGTCTTGTTGTCGTTGGCAGACATAGCTGTGTATCTGGCTCTGATACCAAATGTAATGCCCTACCAGCTACTGCACAAGTACTAGAGGGGGGGTGAATAGTACTTTAAAATAATAAGGAGTATAATTCCAAATTAAATTGCAATCAACTACCAAATCAATTTGCGGAAGCTTAAATTGAATGACGACAACGAAATTAACAATGCTAACAAACGATGTTAATGGGTTCGGATCCACCCAAGTCTCCCCGACTTGTTCCCGGTGATCCTACGTCCCAACCACCCGGATCCCCTCCGGATACTTAAGTTAGAAACCCTAACTCAAGATTTCCACTATGAATATCTTGTGAAAAACCTTCACAAGATCAAATCATACATGCAAAGGCAAAGTGAATCCCACAACCCGGGATCACAAACTTCTCTCACAACCGAGAGAGCCAATAAGCAATATAAAAGAGTTTAGATGAAATAAATACTCTTACCACAAAATCCTATACCTTGAGTTTTTCTTACCCAAATGGTGGAATGAAGGATTTGAGGAAGATGAAGTCACCAAGCCCTAGCACCAAGGAAATGAGCAGCAATGGGTGCCTAGGGAAGAGTTGGAGACTTGGATCAAGCAATAGCTTGAAAAGCTCACCAAGAACAAGCTTCTCTCTAGATCTAGAAATGAGAGAGAATGGGTTTCTTGTGAGGAAGAGAGCTTTAGATTTGAGGGAGAATAGCTATCTCTTTAGCACTCAATGAATCTCTTAATGGCAGCTCTGTTGAAGATAGAAATGACCTAGGTTCGTATTTATAGGGTCCCATAAAAACAAGTTAGGTCAATCTCCAACGGAAAGAAATCTGTGAGAATTAGTCGGTCAAAGAACAAACACTGACAGACTAGTTCATCAACTAGTCGGTCAGTCACAAAGCATGGACCGACTAAGAGCAGATCTGAGAAGAGATAGAATTTCAGACCTAGAAATCTAGTCGGTCCAAGAAGACTGTCTGACCGACTAGTTTCATAACTAGTCGGTCAGTAAATGAACGTAGACCGACTAAGAGGCAAAATGACTTAGTCTGAAAGCAAGTGACTTAGTCGGTCCAAGAACAAACGTTGACCGACTAGATTGTCAACTAGTCGGTCATCAAACGTTCTTAGACCGACTAACGGTAAAAAGTAGCTTAGGAGAAATATAGCATGAACAGTAAGTCACAACTAGTCGGTCACAGAAGCATCACTGACCGACAAGTTCACAAACTAGTCGGTCGGTGAGTCAACGTAGACCGACTAACTGTAAACAGTAAAGTCCAAGAAATTAAGGAATCAAACTAGTCGGTCCAAGAACAGTTGCCGACCGACTAGATCACCATCTAGTCGGTCAGTACTTGTTCTTGTACCAACTAACATGCACAACAAAGTCCGAATCGAAGCGCGACGCTTCGAGGAAGTTAGAATGAACTTGTGCAAGGATCCTAGAGCTACGAAATGAGCGTAATGAAGATAGAAACGTAAGATATACTCAAGGCTTAACATTCTATCAATCGAAACTAAAAGACTATAAATAAAACCTTAATAAACGGTCTTTGAGAGCTTCGATTGAATCTTCATAACTTCCAAAGCATTGCAGGAGCTTCAACGAAGCTTTAGGCTTGAATACGAGCTTTTGGAAGTGTTGAGATGTCGCTTTGAATATTCTCGTGAAATTGGCGACGATCTCCAATACTGCGCTCACAAATTGTTAGTTCATGAATTATTTATGTTTGCTCATCATCCAAAACCAAATCCGGGGAGTCCAATATTCAACACATGGGTGCACAAAGAAAGAGCTTATGGAGTCATTCTTATCTGTACTACGACCACAGCTGCAGGAATTTTTGGGAGTCATGACGCCGATAGAGGCATGGAAGTACATAGAGTCCCTAAAAGAGAACGATTAGATCATTAACGAGACTTCAGAGCATGATTCAATGGAGCCTTCATGCCTCGATCAAGGAGAGCAAAGCGTAGACGTACCATTGCAATCCTTGAAAAAGGAAGTTCAATTGCTCATTCAGACACAGGAGGCAACATCCCATCAATTCCAAGAGAACTTCCTTGCTCGGAGTCGGCAAATTCAGCAATCCATTGAAAATATTAATCTGATTGCCACTTGCTTAGAAGAAAGTATTTCTTTTGAAATTCAATTTCCAAAATCTAATTTGAGTTCATCTTCTATTGCAGGTATATCGAGCAAGCCATGTCACGAAGAAGTCACGAACAAAAATATCAACATGGCTAGAAGCGTGTGCAAAAGAGAGGTCGAGTTAGCAATTTTGGATGAACATGAGGAGGAGACATCTAGGGATATGTGGTTAGAGATTATCACTATGGAGCCCAAACCCCTCTTTTCTACAGTTTTTTCCAAAAATCATTCATCCCTCTCCCCAATGATTGAGCATCATACCGAGAGCAGTGCAAATCTTTCAAGGAGTAGTCATCAACATGCCTTACTTTATTTTACGTACTTTGATGACTATATTTGGAATATGTTTGTGGCGAAGAATTTTAGACTAATTTGGACTGACATAACTCATCTCTTGCAGGACATTGGTAAACAAGTTATAGAGATGCTTGGAGTTGTGTTGCTGGGGTCCTATTTAGCTAATGGAGGAAGAATACTCGTCGAGGAGCACAAGGAGCAAATTGAACAACTTCCTCCACCATTCAAGATTTGGGATCCGCCATTTGACCACGGTGTGTTCTTTCCATTAGCGTAGATTTTATATGCTTTCCAGGATGCTTGCTTTTAAATAAAATCGTACCCTTTTCGACATTGAGGACAATGTCCATCTTTAGTTGGGGGGAGTGTATGAGACCTTAGGAATTTTTTTAAAACAAATAAGGCAAATAAAAGAATAAGCCACCATTCTCATCATTTAAAACTCCTTCACACACCACAATTGCGGATGATTATGCATTTATTGAGTTCTAAAAATCGTTGATGGCTTGAATTAACTATTTTTTCCTTCATGGAATTACTGTTAATATGCTATTCATGAAAATTTTCAATTGCCATGATTAATATCTCGAAATAGTTTGAATTTATTTCATGCATGCTATTGTGATTAAAAAGCTTATGTATACACGATTTATTGAAACAGTCTTCAAGTTGAAGAGGAATTTGGCCTCTGTTATTAATGTTCATGTTTGAAGAATGGGTGTTGAGTTGCTTATAAAAAAAGAAAAAAAGAAAAAAAAAGTGAAAAAGAAAAAAGTGCATCGTTCCCTTGAGCTAATTGATTAGTCGGGTCTTCGTGCCTCAGGAAGAATTGGAGATTCACGTCGAAAGATGGATGAATGGGGAGTGCAACCAAAAGAAGAAGAGAATAAAACTTAGATGATTCGAGTATTAAGTTCGAGGGGCTCTTCTAAGCCTAATGTCCGAATGTCATCTGGCCTAGGAATCATTAACTGAAAGCTCACTACATGGATCATTCTAGTTGTCAAAAGAAAAAGAAAAAAAGGAAATGGTGAATAAACCAAGCATCTTCAATACCCATGATTTGAACGATCTTTTTGAGATGCCAATTCCTTGGAAGTAAGAAGGCTAGTGCAAAACGATGCTTGCATGTTATTTATTCAAATTAAATTAGAGAAAATATCATGTGATTGATCTTGTGCATGGATTGTGTATATTGATGGTCTAAATCATATTGGAAAGCGTATCACTGAGCCATGTCATAAGCGATTGATAGAATTTATTGTTTTATTAATCATTCGACTTCATCGCTCTTTTTGCTAGGGACTAGCAAATCTCTAGTTGGGGGGTGTGATTCGGGTTGAATATTGCATATTAAACACCCCATTTAGCCCTATTTTGTGCTTATATGATGCTTAATTGGTCTCTAATACATTCGTATTTCATATATCGTCATTTATTAGAGATATCACTTGATTTAAGCACAAAACAGCAATAAACTGAGTATTTCTGCACTTTTTATACTTTTCTTGGCTAGATCTCGATCTCACGATTCCAACGACTATTTATTTGTATTTTTCTGATATCTGTGCTAATTGCTATGAATATTTGAATGCAGATTACCAATTAAAGGCAGAAATACGGAGCAAATACGTATATAAATACGATGTACGCCACCGCCGCCCCGTACGTGACCGCGTGGCTTAATCTCAACAGTTGATCTGTGATCCACCGGCTGCCAAGGTGAGTCGACCTGGCCGCCTCCTCACCGTTGGATGAAGATCCAACGGCCCACACCTAAGATTGAAGGCGGAGCTGTTTCGAACGCAACAGAACTTCATACGGCTACGTGGCGCGATCCTACGAGTTTGTTGCTAGAACGAATGGTGGCGATGGACTTCAATTCAAAATCGTATTCGAACACTGGTGTGCGACGTGGCCAATTCAGAGCCGCACGATCAAGATCCGACAGCCCGAATCGCCCCCGCTTCGATCTGAAATCAAAGCGCGAGATGCATATACAGCGGGGCGACGTGGCTAGATCTTGATCGTTGCTTGATCGATCCAACGGCGTCGAACGTCTGAGGTACATGCAAAGAGGCGATTGGCGGGGAGCGACGTGGATGGTTCGATTTCCAATCCAACGGCTATAATCGAAGACGAATGCGACTCGGAATCGCTCGAGCTAAGCGGGCGCGGCAAAAATCAAGACCCGATTCGGGACACGTGGCACAATGAGGGCAATCCCGCCTGGATCGGACGGTTCACAGCTGCGGGCGGTGTTGTTATTGTAGGAATATTATGCCCTCGAGGCCATTTATTCCTGTGTGAATAGCACAAACATCTTGTTCGAAATAACAGTAAGCTGTTTGGTAATAATTTATCTAAGTTATATTATAATTAGACACCAACTTAGGTAAAGTACTGAGACTTTATGTAAGGTCAAACGGGTATCGAGATGAGTATCTTGATCATGGAGAAACGTTTGACCGTCTGTAGCATAAGTCTAAAATGGTTCGTGGTCGTAGATGTTTCGAGACAAGGATATCGGAACATCGGATAGACCATTGTGTCTTAGTCTTCACCGTTTAGCGGTGGCGATGATCTCATGATCGCTTGACTTGGCGAAGTCGAAGACAAGATACAGGTGCTCATTAGAATGAGTTCACTGAACGATCCACTAGAGTTATCACATGGTTATATTGACCAATCTGTCAGTGATAACTCTGAGTGATGATAGGATAGTTGGTCTTTTGACTTGAGGTCATTTTGACAAACATGTGCGTGAACGGTGCCACTTATATCAACTGACCTAGCTTCGAGGCAATGCCTGTCGAAAGGTCTTTTGATTGGGTGTCACTTGAAACGTACGAGGCGAGTAATGACCAAGAGAGGATTCGTCTCTCCCGGTCAATGGGAGTTAGTGTCGTAGAGTTAGTTCGGCCTTTAGTAAAAACTCTGCGCAGAGTATGTTGGAAGAAGTCCAACATTAGTTGACTAAAGATCGATAGAAACTAACCGGAGTCAAGTTATTGGGGTTGACAGTTTGACCGTACCCCAGACTTGATCTACACGACATATTTAAGACGAAGAGACTATAACTGCGGAATTCATCACGGAAACAGTCAGGTGGTCCCGACAATACTCATGTCAATGAGTTAACCACATAATGATGATTCCTGAAGCAGGGACGGCAACCACTGCTCGTGGTCACTGCCGTATAGGGCTTCGAGCCCAACCTGTTGTAAGGGTCAGGCTGTAGGGTCTCACACAGAGTGTAATGCTTCGTCTAGTAATAGGTAGAAATTAGTTAGGGAGAATAATTTGCATTTTGATGCAAGGGATGAAATAATTGCATTTAATGCAATATGGTAATTTAAGCTTAGATAGGGACTATTTTGCATTTGATGCAAAAGAGATTAAATGTGTATTAAATTGTTTAATACAATATTTAATAATATAAACGCAAGGAAAAGTTCACGGGTAAGACGGGAATGTCCCGGTCTACGCTCAGGTTCGAACGGCGTCCAAATCGGACACCAAATGCTCAAGTTAGAGCCAAAACAGCCAAACAGATCAGACCGGGTCAGACCAGGCTGACCCAGACCAGACCAAGTCTGGCCTGGGTGCCAGGCCCGACCTGGCTGAGCCAGGAACCCAGGCAGGCAGGCCTGGGCACAGGCCCAGGCGCTGGACGCCTGGGCCTGCGCCCAGGCGGGCCTGGGCGCCCTGGGCGGCTGGGGGCCCAGGCGCCCTGGGCCGGGCGCCTTGGGCGCCCGGCCCAGGCGCCCGCCAGGTGCCCGCCTGGCGCCTGGCGCCAGGCTGGCGCCTGGGCGCCTGGGCGCCTGGGCGCCATTGCCAGGCCTGGGCGCCCGTGCCCAGGTCTGGCAGGCGCCCAGTCAGCCTGGGTTTGAGGCTGTGGGACCCACAGGTTGGGCCCCACCTCAGGGTGCTGAACCCTAGGTTTAATGGCAGATTTGACGGCTGGTTTTTGCGAAAAACGAGCCGTATGCTGATCTTTGGACACTCAATTGGAGGGTCAAACGAACTCCGATTGACGAACGGTTTTTTCCTATGCGTTCACCGTTGAACGCTTGTCGTATTGATAGGTTGTATCGATCTTGAAGCTCAACGGTGAGTGAGTTAAAATTCACGGAAGTTTGCACTTTTTGAAGTGTAAACTAACTTGATTTTAACTAACCCAAATAATTAGTCCCACATCGGATTTTGAGAAAAGGGGAGAGTCCGCCGCCTATATAAATAGGGGTCTCCCCCTTTCTCAAAACTCGTCCCAAGCTCTAGATCTGAGCGGCTCTCGTAAATGTTGGAGCACGCTCGGATCTAGGCTTAAATTAATATTTCTCTTCTCCCTAAATTTCTGCCTTACTCCTGCCGGCTCTAGCAAAGCCACAAAGGAGTTCGGATTCTGGATCTGAAATCTTGGCGGAGGTTTCACTCGCGTGAAACTTTCTTCGGCGCGTGGTTGGCTCGGCGGCACGGGGATTGATCGCCTCGGAATGCGGAGTGGTTCGAGGAGCGGTTCGGGGAGCGGTACAAGGAGCGGCTCGGCGTGGGACGGGAGCAGCTCGGAAGACGGCGCGGAACATCTCGCCTGCTCCAGGGCTGAGATTCCGGGTATGTGGTTAAAGTATTTTTAGCATTAGTTTAGTTTAATCGCAGTAGGCTAGATCCTTCTTGGGATGGTCAGATCCATCCCAAGTCGGCATAGATCTTGGCATAGGGTCTTGGACCTTAGGGCTAAGTTAAAAATAGTTTTTAACTGCATGTTAATTTAGTTAACATAGGTTTTTCTTCCGCTGCAAATGTTTTTGTGTCTATGTTCCGTCCGACTTAGGACGGGCATAGAGTTTTTGTGCCCTGAGGGACCGCAAATTCCCCTACAGTTATGCGGATTTGAAGAGGGTTTCGACCCGTTAAGCACAGTAAACCCGCAATGCTTATTATTTAAGCGTATTCTAGGGTTTTGTTGCGTATTCTGGCGTATTGAGGGCTTTAGGAGCTGTATTTCGCCATGAAATTTGGAGGCCTTGGGGACGGAGGCTAGATCTATTATCTGAAAGAGTTTGGGGTTCAATTGTAGAGTTTTGGTGATAAAATTCTAAACTTTACCCTCGTATTTAGTGCTTTTTCATTGTATTTCGATACTTGAACGATGTATTCATCTATGAAATGTGATTTTTCTTGCACCATGAATAGCTAATCTTCTTGTGCTATGGTTTTGATGTAATTAGGAGTATGTAATCGTAGAATTTCATGTCTTTAGCCTTATTATCATGTTAAAATTGCTCGTAACGTTGATTTCTACGTCGTATTTCGTGGGTATTATTCATTGTCGATATCATTGATGTCCTTTATGGCTAGGCCCTGATAAGGCTAGTTAGTTTATGTTCTCTAATCAGGATATATCATTGCGCTCATCGTTTAATGAAATCAACGGTGCTAGTAATGTGTATACGGCTATTTTAACTAGTTTTTATCAATTCATCTTCCGACGTCTTCACGCCTTGACCGGGTGAAGTGTTGTGTGATATTAAAAGACATGATATTTCAGTGATTATAAACTCCTAACGAAATCACAACCGTATCGTTTATATACTCTTCATATTGATACCCCAATATTGCCTTCACGGTAGTTATCGTAGGATTTTCTTTTATTCTTTAAAACTCTTGATACCATATCGTTATACTTGATAGGTAGTTGTTCCTCATAGTTTTATTACTCTTTATAAACTAAAGTCATGGTTTTGTAGGTCAGTTGTCCCGTGGATACGATACCTGTACTTACCAGGATTATTACTTGTTCGATCTCCTGCACTTGGGAGTAGCGCTCACATATTTTGAGACGAGTCAAGTTTTTGTTACCACGCTTGTGCAGCCGCCCATACTTTACTTGTCGCACTTATAACTTCAGCGGTAGCATGCTTCACTTGCTTAGCCTGCCTTACACTTGCACTACCACAGTACAATTTGTTGTCTTCTTTCAATTCTGTTACTATTCAGTTATGTACAGTTGTTGTTCAGTACTTTATTTTTCACTCTGGTTCGCTTGTACATAGTTACTTTTTGTCATACTTGTGCACTGCTTCTTTTATATATTTAGAATTATTGTGACTTACCTACGGTTCCATCTTTATGGCACCGCAGACGATGCACCTATGGAGGTAGATGTTCTTGAGTTGACAGTGCCAGAGTTCGACCCTGAGACCGTAGCTTTCAGATTTATTTTCACTTAAGTACTTTCTTACTTTCATGTATCTTTGTTGGAATATTTTATACAGTATGGACTGTAATAATTGGACACTATTTGAGTATTTTGTACATCTCTGCATCGTGGCTATTTTGTATCCACTGGTTAACTGTAGACCCGCGAATAAATCAAATAAGTAATGGCCCCCTGAAAGCGGGTCGTTACAAGTTTGGTGGCCCATGCAGGTCTGCGCTAAGTTCCTCAAGATGTACAGTTTAAAATACTCAAATTGAACTCTCGAGTACAGGACATCTCGAGTGTTCACCTGTATTGTATATAGGGGTGAAGTGTTCTTATTACCCATCATCCTTGATCCTCCTTGATCCTCATCACTTCCTTTGAACTCTTAACCCTTACTTAGGAACTCGTGTTACATTCTTGGTTATACCTTCCATGGTAACGTCATTCGTTGATAATACGAGTGATCTTTGATAAGTTGAACCACCTATCCCACTTCATCACCATCACCCTCTTTATAGCTAGTGATGGCCTTCTGATCGTTCTACTAATTCTTACAATTTTTACTAATCGCGTTTAGTTCGTCTGACATCTAGATACATTCTATTTTAAGGAGGGTAGCGTTTGACTTTTCGATCACCAGAAGTTCGAGTTCGACAACAGAAACGAATCAGAGGACACTCAGAAGTATTTGAGGATGATGCTAGAGAATTTGAGACAAGCCTAACCACGACATACAAGTCTAGGCTGTCACGTCTTATTCATCCTTCTTGAGCTCGTATTTCTCTTCTACCCGTTACTTTCATCTTGTGCCCGATTTTCCATGGGTTTGAATCCTTTTCCCGCCTACCATCTTCCTCTCTTTATTGCCTTTTGTCCTCATCCTCTCCTCGAACCCTGGTCCCGCCTAACATAGCCTACCCTACCCCAAACCCTATCAACGACTTTCGGTGCCCCTTTTAAAGCCCTCCTATCTTCCATCACCAACCCATCCAGTGGCTTCCTCTTCGTCGCAACGACACCCACTCCCTCACCCTGCCTCTCTCCCAGTGAGACCAACCCATCTCGCCTCAAGCTCCCCCGGCCTCGCCCGAAGTTCCGCTACGCCACCCGACATCGCTGAGCAGTCGCAGTCGCCACACGACGTGGATCGACAACTACCGATGGCCCTCCGACGATCTGTTTTAGGATTAACGGGCTTAGCGACGACCATCACCGTCACCCTAGCTGTTGCCGTGTGGTTGAGATCTTAGGAAGTCGCTGTTCTTGGATTTGTTTCGAGCTCCTTGTCATGGGTCTTGCCCCTAAAGGTGCTCTACTTTGTTTCCTTCTTGGGTCCTCTCCTTCGAGTTTGCGGGACATTACGTTTTTGGATGTTGGCTTGTTTGGGATTAATGACGAGATATGTGGATGTCGACAATTGATGTTGGCAAGGAGTATCATTGACGATTGGTATTGTCATGATGTTGGCCTTAGGTGTTGAAGTTGGATGTCAATCTTGTATTTTGATTTGGATAATGGTTTCGGTGTTGGATTGTTATTGGGCGTTATGAGAGTTGATACAAGGAGTGGAAGTGATGAGTATAGTGATAAGTATGGTCTTTAGTAGTTTGCATTGTACTTGTTTATTTGTAATGTTTTGGACGATGACTTGTCTTTGGTACCTATGGGAGTTGATGTCATTTGTATTCGGCTGGTTAAGGTATAACAGCACTAATGCAAATGGATTAGTCATTACGTCTTTGTATGCTATATTGATGACTTACTTGGCTAGGCCCCTTTAGTCATCATTAGCCTAAGTTGAAATTTTAAACTTTATGATCTTCCTTTTTATCTGGTTTAAATAGCTTGCTACTGACTTATCACCTCAAGTTCCAAGTTCGAACAGATGTTGTCATCATAATAGCCCTCATTTTCATGTGATGCCATTATCTTATCATGATATTGGCTACTTGAGAAGTCGGAACATGTTGTGATACTGGTCTCGAGACTGGTTACGAAAACTATGGTGATGTCAATAGTATGTATTTATATATAACATCTCTTGTTTTTCTTGATGCTATGATATCATATTGTATTTCATGCTATTAACAACTTATTTTTCTATATCGTGATCGTTCATCAAACATTCCTTTCGATCGTCTAAATTACTTAGGCAATTATCGGTCTTCTAAATTCCGAGGAAGGGATTATTTTAAGGAGGGTAGGATGCGACGACCCGTTTTCATCAATACGACTATTTACGTATTTGACGTATTTTCACATTTTAAAAGTATTTTATAATGGTTGGTCAGGAGTTTTATATCAAAAATGATTTCAAAAGTCTTTGTGAAAAATATTTTGAAGCATCAAACTAGTTATTGGGTATTTCAGTAAGTTTGGATTTCATCAAATACCTCTAAATAATCTTTATAATAATTCATTTTCAATTGTTACTGATTTAGATGAATTAATTAATTTTCTATATAAACATCAGCAAAACGTTTTCAAACTTATATAGTTTGATTCTATGATTATTTAGGGCTTCCCATATTAATTTCGTAATTTTCTAAAATCAAATCGACCTAGAACCCGCAAACCCGCATCCTAAATATTTTGGCCCAAAACTAGTATCTCCGTAGCTCTAACCCTGAAATGGACCTCGTATCCGGGATCCTCGCGACGATATGAACCCGTGGCTATGTTTTCGAAATTTTTCGGACACGTTTAATTATGTTATACTAATTACTTTCGCTAATGGGGTTTTGCTAATTACCTTAACTGTAAGGTCCCTGGCTATGAGGAAAACACTAGAAGGGGGGTTGAATAGTGTTTATGTAATTTAAAAAGATAGTTACACCAAATTAAATTCCTAACCAACAAATAGTGCGGAATAGAAATAAACCCAAAATGAAACAAATGCAAATGCAAGGATGTTTCAAGGGTTCGGATTACTCAAGTCAATTCCCGACTTGTTGCCTGTAACCCTACGTCCCTTCCACCCGGTTAACAACCGGATACTCAAGTTAGAACCCTAACTTGAGGTTCCCTTAAAACCCACTTGTAGCAACCTTACAAGTGAAATCGAAATACAATCGATTGACCTTGACTCCCACAACTTGGGAGCAAGCAAACCACTCTCACAAACCGAGAGTAAATCAAATAACTAAAGATATGAAATATGAAATTGAGCAACACATACAATCACCTATGCCTTGAAGTAGAACTTGAAGGAGAAGTGTGTTGTGTGTTGAAAGACTCTCTTGGAAGAGAGCAAAGCCCTTTCTCTTGATTGCACCAAATGCCTAGAAGATTTCTCTTTGGTTCTAGATTGGAGAGCAAGAGATGAAAGATTAGAATTCTAGGGCTTTAGGATTTGAGAGCTTTGATCTTGAGAGAAAGAAAGCTTGAATGATTTAGCAACTTGGTCACCTCTCAATGGAACAGTAGAGGCTCCTTTTCTGGGTTTCTCAAACCTTTCGAACTGAATTAACAAAAACCCCTTTGAAATCCGTGAGTAAAACTCAACGGATAGAATCTGCGCCCGAGACAGTCGACTGTGAAGAACTCACAGTCGACTGCTGCACAGTGACAGAGGGTAGGTTAGAATTCATAACGGTAACTTACCACGTGGATAGTTGACTGAAGAGGCATAGACAGTCGACTATTGAACCAACATGCGACTGTAAATCCTACTACAGGCGACTGGCCAAAACAGGGTAAGTTGAGGAAATCTAAGAAACGTCTGGGAGAACAGGACAGACGACTGATGAAGAGAAGACAGTCGACTGTTAAACTGAAGATGTGACTGTAATTTCTTCTACAGACGACTTACAAGACCCTGAGATTTTCCAGAGTTGAGTCATCAAATAGGCTCAAAGATAGACGTGTAACGACCAGTATTTAACAATACGTATTTTGTGCGTATTTCATTTTTGTTCTGTGATTTTCCGTATCTTGTACGTACTTATTTCTTTATCAACTTTATATATATATACACGTATTTTAATTAGCTATTATATATATATATATCGGTTATTATTTGATTTCATACGGATGATTGTTCAAAATTCAAATCCAAACGTTTTAAAATTCAAATTACTTTAAAAACTTTCCTATTTAAAAACTTTCCTATTTTAATTCTAATAAAACTTATAACTAATTTAGAAATATCTTCCATCCTTATAAACCATTATTTCAATAATTATTTTATTCAACCTTCCTCTTCCTGCTCTTAATTTCTCCTATTAATGTTATTATTCAAATTATTATGTGCTTTGATTAGCCCTTATTTTCCCTATTTAAAAACCTATTAATTTCCTTTCAAAAAAAACTTCCCATATTAAACCCATTAAAACCCTATTAATGATAATTCAAATACTATTAATAGCATTTCAAATTTATTACAATTATTTTTAAAGGCCTCTTCTTAAATTTGTTTTTTAATTTTCATTTCAAAACTCAAATTATCTTTAAAAAACATTTTAAATTTTAATTATATAGTTTTCGAATTCAAATTTTGAACTAGCTGCCATACGAGTTTTAGGAGACTTTTTCACCAGTTTAAATAGCAATAAAACCCACACTTAATGAAATTTTGAATTCTTATTTATTTTATTTCTTTCTAAGTTTACAATGTTTCCTTTTTATTATAACCCATTTAAACCTATACTTAAATAGCCCTAAATTCCCCTACTAATCCCATTAATAATTCTTTTTAAACCATTCCTAAATTACTCTAGTCATCTTTAGAACCTAGACCCCTCATCTTTCCACATGCTGTGCTTTTTAAAACCCTATATACTAATGTCTTATAAAAACCATAGGGTATAAGCTATAGACTTGCACGTGTTGTTTCTTTGCAAACCCCACAAACTAGCAGCATGACCTACCCCTCACCATTTCTTATTATAACATAAATCCTTAGGTTTATTTTTCTTCTCCCATGAAATATGCTGCCAGCACCCCACACAACTATTTCATTAAGACACTGCTCCTTTCTCCATATAGAGGCCTAGAGCCCTACTACCATCTATAAATATTAAACATAGGGATACCTCTTCTTGCAGCCTAAGCCTCTAGCCTTCTGTGCAAACCCACCTCTGTTTTCTCATTTCCCTTCGTACGAGACCCAGCCATCATTCTTTTCAACCCCTAAGGTGTCTTTTAAAACCCCAGAACTTATACACATGCCTCCATCACTTTTCAATCCACACAAAAACTCTCTCAGCCCTTCGACAGCCCAGCACACGCCACGCCGGCGAGCTCGTCTCCGGCATCCCCTCCTCCCACCTCCTCAACGCCGAGCTCCCCCACCACCGGACAGACTTCTCGCCAACCCGCAACCCCATTTCGACAGCCCGCTCATCTCCAAACCTCACCACCTGCCTCCTCCCCCACTGCTTTGACGTCCGCCTTCGCCGCAACACCGCCGTACAAACCCGAGCAGCCGTCGACGACCTCTCTTTGGCCCTTCTTCCTGCAACAACTCGACAGCTCCCCTCCTTCGCTCGCAAGATCCGGCCGTCACTTCCCCTCACAAGCTTCGCAACGGATCTCCTCGCCCCGACCTCGCCCGAAGCCACCGCCACTGCCCGATCCACCGTTCCCCGAGCCCGATCGCCCGAGGCCGCCGTGGCATCGCCGCCTGCCGCTCCGCCCTCGTGCAGTCGCCGCCGTCTCCGAAGATCCGCCGCCGATTCCGCTCCCCTGATTCGAACCCGATCCTCTATTTCGAACAGAGGATCCCCCGAGCAGCTTCTTGCCACAACCGACCAAGCTCCGTCGGCCACTCCTCCTCGCCGCAGCCTCCCCCTGTTCCTCCCCGACGTGATGTCTCGATTTCGCCTCCGCCACCGACCTCGACGCACTCCAGAGCCTCCGCCGCTGCTCCTTCTCCTCCACGCTCCACCACAGCCGCCCATCGCCTCCTTGTCTCGCATACGCCGCCAGACGCCGTCTCAAGCCCCAACACCCTGCCGCGGTACCTCTCCCTTCGCAGAAGCCGTCGCTCGTTGTCCGAGTTCGCAGCCATCTGCGAGCACGAGCAGGCGATAGAACGTAAACATGTGAGTCTGCGTTCCATTGTAATTTAATCTGAATAATGGATGGATAAATTATATAACACTGCATGATATATATATTTATATACCTAAGTACTTAAGTTAGTTACATATATATAAGTGTGTGACAGTTAAGTTAGTCTTTATTAGTTGGGGCAATATACTGGGATTCATTTCATGTATCAGGACTATTATATGCGTCTCGTATGTAATGTTTATAAAATATACCTACTGTTATACAATTTGTTTATAAGTTGGCTATAATTTGAGTAGTTTTTATGATATATGTTGTAAGTCGTACCTTGCATTTATTCTATACTACAGAGGGTATAAATATGTCTTGTGTATATTTTATCGTATTGAATCAGTTAGTTTTATATTACTTGAAATTGGTTGAGAACTTATAGCTTAATATCGCGGATTCGATTTTGCAGATAAGTCCGTGCCTATCTTACGGACGCGTGTACACCCAAAACGCTTCAGGCAAGTATATTATTCTACAGATCTTCGAAGGCGCAAGTACTTACCCCTTGCAACATTATTGTTTTCTACAAACTTTACGCAAGTATTTTATCGTGAACCAAACTTAAGTAGTAACACACGTTTTTGGTATTGCCTAGTAATAAATTCTTATAAATTTGCTGCTTGAGAACGTATGAATTGACTACAACGGACCCAGTAATATAATTTAAATGTACAGGTTGAATTGCTCTTACTATCAAAGGCTATTTCACATTGCAATGAAAAAGAGATCATATATTGCTAGAAGTACATGAAATGTCACTATACTTGTTGCATCATTATTTGTAAAATGCTCACCTTTAACGAAATGTGACACTGTGCCCTTGGGGCAAATTACGGACTATTGGGCCTACGGGCAATTACGGATATTGGGCCGCGGGGCATTTACGAAATGTTTGCCATACGGCAAACATTGAACTACGGTTTGACTTATGGACACTTGGGTGGGGTAGTCTAGTGTAGTAGAGGCTGGAAAGCTGGATTGCACTCGATTGGTGAACTTGACCGACACCTGGCCGGGTCGGTGAGTATAGAGTCACGGGTAGCTCCCGTCGACTTGGGTGTGATGCTGGTCACCTCCCCCTCAGACACTGGGCTTTGTCACTAGATAGGAGATTGATTGATTGATTGATGCACCCTCGCTTTACCTCTGTTGAAGCTACATCGTAAACTACTAAAATTGTTGTCACGATCGACTATTGCTGTACACACCACACTTGCTATACATACTGCTGTACACACTACACCATCACGACCATTGCTGTGCACACCACACTCGCTATACATATTGCTGTGCACACCACACTTGCTATACATATTGCTGTACACTCTACACCGTCACGACTATTGCTGTATACACTACACTTGCCATGCTGGTTACCTTACACACTACACCTTGTTGTGCCCGCCACTTTACGCACCGCACTCCGCTTGCTCACTACTTTACTCACTACATGATGTTATGTTCCCATGTTGCTTCATGCTGCCATGTTTCATCTTTTTGGAAACATATTGTGTCTTTCATTTCTAAAGTCTTGTAAATTATATTAAATCTTGCCGAGGGTCTTTTTCCTACTAATGTTTTTAAAATCTGGCCGAGCGACCCTCGCTGACGTATATTTCTTGTCTGTGAAATATACGTTAGGGTTTTAGCAGGGTTCACAGTGAAGTTCACTTGGAGATTGAAGAAGGTGACCAAGGATTATCAGGAGCACGAGATCCGCTACTGAAGACGACGGACACTGCGCAGCTTGCTAAATTTTAATAATTGTTGTATTTACTTTCAGGTGTATTTTAATTTCCTTGTAACTGTTGTAATGGCCATGCTAGGCCTTTTAATTTTTGTGTACTTGTAATCTGGAAGTCAAAGTTTTAATGATGACACCATATTATGTTGTTCCGATTATTCGTAAGCAAGAATCTGCCAAAGTAGTCATACACAGACGCTTATTGGGTTGGGGCTTCACCGCTCCAACCCAAGCGGGCCCGTTCACGTCCTCGCCCCAAGTATAATGGGAAGCGGGGCGTGACAGGTTTTATTGGTGGCCCATGCAGGTCATGCTTTCTACGAAATACTCGGAACAATATAGATGTCATTATTAACTAGACTGTCTGGATAAAATCTTGTACGCAAATGTTTACTTTGTATGTTTGCATCATGGCAAGAAGACGCAGTACTCGAGAAAGATCCGGAGCTGCTGAAAGTGGAGAGGACGACATCCGCCAGATGCTTGGAGTTACGAGGGAGATGCTGGAAGTTCAACACCATCTGGTCTAGCGGGGACGTCAGGTATGTCTCTGCCTTCATTGATACCCTGACCCTTCGTCTACTAGGCTTTTACTTGATCTTACCTAACTTAAGAAATTCCGAGGACGGAATTTTTCTTAAGGTGGGTAGAATGTAACGGCCAGTATTTAACAATACGTATTTTGTTCGTATTTCATTTTTGTTCCGTGATTTTCCGTATCTTGTACGTACTTATTTCTTTATCAACTTTATATATATATACACGTATTTTAATTAGCTATTATATATATATAAATATCGGTTATTATTTGATTTCATACGGATGATTGTTCAAAATTCAAATCCAAACGTTTTAAAATTCAAATTACTTTAAAAACTTTCCTATTTAAAAACTTTCCTATTTTAATTCTAATAAAACTTATAACTAATTTAGAAATATCTTCCATCCTTATAAACCATTATTTCAATAATTATTTTATTCAACCTTCTTCTTCCTGCTCTTAATTTCTCCTATTAATGTTTTTTTTTGGAGTAATAGTGTGAAATCTTTATTGAGGATCAAATATACAATAATTACAATAGGCAGTGTACAGGTAAGGGGATTGAAGGAGAGGGGAGAGGGCATATTAAACCCATTAATGTTATTATTCAAATTATTATGTGCTTTGATTAGCCCTTATTTTCCCTATTTAAAAACCTATTAATTTCCTTTCAAAAAAAACTTCCCATATTAAACCCATTAAAACCCTATTAATGATAATTCAAATACTATTAATAGCATTTCAAATTTATTACAATTATTTTTAAAGGCCTCTTCTTAAATTTGTTTTTTAATTTTCATTTCAAAACTCAAATTATCTTTAAAAAACATTTTAAATTTTAATTATATAAGTTTTCGAATTCAAATTTTGAACTAGCTGCCATACGAGTTTTAGGAGACTTTTTCACCAGTTTAAATAGCAATAAAACCCACACTTAATGAAATTTTGAATTCTTGTTTATTTTATTTCTTTCTAAGTTTACAATGTTTCCTTTTTATTATAACCCATTTAAACCTATACTTAAATAGCCCTAAATTCCCCTACTAATCCCATTAATAATTCTTTTTAAACCATTCCTAAATTACTCTAGCCATCTTTAGAACCTAGACCCCTCATCTTTCCACATGCTGTGGTTTTTAAAACCCTATATACTAATGTCTTATAAAAACCCTAGGGTATAAGCTATAGACTTGCACGTGTTGTTTCTTTGCAAACCCCACAAACTAGCAGCATGACCTACCCCTCACCATTTCTTATTATAACATAAATCCTTAGGTTTATTTTTCTTCTCCCATGAAATATGCTGCCAGCACCCCACACAACTATTTCATTAAGACACTGCTCCTTTCTCCATATAGAGGCCTAGAGCCCTACTACCATCTATAAATATTAAACACAGGGATACCTCTTCTTGCAGCCTAAGCCTCTAGCCTTCTGTGCAAACCCACCTCTGTTTTCTCATTTCCCTTCGTACGAGACCCAACCATCATTCTTTTCAACCCCTAAGGTGTCTTTTAAAACCCCAGAACTTATACACATGCCTCCATCACTTTTCAATCCACACAAAAACTCTCTCAGCCCTTCGACAGCCCAGCACACGCCACGCCGGCGAGCTCGTCTCCGGCATCCCCTCCTCCCACCTCCTCAACGCCGAGCTCCCCCACCACCGGACAGACTTCTCGCCAACCCGCAACCCCATTTCGACAGCCCGCCCATCTCCAAACCTCACCACCGGCCTCCTCCCCCACTGCTTTGACGTCCGCCTTCGCCGCAACACCGCCATACAAACCCGAGCAGCCGTCGACGACCTCTCTTCGGCCCTTCTTCCTGCAACAACTCGACAGCTCCCCTCCTTCGCTCGCAAGATCCGGCCGTCACTTCCCCTCGCAAGCTTCGCAACGGATCTCCTCGCCCCGACCTCGCCTGAAGCCACCGCCACTGCCCGATCCGCCGTTCCCCGAGCCCGATCGCCCGAGGCCGCCGTGGCATCGCCGCCTGCCGCTCTGCCCTCGTGCAGTCGCCGCTGTCTCCGAAGATCCGCCGCCGATTCCGCTCCCCTGATTCGAACCCGATCCTCTGTTTCGAACAGAGGATCCCCCGAGCAGCTTCTTGCCGCAACCGACCAAGCTCCGTCGGCCACGCCTCCTCGCCGCAGCCTCCCCCGGTTCCTCCCCGATGTGCTGTCTCGATTTCGCCTCCGCCACCGACCTCGACGAACTCTAGAGCCTCCGCCGCTGCTCCTTCTCCTCCACGCTCCACCACAGCCGCCCATCGCCTCCTTGTCTCGCATACGCCGCCAGACGCTGTCTCAAGCCCCAACACCCTGCCGCGGTACCTCTCCCTTCGCAGAAGCCGTCGCTCGTTGTCCGAGTTCGCAGCCATCTGCGAGCACAAGCAGGCGATAGAACGTAAACATGCGAGTCTGTGTTCCATTGTTATTTGATCTGAATAATGGATGGATAAATTATATAACACTGCATGATATATATATTTATATACCTAAGTACTTAAGTTAGTTACATATATATAAGTGTGTGACAGTTAAGTTAGTCTTTATTAGTTGGGGCAATATACTGGGATTCATTTCATGTATCAGGACTATTATATGCGTCTCGTATGTAATGTTTATAAAATATACCTACTGTTATACAATTTGTTTATAAGTTGGCTATAATTTGAGTATTTTTTATGATATATGTTGTAAGTCGTACCTTGCATTTATTCTATACTACAGAGGGTATAAATATGTCTTGTGTATATTTTATCGTATTGAATCAGTTAGTTTTATATTACTTGAAATTGGTTGAGAACATATAGCTTAATATCGCGGATTCGATCTTGCAGATAAGTCCGTGCCTATCATACGGACGCGTGTACACCCAAAACGCTTCAGGCAAGTATATTATTCTACAGATCTTCGAAGGCGCAAGTACTTACCCCTTGCAACATTATTGTTTTCTACAAACTTTACGCAAGTATTTTATCGTGAACCAAACTTAAGTAGTAACACACGTTTTTGGTATTGCCTAGTAATAAATTCTTATAAATTTGCTGCTTGAGAACGTTTGAATTGACTACAACGGACCCAGTAATATAATTTAAATGTACAGGTTGAATTGCTCTTACTATCAAAGGCTATTTCACATTGCAATGAAAAAGAGATCATATATTGCTAGAAGTACATGAAATGTCACTATACTTGTTGCATCATTATTTGTAAAATGCTCACCTTTAACGAAATGTGACACTGTGCCCTTGGGGCAAATTACGGACTATTGGGCCTACGGGCAATTACGGATATTGGGCCGCAGGGCATTTACGGAATGTTTGCCATACGGCAAACATTGCACTACGGTTTGACTTATGGACACTTGGGTGGGGTAGTCTAGTGTAGTAGAGGCTGGAAAGCTGGATTGCACTCGATTGGTGAACTTGACCGACACCTGGCCGGGTCGGTGAGTATAGAGTCACGGGTAGCTCCTGTCGACTTGGGTGTGATGCTGGTCACCTCCCCCTCAGACACTGGGCTTTGTCACTAGATAGGAGATTGATTGATTGATTGATGCACCCTCGCTTTACCTCTGTTGAAGCTACATCGTACACTGCTAAAATTGTTGTCACGATCGACTATTGCTGTACACACCACACTTGCTATACATACTGCTGTACACACTACACCATCACGACCATTGCTGTGCACACCACAATCGCTATACATATTGCTGTGCACACCACACTTGCTATACATATTGCTGTACACTCTACACCGTCACGACTATTGCTGTATACACTACACTTGCCATGCTGGTTACCTTACACACTACACCTTGTTGTGCCCGCCACTTTACTCACCACACTCCGCTTGCTCACTACTTTACTCACTACATGATGTTATGTTCCCATGTTGCTTCATGCTGCCATGTTTCATCTTTTTGGAAACATATTATGTCTTTCATTTCTAAAGTCTTGTAAATTATATTAAATTTTGCCGAGGGTCTTTTTCCTACTAATGTTTTTAAAATCTTACCGAGCGACCCTCGCTGACGTATATTTCTTGTCTGTGAAATATATGTTAGGTTTTTAGCAGGGTTCACAGTGAAGTTCACTTGGAGATTGAAGAAGGTGACCAAGGATTATCAGGAGCACGAGATCCGCTACTGAAGACGACGGACACTGCGCAGCTTGCTAAATTTTAATAATTGTTGTATTTACTTTCAGGTGTATTTTAATTTCCTTGTAACTGTTGTAATGGCCATGCTAGGCCTTTTAATTTTTGTGTACTTGTAATCTGGAAGTCAAAGTTTTAATGATGACACCATATTATGTTGTTCCGATTATTCGTAAGCAAGAATCTGCCAAAGTAGTCATACACAGACGCTTATTGGGTTGGGGCTTCACCGCTCCAACCCAAGCGGGCCCGTTCACGTCCTCGCCCCAAGTATAATGGGAAGCGGGGCGTGACAAGACGACTGTTGAAGCTTTGACAGTCGACTATTCCATTGGACAGTCGACTGTAAATCCATCAATAGTCGACTGGCCAGATTAAACAGAGAAATAGAATTTGGGCTAAAGATAGACATGCGACTGATTAACAAAACACAGTCGACTGTCACTTGGACAGGCGCCTGTGAATCGTTCATAAGTCGCCTGTAAGAGTTAAAGCTAAGAAGCCCAAAAACTAGACTGATAAAGTTTGTGCATAACAGGCGACTGTAGAACAAAACACAGTCGATTGTTTTGAGACAGACGACTGTAAATCGTTCAGCAGTCAACTGTTATAAACAATGACATGCACAATTTATATAAGAATGAATCGGAGTCTAAGGAAGGTTGATCTAATGATATCCTAAGTATGAAATGAAGATGTGTGTATGTGCTCCAACAAAGTTCTACTTCTAAGCTACATACTAGAAGAGAAACAAGAAAGTTACATTTGCCGAACTCTCTCTTCATTCCAACGCATGAGCTTGAAGTCTTCTAGGAGCTTCAATCACCATCTACGATCATCCAATCCACTTCATTTTCTTTGAATGATCTTTGAGTGTCATCCATTGTAAATAGATCTTCATAATAAGCTTAGGCAATGGATTAACTGCAAATAGGGGATTAGTCACAGGTATTTATGTTTGCTCATCATGAACACAAAGTAGGGAGAAGTCCAATACTCAACACTCTCCCCCTTTTTGATGATGACAAACAAACATAAACAAAAAGATAAATAATTGTGCTTAAAGAAAACTTACTCCCCTTACATAGATGTCAATCAAGTTAGTAAAGAAATATTAGGCCATCTATATATCAAATGAAGCAAATGAGTAAGATATGCATGCGTGAAATGAATCAATGAAATCTAGGATTTAAAATCCATATTCATTATATCTTACTCCCCCTGAATCTAAGGCAGCTTCAATCTTAGATTGAAGTGTTATTAGACTATACTTAGCACATTCATTATGAATCTGTCTGTTTATTTCTCTCTCCTATGGTATTATCCAAAAGGTGGAAGTAAAATAACAACAACAATCGTGCTAAATAAGAACTAGCAACAATTATAAGAGTCTAAAGATATATAAATAAAAAAATCATAAAACCCCATTAAAAACCTAGGTGATTAGAGGAATGAGAGTCCAATATCAACATTGAGATATGCGAAGGAAAAAAATATCGACTCAAATCACATCACATATGTAATATAGTATACATTGAGGCAATATCATAAAATTCACACAAATATGATCAATAATTTATACAAGGTAGGAAACTGAACGAAGAAACTACAAGTTCATATATATGATCACTTAAGCACATTGTGTCCTGTGCGATTCGGGATTGACAGAAGATATACATCATCTGTACTTTGAGTGTGAATACTCTAGTTATATTCTGGAAAGGAGTCTCCTGAAGTTGGGCGTATCTGTCTCTATTGGCCGGCAACTATCTCAGGTGGGAGACTATTTCTTTTTGCATTTTGATAAGAAAGATGCGTTAAGCACTTTGGCGAAAATGGTGCTTTCGTCAATGGTATGGCACATTTGGCGTGAGAGAAACAAAAGAATTTTTGAGGACACTAAAAAACCTAGGACAACTCTGTTTGAGGAGATTGCAGGAGACATCAGGACTATCCTAAGGGACATTGATTCTATTTCTCCAGAAGCCAAACATGTTATGGATAGATGGGAATTCAGGGATGCTGGTTAGCGATTACTATTGTATTTTTATGTTTCTTATGCACATTTGGTAGTGATTGGGTTGCCAGTGGAGGGTGACGGTGCTTGTGCCCTCTCCCCTCTCTGATATAGCCAATTAGTTACCCTCATCTTTGTACATTTTGCCTCTTTAATATAGATGACCACTAACTTTCCAAAAAATATATATAAGATCACATGGGTACAAAATACATGAAGAACACCATGTGCATCAAAACAAACAAAATACATCATTCATCCATATACCATCACTACACAAATTAATCATCATACATTGAACAATGAACTACACAACCCAAATCAAAACAAACAAAAATCCTAGTCTAAGGGTGAGTGTCCAAAACAGCAATAGCTGCATCAGTCAATGTTGATGACAGTGGGGTCCGAGGGGCGACTAGATGGACGAAACATCAGCCTGGCAGATCGGCGAGTAGGATAAGTAGGAGCCTTCTTCTTGGATGACGACGCACCCAAAGCAGAGGACTCACCACGAATAGGCACAATGGGCTTGACATCAGTACACTGAGGCATGAAACCCGGAGGAGGAGGAACAACAACAGACTCGGGACACTCCTCAGGAGGTGGAAACATGGACTGAAGTTCAGCAGGAATGGGGAAACCATGAAGCACGAAAGACTTGTACTGAAGCTCGAGAAGGAGATTGAGCTTCTGATCCATAGAGGCAGCAATGTTCTCGATCGAAGTGACACGGTCACACAGTTGACCGAGAAGGAAATCCTCTAAAGGTACCGACGGAGGAGAATGGGGAGGTTGATCGGCTGCCTAAGAAGAGGGTTCAGCAACATTTGCAGAGGGAATAGGGTCACCAACCAGGATATCCAAGAACTCCTCAGACGATGGAGGCGAAGAGGGTAGCTGCTCAGTAGGCTGAGGAGAGGGTTCAGCAAGAAAGATGTTCAAGGTTTCTCCTGACGACGAAGGACTAGTAGGATCCATGAACTCGAGTGGCAGAAGCTAGGTCAAGAAAGCGACGATAAAAAAATGGGGAAGATACCTATAGACTTGTCGATCGACTGACGAGAGTCAATCGAGCAACCAATCGAAGGAGGGAGACTACGTCTTGGCTCGAAATAGTCGGAGGAGAGATCGACTGAGAGTTTGAATCGGGGAATACGAAGCGATTTGTCAATCGAATGAGAGAGAAACTTATCTGTCGAATCGAAGGATCTCGGTCATATATCAAAGGGGCAAATGAATCTGGCCCGTTGGATCGAGAAATCGACGGCTCAGATCAAAAGAACTTACCGCCACATAAGGATACAGTCGAATGATGAACAATAATCAGTCGACTGGTTGAAAAAATAAGAGAAGAGCTTAGGTTGACAGACAGTCGACTGTTGGGTAACCTACAGTCGCATGTCCGTGAGACAGTCGACTGTATTATACTCATCAGTCGACTGACTGACAATCAATAAAAAATGATGATAGAAACAGAGACTTCTCACGAAATGGACAGGCGCCTGATGACAAAAATACAGTCGCCTATTGATCCAACAGTCGACTGTAAAGTCATCATCAGTTCCTGGGT
The DNA here is from genome assembly GCA_030789695.1 of Scilla litardierei. NCBI lineage: Eukaryota > Viridiplantae > Streptophyta > Magnoliopsida > Asparagales > Asparagaceae > Scilla > Scilla litardierei. Next base: position 47,925,739 of record CM061139.1, read on the forward strand.
GAAAGATACAGTCTGATGAAAGAGAAGATAGAGTAGGGCAGGCGACTGTCGAAGGAAAGATAGTCGTCTATCCTGGACCAAAAATGAACAGTGAGGTTAAAATCCAGAAGATATGCACAACTCACCCTAGGACCTATGCTCTAACACAAAATCATCATAAAATCAATATCAAAAGATAAATCATTTATTACACAAATTTCTTAAGACAATCTGAAAACTCAGGAAAACAACGAAATCTCAATAGCCTTTCTTAAAACCAATATATGATATATCAAATGAAGAGAGGCTACATGATGATATGAGTTTAAAAGATGATATAACAAGTAAGTTGAACTCCTAAATCTTAGATTCACCCATAATCCCTAATTCTCCATGCAACCTCACAAATGAATCTTCTTTAAGAGGTTTTGTGAAAATGTCGGCAATTCGATTTTGAGTTTCAGTGTACTCTAAGATGATGTCCTTCTTAGCTACATGATCATTGATAAAATGGTGTCTCACATCTATGTGTTTGGTATGGGAGTGATGTACCAGATTCTTGGAAAGACATATAGCACTTTGGTTATCAACCATGATAGGGCAAGTATCACAATTGACACCATAGTCATTTAGAGTGTGTCTCATCCAAAGAACTTGTGCACATGCAAGACCCGCGGTAATATATTCTGCTTCAGTCGTGGACAATGATACCGAGTTCTGTTTCTTGGATAACCAAGAAACTAGGGAATTTCCTAGAAAATTGCAAGTGCCACTAGTACTCTTTCTATCGGATTTGCTGACCTGCGTTTATATTTCATATATTTGTGCACGTTTTCTTTCGTGTTTTTCCATATTTTACCGCCGTCTTATATTCGTTTTCTCGTGTTTTCTTGTTTTCTTTCACTTTTTCGTGTTTTCCGTATTTTGCAGGAGTTTACTGGCATAGGGGACATAAAACGACAATATTGCAAGTCCCCGGAGCAACGGGAGGAGTCACGCGTGATCCAGGGGGTCAAACGACGATGATATCATCTTTCAGCCCCGCACCCGATCGGTTGGTCATCTTCAACCGATTGGGTGATGCACGCGTGCACCACCCGGACGCAGCTTGGAGCTCACAAGAAGTCACCCGGTCAGTTCGCAGGCCGGTTCAAAAGCCCAAAGTCTCTGGATTTTATTGTGATTGCCAACCGACCGGGTGACCTTCACCCGATCGATTCATCTGTAGCCGAATCTCCAGAGCCAAGACACAGTCAGCTCAACCGGCCTCCTAACCCGACGGCACCAAGATCCAACCGGTCACATTCATATGTCAACCGACCGGGTGAAGATGACCGGGTGAAGTCCCGCATTGCGCTGTAAATGAGTGAAGCAGATCACCCGATCGGTTGAATTGTCAACCGATCGGGTGATATCTTTTCCTATATATAGAACCCCTAGTTTTTCCAGAAACCGGAGTTGGTTATTTTTTACTGTTTTCTTCATTTTGTGACGGCTGTAATTTCCCAGTTTTTGTAAGTTTTCAGATCTTTGTCAAACTTTAGTATTATCTTAATTGCTTTACTACTAATGCATTTTTATTGTCTGATTATGATTTTGACGGTCCATTTTCGTTTAGATCGCTTTTTACTAAATATGTGTGAGTAGTATCCAAATCTGGGATTTTGAAGGAAACCCCTTCATGGGCTCTTCCCGATGCGTCCATAGGGCTAGGAAATCGATAGGGATTAGGAATCTAACGGTTACGCGGGGTGTTTTATTGTCATCGGTGGGAAAAAGACCGTCTTTGACCATTGGGCCAAGGGGGAATAAACTTGGCGATTGACTCCCTAGCCATATCTCACGCCCTTAGCGTAGACGTCGAATCCTAGCGCGTCGGAGCGGCAGGATGAGACGTTGGAAGTTATCGTTGCAAACTTAGTGCTCACGGAGTCGGTCAGTGTTAATGGACACGGGAGTGCCCACTGACCGAACCGGGGAAGTCCGGCGTATCATCATGGGCACCGACAGGAATATCGGGCCCATGGGACGCTGGTACCACTCTTAGAGGCAACGTCTCACCATTAGACCCTAATTCCGATCGCTATCTTACCCGTAGGCCGTATCGGCGAGAATCACACGATAGGGTGGAAACCAAAGTCCCGGGTTTTTCCTTTATATTGTCTATACCTTGCATTCCATTTACCGTGACAACCCATCATTCGATCCGAGCTAGCTCGCCCATGGGGTGAATTTGATCCTCTTTGACACAAGCACATCCACGCCTCCATGAGTTCGACCCCCCAAGCCACACTACAACACCGTGCGCTTGCGGATACAAATATTTAAATCTCACGCCCCCAATCGTATTATTGCACACATCTAGCACATATAAGCGGGGGACGTCATTTGCATCCGGTAAAGTCGGCATCACTATATGAGATTAACTCATATGTGCTAGATTTAGGGTAAAGTAACCCATAATCTAGTGGACGATTAAGATAACGAAAGATTCATTTAATCGCAATCAAGTGTGACTCCTTATGTCTAGCTTGATATCTAGCACACAAGCATACAGAAACCATGATATCAGGCCTACTAGCAGTTAAATAGTGTAAGCTACCAATCATACCTCGATACAGACGAACGTCTACATCTTTTTAGTTCTCATCCTTGTGTAGATGGGTTGTCGTACTCATGGGAGTCCTTTTGCTTGAAGACGATTCTATCCCGAATCACTTAATTAGCTCCCCTGTGTACTTGGTTTGATGTATGAAAGTCCCATCCTTCATTTGTCGAATTTGTAGTCCATGGAAGTAGTTGAGCTCACCTATGTGACTCATCTCGAATTCATCCTTCATAGACTTAGAAAATTCTTGGCAAAGATTAAAGTTAGTAGAACCAAATATAATATCTTCTACATAAACTTGAATCAATAGAAGGTCATTTTCTTAATCCTTAATGAAAAGTGTTGAATCAACTTCACCCATTTTAAAACCTAAATTCAAAAGAAAGTCTTGAGTTGATCATACCAAGATCTAGGAGCTTTTCTCAACCCATACAATGCTTTCTTGAGTTTGATGTTGAGAAACATACACTTCTTCATTGACAATACCATTTAAAATGCACTTTTAACATCCATTTGAAATAATTTGAAATTCTTATGAGATTCAAAATATAAAAGCAATCTAATGGCTTCTAATCTAGCTACGGGGGCAAATGATTCTTCGAAATCGATACATTCTTCTTGCCGGTAGCCTTGAGCTACTAACCTTGCCTTGTTCCTTATGATGACCTCGTTCTCATCGGTCTTGTTCTTGAAGATCCACTTGGTCCCAATTACTTGGTGACCACTTGGTAGAGGAATGAGCTACCAAACTTCATTTCTCAAATTGCATGAGCTCTTCTTCCATTGTCACTATTCAAGAGCTATCCTCACATGCTTCTTGGATGTTCTTTGGCTCAATGGTAGAGACAAATGCGCAATGAGAGAATTCTTCAATTCTAGACCTCATTCGAATACCCACACCTATATCTCCATTAATTTGGTCATATGAATGGTTGCGAACGGTTGGGTAAGCTTTGGGTATTCCTGCATCACTTGGAACATCTTCAACAATCTCATTAGTAGTGTAAATCTCAATAAAAGAATAATTAATCTTAACGTTACTAAAGGAATCACAAATAGCACCTACACTATCATCAATAACATAAAGGGAATCAAAATCTTCATAAAATGATACGTGTAGTGATTCCTCGATCGTTTAAGAGGTTTTGTTGTATATCCGGTAGGCTTTGCTACGCGTGGAATCTCCAACAAAAATTCCTTCATCAGATCTTGGCTCAAATTTATCTAAGTTACCAAAGGTGTTCTTGATAAAACATTTTGAACCAAAAACTCAAAAATATTTAACTTGAGTCTTTTTGTCATAAAATAACTCAAAACAAGTTTTGTTCGTTTGGGGTCTCATTGGGATCCTATTGAGCACATAACATGCCGTGTGCACCGCTTCTGCCCAAAATTGTAGTCTAAGATGACTATCATGGAGCATGGTACGAGCACACTCAATAAGAGTTCTATCCTTTCTCTCTACAACATCATTTTGTGGTGGTGCACGAGGAAAAGAGAAATTATGAGTTATCCCGTTGTCATTACAAAATTTTGTAAAAGACTCATTCTCAAATTCTCCTCCATGATCACTACGGACAGTGATAATGATGGATCCTAAGAGATTTTGAATCTTCTTTACAAGTATGGTAAACTCTTCAAAATCTTCTTTCTAATTAGTTAAGAATGAAACCCAAGTAAATCTAGAGAAGTCGTCAACGACAACTAATCCATAATGAGCATTGTCTAAAGAAGCGGTTCTAATTGGCCCAAACAAATCTAGATGAAGTAGTTCTAGGGGCCTCTTAGAAGTAATGCCTTCTTTCAGCTTGAAAGATGATTTACTAAGTTTACCTCTTTAACATGAATCACAAAAGTTTTTCTTACTAAAAGCAATTTTTTGGAAAACCTTTGACTAGATCATGCTTAGCTAACTTATATAAGGGCTTGAAATGAACATGACCAAAACGGCGATGCCATAATAGTTGTTCATTTGTATTAGCAACTAAGCAATGTTCTACGGTTTAGGCAAGCTCAAATAATAAATATTTTTACGCCTAATACCGGTAAATAAAACAAGTGAATTAAAATCAACAATTTTACACAATCCTTCTCCAAAGTTAACCTTGTAACCTTTGTCACACAGTTGACTAATGGAAATGAGGTTGTGACACAAACCACTAACTAGAAATGCATTAGTAATTAAAGGTTTGGAGGAGTTTCCGACTGTACCTACTCCAATGATGGTTCCCTTTTGGTTACCTCCAAAAGTGACCGTTGCACCATCCTTGATGCTAATCACTTCGGAGAGCAATGAGGGATCTCCTGTCATGCGTTTGGAGCAACCACTGTCGAGAATCCATCCTTTCCTTTTAGAGCTAATTTTACCTTTATTGCTCTCTTTCTTTCTCTTGGGTAGCTAAATAGTATACCATAAGCATATGGTACCCAAATTTTGTTGGGTCCAAGGGGATTAGCCCTTTGGAAGCCAAGTCCAAGTGGACTTCTGCTTTCGAACATAATTACCATTATTAATAACATCATAAAAATAGGAATCAACATAGGCATTCCTATCATTTAAGCTAGTGTTCTTAGGACCCCAAATGGTGTATGTTTTGGGAGTTCTTTTCCTAGTTGCATGCATAGTTATTAGATTTCTATTTGGTGCATGCTTCTTAGGAACATGGGTTCTAGCATAAAAATGATGTGGTGGATATGCATTGGACATATGAGGGTTGTATGCATGCTTGGGAACATGCATGTTGTATGAAACATACGGGCCATGCATGACATGTGGAGGGTGTACATACATGTAAGAATGATGCACATGAGCATATGGGTGTATAGGAGCACGTACATGAGTATTTCTCATGTGTGGATTTGTACGTGTCCGTGGGTGTGGAGCATAGAAAGTGTCATGATTATCCACTTGTGAAGTAGGAGATTTCCTACGTGGATGTAGGTTGGTGTACATGTAAGCATGGCTTCTCTTTTTGTTTCCACCCTTTGTGGGTTTCTTGCCAAAAAGATGAGACGGTGAAGTAGTGACTTTCTTTGTAGATTTTCTACATATAGTGTCTTTGACACCACTTGTGGATGCACCGGAGGATGGCCTCACAAAGTTTATAGTGACACCACTATAGGAGGTGCGAGCATTGGATGCATTTGCTTCCACAAAACCAAGACCAACACGATGTGTGGCCGGAAATTGGTTTGCTAGCAATCGTCCAATTGTCCTTTCCCCTTATTAAATCTCACAATACGGGAGGACATGAGCTCATATTTCTCCTTAAGAGAAGAAATGTTAGTATCCAAGGTGGACACCCGTGCTTTGAGCTCGTGCACTTGGGTTTTAAGAGAATCATTCTCTAAACCCTAATGTGTGTGTCATGAAACTAGATCACTATTATCCTTAGGATGTGTTTGATCTAGTTGAGATTTGAGGGTATTCACCTCATTTCTCAAAGTGACATTTTAAGAAGCTAAATTCACTTTCTCAAGGGTTAAAATATCAACAATGGTGTCATTCTTGATAATGCATAGAATGGATGGATTGCTAACATTCAATTTCTTTAAACTAGTATATTTAAGCATTAAAGATTGATACTTAGCAAATAATTCTCCATTAGCAATACGCAATTCATCCATAGTTACCTCGTTTTCATCCAAGTCAGAATCACTTTCATCGGAGAGTTAATCTTCCCGGGCCATGAAACACATGTGGGAACTTTCACCCTTCTCATCATCGGATTCGCTTGATGAGTCTCCACTTGAGTCATCGAATGTACCTATTAGTCCTTTCTTCTTATTGTTCTTATTCTTTTCGGACTTGTGGTACTTCGGAGCCTTCCAATTCTCTTTGTTTCGAAGCATTGGGTAGTCCTTCTTGATGTGCCCTGGCTTATTACACTTAAAGCAAAGAGAGGAAGTGTTATTAGTAGAATCAAACCTATTCTTAGAGGAAAATTTACATTTGTGAAAGAAGCGTTGGAACTTCTTTGCCATCTGGGCGTTTCATCCAAGTCCATCTCATTTTCTGATGCTTCACTATTGGAGGATGATGAATTGGCTTTGAATGCCAAAGCTTTCTTCTTGGCCTCCGAAGGGTTCATCATAGCTCGAATCTTTAATCGGTTCTCCTGTCTTACTTCGTAAGACATGAGAGCGCCGATAATGTTCACAACTGTGTAAGTCTTCAAGTCGTTGACCTCCTCGATGGCGATAGCTCTTCTTTCCCACTTGGTGGTCATTCCCATTATGATCTTCCTTACCTTATCTTATTGGGAATAGACTTGTCCGAGAGCTTCCTGTTCATTAGTGATATCTGTAAAACATTCGTACATCAATGCTATGCTTTTATTTTCCTGCATATGAAACTTATCGAAATTTTGCACGGCAACGTAGAGTTTAGACAGTTTTACCTTGTTCATTTCCTCATGGGTAACGACGAGATGGTTCCAAATTTGATATGCACTCTTACATGTGCATATCTTGTTGAACTCATCTGGGTCCACGCACAATGAAGAGCGCTCATTGCCTTTGCATTGTTGACTTCGGTGGATTTCTCGGACGCCGTCCATTTTTCGAAATCCTCTTTGGTGGGCTCGACGTATTCCTTGTGGAGGGTTCTCCAAAGGGAAGCACTCCTTGTGAAAGTCTCCATCTGGCATTTCCAATAGCCGAAGTTTGTGCCATTGAAACACGGAGGACGCACCGTTGATTGTCCTTCGAAAACTGTGGACGCTCCATCACGATCGTGATTGTTGTACAAAGACGGTGGAGGAACGTTGTTGTTGTTGGATGACATAGCTATAAACCAATGCTCTGATACCAATTGTAAGGTCCCTGGCTATGAGGAAAACACTAAAGGGGGGTTGAATAGTGTTTATGTAATTTAAAAGATAGTTACACCAAATTAAATTCGTAACCAATAAATAGTGCGGAATAGAAATAAACCCAAAATGAAACAAATGCAAACGCAGATGTTTCAAGGGTTTGAATTACCCAAGTCAATTCCTGACTTGTTCCAGGTAATCCTACGTCCCTTCCACCCGGTTAACAACCGGATACTTAAGTTAGAACCCTAATTTGAGGTTCCCTTAAAACCCACTTATAGCTACCCTACACGTGAAATCGAAAAACAATGGATTGACCTTGACTCCCACAACTTGGGAGCAAGCAAACCACTCTCACAAATCGAGAGTAAATCAAATAAATAAAGTTATGAAATATGAAATTGATCAACACTTACAATCTCCTATGCCTTGAAGTAGAACTTGAAGGAGAAGTGTGTTGTGTGTTGAAAGACTCTATTGGAAGAGAGGAAAGCCCTTTCTATTGATTGCACCAAATGCCTAGAAAATTTCTCTTTTGTTCTAGGTTGGAGAACAAGAGATGAAAGATCAGAATTCTAAGGCTTTAGGATTTGAGAGCTTTGATCTTGCGAGAAAGAAAGCTTGAATGATTTAGCAACTTGGTCACCTCTCAATGGAACAGTAGAGGCTCCTTTTATAGGTTTCTCAAACCTTTCTAACTGAATCAACAAAAACCCCTTTGAAATCCGTGAGGAAAAACTCAACGGATAGAATCTGCGCCCGAGATAGTCGACTGTTGAAGAACTCAAAGTCGACTGCTGCATAGTTACAGAGGGTAGGTGAGAATGCATAACTGTAACTTACCACATGGACAGTCGACTGAAGAGGCATAGACAATCGACTGTTGAACCAACATGCGACTGTAAGTCCTACTACAGATGACTGGCCGAAACAGGGTAAGTTGAGGAAATCTGAGAAACGTCTGGGAGAACAGGACAAACGACTGATGAAGAGAAGACAGTGGACTGTTAAACTGAATAGGCAACTGTAATTCCTTCTACAGATGATTGTCAAGACCCTGAGATTTTCCAGAGAGTTGAGTCATCAAATAGGCTCAAAGACAGACGACTGTTGAAGCATTGACAGTCGACTGTTCCATTGGACAGTCGACTGTAAATCCATCAATAGTCGACTGGCCAGATTAAACAGAGAAATAGAATTTGGTCTAAAGATAGACATGTGACTGATTAAAAACACACAGTCGATTGTCACTTGGACAGGTGCCTGTGAATCGTTCATAAGTCGCCTGTGAGAGTTAAAGCTAAGAAGCCCAAAAACTAGACTGATAAAGTTTGTGCATAACAGGCGACTGTAGAACAAAACATAGTCGACTGTTTTGAGACAGGCAACTATAAATCGTTCAGCAGTCGACTGTTATAAACAATGACATGCACAATCTAGATAAGAATGAATTGGAGTCTAAGGAAGGTTGATCTAATGATATCTTAAGTCTGAAATGAAGATGTGTGTGTGTGCTCCAACAAAGTTCTACTTCTAAGCTACATACTAGAAGAGAAACAAGAAAGTTACATTTGACGAACTCTCTCTTCTTTCAAGCTCATGAGCTTGATGGCTTCTAGGAGCTTCAATCACCATCTACGATCATCGAATCTACTTCATTTGCTTTCAATGATCTTTGAGTGTCATCCATTGCAAATAGATCTTCATAATAAGCTTAGGCAATGGATTAACTACAAATAGGGGATTAGTCACAAGTATTTATGTTTGTTGATCATTAACACTAAGTAGGGAGAAGTCCAATACTCAACATTAACTGCCCTCTGATTAATCCCAATCTGTCAGTAGTCCCTTCACTTGCCAAAAACGTGGGGATCACATTTAAAACATTGCTAAGTTTTCTTCCCTTCCAACTAGTAAATTTCCACATATAATATTAATTACCTCTCTTTAACCACTTACCTAAACACTCCACCTAACCTTTTGTCGGCAGCCTGAGGAAAAACGTGGGTTCATTTTCGCGATTACTCTTCAGACTCTTCACCCACCCACCTACCAATTAAATAAGCAGACAATATTTAATCCTATAAAATTAAACCCATCCCCTAGATAGCTAACCCAACTCCTCACACTCTCTACGTTGGGAAGCACAACCCATCGCAACAAACCACCCCTCCTTCCTCTAACTCTTCGCAGCAAAATAAAACCACCTCCCCTCTCACGTTCATTCCCTCCCTGTGCACCCTCTCCCCACTCGTTCCCTTCTCGTCGGCAACCCCCAACAGAACCACCCTCCACCGCCTCCGACCAGAACCCACACAACACCCCTCTCTATCTCCCACGGGCTCTCTCACTGCCAGCTCCCCCTCCCACGACCACGTCTACAGCCAACATCACCTGCCACACCTCTCGGATGCAAAACACCCAACCCACAAAACTCCTCCCCCTCACCAACGTCGTGTGCTGTCATCAAACTCTCAGAGCTTTGCACCTCTGTGGCCTCCTTGCCACTGCCGAGACTTCACCCCCTACACCACTTAGCTGCACGAGGCGAAGTCGGAGCCTCGTCGCAAGCTCGACCCCCACCCACGGTTTTCCTCTGACCTTTCTCGTGGTCACCACCAGACCTGCGACCGGCCACCGCCGTTTCCGGCCACCCCCCGCCACGTGCGCGCCCCCTCCTCCGACCGGCCACCTACCGCTGCTCCCCCAGGCCGGTGCCCCCACGGAAGCCCCCCCCCCCCCCCCCCCCCCCGCATGCGTGCGTAAGATTCTAAAAAAGGGAAATGAAATAGAAACACAGTTTGAAGAGGTAAGTTTAAAACATATAAATAATAATTTAATATTATTAATTTGAGTGATATGAATAGTGATTTTGATACAGGTCTCGAAATAATGAACGGATACCACCGAAAGATTCGTACCTTTGTCACGAACGTGTAGGCTCCAGTTTTGTCTCAATCCGATACTTAGATTTCAAGTTATGATTTTTCAAAGTTTATTGTAATAGTTTTAATACGTATAAATACGTATAAATACACATAAATATACGCATATATACAGGTTTACTAATCTAAAATTTATAGTAAATAATATAGAAACCAGAAAAATACAAGGTCAGGCCCAAAAAATAAGAAACAACAAAAAGGACTCATTGGCGCTGGTTTCATTGCCATAGGGCGAGTATATTTCGCTCAGCAAATTTTTAAAGCTTAAATCTAATTAGGATGTTTTCATTTAAAAATCAATATCTTAAGATTTTCACGTACACTAATGTACGAGAAAAATATATGTTCCAGTACTAGTTAATTTGGTCGTTTTGACTATTTGTTGGAAGAATTCTGATGTATGATTTGCCCTAAAGAAATCTTTGAAAGATATCAAGAAAAAATCGTTCTCATTTTTAATTAGTTTTAATTGATTATGAAAATTACCTAGGAGCCTTAGAAAAATATTTTCTTCCTATATAAAATTATTTTACTCCAGTCTAGCCCATCTAAAAATATTTAGTATGTATTTTGACGAGTTTTAAGTGATAATAAAAATACGAACACGTTAAGAAAAATAGATAGAAAGTAGTGTAGCCATTAACTAATGATTTCTTGTGTTTGCATGTATCAATTCTCGTGCACCAGCTCCCTTAGAAGCTCTAGCTCCAACCTCATCTTACTACGACGATCTCGATAACCGTAAGTCACTCTAATTCTAATTTTAGAAATCTAAACAAGTGCATTAGTGTATGAACTTAGGATGTTGCAAATAGTCTCAGAAAAACTATTGACCGAACGAATGACTAGAGACCTAAGTAATATGGATATAAGCAACTACAGAACGACTATTTACTTAAACCAACAATTTTCATATTCCATGTTTGTTGGACTTGTCTTTATCCTCAAATTTCTTAGCATCCGCCTTGCGTAACTTTCTGGTTTTCAATAAGAAAGTTAACCAATGGTCCTGGTTTAACTATCGTAGTAAATAAGAAACTATCCTACTTTTGTTAATATAATCGATGGAATAGATGTGGTTTTTGGAATTCTTAACATTGGTGCCACCCGGTGTCTAGGATCGTTTGCACCAAAGTTTGGATCACCCTGCTTGAGGGGATAATGACCTGCTTGGCCAAACCTGACTGGCCGTGTATGCATGGACCAATGTTATAAGTCTCAATCATCAACAGTTTGTAAATACCTTCAAAAGAGTCACTTCAACTTCCTCATCATCGTGAGCACTCCCTTGTCTAGTTCACCATTGTCTAACATGTTATGATACTTGTCACATGAAACTTCGCATGAAACATTGTTACATGTGTGCATGATTGCTTACGTTAAAATAGTTACATCCCCTCTGCATGCCCTCTGCATGCCATGCTAACAATTTATCTTGTGGAATATTGTAACGATTAGTTTTTACTGATACGCTCCATTGGTTTTCTCCCTTGTTGTACGTTTTTCGGATCTGTTGCATGATCGTAACACATGTTGTCTTTAGGCGTACATATACTCGTATTCGTATTAGCTACCATCACTAATACGTATTAGCCAAAATTATTTTTAAACCTATTATGATACTTTCTGTCTAATAATTATTTCAAAATTTTAAATTCAAACTTTTAAATTCAAATAATTTTGAAAATCTTCCTAATTAAATCTTATTAAAACGTATAACTAAATTGGCATTATTAACACCAAGATTTCCTCCCCTAATAAAGTTTTCATTTCAAAATATTCCCTTATTTACTTAGGCTTTAATTTCCCCTAATTAACTCCATTGAAACAAATCTTTTTTACTTTCCTATTATACTATAAACCCTAGCTAAACCCTAACCCAAACTAGCTCTCAGCCACCACCCCTCTTGGTTCATTTTCTCCCACGCGACTTTCCCAAGCCTTGCTTAAAACACAACCTAATACTAACCTAGGACTCTACCCATAAGCCTACAAATAGGAAGCCTAGCAATGGGAGCCTAAAACATCTCACAGCCTATATTACAAACCCTAGGGCATAGAGTTTCACGTGCTCTTTAAAACCCCAAACAATTCTCTCCATTAGGCTCCTATTCACGTGAACCCAACTTGTCTACAAAAAGAGATAGAACCTAAGCTAAACCTACACCCTACCTTTCTTCTCCAAGCCGCAACAACAGCCTCCCTGAAACCCTCGACCAAAGCCCATCGCCTCCCTCCCTCTATCCGACGCCGCGCCAAGCCACCCAGGCACCCAGACCGACAATCGCCCTTTCCCATGTGTGCCTCCCTACTCCAACCATCCGCCAGCCGCACACACAAACCCAGTCGATCTCCTCCCTCTCTCTGTTCAGCAATCTACTATGCCACGCGCTCACCACTCTGGCTAACTCTTCCGCGCGTACAACTGTTTTCCGACCCTCTGGCTATCTTCTATGGCCTGTCGTCGTCTTGAACCACCACCCCGACGCTGTCACGACCCGCTTCCCTAAAATGGAGGCGAGACGTGAAAAGGTCCGCACAAGAGTGGAGCTGTGAAGCCCCAAACCCGATAAGCGTCAATAAAACATAAGCAGGTCCCTGTAACCACAAACGGAACAACAATAATAACAGAAGGAGAGGCAGAAATAAAATTCTCACATCTCATAAATTGTCCAACATGAACGTAAGCTCAACATCCAGAAAAGCCACCAGGCTAAAAGAAAGAGTCTAAAGGCCCAGAACAAGGCCAACGAAAACAACAACGTAACAAAGTATAGGTGCTACGCACCGACAACAAAACAGCAGTCTAACAAAAGGAAAACACAACGAAGACACTAGGACTGGTCCCCAGTGTCCACGTACTCCCCGTCAAACACGAGCTCGGGCTCGGCGTCAGCAAACACCACGTCCTTAACAGGGTACTCAGGCTCAGGATCTAACATGTGTCACCCAAAAGAGTAAAGGGGCACATGTCAGCAAGCCTAAAAGACTTGGGCAAGGAAACTGAAAGTAAGACGACTAGCAACCTAGCAGTTTTAGTATGCATGACATGGCAGTTATACATGAGTGCACAAGCAAGACATGGTGAACAATAAGTACGAGAGAACAATTATCGGGACAAGGCAAGAGTAGCCAAGCTACCAAACAATCTCAATCAATTCACTATTCACGTTTCACTATAGTTTGTAGATGTTTACGCCTTATAGCTGAATGGTATAACATTCACGCTGATTGGCCGCTTAACACTACCCCAAACCCAGAGTTTACGCCTTACCACTGCAGTTGCTGATCGGGCAGACTCCCAGTTGATTGGCCGCTTAACTCTTACCCCCAATACCCACAAGTAATCGAGCCAGGGTCCCCGCACACGAGCTCAGTAAATGAGCTGGGGTTGCCCCGCACAGGAGCTCGCATTCTAGTTCACGATTCATAAACAATTGGCGTAGGGGTGCACCTAGCCGGGAACAAGCAATTCGGGCATTGGCTATCAACCAACACATGGCCCGCTTCTTGAACACGAGCCAGGAACACAAACATTGTAGCGAAGCTACACATTCACGGAAACACTTTAAGAATGCAATGACATGACAATTAATTTGCGTACCGTTAATAGAAATTAAACATGACATGGTAATTGTGCAACATGATATATGTCGGAACTAGCTTCGTTGTCAAGCTAGTTCCCCAATTTGCGCCTAGGCGAGTATCATTTCGTCGCCTAGCCTCTTTTACGCCTACAACAAGCAAATGGCCTAAAACATGACCTAAACCCTAAGTGGCAAGTTTCAGTTGCCTAGCACCAGGGATGACGATCACGAAGGTTCGTCTCGCGGATGCTATTCTACGGGGAAGTCGCTGTTATGGAGAAACAATCATCAAACAACATGAAATTTCATTAGGGTTCCACAAAACACAACGGGTTATGAAAACGTCAAGAGATCGATTTATTACCGTGAGGAGGCGGGAGAAACACTCCAGAGAACCTAGGGACCAGATCTGGAACGAATGGGAAAGTTTGGAGAACTAGGGTTTTTGGGGGATTTTGGGGGTTTGATGGAGATTTATGGGAGATGAGAGGTTGAATGTGTTGAGGGATGGTTTGGATGATGGATTTTGGGCTTGGGATGAAGGAATAAGGGTTTGAGGTAGAAGGGGGCTCAATGGGGGAGAAACTAGGGTTTTGGGTCGAGTGGAGGAAGAAGAAAACGTTTGGGAGGGGTTTAAATAGGATGGGCTGGCGGTTGCCCAGAAATTAGGGTTTTAACACAGATTAGTCGGTCAAAGAGCAACCACTGACCGACTAGTTTGGCAACTAGTCGGTCGGTCGACCAACGTAGACCGACTAAGTGTAACCAGTAACTTCTGAACGAAAATAGGATTTAGATTTAGTCGGTTAAAGAAAAACTGCTGACTGACTAGTTTGTCATCTAGCCGGTCGAAAGATGAACTTAGACCGACTAAGAATGAACAATACTGATACTAAAATTTAGATGATGTGTTAGTCGGTTAAAGAAGCATTGCTGACCGACTAGTTTGCAACCTAGTCGGTCAATCAACGTTCTTAGACCGACTAACGATAAACTGTAACTCCTGAGAAATTTAGAAAGCCAACTAGTCGGTTCAAGAAGGATTGCCGACCGACTGGATCGTCATCTAGTCGGTCGGTGCCCCTTCTTACACCGGCTAATAAGCACCAAAAGTTTCGATACGGAGCGCGGAGCTCCGGGATCGATTCCTAAGACTCCTAGGCTTGATCTAACAGTAAGATACGACCGTTATGAAGCCCGTCACGAATGACATACTTCGAAATCGACGATCCTAAGGAAGAAACGAGAAAACACGATGAAACGATCGAAAACGAAAGTTACGGAGACGAAAACCACACATGAGGAGAAAATCCACCAAAACATATATTATAATATAATAAATCCAGATACATGAAAACCAGTCGTTACATCCTCCCCAAATTAGGAAAAATTCTGTCCTCGGAATTTCCAAACACTCACGTGTCCGGAAACAAAATCGGGAAACGCTCTCGCATCTCATCCTCATTCTCCCAATTAGACTCTCCGGACGAGCCGTGTCGCCACATCACCCTCACAAGGTTGACAACCTTGTTCCGAAGTGACTTCAGACGCATGTCCAGTATCTGCACCTGATGCTGGTCATACGTCATATCGGGACGAACGATAATCTCTGAAAAATCCACCGCATGAGACGGATCGCTAATGTACCGACGAAGCTGCGACACATGGAAAACATTGTGAACTCCTTCCAAAGATGGCGGCAAGGCTAAGCGATAAGCTACATCGCCAACCTTCTCCAAAATGTCAAACGGTCCAATGTATCTCGGGCTCAACTTCCCTCGCTTCCCAAAACGAATCACACCGCGATTCGGGGAAATCTTCAAGAACACATGATCGCCCGGCTGAAACTCCAAAGGACGACGTTTAGCATCCGCCCAATGCTTAAAACGGTCCTGAGCAATTCTCAACCTCTCCTGAATGTTCCTGACGATATCCACGGCCTCCACGATCATCTCAGGTCCCAACAACTCCAGATCACCAACGTCATCCCAACTCAATGGCGATCGACATTTCCTCCCATAAATAGCGGTGAAAGGCGCCATGCCAATACTCGCCTGGAAGCTGTTGTTATAAGAAAACTCCACCAAGTGTAGATGTTCCTCCCACGAACCCTTGAAATCCAACATGCACGCCCTCAGCATGTCTTCCAAAATCTGAATTGGCCTCTCGGACTGGCCATCCGTCTGCGGATGGTTCGCCGTGCTGAAACTCAGACGCGTACCCAAGCTCTTTTGCAAACTCTGCCAGAACTGAGATGTGAACCTCGTGTCTCTGTCTGACACGATACTCATGGGGACTCCATGAAGTCGCACGACCTCCTGCACGATTCACGTCACATCACTATCCCAACTAGGAAAGGAAGTAAAAACGGAGAGTAAAAGAACTTTACCTCCATATACCTCCTCGCCAGCGCCTCAGTGGACTGTCCCACTCAGAACGGAATAAAGTGCGCAGATTTGGTCAATCGATCTACTATCACCCAAATCGCATCATTTTGCTTCGGGCTCCGAGGCAGTCCAGTCACGAAATCCATAGTGATGTGTTGCCACTTCCACTCCGGAATCGGAATCGGTTGTAGCAACCCGGCCGTACGCTGATGCTCCGCCTTCACTTGCTGGCAAACCAAGCACTTGGCTACACTCCGAGCCACAATCCTCTTCATACCATGCCACCAATAATTCAGACGAAGATCCTGGTACATCTTGGTGCCACCAGGATGCACAGAATACGGCGAACTGTGTGCCTCCACCATCAACTCCTCTCTAATATCCCTAGCCGGCACACACAACCTGGCTCCAAACCTCAGCGAGCCATCCTCATGAATCAAAAAGTCAGTCCACAGACCGGCTTCCACCTGCTCCCTAATCTTCACCAGCTTCGGATCCTCAGCCTGGCCAGCCTTAATCCAATCCATGATCGTTGACTGTACCTGCATGTACATCAACGATGAAGCCTCCCCAGGAAGGACAATCTCAACACCAGACTCGCAAAAATCCTGCTGCAATCTCCACTACGAGGTCAAAATCATCACCGCTGGAAGCCTACTCAGCGCATCAGGAACCACATTCACCTTGCCAGGGTGAAACTGCAAATCAATCTCATAATCCGCCATGAGCTCTAACCATCGACGCTGTCGCATGTTGAGCTCCTTCTGAGTAAAAATATACTTCAAGCTTTTGTGATCGGTGAAAATCTTCACTTTCTCACTCAGCAGGAAGTGCCTCCAAATCTTAAGAGCAAACACGACGGCGGCCAACTCCAAATCATGCGTCGGGTAATTCTTCTCATGAACCTTGAGCTGACGAGACACATACGCTACAACATGCCCGTGCTGATGCAACACACAACTGAGACCCTTGCCAGAAGCATCGCAAAAGATCTCAAATCCACCGCTGCGATCAGGCCCAACAAGTATAGGGGCAGTCGTCAACCTCCCCTTTAGAACACCAAAAGCATTCTCACAATCACCCGACCAAACAAAAGGCATATCCTTCCGCGTCAACCTGGTCATCGGCTCAGTAATACGGGAAAAGTCCTTAATGAATCGTCGATAGTAACCAGCAAGTCCAAGGAAACTCCGAATCTCAGACGCAGACGACGGAACATGCCACTCTTTGATGGCCCTAATCTTCTCGGGATCCACTGAAATACCATCTCCAGTCACCACATGCCCCTGAATAGCAACTCTATCAAGCCAAAACTCGCACTTCGAAAACTTAGCATACAAACGATGCTTCCTCAAAATCTCCAATACCGTCCTCAAGTGCGATGCATGCTCTTCCTCCGACTTCGAATAGATCAGAATGTCATCAATAAAGATAACGACAAACTTATCCAAAAATTCGTAGAAAATCAGGTTCATTAGATTCATGAAAACTGCGGGTGCATTGGTTACACCGAAAGGCATAACCACGAACTCATACTGTCCATACTTCGTCCTGAACGCTGTCTTCGGAACATCTTCCTTCTTCACCTTCAACTGATGGTAACCACTCCTCAAATCCAATTTAGAAAACACCCTCGAACCTCCAAGCTGATCAAAAATATCATCGATGCGAGGCAACGGGTATTTATTCTTAATGGTCACCGCATTCAACTCCCAATAGTCCACGCACATGCGACGCGAACCTTCCTTCTTCGTCACTAGCAGCACCGGTGCTCCCCACGGAGACACACTAGGATTAATATAACCCTTCTGCAAAAGCTCATCCAACTGCTTCCGCAACTCTTCCAATTCTGCAGGTGCCATACGATACGGTGCCTTCGAAATCGGCTGCGCACTTGGAGCAAGATCAATAGAAAATTCCAAAGCTCGATCCGGTGGCAAACCAGACATATCCTCGGGGAAGACGTCATCAAAATCCCGCACCACAGCTGGCCTCTCCAACTCCATCTGCATAGCCACGACCCCCACCGGTCTGGCCCGAAATCTGACAGGGCCAAGCGAACTGCTACCACGGCTGAACTCAAACACCGGGTGTCCAGGAATCTTGAACACCACCTTCTTCCTCCGACAGTCGATCGTAGCATAGAAGCTCGCAAGCCAGTCCATCCCAAGAACTGCATCATAGTTGATGATGTCGTGGATAATGAAATCAGCGAAAAGCTCATGTCCACAGACCACCAACGAGCAAGAATTGCAACCACGATGCACCGAGACCACGCCATTCCCTGTAACGATATTCCAACTCTTGGGAAGAGGGGACGTCGACAAGGAATGCCTCTTCACGAAGCTCCGAGAAATAATACACATTGACGCACCAGAGTCAAAGAGGACTCGTGCAGGAAATGTGCACACCAAAACCACACCTAACAAGCAATTAACAATCAAACCCTAGTCTAGCAAACAACCATGTTCAAGCAAACAACATAATCTAACAATCAAAACCAGCTAGGAAAGTAACAGCTAGATTGAGGATTACTTGCGATAACCTCATCCACAGCCTCGCTCTCCACAGCGGTCATCAGAAAAGCCTGCCTCCTCGGCGGAACAGCCTGCTGAAAAGCCTGCCTCTGTGGAACAAGAGCCGCTCCACGTCCAGTAGGAACAGACGCTCGCTGCTGCAACGGCTGTGCTGCAACAGGTGCCCTCCGCAGCTGATTCGCATGCCGACAATCCTTCGCGACATGGGAAGCGTCACCACAAACCAAACACTGGCCCAGAAACTTCCTACACTGATCCTTGATGTGGCCAGGCTTGCCGCAGAAATGGCAAGTCTTCTGAACAGGCTCTCCTGGCCTCTTAAACTGAGCTGGCTGATTAGGCTTGAAACCAGGCCAAACCACCGCTCTGGCATGCTCCATAGGCCTCTTCCCAGCACCAGAAACGTGTCCTCTCCTCTGACTCAGGTTCAGCTCCTGCCTCCTCACAGCGACCAGAACCTTCTGATAAGAGTCCAGATCAGAGGAAGACACAAAACTCTGGAGCTCCAAAGCAAGTCCCTGCAGGAACCTCTGCGCCCTCTCATCAGCATCCTGCACCATCTTCGGTGCGAACCGACTCAGCCTAGTGAACTCTTGGTGGTACTGATCCACCGTCAAGCTCCCTTGCTTCAGATCAATGAAGCGCTGCAGCATCTCCTTCCTAGTAGCCTTCGGAAAGAACTCCTCATCAAACCTAGATTTAAAGGTAGTCCAAGCTATCGGCTCCACCAACATCTTCTCTTCCGCATCCCACCAGTTCCGAGCATTATCATTGAGTTGCCTCTTCGCCAAATCAACCCATCCAGCCGGGGTGATCTTGGCCATCCTCAAATTATCCTCAATGTTTCGAATCCACTCATTGGCAGCCAGAGGACCCTCAGACCCATCAAAATATGCGGGACCCAACTCCCGAAATTGCTTCGCTCCCGGCTCGGAGCGAGGGGCATCCGGAAGAGACCGGGCAGCTCGAGCAAGTGGCGCATTTTGGACTTGCAGGAGCACGCCCTGCTGCACTTGCATCATCTGGAGCATCATCCGCATCATCTCACCGTTGGTGGGTTCCCGCTCAGGCTCCTCATCATGAGGGAGCGCACCACTACCTCCACCACGGGTGAATCGCCTTCCTGCCATCTAATGACACAGAAAACATAGCAGATTAGAATCATAGCTTATGACTCGGACGTCGAACTTAGTTTATTGGACATTCTAATATTACTATCGTCACTCCGATAATTGCAGTTACAGAAGGACCTGCATGGGCCACAAACAAAACCTGTCACGACCCGCTTCCCTAAAATGGAGGCGAGACATGAAAAGGTCCGCACGAGAGTGGAGCTGTGAAGCCCCAAACCCGATAAGCATCAATAAAACATAAGCAGGTCCCTGTAACCACAAACGGAACAACAATAATAACACAAGGAGAAGCGGAAATAAAATTCTCACATCTCATAAATTGTCCAACATGAAAGTAAGCTCAACATCCAGAAAAGCCACCAGGCTAAAAGAAAGAGTCTAAAGGCCCAGAACAAGGCCAACGAAAACAACAACGTAACAAAGTATAGGTGCAACGCACCGACAACAAAACAACAGTCTAACAAAAGGAAAACACAACGAAGACACTAGGACTGGTCCCCCGTGTCCACGTACTCCCCGTCAAACACAAGCTCGGGCTCGGCGTCAGCAAACAACACGTCCTCAACAGGGTACTCAGGCTCAGGATCTAACATGTGTCACCCAAAAGAGTAAAGGGGCACATGTCAGCAAGCCTAAAAGACTTGGGTAAGGAAACTGAAAGTAAGACGACTAGCAACCTAGCAGTTTTAGTATGCATGACATGGCAGTTATACATGAGTGCACAAGCAAGACATGGTAAACAATAAGTACGAGAGAACAATTATCGGGACAAGACAAGAGTAGCCAAGCTACCAAACAATCTCAATCAATTCACTATTCACGTTTCACTGTAGTTTGTAGATGTTTACGCCTTACAGCTGAATGGTATAACATTCACGCTGATTGGCCGCTTAACACTACCCCAAACCCAGAGTTTACGCCTTACCACTGCAGTTGCTGATCAGGCAGACTCCCAGTTGATTGGCCGCTTAACTCTTATCCCCAATACCCACAAGTAATCGAGCCAGGGTCCCCGCACACGAGCTCAGTAAATGAGCCGGGGTTTCCCCGCACAGGAGCTCGCATTCTAGTTCACGATTCATAAACAATTGGCGTAGGGGTGCACCTAGCTGGGAACAAGCAATTCGGGCATTGGCTATCAACCAACACATGGCCCGCTTCTGGAACACGAGCCAGGAACACAAACATTGTAGTGAAGCTACGCATTCACGGAAACACTTTAAGAATGCAATGACATGACAATTAATTTGCGTACCGTTAATAGAAATTAAACATGACATGGTAATTATGCAACATGATATATGTCGGAACTAGCTTCGTTGTCAAGCTAGTTCCCCAATTTGCGCCTAGGCGAGTATCATTTCGTCGCCTAGCCTCTTTTACGCCTACAACAAGCAAATGGCCTAAAACATGACCTAAACCCTAAGTGGCAAGTTTCACTAGCCTAGCATCGGGGATGACGATCACGAAGGTTCGTCTCGCGGATGCTATTCTACGGGGAAGTCGCTGTTATGGAGAAACAATCATCAAACAACATGAAATTTCATTAGGGTTCCACAAAACACAACGGGTTATGAAAACATCAAGAGATCTATTTATTACCGTGAGGAGGCGGGAGAAACACTCCGGAGAACCTAGGGACCAGATCTGGAACGAATGTGGAAGTTTGGAGAACAAGGGTTTTGGGGGGATTTTGGGGGTTTGATGGAGATTTGTGGGAGATGAGAGGTTGAATGTGTTGATGGATGGTTTGGATGATGGATTTTGGGCTTGGGATGAAGGAATAAGGGTTTGAGGTAGAAGGGGGCTCAATGGGGGAGAAATTAGGGTTTTGGGTCGAGTGGAGGACGAAGAAAACGTTTGGGAGGGGTTCAAATAGGATGGGCTGGCGGCTGCCCAGAAATTAGGGTTTTAACACATATTAGTCGGTCAAAGAGCAACCACTGACCGACTAGTTTGGCAACTACTCGGTCGGTCGACCAACGCAGACCGACTAAGTGTAAACAGTAACTTCTGAACGAAAATAGGATTTAGATTTAGTCGGTCAAAGAACAACTGCTGACCGACTAGTTTGTCATCTAGCCGGTCGAAAGATGAACTTAGACCGACTAAGAATGAACAGTACTGATACTAAAATTTAGATGATGTGTTAGTCGGTTAAAGAAGCATTGCTGACCGACTAGTTTGCAACCTAGTCGGTCAATCAACGTTCTTAGACCGACTAACGATAAACAGTAACTGCTGAGAAATTTAGAAAGCCAACTAGTCGGTTCAAGAAGGATTGCCGACCGACTGGATCATCATCTAGTCGGTCGGTGCCCTTTCTTACACCGGCTAATAAGCACCAAAAGTTCCGATACAGAGCGCAGAGCTCCAGGATCGATTCCTAAGACTCCTAGGCTTGATCTAATAGTAAGATACGACCGTTATGAAGCCCGTCACGAATGACATACTCCGAAATCGACGATCCTAAGGAAGAAACAAGAAAACACGATGAAACGATCGAAAACGAAAGTTACGGAGACGAAAACCACACATGAGGAGAAAATCCACCAAAACATATATTATAATATAATAAAACCAGATACATGAAAACCATTCGTTACAGACACCCATGCCATCCTCCAGGCACCCGAAACCTCTCCCCTTCGCCTGTAGTCCCTCCCTTCCGCTGCACACGGCTGCCAGCAGCCGTCTCCTCCACGTGCAAACCTTCCCCAGGCCGCCAAGCTCTCAGACGTGCGCCACCACTCACACGTAACGCCCCTCCGTGTTTCTGCCCACTCAGATCTACCACCGTATCCGTCATCAAACACCGACACGTTTCGTTCCTTTGCTTCGTTTCACCGGTTGTGGATCTATATATTAATATAATATAACCCACACCGTAATGTAGAAACTTAATAAAATCAGAAATTAGACATCGTAGTAATTCTTATAACGTTTGTTATGATTGAAAAGGACCTGATTTGATTGTATGTCTAATCAAACCAGCGAAACAATCTGACCGTAACATAGTACTCGTCGAGACAAACCCGACGACACCAAAAATGCTGAAATCAGGCAAGTGTATAATTTATTGTGAATTTTTGAATTTGAATTCTTTAATAGTCATTTTTATTTAAATTTGTATAACTCAAAATCTGCACGTGAAATGACGCATGAAATTAATATCATGATGTTCTAGACTTAAAATGTGACCCATCGACATATAACTTGATATGCTTTAATTTTAAACATTGGCGAAGAAAATTATTGTAAATATCGTTCAACACCCTTTTTAATCATTGATGTGGGTGCGTAGTAAAGTATTACTATTCGCCCAAATATAGTGTTGGTTTGAATTGTATTGTAGAATGGAACTATATTAAATGTATTATGTTTTAGTCGTGGTATATTAGTATTAATATATAATTAGTTATGTATGTATGTGTATTATTATTTCTATTATCATGGTCGTTTATTTGTATTATCAGTGGTACTACTATTGATATTGATGATAGTATTAGAAGTACTAATTGGATATGGCATGATGGTTATTAAGAAGGAGATGTGAGCGTTACTCTTATTTATTTTCCGGTACCCTAGCCGATAAGATTTCGAGGACAGAATCATTCTTAAGGTAGGTAGGATGTAACGACCAGTTTTTAGTGATACGCTCCATTCGTTTTCTCTCTTGTTGTACATTTTTCGTATCCGTTGCATGATCGTAACACATGTTGTCGTTAGGCGTACAATACTCGTACTCGTATTAGCTACCATCGCTAATACGTATTAGCCAAAATTATTTTTAAACCTATTATGATACTTTCCGTCTAATAATTATTTCAAAATTTTAAATTCAAACTTTTAAATTCAAATAATTTTGAAAACCTTCCTAATTAAATCTTATTAAAACCTATAACTAAATTGGCATCATTAACCCCAAGATTTCCTCCCCTAATATAGTTTTCATTTCAAAATATTTCCTTATTTACTTAGGCTTTAATTTCCCCTAATTAACTCCATTAAAACAAATCTTTTTTACTTTCCTATTATACTATAAACCCTAGCTAAACCCAAACCCAAACTAGCTCTCAGCCACCACCCCCCTTGGTTCATTTTCTCCCACGGGACTTTCCGAAGCCTGCTTAAAACAGAACCTAATACTAACCTAGGACTCTACCCTTAAGCCTGCAAATAGGAAGCCTAGCAATGTGACCCTAAAACATCTCACAGCATATATCACAAGACCTAGGGCATAGAGTTTCACGTGCTCTTTAAAACCCCAAACAATTCTCCCCTAGGCTCCTATTCACGTGAACCCAACCTGTCTACAAAAAGAGATATAGCCTAAGATAAACCGGCACCCTACCTTTCTTTTCCAAGACGCAACAACTGCCTCCCTGAAACCCTCGACCAAAGCCCATCGCCTCCATCCCTCTATCCGACACCGCGCCTAAGCCACCCAGGCACCCAGTGATCACTCCATATTTTACACCTTTTTCCGCATGATTGCATGCCATTTAGATCGCTCAAATCACGTTTTTCACGATTTATCGACAATATTGCGATACTTTTCACGATTTGTTGTTTTTGTCATATTTCAGGAGATTTGGAGCGATTTGGAGTGATTCCGAGGTATGCCTACTCCAGAGTGTCACCGACGACTTCCCCGAGGTGTATTTTGCTATTGGAGAGGAGCGGAAGAAGAATGAACATCGTAGGAGCGACGAGGAGGCAAAAACACTCAGAATGTGCATTTTTACTGTCTCACTCGGCCGAGTGAAGGAGTCACTCGGCCGACCAGCGAGACCCCGCTCGGCCGGCCAGATCGGACATGCTCCAAGTGTGCACTCAGCCGAGCATCAGAGCCACATCGGCCGAGTGATGAAACCCCGTCCGCCCGAGTGGCACTCAGACGACGCCAATCAAAAACTCCCAACTTAATGTTTTTCGTCAGTCTGAGCATCAGAAGACCCACTCAGCCGAGTGGCAATTGCCGACCGCCTGAGTGAAGAGAAGCCCATCGGCCGAGTGACGACAACTCACTCGGCCGAGTGACCCCCGAAGTGAAGACCCCCAAGACCCCAGACTTACTGGAAATTCTCAGGGTCTCCCACTCGGCCGAGCGACTTTTGTCACTCGGCCGAGTGAGCCGCGCTGCCTGTAGCGTAAATTGCGATTTTCAGGCTACGCAGGGGCAATTTTGTCACAGTTTTTTGGGCGATTTTGGGGGGTATTTAACCCCAGTTTTTAACCTAGGTTAGAGAGCTTTTTCCTTACTTTTTGGCAGCCTTTTAGATTAAACTTTTTAGCTTTTGATTCTTGTGATTGGAGAGGAGAGAAAAGGTTTGTTTTGTTGGATTCTTGAAGAACTACATTGATTTGTCTCCCTCTTCATTAAAAATCTCATTTTTATTACTTATTTGAATATTGTCATGAATTCTATTGCTATTTCAATTGATTATTTTTGCATTTGTGATATGATTTGTGAGTAGTCGTAACGTCTTAGGGCGTGGGGATGAACCCTACGAGCCCAATTTCCGATTTGTGATGATTTGGTAGAACTATTGCTAGAATTGCTAATAGGGTTAGTTTGGGATTGATATATTACAGATAGCTAGGTGTTC
Source organism: Scilla litardierei (assembly GCA_030789695.1). Taxonomy (NCBI): domain Eukaryota; kingdom Viridiplantae; phylum Streptophyta; class Magnoliopsida; order Asparagales; family Asparagaceae; genus Scilla; species Scilla litardierei. Next base: position 47,951,341 of record CM061139.1, read on the forward strand.
ATATCGATTGGGATTTGCAAGAGATTGGATCCCAATTCGATAGGAAACCCTAGAAATCCGAATTGGGTTGAAATTGAGTTTTCGTAGTATCGGTTTGCAAGAGATTGGACCGATACTAGGGTTCTTGGTTGCAATTCCATACCGATACCCGTTTGCAAGAGATTGGACAGGTAGGAACTATCCCAACCTAGGTCGCAGCCCGAGTTTGCACGAGAGTGGGCTCGGGGTGCGATTGAACGATGACGTTGATCCTAATGCTAGCTTGCCTAGGCTAGGGTTTGCAAAGGATTGGACCTAAACCTAGGTTTGCTATAGACCGGCAACAGCACGAGAGCGTGAGCTAGGTTTTACATTCAGCTGCAACTAGTTCATCCGAAATTCTACCCTAGCAATTGTGATATCAATGAATCTCATTGACGAGATACGGTGAGTAGCGGGGATTCCCTATTCCCTATGCGTCTTTATTTGATTTTATATCTCCATACTTTGTCTGACGATTGTGACAGGATCACCGAAAGGAAAATTCCCTCTTTTCTGTCCCTATAGCCAGGTTGTTCGGAGAAGGCACTATCATACGTCCTCCCTGTGTTCGATACCCGCTCGTCGCTACACCGTGCGCTTGCGGTAAAACTACACGGTCGCTCTTTTGGGTGTACGCCCGGGGTGCGATCAATTTTTTGGCGCCGTTGCCGGGGAGGACATTTTGACGGTGTTCGGCATCGACCACCCGGTTATTTTTCTTTCTTTCTTTACTTTCTTCTATATCCTGTTCTAACTCTGTTTGCAGCCCTATTTGCATATTCTCCCCGTATTTTGCATAAGATCTTAACATGTAGAATGGAGGATGCAATGTCAACAACGGAACTCAGTCAGGGAGATTATGACTCCTTCACAGACCTCCTTAAGGAGCTTGTCGATGTGGTCCATGCCACCGGAGCTTTTGCTATCGATATCAAGGACCCCGACAAACAACTGTTTGCTAGTTTTATGATGGATCAAGTCTCCCCGGATGGGACTATCGGGGGCAATGTCAGAGTTGATGTGATAGACGACAAGTTATATTTCGAAGACGGTAGAACAAGTGTCGAAGAGCACTATACTCCCGAAGAATCTTTCGAGCAAACCAATGTTCAGGGAGTTACACTCTATGACACTCACTCTTGCTTTTATGAATCGTCTGATGTGTTTCTTGATTCCAGGAACGAACCGGAGCAGAGTGAAGGTTTTGACGATGCTAGCATAGAATCAGAGAGCGTCTATTTCGATGCATCGTCCTCACTAAGGAGTGAGTCTGAGTCTTCACATGAGAGCACGCCGCCTGAACATGAGCTAAACTCGGATGTCAAAGGAGAAGCCAAACTCATGCGAGCTGATGAAGTAGAAGGAACGGCACCTCTTGAGGTAGAACTTAAACAATTACCACCGAATCTAAGGTATGCCTTTTTGGGTAATAAATTAACTTTTCCGGTGATAGTTAACTCCCACCTCACGCATGATCAACTTGAGAGACTCCTAGACGTTCTTAGGAGCCACAAAGATGTCCTTGGCTACACTATCTCCGATCTAAAAGGGATAATCCCTAGGCTTTGCACACATAGGATCCATTTGGAGGATACCGACGCCACCTCCATAGAGCCTCAAAGGCGGTTAAACCCAAACATGAAAGAGGTGGTTAAAAAGGAAATCCTAAAATTGCTCGACGCCGGTATTATTTATCCTATCTCTGACAGTAGATGGGTTAGCCCCGTTCACGTCGTCCCCAAGAAAGGAGGGATGACAGTTATAAAAAATGATAAAGGTGAGCCCATTTCTACACGCACCGTCACAGGATGGTGAATGTGCATTGATTATAGGAAACTAAATAAAGCGACCCGAAAGGACCATTACCCATTGCCCTTCATTGATCAAATGCTTGAACGCCTAGCTAAACATAAATACTTTTGTTATTTAGATGGGTATTCGGGATTCTTCCAAATCCCTTTGCACGAAGATGACCAAGAAAAGACCACTTTTACTTGTCCCTATGGTACCTATGCCTACCGTAGGATGCCGTTTGATCTTTGTAATACTCCCGCTACCTTTCAGAGGTGTATGACATCCATATTTTCCGATTACATTGAAAATATTATGGAAGTTTTTATGGATGATTTTTCGGTTTATGGAAGTGAGTTTGACTCTTGTTTGGCCAATCTTACTGAAGTCCTTAAAAGGTGCCAACAAAATAATCTCACTCTAAATTGGGAGAAATGTCACTTCATGGTCACGGAAGGTATAGTTCTCGGGCACCTTGTCTCCTCGAGAGGAATTGAGGTAGATAAAGCAAAGATTGAGGTAATCGAGAAACTCCCTCCTCCTATTAATGTCAAGGGCATTAGAAGCTTTCTTGGTCATGCGGGTTTTTACCGCCGCTTTATCAAGGATTTCGCCTCGATTGCCCGACCGCTTACTTCCTTGCTCGCTAAAGATACTCCTTTTATTTTTTTCAGGGGAATGCTTGCAAGCCTTCAATACCTTGAAGGAAGCACTAGTTTTCGCGCCCATCATACAACCACCGGATTGGAGCCTTCCCTTTGAGCTAATGTGTGATGCTAGCGACCAAGCCATTGGAGCGGTATTAGGACAAAGGAAAGATAGGAAGCTTCATGCGATATTCTATGCGAGCAAGACATTGGATGACGCGCAGAAAAACTATACAACTACCGAAAAAGAGCTTCTAGCGGTCGTCTATTCCATCGAGAAGTTTCGCTCCTACCTCCTGGGTTCCAAGGTGATTGTCCACATCGACCATGCGGCGTTGAAGTATCTTTTAAACAAGAAGGAAGCCAAACCTCGGTTAATTAGGTGGATACTCTTGTTGCAAGAATTTGATTTGGAGATCAGAGACAAGAAAGGTACGGACAATGTCGTGGCGGATCATTTGTCTAGGCTTATTCGTGACAAGGAGGAAGGAGGATGAGAGTTTACCTATCGACGACACATTCGTGGATGAGAGGCTATACGCCATAAGGCCCGGAGAAGTACCTTGGTACGCGGACTTCGTCAATTTCTTGGCTTATGGAATTAAACCGCATGGGATGCCCACGCATCAAAAAAGGATATTTTTACATGAGGTCCATAGCTATTTTTGGGAAGATCCATACCTCTTCAAGATATGCAAAGATAGTGTTATTAGGAGGTGTGTTTCTAAAGAGGAGGCAACGTCTATCATTTTGCATTGCCACGGTATGCCATGCGGGGGACATCATGCCGCCTCTAAGACAACCGCTAAGATTTTGCAGAGCGGATTCTTCTGGCCAACAATGTTTAGAGACACCCACGACTTTGTAAAGGGGTGCGATAGATGCCAACGAACCGGGAATATCTCCATACGCAATGAGATGCCAATGAGGCCCATCCAAGAAATTGAGCTTTTTGATTGTTGGGGAGTAGACTTCATGGGACCATTTCCGTCGAGCAATGGTAACAAATACATCCTATTGGCCGTTGACTATGTCTCCAAATGGGTGGAAGCAATCGCTACCCCTACTAATGATGCAAGGGTCGTCTCTAAGTTCTTCAAGCAGAACATCTTCCCACGCTTCGGAGTGCCTCGTACTTTGATAAGCGACGGGGGGAGCCATTTCATTGAAAACAAGTTTGAAGCCATGCTGAAGAAGTACGGGGTAAACCATAGAGTTGGCATGGCGTATCACCCCCAGACAAGCGGCCAAGTGGAAGTCTCAAATAGAGAGATCAAGCAAATTCTTGAGAAGACCGTGGATCGATCTAAAAAAGGATTGGTCAATGAAGTTAAACGATGCTCTATGGGCATATCGCACGGCCTTTCGCACTCCCATCGACACCACACCGTTCCGACTTGTTTATGGGAAAGCTTGCCACTTGCCGGTAGAGTTGGAACATCACGCATATTGGGCCATCAAGACCCTTAATTATGATTACAAGAGTGCGGTGGTGAGACGACTCTTAGACATCAACGAGCTTGATGAGATAAGGAGAGACACCTACGAGAGCTCAAGAATTTACAAAGAAAGGACCAAGATTCTCCATGATGCGCGCATAACCTTTACAGACTTCAAAGTAGGAGACAAGGTCTTGCTATATAATTCCCGGCTCCGACTATTTCCCGGTAAGTTGAGGTCACGTTGGTCCGGATCTTTCACCATCAAGCACATACAACCGGGAGGGGCTTTCAAGTTGGAAAGCAAGGACGGAGCCACATTCAAAGTAAATGGTCAGAGGCTCAAGCATTATTCCGAGGGAGTCCCAATGTGAGAAATCAATAGAATATATCTGCTTAAGGGACAGCCGGATGATCTTTCATACCTCCTTGACGAGGTTATTGAGGAGGCGATCCCCCATTCGATCGGCGCTCTATTCAAGGAAGATTTTGAGGAATGGACGGACTTGGGCCAAGAAGAAAAGATGGAGTATTCCCCCGACCCCTCCATGGAAATTGATGAAGGCGACGCTGATGTCACGAGAATACGAGAGCTCTGCAAGCTCTCAAAGACGAAGACTCCAAAGAAAGCCCCACCGATACGAAAATCGGTGTCACCGGTGAAGCCGAGGCCCAGAGCAAGCACTAGCTTGGGGGAGTCACCCCCCAACACTACCCGAGGCGAAGGAGTACCGAGGAAGAACGCCACGCCACAACATCCAAATTTAAGCGTTCTCCCCAATAAATTCGACTGGTGCATCTCATATGCACCCAATATCCCGCATTAAATTGAAAATCAAAGGGGGTCGAGCTCAAGACCTTAAACGAGCGCTTGTCGGGAGGCAACCCGACGGTTATCGCTTTATTTTTACTTTTCCTTTATTTTTGTTTTAGAAATAATTAGTGTTTTGAGTCGTTTGCCTAAAAATTTCGTGATAACGGGTCCTATTTTTCTTTGACAGGAGAGGAGAAAGGGATATCTATCATTAGAAGGATGAACAAGGCGACGAGGAGCACTCCAGGAATGCGCTCGAAGCTTAGGAGAAAGATGAAATCGACTGGAGGAAGAAAAGCAGAGTTTAGAGCCCAAAAGAAGCCAAACTGCAGAAAACAGGGTTCACTCGGCAGAGTATACTAGTCACTCGGCCGAGCACATAAGTTCGTCCGCCCGAGCGGCTCACGAACGAGGGAAGTCTGATGTACCCAACTCTCTGTTTCTTTTCTTGATTTCAGTATAATTGCTACTCGGCCGAGTATATATATTCACTCGGCCGAGTAAAACTGATACGCTCCTAGGGCGAGTATTGCCGAGTAGCTTGAGACACTCGGCCGAATGGACTTATTCCACTCGGCCGAGGGTGGCAAGGCCACTCGACCGAGTCATAAGCGGGGAGGAATTTTCCAAAATATTTCTGTTGCGTTCACTCGGCCGAGCGACGTAGTCACTAGGCCGAGTCGTAACTTTTTCTATAAAAAGGGGAGCGGGACGGCGCATTTTTCGAAACGAGTAAAACCCCAAAATCCCGACTGTTCGCATCCCTCACCCCCGATCCTCTCCCATTCGCACGACCACTCGCCCCGCCGCCGCGCTCGGGCCGACCACCGCCGGCCGACGCCCCATCCGCCTCGTCCGAGTCGCCGTCGGCGACCCCACCTCCGGCCGAACTCCGGTACCCTTATTTTGCCTATTTCCTCCTCTTTTGCGTATTTTTCGACGATCCGTGTGTTTAACGAACCCCTAAACCAAATTAAATTTGATTTCTATCTATTATACCCCTAACCCCCCATACGTTTTGAATATTACTCGCTGATATCTTCGTTTGATGTGCAGGGTATATTGGGGAGCTTAGGGGAGCCCAGGGGAGCTTCCAGAGAGCGTTTTTAGCTTCATGGAGGCGGCGTCTTCGCACGCGTCCGCTATATTGCTCTCGTGGCGTGTTACGGTATACTCGTTCCACTCATTTACGCACGCCGCATTTTTACGTTTTTGGTGAGCACCCCGCCCACATGCCGCCCCGGACACGGCCACGCACCAGGAGAGCTTCCGCCAAGCGGAAGCGGCCGGATGAGCCCGGCCTCTCCCATGAGATGGAGGACTCTCCTCCGCCTACACCACCACACCCCGCACAGCCACTGCCGGCAGAGCCTGCAAACCACGCCCAGCCTCAGCCTGCAGTCCCCGTTCACCCCGCACAGCCACTGTCGGTAGAGCCTGCAAACCACGCCCAGCCTCAGCCTGCAGTCCCCGTTCACCCCGCACAGCCACTCCCTGCCGACCCACAACCACCACCACCGCCACCGGCTCCACGTGTCGGGCCGCTGGGGATTATGTTCCGAGACGACGCACACCGTGTCGTTTTTGAATTCATTTCCCAGCGCTCGATTGTAACCTCCAGGTTCGCACACCTTGCAGACCTAGGACGCCTGGGGGTACTTAAGGGGATGCTCACGTTGTATGACAACGTGGGTTGGCGATATTTCTTCCAAGTGTCGGCGGACACCTTCGTCCGTCCGACACTTGAGGTGCTTAGTTCTATCGCCCGGACCGATGAGGGATGCTCGTTTAGGTTTATGGACCGAGAGTGCCAGGTCACTCTCGGTATGATGAGAGCATTCTTTTCGTGGCCCGATGTCCCCGGGGCCGACCATGGTTACGCCCCCACTCACATTCCCCCACCTTCCTTCGATTCCGACGCTTTCTGGGCCTGGCTCACGGGTTTACCAGCTGCCTTTGACCCTAGTAGAGCAAAGGCCTCGGCCATCATCCACCCTTGCCTCCGCATAGCTCAGCGCCTTATGGCGACTACCTTTTTGGCGAGGTATGAGCCTGGGACGATGTCCACGCCGGAGCTTTATATGCTCTACGCGATGACGTGCCCCAGAGCTCTATCTAGGGAGGGTGACGAGTTGGTCCCCGCCGTCGTGATTGATATCGCGAGCTGGTTTTTGGACCGCATCATCGTATCAGTGAGCGCTCGCTCATCGATATGTTGCGGCGGTCTGATCACCTTGCTCGCCCTGATGACCGGCGAGGACCTTCCAGCTGACATGCGACGAGCCCCGGGCCCCACTTCCCTGTCCATAGACGTCATGGCCCGGATGAAGATGCTACGTCCGCACGGTCAGCGGCACTGGGTTTGGTTGCACGGTCCCTACGGTGCTGATTACATGATCCTTCCGAGCCCAGCTCGGACATAGATAGCACCAGCACAGGTGGACTGGATTCCGGCGATGGATCTCCTGATCCCCGTCGCCTACGTGCTTGAGGCCGAGGAGGCTGAGCAGGCCCACGCTGCACCCACTGACCCCTTGGCCCCTCAGCAGCATGATATTTCTGCTGCTCCCGACACCTCTGTCCACACTTCTGCCAGTGTCGGGAGTACACTCGCTGAGACCACCTCCACTACCTCCACCACGCCCACCACCACTCCCACCACAGCTGGCCCTTTGTCCGTTGAGCCCGTTTCCTCTGCCCTACCCGAGTGCCCACCGACTACTGTTGAGAGCGGAGAGCCCTCTTTTGCTGCCGTCATGGAGACCATGGTTTCCACCTCTGTCTCCACCACAGCCGTTTTTTTCTGAGAGTGTCGTGACGTCTGTTCCCACGTCTGTGTCACCGACCTCTCTGACCGCCTCGTCGCCACTTTTATACTCCACTTCCGTTGCTGCTGCTTCCACCTCATACCTGCCTGTGCCCCAGCCTCGCACTGAGGCTAGGCCCACCCTTGTGAGCACAGCACCCTTCCTCCACATGCCTGCTGAGCCCATCCACTACACCACCCAAGTCCGCCAGCCCCGTCCTGCACAGCACAGACAGGTGCGTCCCTCTGCACCACCTCCCCCCGACACTGTACTTCAGAGCATTCGTGCTCTCGAGGGGGCGGTGAGTGCCCTCAGAGGTGACCTCAGGACCATGTCTGCCACCGTCACCGCTATGGCCAACCGCTTCGACCTACTTCCAGGAATTCACTGTTGCCTCACTCAGATTCTCGAGCGGCTTCCTCGTGTACCCACACCCACCCAGCAGGTACCCACCCCCACTCCTACATACACCCAGCCTGCTTCCACACCCACACCCACACCTACCCAGCAGACTGTTCCCCAACCACCACCACCACCTCCTCCGCCTCAGGACGGAGACGGCGCAGCCCCACCCTCTTAGGCACCCCTGATGCCATTGCTCTTTTTTGCCGTCATGCTGCCTGTCTCTGCTCGGTCCTGATGATTTTTGCCCACCCCCTCCCCTCACTGTTTTTGGGGCCACATTTTGTTCATATCTTTCTATATCATTTTTGGGAGAGAGGGAGAGATTTTTAGTGTCACACTTTTCTATCTGATTCACTCCTATATCTGCATGCATCATGTCCGTATCATATTGTTAATTTCGTTATTTTTTTATTTCTTTTTCATCATGCATGCATCCTCACCTACCCCTCACTTTACACGTCTCTCGGTGTGCCACACTTCGCACATTGAGGACACTGTGCACTTTAGCTTGGGGAGTGAGTTCTCACGTTCTTTTCGATTTACCACCTTTATTTTCAGTTTTTTTCACGCCATTTTCCGCTTTTGCACTCACTTTCATCACTTTTTCTTTTTTAACCATGCATCACGTTTTTTCTCATTTTCTTCGTGAGCTGCATTGTAAATAGCTTTATTTTCCCTCTTTATCTTTTACATCTTTCATCTCATGCTAGAGATGACTTTTCTGTGATGATGATGACGTGGAGTTAGCTTTCTCTATATGCATGCTATATTTGTAATGTCTTAGATTTTATTTCTGATATCATATGCTGTGATTGCCTTGCATTTAGAGATAGTAACCCACACTTTTTCCGCATGAAAATGGATGAAATTTTATTATTAGCTGAGTCTGAATATTCATATGTATGCTATCGCAGAAAATACACCAAGATTCACGCATTGGATGCTTATATCTGGAGTACCGTTTTCTTTTCCTATATCACTTCTATTTGCATGATTTGTACATTTCACTTCAGGATGATTGAATGATGTTAGCTATGATAAATCTGGATTAGTTAGCTTTTTTGTGATCGAAACCGAGTAGATTAGATTACCCTGCTGGAGTTGTCGTGCATGTCTTATAGAGTGAACTGAGAGACATATTTATTTCTTTCTCCACATATTTTGAACATTAATTCTCTATTTTAAAATCATTGGTGAATCTCCCCTTAGCGATTCTAATATATGGCATTTCCCCCGTCATTAAAATCCTAGCTCCAAATTTCCCAAAACCAAAAAGAAAAAGAAAAATTCTTGTATATCCTTATTTCTCTTTGATTTGGGATCATTGTGTATATGTGAGATAAAAAAAAGAAAAAAAAGAGAAAAAAGAGAAAAAGAAAAGAAAAGAGAAAAGAATCTCAATAAACGATCCATCTCATGTTCTCTCTTTCTTCCCTCTTTTTGCCTTTATTTTTATTACTTTTGGTGCTTCATAAAAATGGGGATGTAAATATTGTTTTTTATGCCACCACGCTTATAGATAAACTTGGGGGAGAGAATCCAATGATGTGTGAGAGTGTGACTACTTGACGGTGCACGACAACCTAGGCTAAGTAATATTCTATACTCGGTGAGATTGTTTTAGCTTCACGAAATTTAGAAATCTATGCCTAGCACTCATTTCATGAAATCCACGCTTTTTTATTCTTTCTATTCTATTGCGTGATATTCTTATACTCCTCATAGAAAGCATTCAATTGAAAAGTGTGTGATCTGCGATATTGTATACCGCTTTAAATGATTCAGACGATGTTAATTTTAGAATCATTCCGTTTTTCATGCTATATCATTATTCTTGGGTTTTCTTTTTCTATTTGCACCATTATACTATGATATCGAAATAAAAGTCTTTGACATGTGTTTTACATTCGGTGCATGCTATATGAGTAAGCAAAACCCACGTCCTGAGAAAAATGATCTAGCAGCTTCCCTCTTCGCTTTCTTCTTTCCTCTTCGTTTTTCGTTTTCCGTTTTTCGTCGTTTTCGTTTTTTGAATCCACCGGGTTCGCCTTTTACTTATCTTCCTTGAGGACGAGTAAGAGGTAAGCTTGGGAGATTTTGATCACTCCATATTTTACACCTTTTTTCCGCATGATTGCATGCCATTTAGATCGCTCAAATCACGTTTTTCACGATTTATCGACAATATTGCGATACTTTTCACGATTTGTTGTTTTTGTCGTATTTCAGGAGATTTGGAGCGATTTGGAGTGATTCCGGAGAGACGCCTACTCCAGAGTGTCACGGACAACTTCCCCGAGGGGTATTTTGCTATTGGAGAGGAGCAGAAGAAGAAAGAACGTCGTAGGAGCGACGAGGAGGCAAAAACACTCAGAATGGGCATTTTTAGTGTCTTACTCGGCCGAGTGAAGGAGTCACTCGGCCGACCAGCGAGACCCCGCTCGACCGGCCAGATCGGACACGCTCCAAGTGTGCACTCGGCCGAGCATCAGAGCCACATCGGCCGAGTGAAGAAACCCCGTCCGCCCGAGTGGCACTCAGACGACGCCAATCAAAAACTCCCAACTTACTGTTTTTTGTCAGTCTGAGCATCAGAAGACCCACTCGGCCGAGTGGCAATTGCCGACCGCCCGAGTGAAGAGAAGCCCATCGGCCGAGTGACGATAACTCACTCGGCCGAGTGACCCCCGAAGTGAAGACCCCCAAGACCCCAGACTTACTGGAAATTCTCAGGGTCTCCCACTCGGCCGAGCGACTTTTGTCACTCGGCCGAGTGAGCCGCGCTGCCTGTAGCGTAAATTGTGATTTTCAGGCTGCGCAGGGGCAATTTTGTCACAGTTTTTTGGGCGATTTTGGGGGGTATTTAACCCCAGTTTTTAACCTAGGTTAGAGAGCTTTTTCCTTACTTTTTGGCAGCCTTTTAGATTAACTTTTTAGCTTTTGATTCTTGTGATTGGAGAGGAGAGAAAAGGTTTGTTTTGTTGGATTCTTGAAGAACTACATTGGTTTGTCTCCCTCTTCATTAAAAATCTCATTTTTACTGCTTATTTGAATACTGCCATGAATTCTATTGCTATTTCAATTGATTATTTTTGCATTTGTGATATGATTTGTGAGTAGTCGTAACGTCTTAGGGCGTGGGGATGAACCCTACGAGCCCAATTTCCGATTTGTGATGATTTGGTAGAACTATTGCTAGAATTGCTAATAGGGTTAGTTTGGGATCGATATATTACGGATAGCTAGGTGTTCATATCGATTGGGATTTGCAAGAGATTGGATCCCAATTCGATAGAAAACCCTAGAAATCCGAATTGGGTTGAAATTGAGTTTCCGTAGTATCGGTTTGCAAGAGATTGGACCGATACTAGGGTTCAAGGTTGCAATTCCATACCGATACCCGTTTGCAAGAGATTGGACGGGTAGGAACTATCCCAACCTAGGTCGCAGCCCGAGTTTGCACGAGAGTGGGCTCCGTGTGCGATTGAACGATGACGTTGATCCTAATGCTAGCTTGCCTAGGCTAGGGTTTGCAAGAGATTGGACCTAAACCTAGGTTTGCTATAGACCGGCAACAACGAGAGAGCGTGAGCTAGGTTTTACATTCAGTTGCAACTAGTTCATCCGAAATTCTACCCTAGCAATTGTAATATCAATGAATCTCATTGACGAGATACGGTGAATAGCGGGGATTCCCTATTCCCTAGGCGTCTTTATTTGATTTTATATCTCCATACTTTGTTTGACGATTGTGACAGGATCGCCGAAAGGCAAATTCCCTCTTTTCTGTCCCTATAGCGAGGTTGTTCGGAGAAGGCACTATCATACGTCCTCCCTGTGTTCGATACCCGCTCGCCGCTACACCGTGCGCTTGCGGTAAAACTACACGGTCGCTCTTTTGGGTGTACGCCCGGGGCCGATCACCCAGCCCGACAACCGCCCTTCCCTACGTCCGCCTCCGTACTCCGACCATCCCCCTAGCTGCACACACAAACCCAGTCGATCTCCTCCCTCTCTCCGTTCAACAACCACCCAGGTCGCACGCTCACCACTCCGGTAAGCTCTTCCGCGCGTACAACCCTTCTCTGACCCTCTGGCTATCTTCCACGGCCCGCCGTCGTCCTGAACCACCACCCCGATGCCCAGGACAACCTCCAGGCACCCGAACCCTCTCCCCTTCACCTGCAGGCCCTCCCTTCCGTCGTACACGGCCACAGCAGCTGTCTCCTCCACGCGCAAACCTCCCCCAGGCCGCCAAGCTCTCAGCCGTGTGCAACCACTCACTCGCAACACCCCTCCGTGTTGCTGCCCACTCAGATCTACCGCCGTAGCCGTCGTCAAACGCCGTACACGTCCCGATCCTTCGCTGCGTTTCACTGGTTAGTGGATCTATCTATTAATATACTATAACCCATACCGTAATGTAGAAAACTTAATAAAATCAGAATATTAGACGTCGTAGGAATTCTTATAACATTTGTTATGATCGAAAAGGACCTGATTTGATTGTATGTCTAATGAAACCAGCGAACCAATCTCACCGTCATGTAGTACTCATCGAGACGAACCCGACGACACCAAGAACGCTGAAATCAGGCAAGTGTACTATTTATTGTGAATTTTTGAAGTTGAATGCTTTAATATACATTTTTATTTATATTTGTTTAACTCAAAATCTGCACGTGAAATGAGGCATGAAATTAATACTATGATTTTCTAGACTTAAAATGTGAACCATCGACATATAACTTGATATTCTTTAATTTTAAACATTGGCGAAGAAAATTAGTTTCTGTAACATGTTCATTATATCCACATGTTCAACACTCTTTTTAAATTATTGTAAATAGTGTTCAACGCCCTTTGTAATCATTTGAATTATTGTATAAAGAGAAATGATGACCTTGTTAAATTGGTGCATGTCTTGGAATGTTTAACAAATGAATGACATCGTGAAATCGTGCGCCTCAAAGGCGAAATCGTGACTTCGTGATGTCGTGTGATTCAACTAGGCTAGCTCGTGTTCCAGTTCAAATCTGGGGTGGGGTTAGGGTTGAGGGGCCACTAGACATATGAAGGGGTCCTCTCTTCAAGAGCACCACCCGAATGCGATGTGGTAGCGTCAATCACGGTAAAACTCCTTGTGAAGAACGATCCACTCATCACGTCCTAAATGCGTAAACCCTATGAGAGATATGAAATACTAACACAGAACTTATTTACTATTGTTATCTCAGTTAAATTTCCATGTTAATAAATTAAAAGAAATGCCATGCTTATTGCCATTAAGCTGTTTTGAACTGCCATTTTAGGATTGCTTTACTTTACTTCACTTAGAACTGCAATGCTTAAACTTGTCGCTGACACATTGTATTAAAACTATTAATACTTCTTAATTCCATAACATTTTATACACCTTGCCTTGGGTATCTAACCTCTACTTGCTGACCCTTGCTGACATACATTCATGTTTTTGGATGTATGTCAGATCCCGAGCCGGACTACCAGGAGGATCCTTTGAGACACCTGACTTAGAGAGCCTGGAGTGTTGACGCCAAGTCTTCCCTACGGAGGACTAGAGACCTTCATCGTTGCCGCTTTCCTTAGTTTTTCTTTTTGTACATTGCTTAGTGTATGTTCTTTTTGTAGTCTCTTTGGCCCTGCTGAGGCCCATTTCGTTTCATTACGTGTATGGACATTTTTCTGAATGTGGCTTTAATTTTAAGAATGGTTCTTATTATTCTGAAATGCATGCAAGGACCTGCCTTGTTGTTGTTATCACAGACGCTCATTAAACTCGAGCTTCACCGCTCCAGTTCATACGGACCTCGTAACATTCTTGCTTCCGTTGTATTTTGGGAAGCGGGGCGTTACAAATATCATGTGGAATATCTTGTGGAATTTCATGTGGAATATCTTATGGAATATCATGTGGAACAACTTGTGGAACATCCCGTATGAAACAGGTACATAAAACACTTGACACTTCACTGGGGTTTTGGGGTAACTCATAGTTTGAGAGAGTTGGGAGTGACTGGAGTTCATATTCCCATACTGTTGCCTGTGTTTCGGCATCCCGTCCCGCTGCCTGTGTTTCGACAAATACATGTATCGCTGCCTGTGGTCTGGCCTTCGTCTGGGTAAGTGCTTCCAAGCAAGAGATGAACTCGATGGTCGCATATTATACTCTCTGACTTGAGTCACATAGTTCTAGTGTAGTTACTTTTCCACAGTCACCTTTACTTTACGCATTCCATCCACGTTACTTACCACACTTGTCCATCCACCCATACTTTGCTTGTCGTACTTATAACTACAGCGGTAGCATGCTTCACTTGCCTAGACTACCTTACACTTGCACTACCACAGTACAGTTTGTTCTCTTCTTTCAGTTCTGCTACTATTCAGTTATGTACAGTTGTTGTCCAATGCTTTACTTTTCACTCTGTTTCGCTTGTACGTAGTTACTTTTTATAGGGCATTACATTATTTTCTATGTTTAGAATGATTGTGACCTAGCAACGGTTCCCTCTTCATGGCACCGCAGATGACGCACCTGTGGAGTTAGATGTTCTTGAGTTGACAGCGCCACAGTTCGACCCTGAGACAGCAGCTTTCAGATTTATATTCACTTATGTTCTTTCTTTCTTTCATGTATTTTTGTTGGAACATTTTGTACAGTATGGATTGTAATAATTGGACACTATTTGAGTATTTTTGTACATCTCTGCATCGAGGCTATTTTGTTTTCACTTGTTAACTGCAGACCTGTGAATAAATCAAATAAGTAATGGCCACCTGAAAGCGGGTCGTTACACCAAGTCCTTCTCGCTCCATTTTATCCTCTTTTCTCCATGTTTGACCCCAAAATACTTGATTTCTCCAGCAACGCATGGGAAATACCAAAAATCGTGAAAGGAAACAAAATGGGGGAAATGGGGTGAAACGATGCATGAAATAATATGGAATGAGCATGAAAAGAGTGTAAAATATGTTCAATTTTGGCACACATCAAAATCTTCCAAGCTAAACTCTTCCTTGTCCTCAAGGAAGACATGAAAGGGTAGAGCTTGGAGAAATGCAAGCGAGCAAGCAAATGATGACATGGACCTCGAGAGATTCAAGAAATTGATCTTATATATGTGATGGAGTGGAAATTTCAAATTCATAGGAAATCACATCTCCATTGGTTAGCATATAATCATAGGACATCACATCTAGTCCAAATCGTTAAGTAATATGCTAAGATCATGACTACACCCAAGTCCTTTGATATTTCCTCTAACACGTCTCTAAGTTGAAATTGAAGGAATCAAAGTTATACGATGGCCGCTGGAAGGATAAGTCAAGGATAATGAGTTATTAGCTCATCGGAGGAAGTCGTTCCTACTGTGTATCAAAGTTCCTTGATTCATGATGTTGCTATCTCATTCATGCTTCCAAATCTTCTTCTTTTTCATTTTTTTTCTTTTTTCATTTAGGATCATCATTGGTTCGTGTAAGCAGCGTTGGGTCGGTGACTCGCAGGCCAGACGACTTTAGGGCAATAGGCCAAGAAAGACCCCTCGGACCTACTTGCTTAAACCAATATAAATCCTTATTTTTTTGAGTGCACTCCCCCAAGATAAACCTTACGGTGCGAGCCCCCATGATTCCTGAGTCATGTAGGTCTAGCTACTCAACGTCACTGGAGGAACAATGCACTTATTTTTATATACAAACATAAGCAAGCATATACATATATTTTCTTTTATTTTTTTTCAAAAGCATGAATGGGTCAAGCCATATCAATCCTTAGTACAAAAGGACACATCGTTATCCAAGTCCCAAAGAGTTATAAAACATTATAATTGACTATCAATTCATTATTCCATATATAAAGTGGACTCCTAAGTGAAACTCAACTAAGCACGGTTTCAAGTACTTCTATCATAGGGGCCATGAGAATAGTACTGAAATTCATATTAAATGGGATTTGAACTTAAAAGTATATTCTAATCAAATATCCTAAACAATATCGAGGAATCGAGCGTAAAAGTGGAAAATGAAATTCAACTCGTCTCGCTTATAAAATCTCGAATTTGAAAATTTCTCAATGCGAATGCAAATATAGACAAATGGATGCATAGCAATACAAGATGCATGAGGCGAATGATGGTATTTTTGTTGTTTTTGGTTTTTTAAAATTTTTATGAGTTTTTGATGCAAATAGGAGCTTGAAATAAACATGATGAATGGTAAAAGAGAAAAGAAAGAAAATGAGAAGGAAAAAGGAAGATTAAAGATCAAAAGTAAGAAAACCATGGAGATGTGAGTGGTGAAGGAAGAAAATAAAAGAAAATAAGCATGGAAATTCACCTCCCCCATGCTAGATCATGCATTGTCCTCAATGCATAATCATGAGTGTGTGAGGACCAAAATGTGAGGATGAAGAGTGTGGTACTTCTCATCAAGAAGAGCCACCATCAGGTGGTGGCTGTGTGGGTGGGGTAGATGGGTAGGGGTTGTTAGAGAGTGGTGGGTCTGCAACAGGGGTGGGTGATATGGTGGATGGAGCAACAGTAGATGGTGTGGGTGAAGGCTCACATGTGTATGGTGGTGTGAGGGGGGGTGCTCCGAATGTCTGTGTGGGTGATGGAGGTAGTGTGGAAACATGCGGTGTGGAAGTGGTTGGCTATGCATATGATGATTGCTCAGATGAGTAGGGGGGTTGGCATGAGCAAGAGATATGGTATAGCAACAGGATAGTGCCCCTGGGTATAGTGCCAATGGTAAATGGCCTCGAACTATGACTAGAGTGTCGTGACTATTGATCTGAGGCCAGCTACCGAGGATATGACATCAAACAGGGTGTCCATAAATCCATCCAGGGTGCTGATCATGGACGACTTAAAGTCCATGAATACCCTCTCCAATAGTGCAAGTCTCTCACCAGAGGAGAGAGGTGGAGGACAGATGATGCTAGAACCTTTGTAACGATGGAGAGATCTACTGTGAAAGTGATGGATGGAAGTCTGACGTATTATATATGGTAAAGTCCTGATGGGATCTGACTATGTGGTAGAAGATGGATTAGGGAAAACTGTGATCTCAGGGTGAGGCTGTGAATGATCAGGGTGAGGCTATGCAGGATGGGCAATCTGTGCAGGATGGGTAATCTACATAGTATGGGGCCGTGCAACGACAGGAAGATCTGGTTCTAGAGGAAATATCTACTGCACAGCTCCAAATGCAGGGATCCTAAAGCAATCGAAGTTGGGAAGAATCATGTATGGTGTGGAGGTGGGCCCGTAAAGCCAGTGGTATCCATGGTCCCCAATATCCTTAATCATATGCATGTTCGTGAGGACTGAGAGATCAAGTGAAGTGGGGCCGAGGACGTGCATCCAGTCATCAGGGGGCTGAAATAATATGGGAAAGAGGTGGGCAATGACAGCAATAAGTCCACCGTAGCCAATCATGGCACGTGGGCTATTGATGGTATGGAATAACCTATACCCCAGGTAGGAACCGGCATAAATGAGAATCCTAGGAGTGGTGATGTCGCCATCGTGAACTCTACGGTGTTAAGTCATTGCCCACAAAAAGAATAACTTGTCTCGGGAGACCTGGCCAGTCTCTTCCTGACAGAAAATGGTGTTATCTATGATGCGAAGGGCTATGCAGAGGCATGTATGGATGATGAAAGATGCCTTATCCTTAGTGACGGGAAATTTAGGCTGGCCAATGATACTCTCCCAGAAGGCATCAGAATCATAAGCTTGGGACACACCGAACTTATATCTATATGCCTTAGGGGAGAGGGCCATGTGCCACTTGAAGATGGTATTCAGGAAGTCATAGGACATGATGTAATCCTTGTTCATCAAGAGAAAGGAAAAATTGTCCTTCTGGTGCTTGATGGAACTCAGAAACTTGAGGGTGAGTATCCGATAGGTCCGTGCGTCACACTCTAATAAATCACTCCATCATAGGTTGTGAAGTAGTGTTTGGACACTCTCAGTGAGACCTAATGAATTCAGAGCAGGATTGCTCTGGAATTTGAAAGTGAAAATGGGCCTATGATAGAGGTTCATGAAGGTCTCTTGCGGATGTTCATCAGCAAAGATGATCACCATGGTGTTAATCTGTGGGGCTGGAATTGCCAGATGTGTGGGAGGATCATTGGATGTGGATGCAGCAGTGCGTGCTTTAACCTTTCTCCCTTGTGTGGGGCCAGAGATGGTGTGTTTTCCCTAGTGAGGGCCCATCGTGAACGTGAAGAGTGTGCATGCAAGGTAATGTGTGGGAGTGAATGGGTGTGACACATGACTCTAAGCAGTTTTTGCAGATTTTAGCGAGCAATTCCAACAATTTGGGTAAAAATTGAAATTGAGAGTGAGAACGAGTGTACCCAAGTGGTGGAGCTTCCTCTCTGCATGAATACATCCCCAAGCTGCTATTGATTCTCCCCCAAGCTGCACTCGTGACTGCATCATGGTGAACTTCAACAAAATCCTCCCTAAGCCGCCGTTTAGGATTTCTCCGCGGACGTTTCAACGAAGGTGAATATGGGGGTGCATCATTTGGAGGAGGGGAGGGGTGTATGGTTACGAGATTGGTGGAGGAGGGAAGGTTGAGGGTGGTTGGATGATCAGAGAAGAAGAAGAAATAGGAGAGAAGTCGAAATGTTTGAGAGATCAACGTGAGACTCGAACCCAGTTGACGTGGGCGAGGTGACACAGTCACGTCGATGGAAAATCGACCGCGTTGTCGAGGAAATTGAGAGGTCAAAAATAGTATCCACGCGGTCACGTTATATGGATGACACGACCGTTTCGTCAGATGGTGATTTCGAAGCCAAAATTCCAGTGATTTGGGCTTGGGACGCGGTCACGTCGCTTAGATGAAACGATCGTATCATGTTGGGTGATGAATTTGACTTTAGGAAAGGTTTTAAGAAACATCCATTTCGTTTGGGTGTAACTTCCATGTGGAGTGAAAATTTAAAGGGGAAATTGGCCTTGGAAAGGGTGGTTAACGCGGTCGCATCGTTTGGGCCATGCAACCATGTCAAAAGGGTGATTTTGGGGCCAGTTTTCCAGAGAATTGGCCGCGGGACGCGGTCGCATGATGACAATGAAATGGCTACGTGACCCTCAACTTCACAGCTCTCGAATTCTGCATATTTTTCTCCCATTAACGTGGTCACATGTGATACGTTGCACAACCCGGGTCATTTGACGGAAATGGTAGGCTTTTTCCGAGCGTCCGCCAGGATAGCTGCCTTGATGAAATTGCTCCATTGCATTCCTCCATGCTACCATGTGGATGATTCCACGCAGTCATTTCGCTCCCTCTGCATTAAGAAATGGTTTGGATTAGTTGGGGATTTTGGGGATTGTTATTCACTTAAAACCAAACTATCCTAGCTTATAGAAAAAATGAAAATAAACACTAGAACCAATAAAAACTTGGGTTTCCTCCAAAGAAGCACTTGTTTTAAGTCGTTAGCTCGACTCCCTTTATGGTTTTCAAGGTGGCTTCGGGGTGGAGAGCGTGAGATCAACTCTCTCTCCATGCTTCTCCCTCTTGGAGCTCGACGATGCAATGTGTTTCTCCTCCATCTTCAATTTGATGTGCTCTCCGAGGTCAAATTGATGTGATCAGTGATCTCCCTTTTGACCCCCTTCCTTTGTACTTCATCAAGTTTCCTTGCTAGAGCGATCGTCTCTATATCTTCTTCGTGCTTGGGGCTTGCTAACAAAAGCTTCTCTGTGGAACTTAGGGATACGTCCTCTAGCTCCGTCTCATCAATCACCTCCTTTAAAAGTTCAATTTGATCACAGTCATCCTCCATGAACTCCTTCATGCTCTTCTCGAGGTCAAATTCAGCTCTCTCCTTTTCGACGTTAAGGGACAACTTGCCTCCCTTTACGTCTATCATCACCCTGACGATGGCTAAGAATGGACGGCCCAAGATAATAAGGATACAGGCATCCTCCAGCATATCCATTATCACGAAGTTGTATGTGATTATCATGTCTCCCACCTTCACCGGCATGTCTTCCAGAATTCCCATGGGGTATTTGAGCGACCTATCAGCGAGCTGCATCGTTATTCTTATAGGCTTTGGTGCTCCCATCCCTAGCTTCTCGCGTATGCCCAATGGCATCAAGCTCACATTTGCTCCCAAATTGCATAGCATCCTTTGTTAAGTGTTGGACTTCTCCCCACTTGGTTTTGATGATGAACAAAAATAAATACTTGTGTCTAATCCACTCTAAGCAGTTAATCCATTGCCTAAGCTTATCATGATAATCAAATATCAGTGGATGACCATAAAGATCAATCAAAGCTCAAAGTTGAAGATTGTGGGATCAAAGTTAAAGAATCGAGCTTCGAAGACTTCAAGAAAACTTCAAGATCATTCAAGAGAAAGAAGAGATCACGCTAAATCAAGTGTAATATTTTTATTCTTTTTTCTTTGTCATTAGAATGTAGTTCTGAAGTAGAGTATTGTTGGAAGTCATTAGAAATAAATTCCTAGGTTTCCAACTTCTTTTATTCTAAGTTGTGCATTTTAGACTTCTTACAGGCGACTGAAGTACAGTTTACAGGCGCCTGTCTCAAAACAGTCGACTATGAATTATTCAACAGTCGTCTATTATGCACACTCTTTTGATTTGATTTATTGGCTTTCAGTTCTTAACTTTCATCAAGCGACTGCTGTACAAAGTATAATCACTTGTCTAGTGTCAGGTGCATGTGACTTGTTAGTCAGTCGCCTGTCTTATCTTGCCCAAATTTCTTATGTTTTGTCAACTTTTGCACTAGCCCCTGCAGGCGATGTTAGAAGGATTTACATGCACCTGCCCATGGCACATGCGCCTGTATATGCTTCTACAATCGCCTGCCCAACACTTGCCCACAACTTCGATTTTGGCAAGTTACGCATTTATGTAACAGACGACTGATGTTGGTTTCCCAGTCGTCTGCCCATGGCACATGCGCTTGTGGATTCCACATCAGTCACCTGTCATAATATACACAAAATTCTTTAGATTTCCCAACTTAGCACTTAGGGTATCCGTCGCCTATAGAAGGTTTCTCAGTAGCGTGATGGTTTTCAGGTGCATGTCCAACCTTCATCAGTCGATTGTCCTATGTGGTAAGTTACCGTTTGAATTCTCACATACCCTCTGACACAGTGCAGCAGTCGGCTGTGGTTTCTTCACCAGTCGACTGTTTATAGTGTTAATTCTATCAGTTTGCTTTTTCCACATGGATTTCAAAGTGGGTTTTGGGTATTTTATTTGAGGGTTTTGGAAAACCTATAAGAGGGGCTTCTACGGTTCCATTAGAGCCTCTTATTCATTATCTTCGCAACTCAAGAATTCATCTTCAAGCTCTCATTCTCTCTTCCTCATTTCAAGCCCTAGAAATTGACGTGCGTTTATATTTTATATATTCACGCACGTCTTCTTCGTGATTTTTCTCCATTTTTCGTTGTTTCATATCTGTTCTTTTGTGTTTTTTGTAAGTTTTCACTTTCTCCGTGTTTTTGTTTAAATGCAGGAGATTGCGAGCGTTGGGGACGTATAAAGAAGATATCATGAGTCTCTGGAGCAACGGGAGGAGTTACGCGCGATCCAGAGGGCCAAATGTCGAAGATACCCATATTTCAGTCCTCAACCGATCGAGTGGACAGAGCCACCCGATCGGTTGATGCACGCATATCCGACCCAGACAGGAGCTGAAGAGAAGAGCAGCTCACCCGATCGGTTCGCTGATCGGGTGAGATCGACAGAGCTCTCTGTCTTTTTGGGCTTAATTCCAACCGATCGGGTGACATCTCACCCGATCGGTTCATCTGTCGCCGCATTTGTTAAATTGACGAACCGACGGCGCCACCCGCTCAGCTCACAGACCGGTTGAAGCTTCTTAAGCCCGATGGCCCAAGCGACCGTCAGTTCACCCGATCGGTTGATGCTTCAACCGATCGGATGGCTGTATTTCCTATCTATAATTGACCTAGGTTTTCAGAAACGAGATCCCCTTTTTGTATTTTCTGTTTCTGGGACTTGTGACGGCTGAAATTTTCTCTTATTTTGTAAGTGTTCTGATTGTCTTGAAATTTTAATATTGTATTAATATCATTGCTAGCATCTCTTTTTTATTGCTTGATTATGATTTCAACCATTGAATTTTGTTTAGATTGCGTTTTTGCCATGAATTGTAAGTAGTTCCCTAATCTGGCATTTTGGTGGAAACCCCTTCGTAGGTTCTCCCTAGAGCGACCATAGGAATAGGATTTCGATAGGGTTTAGGAATTTAGATGGTTACGCTGTGTGTTTCATTGTCATTGGCGGGAGAAAGACCGCCTATGACCGTCGGGCCAAGGGGGAATAAAATTGGCGTTTGACTCCCTAGCAACAGCTCACGCCCCTAGCGTAGACATTGAATCCTAGCGCGTGGGAACGGTAGGATGAGATGTTGGGAGTTATCGTTGCGAGCTTAGTGCTCCCGAAGTCGGTCGGTGTTAATGGACATGGGAATGCCCACCGACCGAACCCGGGTAGACCTAGAGTATCATCCTGGGCACCGACCGGAATATTGGGCCCATGGGACGCTAAGTATCACTGTTAGAGGCAACGTCTCACCACTAAACCCTAATATCTGATCGTCTTCCTATCTGTCAGTCGTAATAGAGAGGACACATGATAGGGTGGAAACCGAAGTCCTGGATTCCTTTTTACATATTACATCCTTCGCATTTCCATTCTGTGACAACCTACCATTCGTTCGGGCTAGCTCACCCATCGGGTGAACCGGTTCCTTCTTGACGACAAGCATAACACACGCCTCCTTGAGTTCGACCCCCAAGCCACACTACAACACCGTGCGCTTACGGTTAGAAATATTTAAATCTGGTATCCCCGATCCTATTGCCTATAGTGCCAATTCTTGGGGACGTCAAGCTTTATGGCGTCATTACCAGGGAGGCAACGTGTTTGTTTTCTTTTAAAAAAAAGGACCCTATGAATCCTAGAGTCTAGTTCACATCCTCACCTCGCGATAATTTTTGCATTCTACACTTTTTGATTTTGCTTAGACATATTGTATATATTTGTTGTATAGAATTGGTAGACTGTGTCTCCATACCGCTATCACTACTCCTCATCTCTCCATTCATAGAACTCATGCTATTAACATGCTCTCTATCCGTGCAGTTCTCCCTCTCTAATTTTCTTACAGGTTTTCGGCTCTACAACAAGAATGTTGTGTGCCGTTTCAGGCGATATCTAGGAACATTCACACCACGTCAGCTGTTTGGCACAGAGTCTGACAGAATCTCTAAGCGCCTCGAGCATCCTATCCATTCTGTCAGCTGCTGTAGAAAATCAGAAGAGGAATCATGATGTGCAGGAGCATCCAGACACGACAACTTTCTTTCCTCCCACTGAAGCGACGTATATTGACATACCCAGTTCTGAATTCAGTGGGAATGAATTATGCACCTATGGGGAGTTTTGCCCGGAGGACTAACAGGCAGAGTTTATCGAGTACGTTGAGCAGGAATCAATCTACTCCTTGCAGACATCTATAGAGCACCCTGGATCTTGGGACAATGAGGAAGCTGAAAGTAGTGGTGGAGAACTATCGACTATTGAGACCTGTTTTCGCATTGAGGCATTATACCCGGATCATTATCATGTACCTGAGAAAGACCCAGCGCCTTCATCCGTTATCCCCTCTTTACCTTGCAAGGCTTCGCCATGCGAAACCACGTGCGGAAGTGAAGTTCCGGATGCTAGCTTCCAGGAGACCAAGGAAGAAGTCCTTTCACTGGAGGACGCTCAGCTTGAAAAATATGTGTCACGACATCAAGAAGTTGAGATGAAAGAGTTACCTCCGGGGTTGAAATATGAATATTTGGGAGAGGATTCGACGCTGCCAGTCATAGTGAACTCCTCGCTGCCCGAAAACTAAATGACCAAACTACTTGGTGTCCTAAAAAGATTTAAGAATGTTTTCGGGTACTCAATCGAAGATTTGAAAGGAGTAAGCTTGGGGCTTTGCTCACACAGGATATTGCTTGAAGATGAGCAAGCCTCTTCAATTGAGCTACAACGGAGATTAAATCCCATTATGATGGAAGTTGTTAAGAAGGAGATAGTTAGGCTTCTCCATGCCGGGATCATATACCCTATATCCGACAGTTACCCGACAGTCGTTGGGTTAGCCCAGTGCACGTCGTACCCAAGAAGGGAGGAATGACGTTCATTCGTAATGAGAAAAATGATCTCATACCCACAAGGACCAACACCGGGTATCGGATGTATATCGACTACCGGAAATTGAACAAGGCCTCAAGGAAAGACCACTATCCTCAGCCTTTTTTTGATCAGATGCTTGACAGAATGGCGAAGCATAACTACTTCTGCTACATGGATGGATACTCTGGCTTTCTGCAAATCCCCATCCATAATGATGACCAGGAGAAGACAACTTGTACTTGTCCGTTTGGGACATATGCTTACAGGAGAATGTCGTTTGGGCTTTGCAATGCCCCGGCGACATTTCAAAGATTGATGTCCGCAATCTTCTCTGATTACTCCCAGGATATAATGGAGGTTTTCATGGACGATTTTTTCGTCTATAGAACGGATTTCGACTCATGTCTCCGCAACCTGACTAAAGTCCTGGAAAGGTGTCAAGATAAAGGACTAGTTCTGAACTAGGAAAAATGGCATTTTATGGTCTAAGAAGGAGTTGTATTGGGGCACGTTATTTATTCAAGGGGATCGAGGTAGAGAAGGCAAAGGTAGAGGTGATCGAAAAGCTTCCGCCTCCTCTTAACCATCGGGGAGTCCGTGGTTTTTTAGGGCACGTGGGATTCTACCGCCACTTCATAAAGGACTTCTCCAAGATTTTTAGGTCCTTGACTCAACTCCCTGTGAAGGATGAGCCTTTCGTCTTCGACGACGAGTGTATGGAAGCCTTCCGCCTTCTGAAGCAAGCTCTCATTTCCGCACCCGTGATTCAGCCGCCTGACTGGAGTCTACATTTCGAGCTAATATGCGATGCCAGTGACTATGCGGTTGGGGCCATCTTGGGGCAGAGGATGGATAAAAATCTACACGTTATATACTATACGAGCAAGACCCTCAACGTAGCCCAAAGGAACTATACGACCATGGAGAAGGAATTGCTAGCTGTCATCTACGCCATGGACAAGTTCCGGCAGTATCTTGTTGGTGCCAAGGTAATCGTGCACACGGATCACGCAGCCCTCAAATACCGTTTGAGCTAGAAGGTGGCTAAACCGTGCCTCATAAGGTGGATTCTCCTCCTCCAGGAATTCGACCTGGAGATCAAGGACAAGAAGGAGGCGAAGAATGTCATTGCCGACCACTTGTCCAGGATGCCTACTCTCGATCCGGATGCTACTCCCATTGATGAATCGCTCCCTGACGAGCATCTCTTCTCCATCTCTTTCGTTTGGACTCCATGGTATGCCGACATCGCCAATTATCTGACATGCTCCATCGTCCCCCACAACGTGAGCTATCAGCAGAAGAAGAAATTCTTTCACGAGGTTCGGAAATTTTATTGGGACGACCTTTATTCGTACAAGACCTGCAATGATGGGTTGATACGAAGGTGCATTCCCAAAACAGAGACGACCTCCATAATTTCTCATTGCCATGATCAGCAGTGTGGAGGCCATGCGAGTGCTTATAAGACCACGACGAACATCCTCTAGAGTGGATTCTATTGGCCGACCCTTTTTAAGGACACCTACGCTTATGTCCAGGCTTGCGACAAATGCCAAAGGACGGGAAACATCTCCAAGAGGAACGAAATGCCTCAGCACTACATTTTAGAAGTCGAGATCTTCGATGTTTGGGGAGTCGACTTCATGGGACCGTTCCCCTTGTCCTCTGGAAATCAGTATATTTTGGTAGCCGTGGATTATGTGTCTAAGTGGGTAGAAGCGATAGCTAGCCCTACTAATGATTCCCAGGTGGTCGCCAAATTCTTTAAAAACAATATTTTCCCGAGATTCGGCGTGCCTCGAGTTTTAATCAGCGACGGAGGAAGCCACTTTATAGAGAAGAAATTCGAAGCTCTCTTGAAAAAGTACGGGGTGCAGCACCGAATCGGGCATGCCTATCATCCGCAGACAAGCAGCCAGGTGGAAGTTTCTAACAGAGAGATCAAGAGCATACTGGAGAAGACGGTAGCTAACTCTATGAAGGATTGGTCATCGAAACTTTCAAACGCACTCTGGGCATACAGGACTGCGTTTAAGACTCCGATCGAAACAACCCCTTACCGTCTTGTCTATGGGAAGGCATGTCATCTACCTATGGAATTAGAGCACAAAGTGTTTTGGGCCGTCAAGAATCTGAATTTTGATGCCAAGGAGGTAGGAAGCCACCGACAGATACAACTGAGGGAGCTTGACGAGATCCAGCTCAATGCTTACAAAAATGCTCGGATCTACAAAGAAAAGTTGAAGCAATGGCATGATAAGTGCATTCTGAAGAAATAATTCAAGGAAGGTGACTTAGTTCTCTTATTCAACTCGAGACTGCGGCTTTTTCTTGGAAAGCTCAAGTCTAGGTGGTCGGGACCTTACCGAGTCACCAAGGTCTTCTCGCACGGAGCAATTGAGATAATGGGAAGAAATGAATCGTTCAAAGTCAATGGGCAGCATTTAAAACGTTATGCAATCAGCGAACCAGCAATCTCTCTGGTCAGAATCCCAACGGCCGATGGCTCATCTACAAATCCTCCGGACCCGAATTGATCACGAAATGAGGAGTCGAGCTACCGACTATAACCAAGCGCTTCATGGGAGGCAACCCATGTTCTAAACTTATATCGCTTCTCTATTTAGTATTAGTCTATTAATTTTTAGGGAATAAATACTGCTATGAGAATTTCTATCGGGAGACTTAGTTGATTTTTGTATATATGCAGGAAATTACCCTCAACCAATCGGGTGATGCATCAACTGATCAGGTGAGCCGTATCTGAAGATGGCATGTATTAGTGCATCAGCCAATCGATCGGGTGGAAAAAGCAGTAGACCGGGTGCAAGACCGGGTGAAAACCACAGTGCTCTCGGGAATATTTGTGAAGCGGTCAACCGATCGGGTGAAAACTCACCCGATCGGATGACCTGTAGCTGCTAATCCACAAGAATTTCTCCAAAAATGACCCATCCGATCGGGTGAACCCTCACCCGATCGGTTCACCTCCCCCTCTATATAAACTACCCCTCACCCGACCTCATTCACCCGATTCCCTCATTCCAATTTCGCACGGCCCCTCTCTCCTTCTTCCAAATTGATCCTTCCCATCACTCCCCACACCGCTATAATCACACCCTCACTTATCCACATACTCCCCCACCATCAATATCCTTCCAATCGACCACATTCACCAGCAAATCATCCAAACCCTAACCCTAGCCCCCAATTTCTGAAATTTCATTTCTTGATGGATCAGCGAGCAGCGGCTCCCTAAATCACTCCCTCACACGGCGTGGGATCTTTCGGGAGCTTGGACTTGCATCATTGTTGGGTAACCTCTTTCCACTCTTCATATTTCTTTCCTTATATGCAATGTCTTTAATTTGTGTCTACCTGCTTCATCTGCCTTATCATCATCATAGACACCCTCCCCCGATTTATCATTCTTCCCCCACATCATTACCATGTCTAGGAAGGGAAAAGAGATTGCCTCTTCATCACGTAGACATCCCCTACACAGCCCTTTTCCCTTATCATTCCTGGGCATTAACCCAACTTCTGAAGAGCAATCTGCGCATCTGCACGCCCTGCTTCATTGCCCCATGCGACCTACCCTTTTCGCTGATTCCCCCAATCTCGAATATCTCGGACTCTTTAGGGGCGTCAGTAAACTTTTTAGCTGCATTGGTTGTGGTTTCCTTCTGCGTGCCCATGCACACACAAAGGAATCTCACACTGGAGTTCCACAGTTCTCTCGAAGTGTCCGATGGTGGTTTCACTTTCCGCACTTTCAATGCCAATTTTTCTATGAATTTTACCGAGCGTAACATTTGCTGAATTTCCCTCACCCCAATCGTTATGTTGAATGCTCAACTCATGATCGGTCTGATATCTTTTCTTACTTTCGGGACGATGGTGTTTGGCAACGGTTCACCCGGTATACCACCTTTCCATCGGGCCGGTATACCACCTTTCCATCGAGGGCACTTTCCTCATACATCATACATCCATGTTACCTCTTCACCCATTGCCTCCTTGCCAACACCATTTTTTCCCACGTAGATGTTTCCACGGTGTCTAGGGATGAGCTTTTCTTTCTTTACGCCATGTCCCACGACAGGGTCCATGGACATGTCCCATTGCCCATAAACACCGCCCATTGGATCATCCACGAGATTTTATCTGTTAGCCGTGCAACTTCTTGATCTATCTGTTGTGGTGGGATTATCACTCTTATTGTTAGTTGTGTTTTGAGGCTGCCGCCCGACCTCCCTATTTTACCTGGACGCAGCCATATCGATTGCGACTACTTGATCAATATCGGTATGATCACTCCTTTTGGTGAGGAACGTGCAGTCTACCTCTATAGTCCTGACAACACCCCATTTCCCGTCCTCCCACTATCATCTTCTCAGCGACTGCCCATTCGTTTCTCATTTACCGTGGGAGTTCTACCCGGATCCTTGGTATGCCACACTCATATATTTTCCACCCTTGGAACCTCCCGATTGGCACACGTGTGTCGGTTCACCCGGTGCCATCATTATCCACCACGATCCACCAATAAATTTCGATCTGCCGATGATCCAGCTCGTTGCCCCTCCTTCTCCTATTGACACACCATCTCCTTCGTCCTCAGAAGATTCCTTCATCCGCTATTCCCCACCCTCCTCACCATCTCCCTGCCATTCTACCGACAGCAGCTCAGATTGACTCTCCCTTGCACATTTCTGCATCACATTGATCATATCATATTGCTAGCATTGTCATGTCCAGCTTGGGGGAAATCGATTTTCATGTGTGTTGTCGCGTGCTTTCATTGTTGTGTGCCTGTTTATATGTGTCGTGCGGATGTGCTTTTCTATCTTTTATTTTTTGTGTTTATTTTTCCTTCTTTTTATTTTTTATTTTTCTATTTCATTTGTGTGATTTCCTTGTTTTCATCTTTTTGTGTCGATGCTTACCCCCCCATTTTCGTTGCCCTCCCGTATTTACTACTATTGCATTGAGGACAATGCAAGTTTCAGCTTGGGGGAGTCGCACTTTGTGCGTCAATTGTGTCTTTTTCTTCGTTTTTGAGTCGTTTTCATCGTGTTTTTCTTTTTCTTCTTTTCTTTTTATCTCCCTCTCCTAGAGATGACCCCACGTGATGAATTGCCATAGAACTACACACACACACACACCTAGTATGGCTACGATAATCACTTTCACTAACCCTAGGAAGCCGAGTCATATTGCATTTCATGCTTCGTGGGTTCACTTTGCTTTTATGTGAGTCGTGTGTCGTGACTAGCTGGTGGCGTACTTCTACTTTGTGATTTTGATTTATATACATGTCCTTGGTTGACCCCTAGATTATCATGCTTCGATTTGAATATGCGGTATTTGATTTATATACCTGTCCTTGGTTGACCCCTAGATTATCATGATTCGATTTGAATATGCGGTATTTGCTTCTACTTGATCAATATGCGGTATTTGCTTTTTGCTGATGACCTATTAGTCTTCATTCGTGCTAATTCTCATTCTATGCATGGGCTCCAGAAGTTATTGGATTACTTTCATCTTCTTTCAGGTCTTCAAATCAATTGGGATAAAAGTCCAACCATCTTCAGCAAGGGTGTAAGAAATGCGAGAGGGCTATCTGAGATTGTGGGTATCAAATTGGTATCCTCTTTCACTACCTATTTGGGTCTCCCCATGTCTTCTAATTACCCCCGTGCTTCGATGTTTTCTCGCCTCGATGATAAATGCAGGAAAAGGCTTCTAGGATGGTCATCCTCTCTACTTTCTATCTCAGGAAAAATTGAATTGGTCTGCTCTGTCATCTATGGCATGATTGCCTTCTGGATGCAGGCGTATTGTTTTCCGGCCTCGGTCATTAGAACTATTAACTCTTTATGCAGGATGTTCATTTGGGGAAAGAGTAATTCCTGGTCCTGGCGGGACATGTGTACACCAAAAAAGGCTGGGGGAGTTGGGCTTAGACACCTATCTGATTTGAATGTTGCCTCAGGTGTCCGTCTTACTTGGAGAGCCCTATCTAATAAAGGTATCTGGGCAATGTATATGAGAAGGCACTACGCGGCGATTAATTGTGGGTTCTACTCTACCAAATCATCCCCTACTAACTCTGGAACATGGAAATTCATGCTTAAAAACCGCCAACTTTCCCAGAGACTTATCAAACGTACTATTAAGAACGGTAAATCTACATCATTCTGGTACAATAACTGGCATCCTAAGGAGCCCCTCTATCTCTTGCAAGATCCTCTTCCAGGCACAGCGCAAGCATGCGTAGGGGATTTTTGGACTGGTACAACATGGTGCAATGTTCCAACAATAGCTGGAGTTGGAAATCCGATGCAGCACATTACTATAATTGCCGAATGTGATGAATGGTGCTGGGCTAACGGGGGAACTCCTTCATTGCGTGGGATTTGGGAGAGCACCCAGGAAATTAGGCAGGCCTTTGTTTACTATGATGCTATTTGGTTCACATCACATGTCCCAAAATATTCAATTGCTTTGTTGCGTGCTCTTCGCGGGAAGCTACTAACCAAGGAACGTCTCCATATGTGGGGGTGCACCTCAGATCAGTCATGTATCCTCTGTTCTGGGGGTGTGGTGGAGAATATAGGCCATATCTTCTTTGAGTGTGAATATTCCAAGTACATCCTGGAGAGGAGCCTTCTCAAGCTTGGTATAACAAGCCATTTCCCATCAACTATCTCTGGGGTATGTGATCTGATTCTTTCCAAATTTAAGAAGAAGGACCCGTTGAGTGGTTTGGCTAAAATGGTTTTATCGACTATGGTTTGGCACATATGGAAACAATGCAATAAGCGTATTTTTGAGAATAATTATATTCCTAAAACTGCATTGTTCGAGGAAATCGCATCAGACGTGAAGATTTCTCTAAGTGGTTTGGACATTGAAGATGTATCTGATAATACTCCATTTGCTAATTGGGGTCTTGTAGTTGCTTAGCCTTGTACAATTGTAATCTGTAATATGTTTTGATTACTCATCTTAACCAAGTAGTAGTGGGTGTTAATATTAGGCAAAGGGTGACGGCGCTTGTGCCCTATCCCCTCTCCTTATGTAATACCTATTGCTGCCTTGATTAGGGATGTTGTAAATTATGGTTATTAATAAAGACTACCTGTTAACATGTCAATATATATATATATATATATATATATATATATATATATATATATATATATATATATATGGAAAAAGGGGATCTAAGGTGCCTCCTTAGATGAAAATCTAAGGAGGCGCCCCCATTTCCCCCTTCTCCAACAATTCTTTTCGAATTTTTTTTCATGGGGATGTTGTTCACATCATGGATGATCAACATACCAAATTTCAAGGGATTCCAATACTTTTTGAGCCACCATCTACCCCTTACAAATTCAACGGTCTGAAAACGTGCTGAAAACCCCACGAAGTTGCAAGGGGTAGATGGGGGTTCAAAAAGTATTGGAATCCCTTGCAATTTGGTATGTTGATCATCCATGATGTGAACAACAAACCCATGAAATTTTTTTCAAATAAAATGTGTGAGATGGGGGGAAATGGGGGCGCCTCCTTAGATTGAATCTAAGGAGGCACCCTAGGATCCCTTTACCCTATATATATATATATATATCGTATACTTCAATTTGCATGTGTCGGGATTCCACAAATAGGACTAGGATAACCCATTTAGCTTATGCTCTGATCTGCAAGAAAATTTTCTTTTGCCCAAGTGTTTAGATTTCGATTTCTTTTTTGTTTTACTTGGTGTAAATCCCCTCATCGTGTACCGTTCTCCCACTTGGGAGAGTACACATATGTATAGCCCAAAATCCAAAAATCCCAAAACAGGAGAAAAGAAAAATCCAAAAAGAAAAGGAAAGAGAAAGAAAAAAATGTATAGCCAAAAATAATAAAAAATACAAATACCCAAAACCCAAAAAAATTACAGTGTGAATATTTTTCCTATCTACCGAGAATAAAGGGAAGGCGAGAGTTTGCACTGAGTGTTCTACTCCACACCTTCTCAACCTCCATCGTTTTCGAAAACACTTGGCATAGAAACTTTCTAGCGATTATCTAGACGATAGTGTGGTGATTTCCTAGTCTCTAGCTGTGGAGTCCCTGACGAATGATATGCTTCAATTCTTTTACTGTTCCCATGCATGCTTGAGCTATTATTCACCGCAATTTCGAATTGAATTTATACTTGGGTCTTTCCTTCGGTATGTGTATATGGAGCTTTATTGCACAATGTAGATAGTAACACCATTTGCTAGCACACGACCACACTCACTCGTGCTTCACCGTGTGGGCCCACGATACTTGTATAGACTCACATTCCTTGGTTTAGTGATGTGTTTTATTGCATGCTTGCTTAGTGTGGTGTGTTTGATTTTATGGCTCTGACGGGCGATTTAGGATTTTGTTTTCTTTTTCTGTTTCTCTCTCTTTATTTTTTCCCTCCGAGCTCCTACTCTCACTCGTCTTCCTCGAGGACCAGGAAGGGTTCAGCTTGGGGCATTTTGACGTGCGTTTATATTTTATATATTCACGCACGTCTTCTTCGTGATTTTCCGCCGTTTTCCTGTTGTTTCATATCTGTTCTTTTGTGTTTTTTGTATCTTTTCAATTTCTCTGTGTTTTTGTGTAAATGCAGGAGATTGCCAGCGCTGGGGACGTATAAAGAAGATATCATGAGTCCCCGGAGCAATGGGAGGAGTCACGCATGATCCAGAGGGCCAAACGTCGAAGATACCCATATTTCAGCCCTCAACCGATCGGGTGGACAGAGCCACCCGATCGGTTGATGCACACGTATCCGACCCGAACAGGAGCTGAAGAGAAGAGCTGCTCACCTGATTGGTTCGCTGATCGGGTGAGATCGACAGAGCTCTCTATCTTTTTGGGCTTAATTCCAACCGATCGGGTGACATCTCAGCCGATCGGTTCATCTGTAGCTGCATTTCTCAAATTGACGAACCGACGGTGCCACCTGCTCAGATCACAGATCGGTTGAAGCTTTTTAAGCCCGATGTCCCAAGCGACCGTGAGTTCACCCGATCTGTTGATGCTTCAACCGATCGTGTGGTGGTATTTCCTATATATAGTTGACCTAGGTTTCCAGAAACGAGATCCCCTTTTTTGTATTTTCTGTTTTTAGGACTTGTGACGGCTGGAATTTTCTCTTGTTTTGTAAGTGTTCTGATTGTCTTGAAATTTTAATATTGTATTAATATCATTGCTAGCATCTATTTTCTATTGCCTGATTATGATTTCAAACGTTGAATTTGGTTTAGATTGTGTTTTTGCCATGAATTGTGAGTAGTTCCCTAATCTGGCATTTTGGTGGAAACACATTCGTGGGTTCTCCCTAGAGCGACCATTGGAATAGGATTTTGATAGGGTTTAGGAATTTAGATGGTTACGTGGTGTGTTTCATTGTCATTGGCGGGAGAAAGACCGCCTCTGACCGTCGGGCCAATGGGAAATAAAATTGGCGTTTGACTCCCTTGCCACAGCTCACGCCCCTAACGTAGACATTGAATCCTAGCGCGTGGGAACGGCAAGATGGGATGTTGGGAGTTATCGTTGCGAGCTTAGTACTTGTAACGACCACTTTTCGTTGTACGTTGTTCGTGCACGTGTTTTTGTCCGTGCACGTATTAATTTTAGACTTTGTTTGTTTATGAACACTTTAGTGTGATATACCGTTGTGAACGTCTCTGAGAGTATTAAATCGTGGCACTAATTTGGAACGACATTTCTCGGGTCGTTCTCCCACGATTTGATCTTATTCGATGAGACGTTGTGATTTTCACTTTTGACGGGAGACGTTTCTATTTTTAGTTTTGTTGTCTGACGTCGAAATTGAGATCCGTCTTTTTAGTTAGCTTTCTTTTGTCATCACGATCACCCCGATATTTATTTTATAATTTTTGGAGTTCATTTGACATACTTTACATTTTTAGCAAGGTTTAAAATATTTTTAATAGCTACGTTTTAAATTATTTTCGGCCAAATAAAATTTATTTGAGTTTAAACATTTTAAACAATTTTTGAGCCAAATCTTAGCCCCTATCTTGGCCGCACCCAATCCCTATGTGATTAGGAGAGGGATATTTGAATTTTAAATTATTTTAAACTCATAATCCCATTAGGATTAGCCCTAGACCAAGTCAACCCCTCTACACTATATAAACAACCCCTAGGAAGACCTATTTTCGCAAGAAAATAACCCTAGCCGCTTCCAACACCGTTCAGCCGTCACCCGCACCGACCGAGGAAACAGCCCCCTTTTCCTCCCCACCGACCGAAGCCCCCGCCCACACCAAGCTCCGTCCGCACCCGCTGCAGCCGCACGCTCGCATCTCTGTGTCTGACCGAGAGGATCTCTCGGTCAGACCGAGAGATCTCGCCCGCTCCGCACCGCTCCGTTCGCCTCGCTTAGCCCCGTGTCTGACAGAGGCGCCCGCCCGCTCACGCCCGCTCTCCGCAACGTTGCAACGTTTGCAACACTGCAGTGCCCCGCCAAGCGCCCGACCGGCCCAATCCCCCGCACCGACCGAGACTTTGTCCCGCACCCACCGAGTGCCTGCACCCCGCAGCCGTGCACAGCTGTTCTCCCGCACCGACCGAGCCAAGTCCCCGCATCCGACTGTGTCCGACCGAGAGTCAATCGTCGCAACCCAGTACCCGTCGTACCGCTTGCCACCGTGGGCCCCTCAAGTTCTCCAGAGGTATTGTGGGTCCCCTATTGGTCCCTAGGACTACTGTGGGCCCCACATAGGTGCGTTCTCTCCTACGATTTGCCGTTTACGACATTGCGAAACGTCGTAGCCCGTCGTCGCACGTGCTAGCTTTGGAATCTGGATTCGTTGCTCCAGTTTCTGCTCTGAACTTTCCTGCGAGGAATCTATTTTGGAATTAGGACTTGGAGCACGTTCTTTTATTCCAACCCCTGGCGCCGCTACCCGACGCCAGTGTAGCTTTCGCGTCGTGTTGAGGTAACGCTTTGCACCCCTAGGACCCCCAACCCATTGTCTGCTAATCAAGACTAAAATCAATGTTTTTAAAGTATTTTAAATGTTTTAGAATTCACAAATCAAGATTAATAAAACGGATGTAGGCCGGTGGACTTGTGCACGTAGGATATTGTGACTTTGGACTCGTTGAACGGTGTTTCTCTGACGTGATACTTGCAGGCAAGTGAAACTTGCCAACTCTTGTGTAGGGACATGTTTTTAGGCCACTTCCTTGTTTTTAGCATAAAAGAGACTAGACAGTGAAATGATAGCTGTCTAGACGTAACTTTAGGGTCTAGCTTGACAACGAAGCTAGATCTGTCACCCTGCCATGTCATGCATGCATTGATATCTGTCACGTTTAAATTCCTTATCTGTACGCACTTTTAACTGCCATGCATTGCATTCTACATGTCATCCAAGTTGATTGTTGCATTCATTGCACACGCTACAATACTTGTACTCGTACTTCCTTGTCCGGCTAGGTGCACCCCTATGCCATCATGGTAAAACACTTCCTGGCTCGTGATCCAGAAGCGGGCCTCATGTGTTGGTCAAAAGCCAATGCCCGATACACGTGGAGGGGTAGGGATAAGCGATCACTTGAGCTTAGGAGTTGGCCCGCGTAGCCACTCTAGCCAAAAGGCGTAATCTCTGTGCACGAGGTGCTTACTTGACTTGTACTTGTCTTTGTGAATGATTCATGTAAAAACTTGTCATCCATGCCATGTTTAAATGCCATGCTCGTACTTTACTTTATTTGTTGCACTCATTACTTTAACTGCCATGTCATTACATCATGCTAGAACTGCTAGGCTGCTTTACTTTTACCTACTTTCAGTTTCCTTGCACAAGTCTCTTGTAGACTTGCTGACATGTGCCCCTTGCTCTTTTGGGTGTCACATGTTAGACCCTGAGCCAGAGACCGTAGCTGAGGACGAGGTGTTTGCTGACGCTGAGCCAGAGCCTACGTTTGACAAGGAGTTGGTGGACACCGGAGACCAGTCTTAGAGACTGTTTGAGTTGCTTTTGCTTTAGGTTGATGTTAGTTGTCGGTGCTTAGAACCATTACTTTGCTTTTGTACTTTGTACTTTTGTTGGCCATGCAGGGGCCTCTTTTAGACTCTTTTTAGCCTGGTGTCTTTTCTGCGATGTTGGAAATTATTATTATGGATATTCTGAGAATTATCTTTTGTCTCATTTCCTTATTATTATCTTTGTTTCGTTTCGCATTGCAAGGACCTGCAGTTTAAATTTGATTGACGCTTATCGGACTTGCAGCTTGTAGCTTCGAGTCTGAGCGGACCTTCTCACGTCTCGCCTCCATGTTTTTGGGAAGCGGGGCGTGACAGTGCTCCCAGAGTCGGTCGGTGTTAATGGACATGGGAATGCCCATCGACCGAACTCGGGTAGACCTAGCGTATCATCCTGGGCACCGATCGGAATATCGGGCCCATGGAACGCTAAGTATCACTCTTAGAGGCAACGTCTCACCACTAAACCCTAATATTCGATCGTCTTCCTATCCGTCAGTCGTAATAGAGAGGACACATGATAGGGTGGAAACCGAAGTCCTGGATTCCTTTTTACATATTACATCTGTCACGCCCCGCTTCCCAAAAAAATACGGAGGCGAAGCGTGACTAGGCCCGCTTAGGCCAGAGCTGAGAAGCTCGGACCCAATAAGCGTCTGTAGAGGTACCATTTTAAACGATTCAGGTTCTTGCATTTATAAAGTTTAGGAACAACAGAAAGTACAGAAAAGAAGTTGCATTCATTAAATTAGAGATATGATATCCAACAAGTACAAAGTCTAAAAAGAAGCCTAAGCGTGGCAACAAACTATCTAAAAGAAAACTGAAGTAGTAACCTCTGAAAGTGGCGACTAAAAGACCTCAAGGTCTGGTCCTTGTCAGGTACGTACTCTGATGACGACGTCCTCGGCTCCACGTACTCCAGCGAGTCTGCCTCGTCCTCGATCTCTGGCTGAACACCTGACGTATAGCACCCAAGAAAAAGGAACTGTACGTCAGGCAAAGTCTACAAGAAGGGTTAGACTTTACTGCAAGTGCACCGAACTTTAAACAACGGTTTACTGGTTGATTATCATGCTGAGGTTCTTTTACACAACAGTTTACTGGTTGATTATCATGATGTGGTTATAACAGAGTAACACGACAGGAAGTAACGCAGCAGGAAAGTAAAACGGGACAAGTAGAAGTCGTGGTGTGTGCTACCAACTACGGGACTAACCTACATGTGTCAAAAAAAGACGGGACGTGACGGAAACAAGGCAGGACAAGACAAGTGAGACATGAAAGGGTTCACGCCTTACGGTTCGAGGGGGATCAGACCCTCTTGCCGTGCGCACGCTCAACCCAACCCCAAACCCCAAGACAAGACAAGACAAGATATCCGTACAAGGGATCACTCGCTCTAGCTTGGCGAGTGCCCTATTGCCCGCAGGCTGAGAATCCGTACAAGGGATCACTCTCTCTAGCTTGGAGAGTTCCCTATTGCCCTCGGGCTGTGTATCCGTACAAGGGATCACTCTCTCAACTTAGAGAGTGCCCTATTGCCCGCAGGCTGTGAATCTGTACAAGGGATCACTCGAAGAGTGCCCTACTGCCCAGCGGGCTGTGCAAGACGGGACGGGACATGACAAGACAGGAAGGGTTATTCTAGGGTGTCCACACACACGCACACACATGATAGCCCTACAGCATTAAAGTTGTTGTTGTCAGGCTCAGACTTCGTCGTCAAGTCTGAGCCGTCAGGAGTCGTCCCGGACGCTATCATTTCACGCCCGGTTCTATTTGTTCACAGTTAACAATTCTAACCAACTAGGGCCTAAGCACAGCCAAAAGTGCAAGTGGATACACTTGCCTGAAATGGCGAGTGCGTCGTCCGTCCGGGGCGTCTCGTCCAGTCGTCGCGTCCGCGGTAGTCCGTCTGAAACAGTGTCACGGGGACGATGTCAGGTCGCGATTTCAATAAATCCTATTTAGGTTCGTTTCTAGGTTATTGGGACTACCCTATTTGTCAAAGTCACAAATTGGTATTCTTATTCAGCCTAAATCGACCACTACCATATATGCACAGAAAATTTGTCCGATGGTAGATTTCTACGGTGAGCAGCGTTTTACTGGTGCGGTAAAGTAAATTTAATTTGAGTTGGCCAGTTTTAGGTTAGGGTTTGATTGCACTATGGTGTGGGTTGCTACAAGTTCAGGGTACCAACCTGGATGATGTTCACGCGTGAATCTGGCGTCGGATCTGGAAACAGTTACGGACCCCGTCACGGTTTCAGTTGCTCAACTGTGGTAGCGCGGAATCTATCTGCGAAATCGGCTAACGATATAAACTAAAACTGAACCAAAATATTATTATTATTAAACTAACTTCTAACTTTAGTAAAAACATGATGTAGGGTTTTAATAACATCTAACCTTATTGTATAAAACAAGTAATTATAAAATTCATTATCAACTAACTCTACTGCCCATAAATTAGGATTGTATCAATGATTAAGAAACACTGGTTCATCAGGATCCCTTACTAACTAATCCCAAAATTTGATAATTGAGTATTAACCAGGTACTAACCAAGACACCTAACTTGTGTGATGACATGAGTTGGTTTATATGATGAAACAGTGAACAACATTAATGTTATTAAGAGGAAGGCAGTACTTTATAAATTTTGGCATCTAGAAAGCCATCTCTTAGCTGCAAACGATTTCTAAACCCTAACTAATGGTTAGCAACAAAGGATACCAACAGATTGATGTCACTAACCTGTTAACATTTTCAAGCACTAGAGTACTAATATATATTCCAATATTGCAAACATTAAGGCACTGTTCACACATGTAGAAGCTATTTCCAACGAAAAAACTCACCGTTGCAACTAGGTGCATCACGTTGGTTGCAGAGGAGGGCAAGGAGGCTGACGGCAGTGGCACAGGGGGGGGGGTCCAGGGCTTCAACGGCGGGGGGAGCAGCAGCCTGCGGTGGCGAGGGGCGCAGCGGCGGTGATGGCAGAGGTCGCAGCGGCGCGAGGGGACCGCGGGGAGCGGCTACATCGGCAGCTAGGCCTCGTAGGTGGAGGAGTAGGCCGCGGGGGTGGTCGGGGTCGCGGAAAAGGCTGTCGGCGGCCAGAGGAACGCAGCCCCGTGGCCGCTGCGTGTGCAGATGCCGCTGCCGCACAAATAACGCCGGCGATCGCCTGAAGCGGCGGCGGGCAGGCACCGGAGTCGACGTCGGTGGTGTGGCGTTGGGCGGCCGCGCGGCGAGGGTCAAGGGATGGAGAGATGCGAGAGGGGAGAGGGAAACTCGGGAGAGGGGGAGAAGTCTCGGGGAAGAGGGTGATATTGGCGGCGGCGATAAAAATCAAAACCCTAACTCTAGGGTTGCCTGCACGTGAAAAGTTAGGGTATGGTTTAATATATAAAGAAATCAGTTGATATATATATATATATATATATATATATATATATATATATATATATATATATATATATATATATATATATGTATATATGTATAGAGTTATCTATTATTAGGGGGGAGAGAGAGATAGGGGAGTGCGGGAGTAGGGTGAAAGCTAGGTACGAATATAGGGTGAATCTCAACCCATTGATAGTATGGGTATCCCATGGGATTTTATTAAATTTGATTATAATTTGAAATTTTAAATTTGATTAGGGTTAATCAACGGTCCAGATTTATCCGGAAGATATCTTTCAATCCGGGTGTCAGAAAAATAATCCGAAAATACCGGGGCGATCGTGGAGACGAGACAGACAGATCTACGGAGCCTGATCGTGCATAACGCCTACCAAAATTTTACGTAAAATTGGAAACGGCGTTTTGAGTCAAATGACTAAAACGCCCCTATCGTTCAAAGTCGTTTCGCGAGAAAACGAGCAGTGAAAAGACGTTCCCAATAATTACAATAAAATCCAACACCCCGAAACGGTAGCAATTGCATATCGCATCGCATAAGCCGGTGCTCAGAAATAGCCAAAAATAGAATACGTGCACGATAAAGCACGTGCACGCAGGAAATTACAAACGGTCGGAAAGCGGTCGTTACATTCTACCCACCTTAGAAATGATTCCGCCCTCGGAATCACCTATACTAATAATAATAACATCTATTCATAACTTTATACCCAAAACTCTCATGTCTACACATATAGATTGCTAATCTTATAACTTCAAACAAGGCTCTTCAAATAATTCTTCATAACCCCTCTTTTCACTGGACAATGCCACGACTAAACTCACCTCTTAAATCTTAACTATAGACCCATCACTACTGTTCAAATTTCCAGCTCCAAGTTCTCATAAAAATAATAATCATCTTATGATATCGTACCACTCCACTAAACATCATCATCACTCATTAATATCTTTTGAATTTCTAAATCTTTTCCCAACATTAATAAATCTCCAAAAATGAGATTCTAGTCATCCACCAATCCAAGACAAAAACATTTGTCTATCCTATAATACCTTCACCAATCAGCAATCGTCGTGTCTTCAATACATTCTCGCCATATCTCCCCATAAATTCATCCACCAAATAATTTGATCTGTCAGAATTACCCCTCATCCTGCTCACTATAACTAATCCCAACCAATATTAAGTCCGGCTA
The DNA here is from genome assembly GCA_030789695.1 of Scilla litardierei. Classification (NCBI taxonomy): domain Eukaryota; kingdom Viridiplantae; phylum Streptophyta; class Magnoliopsida; order Asparagales; family Asparagaceae; genus Scilla; species Scilla litardierei. The sequence goes on from CM061139.1 coordinate 47,992,222, forward strand.
CCTAAACATCCATTAATCCCATCACGTCGTGTTATTCTCAAAGTCTTCTCACATCAACTCATCAATCAAGTCTCGATGCTAATAAACTCTACTCAACCTCATGATCACCCTAACTCATACTATTCACCGCAGTTACCCATATATACTACCCGTCTAAGCCTCAAGTCTGATGAGTCATCATCTCCTCGCATATAATTTCATTCGACCAGAATTTCCCATTGAGTCCGCCACACTCCGGCTTTATAAATAAGTCTTTGGACAGTCCATTCTTTTCATCCAAAAGATATTCTAATCCATCATCCTTGTGTTCCCAAAATCAATTAATCATTGACATAATAAAACTCATCTCACTCCAAGCCTACCTGCAAACAAAAATCCTATAACGATATTAGCTAGTCCCAACTAATATAATAACCATAAACACGAAAACTTTCTTTAAGGGAGAAGAAGAGAAGAGAAAGAGGGACTTAAGGCCAAAGAAATATTTTAAAACATTTGGAAAAACGTGTGGTGTTGCGGTAATGGATGAGGGAGGTTAAGTGATTTGTGATCTTGTGAGCTAGTTTTAAAACTTTAAAGATTTGGTTTAAAGAAAACAAAGTTTCTGATACAGTCACATACAACCAAGATAAACCATTCATTAAACTAAAACTAAGTCTAAGGATCTGCCTGCGATGACGCCATTCATATAAGTATGAATACCGTCATTCAGTCAACTCCCATCATACCATGGTTAACACGGAGCACACATTCAAGACACAAAAGGCAATCATCGGGATCCTAAAGAACACACATTCATACAGGTCTACGCACTCTACATACACTCAGGCACTGCAACGACATCACCTACCAAAGGGCCTACTCCTAAACTGGAGATAGCATGGATAACTACTAGGTCTAATGTCTAAATAATAGAAGGGAAAGAAAACTAGATCAAAAGCGAAACGAAATAAGATCGGAAAGAACGAGCTCAAATAAGACGGAGTAAAGAGATAGTTGGTTGGATGAGACAAAAATATTTCTCAGAATAACTAGATAAATGAAGGAGATTTACGGGTAAAATATGATATCGTATACTTTATACTTTTATAAAAATAAGTGGGGAAAAGGAGCAAATAGTAAAATTATTACGATTTGGAAAAAAAGTTAGATGAAGGAATAAAAGTAGGATAATGTAGCAATTGTTTTGCAAATGAAAATAAATTTAAACAAGGGTTCTTGAAGCAAGAGCACGATGAACATAGAGATGTTTATATGTAAAGAAATTTAAAATCCCCCTTTGTTTTAGAAAAATATTCTAAAGTACGTACGTAAATGGTAAAAAAATTAAATTTCGTAGGTTAGAAAAATGATATATTGAATTCCCGAAATGGTAACAAAGTTTTAAAACTAAAATACGATGGATACTGATTCGAAAATAAGTACGAGGCCGTAACTTAAAACTTTTACGACCGAAAGGTTTCAAAATTTGCGAAAGAATTTTAACTCAACCAAAAGTAAGAAATTTTAAATAATTAATAAAAGTTTTCAAAGAAGTCAAATTGGGCGGAGAATTTAATAATGAATTTCGAAAATACTTTTAAAGGAAGCAGGTTTTGGGAAAAGGGAAATTCGAAAATAAGTACAAGATAGTAGAAATAAATGGTGTAGTTTATAAAAGTAATATATATATATATATATTGGAAAGAAGGCAAATAATGCGAGATATTGACTTAAAACATTTACGTCCAAGAAGCTCCAAGTCAATTAAAAATTTTAACTCGATCCAAAACAACAAATTTTAAATATATAATATAGGGGTTTTCAAAGAAATCAAGCCAGAGCGAAAACTTAATAAGGAAGGTCGAAAATAATTTTAGAGGAGGTAGAATTGGTCAAGGAAGGGATTCGAAGGATCGATGATGATCGTCAGGAAACGATCACGAGAATCGAGAGAAAGGAAAAATGATCGCATGAAGAGTACGCGTAAGATATGAATCGTGAAGAGCTACGATGGGACTCTATGGTCGATAGCACAAAATTTGCAAGGATCAGAGTGATGCTAGAGGACAAGGGTTCTAATCATCGGGTCGTCTAAAGATTTAGGATAACTCAGCTCTAAGACTTCCTAATGAGCTAGAATATAATCAGGATCTAAAGAGAAGGTTCCTAAGAGATTCGAGGTTGCGTTCTGCTGGGCCCGAAGTCGATGGAGCCGAGCGAACGTCTAAAAGAAAGGCTCTAGAAATATAATTTGATTAGAGCTAGGTGGAAGAGGCTACTAAGGTATCCTAAGACGGGTACGGCTAAAAATCTTAACCAATGCGTTTAACTATCAAACTGGGACGCCTACCTAAGTCTTCCTACCATCTAAGACTGGAAAAACCTAATTTAGACTTGTACATGGATATAAAATGAATGCGGTACTCCTATTGTTCCGAACTTTTGCATGACCTGCATGGGTCACCACTAAAACCTGTCACGCCCCGCTTCCCAAAAAAAAATACGGAGGCGAAGCGTGACTAGGCCCGCTTAAGCCAGAGCTGAGAAGCTCGGACCCAATAAGCGTCTGTAGAGGTACCATTTTAAACGATTCAGGTTCTTGCATTTATAAAGTTTAGGAACAACAGAAAGTACAGAAAAGAAGTTGCATTCATTAAATTAGAGATATGATATCCAACAAGTACAAAGTCTAAAAAGAAGCCTAAGCGTGGCAACAAACTATCTAAAAGAAAACTGAAGTAGTAACCTCTGAAAGTGGCGACTAAAAGACCTCAAGGTCTGGTCCTTGTCAGGTACGTACTCTGATGACGACGTCCTCGGCTCCACGTACTCCAGCGAGTCTGCCTCGTCCTTGATCTCTGGCTGAACACCTGACATACAGCACCCAAGAAAAAGGAACTGTACGTCAGGCAAAGTCTACAAGAAGGGTTAGACTTTACTGCAAGTGCACCGAACTTTAAACAACGGTTTACTGGTTGATTATCATGCTGAGGTTCTTTTACACAACAGTTTACTGGTTGATTAGCATGATGTGGTTATAACAGAGTAACATGACAGGAAGTAACGCAGCAGGAAAGTAAAACAGGACAAGTAGAAGTCGTAGCGTGTGCTACCAACTACAGGACTAACCTACAGGTGTCAAGACAAGACGGGACGTGACGGAAACAAGGCAGGACAAGACAAGTGAGACACGAAAGGGTTCATGCCTTACGGTTCGAGGGGGATCAGACCCTCTTACCGTGCACACGCTCTACCCAACCCCAAACCCCAAGACAAGACAAGACAAGATATCCGTACAAGGGATCACTCGCTCTAGCTTGGCGAGTGCCATATTGCCCGCAGGCTGAGAATCCGTACAAGGGATCACTCTCTCTAGCTTGGAGAGTGCCCTATTACCCTCAGGCTGTGTATCCGTACAAGGGATCACTCTCTCAACTTGGAGAGTGCCCTATTGCCCGCAGGCTGTGAATCTGTACAAGGGATCACTCGAAGAGTGCCCTATTGCCCAGCGGACTGTGTAAGACGGGACGGGACGTGACAAGATAGGAAGGGTTATTCTAGGGTGTCCACACACATGCACACACATGATAGCCCTACATCATTAAAGTTGTTGTTGTCAGGCTCAGACTTCGTCGTCAAGTCTGAGCCGTCAGGAGTCGTCCCGGACGCTATCATTTCACGTCCGGTTCTATTTGTTCACAGTTAACAATTCTAACCAACTAGGGCCTAAGCACGGCCAAAAGTGCAAGTGGATACACTTGCCGAAAATGGCGAGTGCGTCGTCCGTCCGGGGCGTCTCGTCCAGTCGTCGGTCCGCGGTAGTCCGTCTGAAACAGTGTCACGGCGACGATGTCAGGTCGCGATTTCAATAAATCCTATTTAGGTTCGTTTCTAGGTTATCGGGACTACCCTATTTGTCAAAGTCACAAATTGGTATTCTTGTTCAGCCTAAATCGACCACTACCCTATATGCACAGAAAATTTGTCCGATGGTAGATTTCTACGGTGAGCAGCATTTTACTGGTGCGGTAAAGTAAATTTAATTTGAGTTGGCCAGTTTTAGGTTAGGGTTTGATTGCACTATGGTGTGGGTTGCTACAAGTTCAGGGTACCAACCTGGATGATGTTCACGCGTGAATCTGGCGTCGGATCTGGAAACAGTTACGGACCCCGTCACGGTTTCAGTTGCTCAACTGTGGTAGCGCGGAATCTATCTGCGAAATCGGCTAACGATATAAACTAAAACTGAACCAAAATATTATTATTATTAAACTAACTTCTAACTTTAGTAAAAACATGATGTAGGGTTTTAATAACATCTAACCTTATTGTATAAAACAAGTAATTATAAAATTCATTATCAACTAACTCTACTGCCCATAAATTAGGATTGTATCAATGTTTAAGAAACACTGGTTCATCAGGATCCCTTACTAACTAATCCCAAAATTTGATAATTGAGTATTAACCAGGTACTAACCAAGACACCTAATTTGTGTGATGACATGAGTTGGTTTATATGATGAAACAGTGAACAACATTAATGTTATTAAGAGGAAGGCAGTACTTTATAAATTTTGGCATCTAGAAAGCCATCTCTTAGCTGCAAACGATTTCTAAACCCTAACTAATGGTTAGCAACAAAGGATACCAACAGATTGATGTCACTAACCTGTTAACATTTTCAAGCACTAGAGTACTAATATATATTCCAATATTGCAAACATTAAGGCACTGTTCACACATGTAGAAGCTATTTCCAACGAAAAAACTCACCGTTGCAACTAGGTCATCATGTTGGTTGCAGAGGAGGGCAATGAGGCTGACGGCAGTGGCACAGGGGGGGTCCAGGGCTTCAACGGCGGGGGAGCAGCAGCCTGCGGCAGCGAGGGGCGCAGCGGCGGTGAAGGCGGAGGTCGTAGCGGCGCGAGGGGACCGCGGGGAGCGGCTACATCGGCAGCTGGGCCTCGTAGGTGGAGGAGTAGGCCGCGGGGGTGGTCGGGGTCGCGGAAAAAGGCTGTCGGCGGCCAGAGGAATGCAGCCCTGTGGTCGCTGCGTGTGCAGATGCCGCTACCGCACAAATAACGCCGGTGATCGCCTGAAGCGGCGGCGGGCAGGCACCGGAGTCGACGTCGGTGGTGTGGTGTTGGGCGGCCGCGCGGCGAGGGTCGAGGGATGGAGAGATGCGATAGGGGAGAGGGAAACTTGGGAGAGGGAGAGAAGTCTCGGGGAAGAGGGTGATATTGGCGGCGGCGATAAAAATCAAAACCCTAACTCTAGGGTTGCCTGCACGTGAAAAGTTAGGGTATGGTTTAATATATAAAGAAATCAGTTGATATATATGTAGGAATATGATGCCCTCAAGGCCATTTATTCTTGTGTGAATAGCACAAACATCGTGTTCGAAATAACATTAAGTTGTTTGGTAATAATTTATCTAAGTTATTTTATAATTAGATATTGACTTAGGTAAAGTCCTGAGACTTTATGCAAGGTCAAACGGGTATCGAGATGAGTATCTCGATCATGGAGAAACGTTTGACCGTCTGTAGCATAAGTCTAAAATGGTTCGTGGTCATAGATGTTTCGAGACAAGGATATCGAAACATCGGATAGACCATTGTGTCTTAGTCTTCACCGTTTAGCGGTGGCGATGATCTCATGATCGCTTGACTTGGCGAAGTCGAAGACGAGACACAGGTGCTCATTAGAATGAGTTCACTGAACGATCCACTAGAGTTATCATATGGTTATATTGACCAATCTGTCAGTGATAACTCTGAGTGATGATAGGATAGTTGGTCTTTTGACTTGAGGTCATTTTGACAAACCTGTGCGTGAACGGTACCACTTATATCAACTGACCTAGCTTCGAGGCAATGCCTGTCGAAAGGTCTTTTGATTGGGTGACACTTGAAACGTACGAGGCAAGTAATGACCAAGAGAGGATTCGTCTCTCCCGGTCAATGGGAGTTAGTGTCGTAGAGTTAGTTCGGTCTTTAGTAAAAACTCTGCGCAGAGTATGTTGGAAGAAGTCCAACATTAGTTGACTAAAGATCGATAGAAACTAACCGGAGTCAAGTTATTGGGGTTGACAGTTTGACCGTACCCCAGACTTGATCTACACGACATATTTAAGACGAAGAGACTATAACTGCGGAATTCATCACGGAAACAGTCAGGTGGTCCCGACAATACTCATGTCAATGAGTTAACCACATAATGATGATTCCTGAAGCAGGGACGGCAACCACTGCTCGTGGTCACTGCCGTATAGGGCTTCGAGCCCAACCTGTTGTAAGGGTCAGGCTGTAGGGTCTCACACAGAGTGCAACGCTTCGTCTAGTAATAGGTAGAAATTAGTCAGGGAGAATATTTGCATTTGATGCAAAATAAGAGATAATTGCATTTGATGCAATATGATAATTTAAGCTTAGATAGGGACTATTTTGCATTTGATGCAAAAGCGATTAAATGTGTATTAAACTGTTTAATACAATATTTAATAATATAAACGCAAGAAAAAGTTCACGGGTAAGACGGGAATGTCCCGGTCTAGACCCAGGTTCGAACGGCGTCCAAATCGGACGCCAAATGCCCAAGATATGACCAAAACAATGAACCCCAAGCCCTTATTAATATCAGCCCAAGAGGCTGATCTATAATTAAAAGGGGGGGGGGGCGCATCTTAGCCCGGCCCATTGGGCCGGGCGGTTGTTGATTTCCGCAAAAGAAACAGCGGGCGCTTAGAGTGCCCGCATGAGCCTAACATGGGGCCCACCGCAATTTCATGCGGGGGCCCCCGCTTTGATGTGTGCACGCAGGACGCGTGCACAGCACGCGCCCGCGAGGCGTGTGCTGTCCACGCGCCCAGCGCGTGCACTGCGCACGCACAAGCCGTGGAGCCCACTCTGTGGGCCCCACAGCGGGTTCAGAACCCTTGATGGCTGATTCTTTTAGGCGGCTGCTGTTTTGTGCGAAAATACACTCTTGGGCTGAACTTTGGACAATCAATTGGAGGGTCAAACGACCTCCGATTGACGAACGGTTTTTTCCTATGCGTTCACCGTTGAACGCTTGTCGTATTGATAGGTTGTATCAATCTTGAAGCTCAACGGTGAGTGAGTTAAAATTCACGGAAGTTTACACTTTGTGAAGTGCAAACTAACTTGATTTAATTAACTCTAATTGTTAGTCCCACATCGGAAATTGAGTAGAGGGGAGGGGTCAGCCGCCTATATAAATAGGGGTCTGCCCCCTTCCTCTAAACTCGTCCCAAGCTCTAGATCTGAGCGGCTCTCGTAAATGTTGGAGCACGCTCGGATCTAGGCTTAAGTTAATATTTCTCTTCTCCCTAAATTTCTGCCTTACTCCTGCGGGCTCTGGCAAAGCCACAAAGGAGTTCGGATTCTGAATCTGAAATCTTGGCGGAGGTTTCACTCGCGTGAAACTTTCTTCGGCGCGTGGTTGGCTCGGCGGCACGGGGATTGATCGCCTCGGGATGCGGAGCGGTTCGAGGAGCGGTTTGGGGAGCGGTTCGAGGAGCGGCTCGGCCTGGGACGGGAGCAGCTCGGAAGACGGCGCGGAACATCTCGCCTGCTCCAGGGCTGAGATTCCGGGTATGTGGTTAAAGTATTTTTTGGCATTAGTTTAGTTTAATCGCAGTAGGCTAGATCCTTCTTGGGATGGTCAGATCCATCCCAAGTCGGCATAGATCTTGGCATAGGGTCTTGGACCTTAGGGCTAAGTTAAAAATAGTTTTAACTGCATGTTAATTTAGATTAACTAGTTTTTCTTCCGCTGCTATTGGTTTTTCTGTCTATGTTCCGTCCGACTTAGGACGGGACTAGAGTTTTTGTGCCCTAAGGGACCGCCAATTCCCCTACAGTGGTATCAGAGCCTAGGTTTGCGTAGTCGATCTAGCCTGCGATTAATTTTAAACTTAAGAATGCTTTTAAATGCTTTTCAAATGTTTTTTTTAAATTTATGAGATAAAATTTTAAAAATATTTTAGATGTTCAAAAAATTCTTTTTTTGAACATGTTTTTTTTTAAAAAAAATAATAATAACGTTTTAAAATTTATGTGATAATTTTAAAACTAATTTTAAATCATTAAAAGTTTAAAATTATTTTTGATGCCTAAAAATTTTTATATGATAAATTTTTTTTTAAGCATGGAAATTTTAAAATGGTGTTTTTAAATTTATGTGATAAATTTTAAAATTGATTTTAAGGCTTTAAATTTATGCGATAAGTTTAAAATATTTTAGATGTTTAACAATTGTATATGATAAATTTTGAACATGAAAATTTTTTAAAAGTAATGTTTTAAATTTATAAGATATTTTTAAAACTGATTTTAAAAATCTAAAATTGTTTATGCGATAAACTTAGTATATTTAAATGTTAAATAGTTGTGCACTATCTTTATGCGATAAATTAGTGTAGCTTTATTTTAATGGCTTGTTAATGTTGTCCCTTATTTGATAACACAAGACAACCTTTTAGGTTAGCCATTAAAAATGATTAAAATTTATTACTTGAATTTTAATGACATGCTATGTTTTAATAAATCATTAACAACAATATTAAGACCTAATTCCTGATTAGGGTAGTCCTTTAAATGAATTTTCAATTCTAATTGTTATAATTAATTTTCATTAAAGGACTTCGCTTCTAGCGTTGTTAATAAAATTTATTAAAATCCTAATAATGATTAGGGTAGCACGTGAACCTTATAGTTGATAAGGACTTAATAAAAGTTATTAAACAAATCCTAAAAATTTTGAATTTAAGGATTCAACTAGTTGATAGGATTAATTAGTTGTTAATAAAAGTTGTTTAGTCTATGGCATACATACAAAAATGACAAGCTTCATTCAATGGACCATGATCCAGTCAATGTGCTTGGCTAAGAGTTCTGGGTCAACCCTTGCTAGTCCAAGGGGTAGTGATCCTGGCTTAGTCAATTCCATGGCTGAGTTCCGCTGGACCGCAATGTCGTGAATCATGATTGTATGACACCCTGGACTATATCTAAGTCAAATACGTTAATGATCTTTTTCAAGATTAGCCGTAGCCCTCCTTGTTTTAGGGGTTAGCAACTATAGGGCCCGTGTTATAGTTGTTGAGATACACTCAAGCTGTGACATGGCAACCCTGTAGAAACCAACTCCTTAAATACATAAGATGAAATCTTGACTAACCCTAACCGTCGTCTCGTACCCCGAGCGCCGGCGTAAGTTAAGTCAACGATGTAGTCTGACTTGAAGTAGTCTAAGACCTGACCCAAACCAACGTGTCGTGCATACACCGAGCTGCGGGGCAAGTCAGGCTAGACACGAAAACAAGGGTCCGACTAGACTAGACATTGTGATTTGGATGAGCACACTCATGATCACGAATGGCTAGGGGCAAAAACCGATTAAGAGAGTCATATCCGATATGATCGATGAAGAGTCATCTTACGATCGCAGAGTCAATCAACTTGTTGAGCTACACTCATGGTTGTTTAGACTCAAGGTGATTGGAACTCTTACCCATTAATTTTAATTCGATTAAATCGTTCGTTATTAAGCTTTAAAACGTTCGTAAAAATAGTGGGAGGATATAGATAGATAAAAGCCAATCTACCTATATTTAATATTGAACATATGCTAAAACTAGGGCAAGACTATGTTTATCGTAGGAATTAAAATATAATATTTTAATAAGTTAATTGGTCAAAAGTTGATTAATTGAATATCAAGTTAAATTCTAATTGATATAATTAAACTATATTCTCATTGACATTAAATGACCTTCTAAAGAACAGACTTAAGAAATATGATTTCATTAAGTTCTGGGTCCAATAAATAAATTAAAAGCTACATGTCACTCGTCTCTATATGAGGCAGCTTGAACATATAGGACATTCAAAGTATGTTTCTCCCTACAACTTGTCGATCTACCCTCAAGGTTGTATGGACAAACAATTTTGATCCGCAAAGTTCGAAAATTCGATCAAACCGTTTGAGTCGAATACGAGTGCATGAGCGATGCAAGACTATGTATCCCAACCGGATCTTGAGACAAGCAACTTCTTGAGCTACACTCAAGATTGCAAAGCTCAAGCGTTTGGATACATAAGTTGCTTGCATATCTATTTATTTATGTTAATATCTAAATGTGATTTAGAAAAGGGAAGAAGGCACTTCGGAAAGTCAAATTGAGAAAGTTAGTTTAATTTATCATTAGTAGAGGCATAAGTAGGAGGAAATGAAAACGTGACATATTTTGATGTCACATTTCAGAATAAGTTGTAATACAAAAGACGTTTAATACATTTTGACGAATGTCGTCACATTGCTTCTGAAGTAATGTTTTGTGTTAAGTAATTTGTAAATAACTATATATATATTAAATGTTAATATATAAATACACAAGATAGTAGCGTACTTATATGGTAAAATTAGACTAGGTCGTATCAAGAGATTAAGCTTCACAAGTCACATAAAGAGCGGTCTGACCTCTCGTATTATGAAGTCTACGGACACTTGTGAGTCTTAGCCTCTCAGATACAATGGCCGAAACCCATCTGTGAGACAGTGGGAGAATAAGTTGTCGAACTCAGTCTAGTACATACTGATGTACCCGAGTCTAGATTAACTAAAACAAGTTATTCGCATATTTTATTAAGACACGTGTTCTTGATGAAACACAAGTCTGATAAAATAAAGAACGAAATGACTAAAGTATTTAAACTGATTCGATTAGATCGAATGGTCAAATACTTAGCTACATAAAATCTTGTGTAATTAAAAGAAAATGTGATTTTCTCTCAGGTCAAGTTTGTTAACACATCAGTGTGTTAAAAGGTATGAATCACACTTAATTAGATTTAGTGTGATCCATTGTAAGTGACTCTGAGTTAAATCCTCCATCTGGGTTAAGTCCCAGATAGTAATGCCTAGGTTTTAATAATGTTCTATGAGGACATTATCAATAATATATTCAATAAATCAATCGTAAGAAAGTTGTAAAAATACTCGAATCTCGTGAAACGAATTGTCAAGTTAGACAGCATAACTGATGATGACTTAGTCAACTTCTAGGATGAAATTCGGAGTAGTAACTCCGATTTAAAACTTGATGCAGGTCCGTGTGCGTAAATAAATTTGAGAATTTAATTTACGTGCCCAAGGAAAATGTTTCCTCACTTTCTGCAAGTAAATCTTTAAGTTGAAAGATTGGTGCAGAAAGGAAATAGTGAAGTACAATCTTGTTGGACGAGAACGGTTTTCATCCTAATTTCTTTAAAACGGATTAGTTGAAACCGTCTCGCCAACAGATGTGTACAGATCTACTCGGACCAAGCTCGATGTAAAACGTTCATGAAAATTTGAGCATTCACTTATAAGTTCGTTTTTCTAAATATGATTTAGACGGACCAACTTATATGAATTGGCCAAAGAATTTTCAAGGTCAGTGGGAGCGTGTAAATTACATGCGAGACATCAAAGAGATGGAACATATATTTTGATCAAGTAATCAAAGAGTTTGATTATTTATCAGAAATGAATATGAACCATTTTAAATGACCAATAACAAATTTAAAATTATTATCGTAAGGTACAATGAACTGGATAAGATCCAGGGAAATAAAATATTATAGATTCCGATAGACCAAATGAATTATTTGAATGCGATTCAAATGGTTGGTCTAACATAAACATAAAAACCCCTTAAGTCTATAGTGTAGACGGTTTTAGCAGATCCACTCACGAAGGCTCTACCACATGAAGTCGGAAAAACTTATGTGTAAAAACGGTATAAGATACTGAGATAAATGGGCCTGAGTGCAAGTGGGGGATGTAGGAATATGATGCCCTCAAGGCCATTTATTCTTGTGTGAATAGCACAAACATCTTGTTCGAAATAACAGTAAGCTGTTTGGTAATAATTTATCTAAGTTATTTTATAATTAGATATCGACTTAGGTAAAGTCCTGAGACTTTATGCAAGGTCAAACGGGTATCGAGATGAGTATCTCGATCATGGAGAAATGTTTGACCGTCTGTAGCATAAGTCTAAAATGGTTCGTGGTCATAGATGTTTCGAGACAAGGATATCGAAACATCGGATAGACCATTGTGTCTTAGTCTTCACCGTTTAGCGGTGGCGATGATCTCATGATCGCTTGACTTGGCGAAGTCGAAGACGAGACACAGGTGCTCATTAGAATGAGTTCACTGAACGATCCACTAGAGTTATCATATGGTTATATTGACCAATCTGTCAGTGATAACTCTGAGTGATGATAGGATAGTTGGTCTTTTGACTTGAGGTCATTTTGACAAACCTGTACGTGAACGGTACCACTTATATCAACTGACCTAGCTTCGAGGCAATGCCTGTCGAAAGGTCTTTTGATTGGGTGACACTTGAAACGTACGAGGCAAGTAATGACCAAGAGAGGATTCGTCTCTCCCGGTCAATGGGAGTTAGTGTCGTAGAGTTAGTTCGGTCTTTAGTAAAAACTCTGCGCAGAGTATGTTGGAAGAAGTCCAACATTAGTTGACTAAAGATCGATAGAAACTAACCGGAGTCAAGTTATTGGGGTTGACAGTTTGACTGTACCCCAGACTTGATCTACACGACATATTTAAGACGAAGAGACTATAACTGCGGAATTCATCACGGAAACAGTCAGGTGGTCCTGACAATACTCATGTCAATGAGTTAACCACATAATGATGATTCCTGAAGCAGGGACGGCAACCACTGCTCGTGGTCACTGCCGTATAGGGCTTCGAGCCCAACCTGTTGTAAGGGTCAGGCTGTAGGGTCTCACACAGAGTGCAACGCTTCGTCTAGTAATAGGTAGAAATTAGTCAGGGAGAATATTTGCATTTGATGCAAAATAAGAGATAATTGCATTTGATGCAATATGATAATTTAAGCTTAGATAGGGACTATTTTGCATTTGATGCAAAAGCGATTAAATGTGTATTAAACTGTTTAATACAATATTTAATAATATAAACGCAAGGAAAAGTTCACGGGTAAGACGTGAATGTCCTGGTCTAGACCCAGGTTCGAACGACGTCCAAATCGGACGCCAAATGCCCAAGATATGACCAAAACAATGAACCCCAAGCCCTTATTAATATCAGCCCAAGAGGCTGATCTATAATTAAAAGGGGGGGCGCATCTTAGCCCGGCCCATTGGGCCGGGCGGTTGTTGATTTCCGCAAAAGAAACATCGGGCGCTTAGAGCGCCCGCATGAGCCTAACATGGGGCCCACCGCAATTTCATGCGGGGGCCCCCGCTTTGATGTGTGCACACAGGACGCGTGCACAGCACGCGCCCGCGAGGCGCGTGCTGTGCACGCGCCCGCTGGGCGCGTGCAAGGCACGCGCCGCATGCCTTGCACACGCCCAGCGCGTGCACTGCGCGCGCACAAGCCGTGGAGCCCACTCTGTGGGCCCCACAGCAGGTTCAGAACCCTAGATGGCTGATTCTTTTAGGCGGCTGCTGTTTTGTGCGAAAATACACTCTTGGGCTGAACTTTGGACAATCAATTGGAGGGTCAAACGACCTCCGATTGACGAACGGTTTTTTCCTATGCGTTCACCGTTGAACGCTTGTCGTATTGATAGGTTGTATCAATCTTGAAGCTCAACGGTGAGTGAGTTAAAATTCACGGAAGTTTGCACTTTGTGAAGTGCAAACTAACTTGATTTAATTAACTCTAATTGTTAGTCCCACATCGGAAATTGAGTAGAGGGGACGGGTCAGCCGCCTATATAAATAGGGGTCTGCCCCCTTCCTCTAAACTCGTCCCAAGCTCTAGATCTGAGCGGCTCTCGTAAATGTTGGAGCACGCTCGAATCTAGGCTTAAGTTAATATTTCTCTTCTCCCTAAATTTCTGCCTTACTCCTGCGGGCTCTGGCAAAGCCACAAAGGAGTTCGGATTCTGAATCTGAAATCTTGGCGGAGGTTTCACTCGCATGAAACTTTCTTCGGCGCGTGGTTGGCTCGGCGGCACGGGGATTGATCGCCTCGGGATGCGGAGCGGTTCGAGGAGCGGTTTGGGGAGCGGTTCAAGGAGCGGCTCGGCGTGGGACGGGAGCAGCTCGGAAGACGGCGCGGAACATCTCGCCTGCTCCAGGGCTGAGATTCCGGGTATGTGCTTAAAGTATTTTTTGGCATTAGTTTAGTTTAATCGCAGTAGGCTAGATCCTTCTTGGGATGGTCAGATCCATCCCAAGTCGGCATAGATCTTGGCATAGGGTCTTGGACCTTAGGGCTAAGTTAAAAATAGTTTTAACTGCATGTTAATTTAGATTAACTAGTTTTTCTTCCGCTGCTATTGGTTTTTCTGTCTATGTTCCGTCCGACTTAGGACGGGACTAGAGTTTTTGTGCCCTAAGGGACCGCCAATTCCCCTACAATATATATATATATATATAGGTATAGAGTTATCTATTATTAGGGGGGAGAGAGAGATAGGGGAGTGTGGGAGTAGGGTGAAAGCTAGGTACGAATATAGGGTGAATCTCAACCCATTGATAGTATGGGTATCCCATGGGATTTTATTCAATTTGATTATAATTTGAAAATTTAAATTTGATTAGGGTTAATTAACGGTCCAGATTTATCCGGAAGATATCTTTCAATCCGGGTGTCAGAAAAATAATCCGAAAATACCGGGGCGATCGTGGAGACGAGATGCACAGATCTACGGAGCCTGATCGTGCGTAACGCCTACCAAAATTTTACATAAAATTGGAAACGACGTTTTGAGTCAAATGACTAAAACGCCCCTATCGTTCAAAGTCGTTTCGCGAGAAAACGAGCAGTGAAAAGACGTTCCCAATAATTACAATAAAATCCAACACCCCGAAACGGTCGCAATGGCATATCGCATCGCATAAGCCGGTGCTCAGAAATAGCCAAAAATAGAATACGTGCACGATAAAGCACGTGCACGCAGGAAATTACAAACGGTCGGAAAGCGGCCGTTACAACATCCTTCGCATTTCCATTCTGTGACAACCTACCGTTCGTTTGGGCTAGCTCACCCATCGGGTGAACCGGTTCCTTCTTGACGACAAGCACAACACACGCCTCCCTGAGTTCGACCCCCAAGCCACACTACAACACCGTGCGCTTGCGGTTAAAAATATTTAAATCTGGTATCCCGGATCATATTGCCTATAGTGCCAATTCTAGGGGACGTCAGAAATCCAATCTTAGCTTGTCTTCTATCTAGAACCAAATCTGAACCTCTAGCTTTCATGAAGACAAGTATAAGGGCTAATATCTCATCTTGGAAGAGACATCAACAAACAACACACTTGCTCCTTCAAGTTCTATTTCAAGTCATAGGTGATTGTAAGTGTTGCAATTTCATAAATTCATATCTTTCAATATTTGTTTCACTCTCAGTTTGTAAGAGTGGTTGGCTTGATCCCATTGTGTGGGATTCAAGGACATCGATTGTTGGTCGATTACACTTGTAGGGTTGCTACACGTGGGTTTAAAGGAAACCTCAAGTTAGGGTTCTAACTTGAGTATCCGGAGGTATCCGGATGGAAAGGACGTAAGATTACCGTTAACAAGTCGGGTTTGACTTGGGTAATCAGAACGCTTGAAACATCTTATTGTTTGATATTGCTTCATTGTTGTTAATTCTTATTTCTGCATCTTTGTTGGATTAGGATTTTAATTAGGCGTAATTTCTTAGTAAAATTTTATTAACACTATTCAACCCCCTTCTAGTGTTTTCCTCATAGCCAGGGTCCTTACAATTGGTATCAGAGCTAGACTATAACTATGGCATCCAACAACAACAGTGTCCTTACAATTTTATTTCTGCATATTTATTGGATAGTGCTTCTATCGTATTCGAAGGACAATCAACGGTTCGTCCTCCGTGTTTCAGTGGCATGAATTATGGCTATTCGATGTGGCGGATGGAGACGTTCCTACAGAGTGCTTCTCTTTGGAGAACTCTCCATAAGGATTACGTAGAACCCACCAAGAAGATTGTGACAAAAGGACTCCCATCGAGAAGTCCGCCAAGGTAAACATTGCCAAAGCAATGAACGCTCTTCATTGTGCATTGGATCTGGATGAGTTCAATAAGATATGCACATGTAAGAATGCATATCAAATATAGAACCATCTCCTCGTCACCCACGAGGGGAAAAATAAGGTAAAATGTGAAAGTTATATTTTGCTATACAAAACTTCGACATGTTTCAAATGCAGGAAGGTGAGAACATTGCAACGATGTACGGACGCTTACCGACATCACCAATGAGCTTGAAGCTCTCGGAAAAATATATACACAACAAGAGATGGTAAGAAATAATATTCTGTCAATGACCTCAAAGTGGGAAAGAAGGGCTATTTCCATTGAGGAGGTCAATGATTGAAGAACTATACCGTGGTGAATCTCATCGGTACTCTCATGTCTTACGAAGTAAGAAGGGAGAACCGAATGAAGATAAGAGGCACGATGAGGCCAATGGAGGCAAAGAAGAAGGCATTATCGTTCAAGGCTACCTCTTCATTCTCTGATAGTGATGAGTCGGAGAACGAGATGGATTAGGAAAAAATGGCGCTAATTGCGAAGAAGTTCCAACGCTTCTTTCACAAAAGTAAATTTCCATCCAAATCTAAATTTGATTCCACTAACAACTCCTCTTCTCTTTGTTTTAAGTGTAACAAGTTATGGCACATCAAGCAGGATTGCCCAATGCTAAGGAACAAAGAAAAGTGGAAAACACCGAAGTACCACAAGTGCGACAAATTCAAGAAGGACAAGAAGAAAGGACTCGTTGGGACTTTTAATGACTCAAGTGGGGATTCTTCAAGTGAATCCAAGGATGAGAAGGGTGAGAGTGCATATATGTGCTTCATGGCCTGAGAAGACACATTCTCCGATGGAAGCGATAGTGAGAACGATGAACCCGAGGTAACTATGGATGAACTTCGTATTGCTAACGAAGATTTATTTTCTAAGTATCAATCTCTTATGTTTAGATATACTAATTTGAAGAAATTAAATGTTTGTAAATTATCCATGACATGCATCACCAATAATGACACCATTGTTGACACACTTATACTTGAGAAATGCAATTTGGTTTCTCAAAATGGCACATTGAGAAATGAGCTGAATTACATCAAATCTCAATTAGATCATGTTTCTTCTAAATATAGTGTTGATCTAATTTCACAAAACACACAATTGGGTGTATTGAGAATGATTCTCCCAAAACCCAAGTGCACGAGCTCACCACACGTGTGTTCACCATGGACATTATTATTTCTTCCATTAGGGAGAAATATGAGCTCATGTCCTTCTATGTTAAGGGATTTAACAAAGCAAAAGGGCAATTGTATGAATTTCTTTCAAACCAATTTCCGAATACACATCGTGTTGGACTTGATTACGTTGAAGTAAATGCATCCAAATCTCGCACCTCCTATAGTGGTGTAACTATAGATTTTGTGAGGCCATCCTCCGGTGCATCCACTAGTAGTGACAAAAAAACTATTGGTAGCAAACCTACCAAGAAAGTCACTACTGCACACGTTCCTTCGTTTGACAAGAAGCCTATTAAGGGTGGAAATAGAATGAAATAAAATGCCTTTATGTACATTAACACTCACATATGTAGGAACACTCATACTTCTCATGTGAACACGCATGATGAGTTTTATGCTCCACACCACGGGCACATGCAAATCCACACTTGAGAAATACTCATGCACATGCTCCTACACACTCATATGGTCATACACATCATGCATATCCACCACATCATATGTATGCTCCATATACACCATATAATATGCATACTACACTTTTTGCATATAATACTTATACGATGCATGCATATCCCCCACCACCTTCATATGCTAGACCCCATACTCCTAAAGCATTATGCACTACGTAGACCTCAACCTAATGTGCATGCAACTAGGAAGAGGACTCCCAAATCATACACTATTTGGGGTCCCAAGAACACTAGCACAAATGATAGGAATGCATATGTAAGTTTGTATTTTAGTGA
This sequence comes from Scilla litardierei, assembly GCA_030789695.1. Taxonomy (NCBI): domain Eukaryota; kingdom Viridiplantae; phylum Streptophyta; class Magnoliopsida; order Asparagales; family Asparagaceae; genus Scilla; species Scilla litardierei. Next base: position 48,010,278 of record CM061139.1, read on the forward strand.
TGTGATAAATAGTGGTAACTATGTTGGGAAGCCAAAGTCTACTTGGATTTGGTTTTCAAAGGGCTAATCCCCTTGGACCCATCAAGCTTGGGTACCAGAGCTTATGGTATACTATGTAGGTACCCAAGAACACGAAAGAGAGCAATAAAGAAATATTAGCTTTAAAAGGAAAGGATGGATGCTCGATAGCGATTGCTCCAAACACCTGACGGGAGATCCCTCCTTGCTTTCCGAAGTGATCCGCATTAAGGACGGTCCAACCCTCTGGAGGCGATCAAAAGGGAACCATTATCGGAGTAGGCAAAGTCAGTAACACATCCAAACCTTTAATTGATAATGTCTATTTAGCAGAAGGTTTATTTCATAACATCATCTCTATAAGTCAACTTTGTGACAAAGGTTACAAGGTTAACTTTGGAGAAGGTTTGTGTAGTATAGTTGATAACGATTCACATGTTTTATTTTCCGACATTAGACATAAAAATATTTACATGTTAAGAATGCCTAAATAATTTGAACATTGCCTAGTTGCTCATTCTAATGAACAATTATTATGGCATGGCCGTTTTGGGCATGTTCACTTTAAGCATTTATTTAAATTAGCTAAGCATGATTTGGTCAAAGGCTTTCTGAAAATATCTTTTAATAAGAAAAGCTTTTGTGATTCATGTCAACGAGGCGAACTTCATAAATCTTGATTTAAACTTAAAGATGGCATAACTTCTAAGAGTCCCCTAGAATTACTTCATTTAGATTTATTTGGGCCTACTAGAGTAGCATCTTTAGGAAAAGCTCATTATGGATTAGTCATTGTAGCTGACTTTTCTACATTTACATAGGTATCATTTTTAGCTAATAAAAATGTGCCTTTGATGAGTTTACCAAATTTGCAAAGAAAATTCAAAATCTCTTAGGAACCACCATCATCAAAATTCGTAGTGATCATGTAGGGGAATTTGAGAATGAACTTTTCTCTAAGTTTTGTGATGACAACTAGATTACTCACAACTTTTCATTTCCACGCGTACCACCACAAAATTGTGTAGTTGAGAGAAAGAATATGACTCTTATTGAGTGTGCACGCACCATGATCCATGATAGTCATCTTTGACTTCAATTTTGGGCAGAGGCGATGAGCACGGCTTATTATGTGCTTAATAGGATCCTAGTGAGGCTCCGAACGAAAAAAACTTGCTTTGAACTATTTTATGATAAAAAGCGTCAAGTTAAGTATTTTCGAGTTTTTGGTTCAAAATGTTTTATAAAGAACACGTTTGGTAATTTAGACAAATTTAAGCAAAGATCCGATGAAGGAATTTTTGTTGGGTATTCCATACGTAGCGAAGCATACTAGATATACAACACAACCTCTTTAATGATCGAGGAATTACTACACGTTTCATTTCATGAAGAGTTTGATGTTCCTCATGTTGTTGTTGATAGCATAGATGTTTTATGTGATTCAATTAGTAATGTTAAAATTAATGATGTTATTGAGACTAACATTACTAATGAAAAACTTAAGATTGTTCCAAGTGATCCAGGTATACGAAAAGCTTATCCGACCGTTCGTGACCACCCCTAAGACTAAATAATTGGAGATATTGGTGTGGGTGTCCGATCAAGGTCAAGGATTGATGAGTTCTCTCATTGCACCTTTGTTTCTACCATTGAGCCAAAGAATATCCAAGAAGCATGTGAAGATACCTCGTGGATCGTTGCAATGGAAGAGGAGCTCATGCAATTTGAAAGGAATGAAGGTTGGGAGCTCGCCCTCTTCCAATTGGTTACCAAGTCATTGGGACCAAATGGATATTCAAGAACAAGATGGATGAGAACGATGTCATCACAAGGAACAAAGCAATGTTAGTAGCTCACGGCTACCGACAAGAGAAAGGTATTGATTTCGAAGAATCCTTTGCCCCCATAACTAGATTAGAAGCTATTAGGTTACTTTTATCTTTTGCATCTCATAAGAATTTTAAATTATTTCAAATGGTTGTTAAAAGTGAATTTTTAAATGGGGTAGTTAATGAAGAAGTTCATGTTTCTCAACCACCTGGGTTTATACAGGAAAATTTTCCTAATCATGTTTTCAAACTTAAGAAAGCATTTTATGGGTTGAGACAAGCTCCTAGAGCTTGGTATGATCGAATCAAAACCTTTCTTTTGGTTTAGGTTTTTAAATGGGTGAAGTTGACTCTACTCTTTTCATTAAAGATTATGAAAATGGCATCCTCCTTATTCAAGTTTATGTAGACAATACTATCTTTGGTTCTACTAACTTTGACCTTTGCCAAGAGTTTTCTAAATTTATGAAGGAAGAATTTGAGATAAGCCACATGGGGTGAGCTCAACTACTTTCTAGGTCTTTAAATTTGGAAAATGAAGGATGTGATTTTCATACACCAAACCAAGTACACCGGGGAGCTTATCAAGCGATTCAGGATGGAATCGTCTTCAATCAAAAGGACTCCCATGAGTACGAACACCCATCTACACAAGGATGAAAACGAGAAAGATGTAGACATTCAGTATGAAAACGGGAAAATCAAATGAAGGATGCGATTTTATATATCAAGGTATGATCGGTAGCTTACTTTATTTAACTGCTAGTAGGCCCGATATCATGTTTTCAGTATGTCTTTGTGATAGATATCAGGCTAGACCTAAGGAATCACACTTGATTGCAGTTAAACGAATTTTTCGTTACCTCAATCAAACACTAGATTATGGGTTACTTTACCCTAAATCTAGCACATATGAGCTAGTCTCATATAGCGATGCTGATTTTGCTGGATACAAATCTGACATGAAAGTACTAGTGGCACTTGCCATTTTCTTGGAAATTCCATTGTCTCTTGGTTTTCCAAGAAGCAAAACTATGTATCATTGTCTATGACCGAAGCATAATATATTGCAGTGGGTCTTGCATGGGCACAATCCTTTGGGTAAGACACACTCTCAAAGACTATGTTGCAGATATATTGCAGAATATATTGCAGTGAGATCTATCTGCGACATCAGATTTAATATTAAGTTACATTAATAAAATAATATTAATACACTGCATATTATACTTATATATATAAGTTACTGTTTTATACTACTTATATACTAACATATATGATTGCTTACATATGTACACTAACTTATACAAAAGTATCTGCATATGTTTTACATATAACATATATTATACAGAATGTTATATTACACTTAATGATATAAATATATATATATATATATATATATATACATATATATATATACTAGTCGGGAAAAGGATAAACAAGGATGAGCGGGATTTGCGGACTTGCGAATCAGGGCGATTTGAAAATTCCATCGGAAGGATGCGTGCTTCCTCAAGTAGGCGGATCTAGCAATGGTGATTCGAGATTGGTGGGCGGAGGCCTTGTTGATCCGGGCGCGTGTTCTTCGAATACTTCGTCTGGCGACTTGGGTGTTCCTTCTGAGGAAGGGGTTCATCTTCAGAACGGCGGATCTGTCGATGGTGATTTGAGATTGGTAGGTGGAGGCCCATCTGTTCTTCGTCCGGTTTCTTTGAAGTCAATCGAGGGCTCATCTGGCGTTGGTCGAACAAGTTCTGTGAGGCCGGGGAGTACGGATGGTTGGCAGGAGGTTAGGAGATCTCGACCTCGGCCCAACAGGATGGGGGCTAGCAACGCTCACGCTCAGCCAAGCAAGATGAGGGCTCATCCCTGGAGGCCTCAGGAAAGAAAGGCACCACCTATGGGGACTTCTGTTTCTGACCCAGCCCGCCGGGTGTTTGGTAAAATTCCTCCTAGGCCTAATGTTCCAATTACTATTGATACTAATACTGAGAAGAGATCATGGCTGGATGTTTGTGCCGATAGGTGATCCTATGGTTCAGGCTTATCCATGTCTAAGGTTCTTCCCTTGATTACTGATGATGGTTCCCCTCGTGCGAGGGTTTCTGGTGCTTTGGTTGAGCGGGGTGCGGAGAGATGGAAACACACGCTGGTGGGCTATGTCCTTGGTGATGCTCCTTACTATGGTCAGATTGTTGCATGGGTGGAGAGGCTATGGAGATTAAAGAAGAGAATTCAGATCTATAGTAAAGACAATGGATTTTTTTTATTTCAGATTTGAATCACCGGATGAATGTGAGCGGATTTTGAAGGGTGGACCTTGGATATTTGACGGAAGACTGGTTGTGTTAAAAAAAGGAGTATGAGCCTTCGCCATGACCGTGATATTCTTACTACGGCCCCTGTGTGGGTCCAACTTCATGGGGTGCCATTATATATGTGGAATCTCGAGACTCTAAATATCATTGCCTCTGTTCTTGGCACCCCTATGTGCCTTGATCGTGCTACTGCTAATTTAGATCGGATCACCTATGCGCGTTGTCTTATTGAGGTTGATGCGTTGGCACCGTTGCGTAAATCGGTTGAAGTTGAATTAGATGGTGGAGTTATCATAACTATCGAGGCAAAGTATGAAGGAGAACCCCCCCCGGTGTGGTAAGTGTGTCTGCTTTGGACAATCTGACGCCCAATGTCCAGCTAGTCCGAAGCACCCTTCAATCCAAGAAAATGGTGGAGTCCCGCATCAAGGGAATGATGGTCTGTTGAACAATCCCACGCACTCTGTGAAATTGGTTGCACCTGTGCAAGAAGGTGGTAGAGTTACACAAACTGGAAATGTTCACACGCAGCAAGGGAATGATGGTCTGTTGAACAATCACGTGCATACTGAGAAATTGGTTTCACCTGTGCAAGAAGATGGTGGAGTTACACACACTGGAAATGTTCATAATCTGGTGGGAGACAAGGGGATTATTAATCCTGAAGGGAATGTGGCTGTGGGTCCTGTACGGAATCCCATTGCGGGTGAGTATCTCCTTGAGTCTAATGGGATTATGAACCATTTGGTGGCAGCTATTGAAAAGCCGGGGCCTGTGCTTTCCCAATCAGTCTCAAACATGTTACACGCGGGCCTGGGTTTGTCGGATTCCAGACAGGAGGTTTCTGCGGGTATTACCCTAGGGGCTGGGGTTGTATGTCAGAGAGATGCTCCATTGCCTTCTCTTCTTGTGGACTCGCCGGTAGACGAGGAGTTGGATAGGATACCTCCTGTCCTTGCTGTGGATAATCCCGATTGGGAGGCAGAGGAGCTGATTTGTTTACATCAGGCTGAAGAGGTTAAGAAGGGTAAGAGGAAAACAGAGGGTCAGGTGGAACCCAGTGCTAGGAGGAGCTCCAGAATTCAGGGAAGCACTCCTAAAAACCCTATTAATCATTAATGACTGTCTTTATATGGAACACCAGAGGGTTGAACAACCCTGTTCGTCGTAGAGATCTTCATGATAGGGTTTCTTCTATTAAGCCCTCGGCTCTCATTCTCTTGGAGACGAAACTTAAATCTCCTTTGGATTTAAACAAACCTGTTTTCCCTAAATCTTGGCTTTCTTTCTCCAATTTTGACAAATCTCCAGGTGGCCGAATCTTAGTTGGGCTTGACTCTGCTATCTGGAGTGCTACCCTCAAGTCTTCTTCTGATCAACACATCACTTTGTTGTGTACTAATGCGGGGGGCTTAACTTTGGCTCTAACTGGAATCTATGCCCGTAACACAGTTGGTGAAAGGAAGGTGTTATGGAACCTCTTAAAATCTGATGCGGCGTCTTTGAATTTTGGTGCTTGGATGGTTGGCGGGGATTTTAATAGTGTCATTACTTCAGCAGGGAAAATAGGAGGGAGAAAAGTGGATGAGAAGCTTCTTCTTGATTTTAATGACTGCATCACTTCTTGTCAGCTACATGAACTTAAGAGCTCTGGAAACAAATTTAGCTGGTGCAATAATCGAGTGGGGAGTGGCCGTATCTCTGCCCGCCTGGATCATGTGTTTGTTAATACCGTCGGTCTTAATCTTCTAACAGAATCCTTTACGGAGTACTTGGATCCCTTCACTAGTGACCATTCGCCTATGGTCCTCAGGCTCCATCCACAGGTACTCTCTGACCCCAAACGCTTCAAGTTTTTTAATTATTGGTCCAAATGCCCTGGGATCGCGGATATTATTGGAGAAAGTTGGCATGGATTTGTTGTGGGTACTCCTATGTATTGTGTGGTCCAGAAACTGAAACGGTTGAAGCCAATTCTCCGGTCTTGGTCTCATTCTTACAACGCTAGCAAACTTGTGAATGCGGGCCGTGCAAAGCTGGAGGCTATTAGAAATAACCCTCTTCTCCCTACGGATTTCAGACTTCAGGGTCTGGAGCAAGTAGCTATAAAAGAATTAGCTAATGCTGTGAATCTTGAGGAGGATACGTATCGCCAGAAAAGTCGGCAAGACTGGATGAGCTTGGGTGATCGTAATACAAAATTTTTTTATAATGGTATGAAGTCAAGAGAAAGCCACAACAATCTTGGACATCTAGTTGATTCTTCGGGTAGGCCAAATAGCTCTTATGATGACCTAAAGAGGGATGCTCTAGAATACTATAAGGGTCTTTTCACCCAGAATCACTATGGGAGTTCTTTCCCCACTCTATCGCCTAAACGTATCCTCACCAAAGATGTTGCGGGCTGGCTTATCAGGAGGATTTCCAACAATGAAATTAAGAATGTGGTCTTCCAGATGGGGCCTGACAAATCGCTTGGCCCAGATGGGTTCAATGGCCATTTTTATCAACATTATTGGCATCTTATTGGAGATGATGTCTCAGGTGCTGTAAAGTATTTTTTCTCTTCAGGAAATATTTTGAGGGAAATTAATTATACTCATCTATCTCTTGTCCCTAAGAACTCTAACACAACTTCTCTTGGCGACTATAGGCCTATCGCCTGTTGTAATTTTTTATACAAAATTATTAACAAAATTATTTGCAACAGGCTTAAGGTGGCCATACATGAGTTAATTTCTCCTAATCAGGCGGCTTTCCTTAAAGGAAGATTGTTATCGGATTGCACCTTGATAGCCCATGAGCAGATTAGAGACTTTAGTAATCCTATGGGGGGAAGAGCTTGTCTTAAGTTGGATCTGAGGAAGGCATTTGATAGCGTAAATCGGGATTTTATTCTCTACTTTCTGAGACGGATGGGATTTCCTGAGGTTTTTGTAGGGTGGATCAGAGTTTGCATTACTTCTCCCACTTTTTCTGTTATGGTCAAGGGTTCTCCGGTGGCGTATTTTAAGGGCAACAGGGGTATCAGGCAAGGTGATCCCCTTTCTCCATACCTGTTCGTTATTGTGATGGAAGCATTCTCTATTTTAAACTCCAAAGCTCTGAGTTGTGGCTCTTTGCAGCCTATGCGGTGTGCCGGTTCCATATCACACCTCCTATTCGCTGATGACCTGCTTGTTTTCTGCAGAGCAAATTACAAGTCCTTTATGAGTATTAAGACCGTCCTTCAGTCGTTTTATGATTACTCTGGTCTTAATGTGAATTGGGAGAAGAGCTCTGCTTTGTTTAGTAAGGGCGCTAAAAACAAGTCTGGCCTGGCAGACTTACTAGGCATTAAAATCTCCACTACTATCTCCACTTACTTGGGGCTACCTTTATCCTCCAAGTATCCTAATTCCCCGTTGTACAGTAGACTTGTGGATAAATGCAAAAAGCGACTCATGGGCTGGTCGTCATCCATGTTATCTATTTCTGGGCGGATTGAGCTGGTAAAGACAGTTGTTTACGGTATGGTTGCTTTTTGGATGCAAGCGTTCCGTATTCCCTACTCCATCATCCGGACTATTAATTCTCTCTACAGGCGTTTTATTTTGGGCCCTTCTCGTGCCTGGGCGTGGGAGGATTTCTGTTCCCCCAAGTCTGAGGGGGGGTTGGGATCAGGTTACTGGAGGACTTAATGTAGCATCAGGGGTAAGGCTTACATGGCGTTTTCTTACTTCTAATAGCCTGTGGGGGAGGCAAATGCGACACAGATATGATGTGCCAGATGGGTTCTTTGCAGCTAGAGGATTGGTGACCCATTCGGGAACTTGGAAGCACATGTTGAAATGCAGAAATGTTTCACAAATATTAATCAGGAAAGTAGTGAAAGATGGTCGTACAACTCTCTTCTGGCATGACTTCTGGCTAGAGTGTGGGCCTCTCAAAAACTTGGTACCAATTCCAGAGAACGGCTCCTTGAAGAAGGTCTCTGACTACTGGGTGCAGGGTGATTGGGCGGATGTCCCTGAGCTCTGTCAGGTGCGAAATCTTCTTGCTAATTCACGGGTTACTTCAGGCGCTGACCACTGGATTTGGGCCCCCCGTGTTTCCTCTTCCCAGATTTCATCCAATACGCATGGGACAGTTTTGTCCTCTATGCCGCTTTCTACTTCAGCACCCGGCCAGTCAGATGTTTTCAGGTTTAAAGACGCTTGGGAGGGAGTTCGAATTCGTGGGTCCCCTTTCAAATTTCAGAAATTGGTGTGGTTTCCGAGACATGTTCCCAAGATGTCGCTTTGCCTTCTCAGAGCCTTCAAGGGTAAGCTCCTGACCAGAGAAATTATTTGCAGATGGGGTATTAATAGCCCTGTCAATTGCGTTTTATGCGGTGGCGACATCTTGGAAGATCTTGGGCATCTTTTCTTTACTTGCAATTATTCTAGCTATATCTTAAAGAGGGCTTTGCTAAAGTTGAATATCAAGAATCAAATTGGAACCACAATTACAGAAGTGGGGGAGTTTTTCCTGTTGCACTTTGGGGGGAAGGGTACATTATGCAGATTTGCAAAAACTACCCTCTCTGCTATTGTTTGGCATCTTTGGCAGGAGCGTAATAGCCGTATATTTGAAGATAAATGTAGTAGGAAGACAGACCTGTTTGAGGCGGTTGCGGCTGATATTCGAGTGGCATTGAGAGATCTTGACCCATCTACTTCTGCAGAGTTATCTGTTTTTGCTAATTGGGAGTTCAGAGATTTGGGCTGAATCTGCCTGTTCTTTTCTGTATAGATCGCTTTAGGGTGAGGAATCTTTATTAAAGAGAGACGGCGCTTGTGCCATATCCTCTTTGTACTGATTCCTTACTCATTCTCTATATAGTGTTGTAATTATTTACCATCTAATAAAGATTTTCTTTCTTTTCATATATATATATATATATATATATATATATATATATATATATATATATATATATATATATATATATATATATATATATAGGAAAATTTTCAAATGAGAACATTTCGCACCGTGCGAAAATGTTTTTATCTTTTTTTTGAAATTTTTTTTTTCAAAAATTATTTTTTCCACCCTCATCATATGTTGTTATACCCCCCTCAAAAAATAATGGTTGAGAAATAATGTCATTTGGCCTTCGATCAAGGCATTTCATCAAATTCGCACGTTTTGAGACCGTTAAATTTGTAACGGGTGGATGGGGGCTCTAATGCCCAACGGGTTCACCCATTATTTTCCCTGGGGTATATAATTGTATGGATTAAACATCAAAAAAAGAATTTTTGAAAAAAAAAATTTCAAAAAAATAAAAAAAAAGTTTTCGCACGGGCTTTCGCACCATTTTTTCGCAATGGAAGATTGCCCTATATATATATATATATATATATATATATATATATATAGACACACACTAGTCACAACCCGTGCCCGCGGGCATGGTTCATTTAAGATTTTTCCCGCGAAATCTTTATTCCCAAACATTATTTACACAGTCAAATTTGTGCGGAACAACAAATTCGGCGTAGAACAATAAATTCGGCGAGGTCGCCCTTGAGTCGGAACAACAAATTAGCGTAAAAAATTTAGCGGGCGCCTTCGATGCGGGCGCCTTCGTCGCGGGAAAATATTCTCATCTTGTTGCCTCATGCGTCAAAGAGACGGTGGGCCTCGCGTTAAGAGAGTGATCATTCGATCCACAGAATCATTCAATCTGCCACATTAAGTGTAAGTTAAAGTTTTTTCCCCTCGAAATATTTGTTCCGCTAAAAAATATTTTCACATCTGAAATTGCGCGGAATAACAAATTAGCGTAAAAATATTTAGCGGCACATGCGCCTTCAGTGCGGAACAACAAATTCTGCGCGGACGCATTCGACACGGAACAACAAATTAGTATAAAAATCGGTGCATGCGCCTTTGGCGCGAAACAAAAAATTCGGCGCGCGGAACAACAAATTAGCGTAAAAAATTGCGCGGGCACCTTCGGTGCAGGAAATTATTCTCATATTGTTGCTCCATGTGTCGAAGAGACGGTGGGCCCCACGTTGAGGGAGAGATCATTCGATCTACTGCAGCATTCGATCTGCAGCATTAAGTGCAAATTAAAGTTTTTTCCCAAATGCATAAATTACGTGCACTCTACTATTCCCTAGAAACTTTCATTCTCTATAAAGTTTCATTTCCCCAGAAACTTTCATTTCCCTAGAAATGTGTTTTCCTCCAAAATCTCATCTCAATCATTCATTCCTCAAGATTAAATCCAAGCTGTCTTTCTATCAACTTGTTTGTCCTAGTCAGCCCTAGAATTCAAAAACAGTTGTGTATCAACTCTGTGATTTTCCTTACGAATGCCTTATTTTTCAGTAAACAAACGAAATTAATTTTAGTAACCTCATGGGAACAAAGGTTCTACATTCCACATGCAGGTTATGCATCAACTCTGCAATTAGGAGTTAACAGGAAATGGAGCTATATTCGAGAATTTATTTACTTGTGCTATTGCAGAATGTTCGAAAGTATCATCTTTATTATTATTATTATTTTTAAAATAGAAATCCTCGAGTCATATGTTCTCTTTCCTATTTATTCTTTTGAAATGAAAGAACCTTTTAATGGATAAACCCAGAATACTATCATGGAATCTTGTATATACTTCTACTGCTGGCATACTGGCATATATTTAAGTGTTCTTGAATCTAAGATGCAACGAATCATCCAATTCCGACTAACTAAAAAAATTTGAAGATACAACCTTTGAAATATCACATAACTTCGGTATGCCAAAGCCAAATATCAAAAGAATTAAAAGAGATAAACTCAACACGGCATGAATTATTCATTTGTTTTATATTGTCACTCATTCATCTTTGAAAGATTTCCTGCCAATAACACATTGATGGAATAATAAAACATGGAATAATAAATATTTGATATCTCTCTCATTGAAGATGCAACGAATCATCCAATTCCGACTAACTAAAAAAATTTGAAGTTACAACCTTTGAAATATCACATAACTTAGGTATGCCAAAGCCAAATATCCAAAGAATTAAAAGAGAGAAACTCAACACGACATGAATTATTCGTTTGTTTTATACATTCACTCATTCATCTTTGAAAGATTTCCTGCCAATAACACATATATGGAGTAATAAGACATGGAATAATAAATATTTGATATCTCTCTCACTGAAGAACAATGGTTCAAGAACATTTGAGGTTGCCATCTTGTGTTTTCCTGTTGTTGTAGCAATGGCTTTCTTCCTTGTGACCGTAGTTGCCTAACAGAACATAGAGGTAGGTCACAGCTCTTGTTGCAAAAGAACATGCACAGCTTATAGGATGTCACCGAGCATTTTAACTCACATGCAGGTCCACATTTTGCGCTGCATCAAGAACACAATAAGCAATTGTGTCGGGTTTTATTTTGATTTCACATAGCATTATCTATGTTATCTACTTGTAATCTAGTAATAAGAAGTATTGCAAACATATGGTCATTGCGAAGGAGTCCATCTCCACCGGCCTAAAGACAGTGAAGGCTTCTTCCATACACAGGAACTCTCACATTTTCCAGCCTTAAGGACATGCAGATAGCAATATATAGATATACACATAGTAGAAACTCAAGCCTCAAATTCTAATGCAAAATAGCACTAATATCTTAAAATCTCTTTTTATTAATTCATAAATTCCAGTAATTTAATTTATACAGGATGATGACTTACATATGATTTCTGGGATCTTGGATGTTGTTGTTGTGCCATGCTTTGTGAATCCTCTGCCATTTGCAACCTCTGATCTCGCGCTTGAGCTGGACATGTCACCCAAGCCTACATGCATGGGATGATCTCAGTAATTTAATTTATAAAGGATGCTGACTTACTTGTGGATTAATCAAATTTACATATACCTCAAACATTGCATGTCTGTAAGTATGTGTTTGAATCATATTTACATCAAAGAACACATACGTGCTTAATTTAACATTGAACTAAAACATTACATGTCTCCCATCCTGTATAATGAGTAGTATGCGGGTTCAAGTTCAGATTGAACTAAAACACCCTTATCTAACTTGCATATACCACAAAGAACACATACTTATATATTGTTCTCATTCCAAAACATTGAACTAAAACTTACAGATGAAAACATTACATGTCTATGAATCATATTTATATCTGTAAATTCAAATTTTAGTTCAATATTTTAGTCCAAATTGCACGTTCAAATTTTAATTTAACATCATGTATTATGCATAATGTGTATTAATCAACTCTAACATATACCTCAAACATTGAATATCTGTAAGTATGTGTTTTATTTAACAACACAATACCTACAAAGAGCAATGTGCACCCAAGCAAACACCTTGTAACCAAGCAAATAATGTTTTTTGAGAATGAACGAACTGAAAATTCTACCATGATGAGAGAGATCATTCACAAAAAGCTAAATTAGCAATGAATATAAAATCATATTACTCTTCCTATCAGCCAAAAGATTATTGCTTCTCCATCATTATATAGGAACAGAATTAACAGAATATCTGTTAATTGTACATGTTGAAGAGCCAGAAATATCAAATGTCAGAATACTTGCATTATTGTTCAACAATCCAATTGAATAATATTCCATATAGACTGTCTCTTTTATTCTCTCCATATCCTTTGCACTTGGATAACATTATTGCCAATGCATCATGAAGCAGAACTGAGTTTCTTTTATAATTTATAAATCAATTTCAAAATTTTGACATGATAATAATTGTTAGAGGTCAACTCTGTTCATACATCTTTATTATTGCCCAGAACATCAAACGGAAAGAATGGACAAAATGATATAGTACAAATGTTGACCAAACTCCAATTGAGCAGTGCTCTTTCATCACCCCAATGGCCCCAGAGAACTTAAGTGACGGGACATAGAAATATTTATTTACTATTGAAGGTCAATTGTGCAACTTGAGAGCAAAAAATCAGTGGCCATGTAATATTAGGAGCTAAAATGACCCCAGAAAATGGAAGTTGACCACTGAAATTCAAATGTTAAAACCATAGACGTAAAGTAACATATCTTGTAAGTTAGTACTACTACACTGTGACATACTAACTGGGAAGTAGCATTCTCAGGTTTGGACACCGGATGAAAAGGATCCAAAAATCAATAGCAGACCAATGTGTGAACCTGTTAGCTAAGCAACAATGAGAAAATCAACTAAATTCCTAAACTATACCTGTAAGGATCAAAGTTGGATCTCTAAGCAAAAGCTTGTCTTATAGATATGCAAATACGAACAAAGACATTGTGTAAAGCTTAAACATTGGTCTGTAAAAAAGAAAAACCCTTTTGAGGAAAAAAATTCTTATCTTGATGTAGTGCAGGCTCTTGAAGCCAAGTCTCTTTCTGAATGCTCTAATCTTTCACTGGATCCCCTAAATTCACAGTTATGTTCTTAATGGTATTTTTAATCTTGCATAATGTGCAAGAACTGATGAGAAAATCATTCTAACTTGACTTTCTAATGATATTTTTAATCTTGCATAATGTGCAAGAACTGATGAGAAAATCATTCTAACTTGACTTTCTATTATATTAATAATCTTGGTCAATAGAAAGAATATTCCGTTGGGAGAAGACGGCCAGCAAGTTAAAGTGATGTATATTTACACATCAAGGTAGACCACATTTTAGTTCTCTAAATAATCTGAACAAAGAATCAATACCGAAGAATTGAGCTTCATTCAGTTATCCAGTTAGAACTACGCGAAAGAGAACTTGGTAAATTTTAATTGAAAAATCTTGTCCTAGATTTATATATACATGAAAATGCATATGGAATCAAGAATTTTTGGGATGATTCCCACCGAGCAAGCCGATGATTTACTACAATATGATAAGCTCTTTTCCAGCATAAAGTCCTAACACACACTGCATATAGTCCTAACACACAATGCAAAATTAAAATGCAAGGATACATCTTTTCCTGCCACTAACTGTACTACCATCCATCCTTGTTACCTTCGCACAGTAAAGTCTTACAAATTTGAAAGCCATCCATCCGTGTTACCTTTGCACAGCAAATTCCCCTACAATCTGCTCTAATCTTTCACTGGATCCACCAAATGCACACTTATGTTCTCCGGTTATTTCTAAAAGAATATGGAATTCAGTAATGAAACTAAAATAGGAGAATATTTCTGATAATTTAACACATACAAAAACAAAACCATCACATTTATGAATCATAATCTTGTATTTCAGCATTCCTTCAGATAACATGGATGCAGAAAAAATGAGGCCATCATTAATCCCAAATACATCATAAACTATACCACAAAATCCATTCCATAAGAACAGAACTTGTGAGCTAAATTCCATAAGAACAGAAATTGACAATCAAATTGATGATTAATTGAACAAAAAAGCTCTAGATAATACCTAGGTCTCGATGGCAAAATCCTTGAAAGGGAGTAGATATATATAGATATATATATATATATATATATATATACATACATACATACATACATACATACATACATACATACATACATACATACATACATACATACATACATACATACATACATACATATATATATATATATATATATATATATATATATATATATATAACATTGTCCAGTTGCAACATAGTTCTGATAATTTCTCCGAAGCTTTTATTAAAACTATACACAAAAAAGTCAAATTTACCTCAAAATTTGATATACATCAGGAATCATCCCATGGTAGTCGTCTCGTGATTGATGCCCCTTTCATATCCACTCCCCCACAGCAGCTATCTTAGGCAGTCATCTCGTGAAGTAAATCTTCATGAATCTTCTCTTCCTCGGTGCTCTTACTTCCTGTGAAAACCTCAACATGTGGCACTTTAGGAATAGAATACATATTCTGCAGAAACTCATCCCACTCTTTTTCGAAAGGCTGCAATATTTAATGGAATACGCTAAATATCACCTCAAAATGATGTATAATCTTTGCCACTAAAAAGCTGAACTTTTGTATATCAAATCAGCTGGCTCGCTCACCATTGTGCTACTTGGAGGTGCAACTTCCTCAAACATGTTATCTTCAACTTTTGACCAGCATAAAATCGTTACAAAATACATAAACCTTGCATATTATCAAAATTTTAATCTTAAAATTTTAAATTAGACCATGGCTTAGGTGTCACGCTCGACAGCAATGGGCTTTCGAGGCAGTCATGGGATTCATTAAATCAATATGACCATGCTCTTCAACACCACATCATCTTCATCAACATACTCTGATATGAAAAAACATATAAATAAGCATAATACATCCGAGCTATAACCAACAAATCAACTAATATAATAAAATGCAAGTTATTTTGGCAAAAAAGGTTAAAGAAACAGATGACCTTCGTTGGATTGGGCATTGGTGGTTGAAGAGTACATGGAGACTGAATACCACAATGATCTCAACTTCATCGACAACTTATAGAAAGTATCTACTTTCTTCTAAAACTTCAAGATTATTACATTACGACACCCAAACACACATACAAAGAAATAGGCCGTGTGGGAAAAAACGTGATGTGGTGGACTATTATACCCATTTAATGCATGAATCCAAATTTATTCAAGTGTACAATGCAAATGCAAGGCAAAGCGTAACATACAATCTCAGTGGCCTTGATTTGTTGATACGTCACATTCTTTTGTGCGATAACCTTCTCTACTGTCTCTTGATCCCAATCCTCCATAGTTTCTAACCAAACAAAATACAAATCCCAAATACAACAACGGCTTGTAAAATTGGCTGAAAAATAAGACACTAAATGTTGATTAGCTTTTGTTTACTTAAAACAGACTCCTTTCCAGATTCCTTTCTCATTGATATTTCCCCCATCACGATGAATGAACTTTTTGATGCACAAACATGGTAAGAGTATGAAAAGAGACAAAAACACTTAAGTTTTGTTGTTTGGATAATAATTTTGATAGCAGTTTAGCTTACAATTAATAAACCAAAGAATGCACCAATAATAAAACTAAGGAATGTTTTATAATTTAGCTTGAATATGTACATACACAACACAATCACCAAATTTCCATATTTTCAATTTTCAGTGAACCAACACTCCATGTGTAAAATAAATTCCAGCTTCAAAAATCAGTAACAATCTCGATACTAAATCAAAACAACTTTTTTATTTAAATGGGAGAGTACATCAAGCCCAAGTTATCACCTGAACGATTGGAGACTCGCAGGGTGAAGACATCACCAGAGACTCAAATGGCCCTTTGGGATGCAAGTCGAAGGACTGTTCACAAACTATACCGCGATTAAGCCCGTTAACCATCGAAAAACCCATCTCGTTTCACATCACCGTCTTCTCCTTCTTCATTTGGTTCTTCATTCTTCTTCCTTATCTGCAACAACCAAAAGGGGCATGTTCGGGATTTGCGAGCCGGTTTCGTCGAAAGATGGGAAACAAACAAAAATACTGCCCATATTCCTTTTCAAAGTAACATCAATGCAAAATTTAACAGTAACAATTATTATGAACAATATTAACAAACCAAATTATTATTAACAAAATTAATAGTAAAAATTAACAGATCTTTGCAGTGCTCTATTGATCAAACAAAAATATTATCAACAAAAAAGGACTTTTATTTTTGGTCAATTAACAGTAAAACAAAGAGAGGGGGGACCTTGTCCTTGTGACGCTTGTAGAAAAGATCCCAGTATTTCTTGGCTTCCATCTCATGCTTCTCTGCAATTCAGAAAAAAATTAACGGAAAGAAATCACACATTGAGTGAAAAATCGCTGAAAATGGTGGTGAAAATAAATAAAAAAGGCACCTTTTCAAAGATTGCTTACTTGTTCTTTCTTCTTCTTTATATGCAACCACCGAAAGGTCTTTGTTCAGGATTTCGAAGCCGGTTTCGTCAAAAGAGGATAAATAAGCAAAAAATACTGCCCTCGTCCCTTTTCAAAGTAATGCCGATCTTTGAAGAACTATTAATCAAACAAAAATCATTATCAAAAAGGGACTTTTATTTATTGTCATTTAACAATAGAACAAAGAGGGGAAGACCTTGTTCTTGTGATGCTTGTAGAAGAGATCTCAGTATTTCTTGGAATCCCTCGCATTCTTCTCTGCAATTCGGGAAAAAAATTAACGGAAAGATATCAAAAATTGAGAGAAAAATCGATGAAAATGGTGGCAAAATGTAGAAAATAGGCACCTTTTGAAAGAGATCACAGTTTGAGAGAAAAATAGATGAAAATGGTGGCAAACATAAATAAAAGAAGCACCTTTCAAGAAAGAGATCACAATTGCTGCTTCGCTTCTTTCTGTCAATCAGTCGAGCGAGTCGATGTTAGCTTCAAAAAGACCCTCGAAAGCACTTGAGCCACTGGGAGATCCAAGATTTTGGGGGTTTCCTCAAAAATTAGGGTTTTGGGAGGATGAAGGCTCGAAATTGGTAGAAAAGGAAGTACAGGTGGAGGTTTGGGTCCACGGCTCGAGGGCTTCTTTGGTGCGGTTTCAACAAAATTGTGGGGGAATAAAGTAAGGTAATGCACAGTTTTTGAGGCGGTTTTCAAAGTTTCAAGTTTCCAACGCATTTCCCCCCAAAATTGAAAAGTTTTTCCTTTAAAATTTTCTCAAAGCTACATCCCAATCGTTGATTCATCAAGATTAAATCTCTGCCGTCTTTCTCTCAACCCTTTTGTCCTAGTCAGCTTGTCCTAATCAGCCCTAGGATTCAAAAAACACTGTCAAATGTATAATAGATACATATATATTACATTTGAGGACTTTCTTTGAATTCTATGGCTGATTAGGACAAGCCGATGTCATGCTGATGTATAAAGAGGTTGATAGAAGAATGTCTAGCATTTAATCTTGGTAAAAGAAGGGTTGAGATGAGTGTTTGGAAAAACCACCACTTTTTCCCTCTGGTTTTCAAACCCACCACAATCATTACATTTGCGCAGAATACCACATATTTTCCCTTTTTGCTAAAAAAATCCTCTCATTTCACTATTTACACACCCACCCACCCACACTTATGCACTTCTCCTCTTCATTTTTGTGTCCCCACAATCACTACATTTGCGCACAGAATACCAACCCTTTTCCCCCTTTTGCTAAAAAACTCCTCCCATTTCACTTTTTTCCCACACTTTTTGGCACGAGTTAAATTTTTTTTTCCCACACTCGAAGACGCCCGCATCGAAGCTAGATTTTTGTTCGTTTAGATTTTGGAGGGGAAAATAATTTTTGGGGAGAACAAAGATTTTGAGTTGATATCTTAAATGACCCGTGCCCGAGGGCACGGTTTATGCGCCAAAAGCGGTCGCGTCGAAGCTAGATTTTTGTTCGTTTAGATTTTGGAGGGGAAAATAATTTTTGGAGAGAACAAAGATTTTGAGAGGATATCTTAAATGAACCGTGCCCGAGGGCACGGATTATGCACCAAAGGCGCCCACCCCGAAGCTAGATTTTTGTTTGTTTAGATTTTGGAGGGGGAATAATTTTTGGGGAGAACAAAGATTTTGAGGGGATATCTTAAATGAACAGTGCCCAAGGGCACGGGTTATGACTAGTGTGTATATATATATATATATATATATATATATATATATATATATATATATATAATAAAACAAGGATGTTATCATGGGTTTTTGGATAAGAGTTTTTGATAAGAGATGAGAAATTGGGTATATATGAGGGATGTTGTTAAGAGAAAATTGGATAAGATAAGAGAAATTGGATAAGATATGAGAAATTGGATAAGAGAAATTGGATAAAGGGATGTAAGTTGATGATGACTAGGACAAATTTTGGGGGGAAATTTTAAGTTTGAAATTTTAAGTTTGAAACAAAATATTGGGGGGAATTAAATTTGGGAAGGGATTAATTTTGGGGGGGAACAATTCAGCACCCAAAAAACTCCCGCTGCCTCATAAAAAACCCTCGCTGCACCCAAAAAAACCCCCCGCTGCCTCCCAAAAAACCCCAGCTAACCTGGCTGATCATCGACAATCGCCTCCCAAATTTTAGGGCTGCGTATGAGGTTGCGTATGAGGGTTGATCATCGAGGATCTAGGAGATCGGAAGAAGCCCCAGGGCAGAATCAACGTCGAGCTCCCCAAAGAACACCCCTGCCCCATGCCCCCTCCCCGAGCACCCCCTGCCTCCCCAAGCACCCCCTACCCCCTCATCAAGGGCGGAATCGAGAGGATGAAGGCTGAAGCTGCGGCCTGAATTCTTGATCTCTTCATCAAGGTAGCCCTTCCTCAAATAGTAGGTTCTCTTCATCAAGGTAGGCATTCTGATCGAGTTCTCTTCACCAAGAAACCATATCAGCCAGTTTATTTATTTGGGGGTGGAATTTTTTTTGTCTGCAGGTATGCTCAGGTATTCTCTTCATCAAGCCAAAGGAAGCTGACGAACAGGGTGAGACCAACCTGGGCTTGAGAGCTATATGGAGAGTATGATTAGGTATTTTAGTTTAAGAATTCTTTTCTCTTTCTTTTGGATTCAGATATTTTTAATTAGGACTTGAGTTTGATTGAGATTTGCTTGCTCTTACCCAAAGCAGCAATGATTTCTAACAAGCTTTGTTGAAATGTGGAGATTGCAAGAGTTCATGCTCACTGTAAAATGTGAAGATTTCTAGCAAGCTTTGTTGAAATGTGAAGATTTTATTCAGAATGGCAATATTGAAAGGTTGAAATATGAAGGTTTGTTGAATAAAGATTGTAATGTGAAGCTTTGTTGAAATAATGATGGTTTTATTGAGTTCATATCTTTTTTTGGCAACTGAGTTGTTTGAGAATCCTGAATTTTTTGAGCTTGGGGAGTTTAAACAGATGGTTGATTGATGTAATGGTGTTTTGAGAGTGAAACCTTCTAAATTTGTGAGTGTTTCTATTAATCATTTTAGAAAATTTGCATGAATATCCAGGATTCATGAATATCCAGTATAAATTTGCTGAGAATTACATTTGTTGATACTGGATATTCATGAATAAATTTGCTGAGAATTTGCTGATGAACACGTTCAGTATACTTGAGAATTACATTCATGGATATCCTAGCCGATACTGGATATTCATGTATACTGTATAAATTTGCTGAGTATTCCAGTATCAATTGATACTGGATATCTGTAAACCTTCTAAATTTGTAAATTGATACTGGATATTCATGAATCCTGAGAATTAATTTTGACAAAATATCTAACATAATAATCAGTGCATTAATAATTCACATACAGTTTTGGGATTAAATTGTAGCCAGAAAATCTAGAATTTTGCATGAATTCACAATAACTTCATAAATATTCGAAGACAAATTAATAGGTTAGCTATTTAAGAACACAAGAACAGTTTGATATTCATGAGTAAGCCAGTAATTAATAGGTTAGCTATCTAAAATTGGATGGTATCACCTTGGGTGCCTCCAAATCCAACACTATATTTCTTATATGTATCGAAATTGGCCAGTATTTTAAGTCACTGTATCCAAATTAATAGGTTGTGTTCTTTTTTTAAGTCACTGTAAATACGCAATTGTTACTGGGTTGAGTTGTTTTTAAGAAAATCATTTCTTTTTATTTCTGTCATATCAATTATGAGAAACCTCAAAATCAAAACATACAGAATGGATGTTGTTGTCAACCCCCTCCCACAAAAAACCTTCGTTGCTTCATATTCCATCCTTTTATTAATGAATGTTTGTGATCTTAGTCATGTATAACAGGTCAAACATGAACAGTGAACAACGTTGCATCTTCTAATTGAATGGAGAGAACTCTCATCCTTTGTTTTTTCTTTTTATTGCTATGAGTTTAAAGTCTCAGTAAGTATTAAATTGATTTATTAGCTATTTTGTGAATAGTTACATGAAAGTTAGTAATTGATTTGATAACATTTGCCATATTAATGGTATAATTTTTACTAATTTAGGCAAAAGAGGTGTTACTGGAAGAGTTAAGTTTAGAAGGCGAAAAAGTACTATTATGCAGGAATTCAGGAATTCATGGTTTGTTGTTTTCTTTTTTATTTTTCTTTTTGATTTTTCTTATTCATTTTATTTTATTTTACAGCTACGAGAACCTGTCTTTGGAGTAACTATAACGTTTGATTGAGATTCTTAAGTGTCCTAAATTTTTGTCTAAACGGTTACATCCGGTAGAGACTATATATGAAAAACCAAAAATTATCCATTTCTGTTTGGAAAAAGTTGTGTGCATTCAATCGCGGCATGCATAATCTGAAAATGAATGCTTTTGAAGAGATGTGATACCAGAGACCACAATGGAAAAAATAATACAAGTTTTTTCTTCTTTCGAACACAATAATACAAGATGAAGTAGGTGTTGTTATATATTTTGAGCTATGATTCCCGTTTAGATTCTTCTCATATGATTATATTTATATGCCAGGTATAGTATGCATTTTCTAAAATGTTTTATTGGAAACTACTACTTGACATAAGTTCCTCCAGCCTTTTTGTTGAAAATAAGGGTCCATTCGTTCTGGAATTTGATCGTCAGTAGGCAGTAGTCACGTTTGAATTTTAAGTATAGGTTTTTTGCATGGTAGTCTTATGTGAAGCAAAATTATCTGATATTAGTACTCTGATTTAGTTGCAGGGAGGAATTCATCGAAATCACAGAAAATACATTGTTGTGATATTATGCCATTTTCAACTACTGTTTCATAATAATAAATCCATCATATATTCTTATACAGACTGCAGAGGAGGCCATGACCCCAGTTGAGTTAACATTCTCATTGGAAGTCAATTCAAAATAAGACTGGTAACATTCAAACCAACATGTTTTTTTAATTTTTGGGGGATATATCCCAGCTTGCATCTTGATTTTTTCCCAAGTTATCAGTTTTTCCCATTGATTTGTCATTGCACAATTTGACATTAAGCAGAACATGTATAACATGATTTATTGCTAAGTTGTTCACAATTCGTACTTTGTAGATCACAGTTCTTAGGGTAGCCTAAACCTCCATTCAACCAGGAAAATCGCGTGCTACAAACGCTCTCATTGCTTTTGAATAACTTTGTTTCTATTTCACTTTAGGGAAGTAATAGATAAAATTCTTGCTCAATGACACAGCCAAGTTACTGTCTATTTAGGGAATCCCAAAAACATCATTGGCATTCTTCTGGTGTGTATCAAGTACACTTAAACCCACATGGGTGAGATTACAAATTGTTTTAATATCGTTTTTATGTTTTGTGACATTGCTGGTTGAGTCCAGTGAATAGCATTCTCACTGTTCGTGCCAAGACAGATACACCTGTTAGTGTTGTTTCCATCAGAAGAATACCAATGTTTCCATATTTCACCATCTTATCTAATTTCTTATCTATGACTATGTTTTCATATCTGAAAAATTTAACAAGGTTCAAGCAAATATGCCTCTTTATGATATTTTGAATGAATTTCAAAAAGGAAGCAGTCATTTATGGCTGCTGTGGTAAAGGCTAAAAGCAAAAATTATGTGAGATAAGACTATCAAATAGTGCAACATGGATTTTGGATATGTGTGTTTTTATTGTCATGTTGGATTTTTTTCATGTGGGTTAAATGGAGATGTGGGTTAACATTATTGTAATATTGGAATTTTCATTTATTGCATTATTTATGTTGGATATGTTTATTTACATCCCCATACCCAAAAACCATCAACTGTCATCTGGGAGCCCACTCAAATTTCTCTTTTCTCATTTTACAGAAAACAATTTTTAGTGATCAAAGAAAATGTGTGGGAGGAATTATTAGCAGAATCAGAAGAACATGAGTTTGAACAAGAACTTTGATCGATTTTGATTTCATCTCGCTACTATCCATCACAAAGGTAAGCAGAATTTACTGATAACTGATTGAGATAAATCTTTCGCTTAATTTCGTCTGAAGCTGTGTTCGATTCAAGCTGACTACTTTTCTAAGTGTTTTTGCTATTACTATTTAGAAACTTTTTGAAAAGCTTTTTATTTTTATTTTTTGAAAAGTTAAATTTTTTTAGTTATTTACAGTAGGAATCGATGTATCTTGAAATGGGTTTTTACCGATAGGGTTTAATTCAGAGCAAACAACACAGCCACTTAGAAGCTCAAAACCCAACTCTTTAATGCCATGACTATCATCTTCGGTCCTGGTGGCATCTTGCATCCTTTTTCTACCATTTTTGCTTGAGCAATCTAAGCACTAGAGGGCTTGGGACAATTCTGTGATATTGAGTGTTTTCTCTTTGTTGTTTTCTTTTCGGCTTTTGCACCCAATTAGTATTGTTTAATTTGGAGGAAACTCATGATTTTAAACTCATGATTATGGTGAACTGAAAAACAGTTGTTGGCTTAGAAAATCTTAGTTTGGTTTATATGTTTATGAACTGAAGATGATGATGTTTCTATTTATGTGGCAAATTTATTTATTATCTGGAATTAGTTAGTGTTTGTTAATTCGATTGTTACTATCGAGGATTAATATGTGTTGATTTAAGCATATGGTAGAAAATGTTTTTTGCAGTAACAGAATTTTGCTTATCTGGTGCAATCTGTGATTGCATATAGCATGATCACCTAATTCCCTCACAATTACATAGAGCAATGGATTTCTATGGATTTCAGTACTGAAGAATGAACAGACGCCGTACATAATCTTCAGTAAGTCAGATTTTTGTGATCAAACCAACATTTTGGTATAGAAGTTATTGTAGGTTGAAATCAATTATAGTAGCATCACTATAAGGATTGGGGGAAAAAGTTTTTTTTTTCATTTCAAACATAACAGCCATTATAGTACACATATGTTATTTTAAACTATATTCATGTTGGCTATGACGTGGAAGTAAGTCCTAATGAGTATGATTATTCATGTCTAAAGCTCATCCTCACCTACTTGCTCTTAGTTCTGATGCATTACAGTTTATTCCATTTGAATTTATTAGTCATTAATATCTCAAGAGTTTGCTTCCGAAATTTGAGAATTCAATCCCATGAGCTGCTTCAGTATATTTATGAACATATAGCTTAAATAGAACCCCCTTTATGATGCATGGAATTTTAACATGGAAACCTATTCGTTTAACTGCACATTGAACTTAAACAAGTTCCATAACATGAAATGAAGCTAACGTGTATGATCTGTGTTGCTAGGAGCAAACTTGATGAGCATGCAAGACTGAACATGAACAGAGAAACTTACATATGCCGAGGAGTAACAACAGCATATATACTCGAGCCATCCCAGTTCCTTCACTTGCCATTTCAAGATCCGGCCATCGGACACTCCCGTGTAAGGCCCCTCGCCGTCTGGGTCAAATGCAAGGCTTTCCGGTCCAGTCGCGCCACCAGGGACCGAAATCACTTCCAGTCTTGATGAGGACGAGTTACAAGCATTCCAAAGATCAATGGAGAAGAAGATTGAACAGGCTGCTAACCCTACAGCTGCCCAGAGTTGTATTGTGTTCATGTGGCAGGTACTTATTTTTGAGACCAATTTTGTCGTGCTCTGCTCTTTCAAATGGCTAACCCTATTTTTGGCTCTCTTTTGGGGTGTAAAACCTATTTTTAGTAACTGGAATTCATTGGGGAGGAGTAATTTTCTGTTGGAGAAGTATCGAAGCAAAATTTGACGAATACTGTTAGACATCTGATAATTGCGATTAAAGGGGTATTGATAATTTTCTCATCTGTAGTAAAAGTTGACCTTGAGCTTGGTTTTTGCACTGTCCATTATATTTCATCAATTACTATATAAGTTGGATCACTTATTCTTTAGTTATATTGTATCCCTCATGCTGGGCATGGTCATTGTGAACATTACTATGATTGTATTACGATATTTTTGATGGTTGCAGCGGACATGCGTGACCTGTCATGCTATATAATCTTGGTCTTGCCACCCCCACTGGCCCAACCCAAGCACAAAACTGTCCAACCCAATATATATGCAAATTCTCATGTCTTTTTATGTCCATTGGGTTGGGGGGCATATTTTAATCTTAAAATTGGTTGTGTAGCTTGAGAAGTTTTTCTGAGACATTTTTGATTGGAAAATTTTGTATGTGTTGTATGTGTTGGCTCAAAATTTCAATAATAGCATTGTATATGTTGGCTCAGATAAGAGCCCAGCAAAAATAACCAACAATAATAGATTTTAACGAATACTCATGCTTTCTGTCATTTGGGCTTTGTTTCATGTTTCCCATTTTTCTTGCTTTTGTGTGATTTTCCCGTTATTTTCCCAGTAATTTTCCCTATGATCACTTACTATTCGAAAATTACTATTCTAAAATCACAGGCATCAACCTTAATAAGTGATGATGCTGCCTTCTCAAACTGCAAGGCAAAAGTTACTATATGAATTCAACATGATGTCAACTGAATAATGCAAGTTTATTCAATACAGAATTTGTAGGATCAAACAGTAGATTTGATAATAATGTCACCTAAATCATTATTTTCCAGCAATGTTTAGCTATCCCTAATAAAGATTTTGTGTAAGTTGTATTGCTCCCAGATTTTGAACAAGGAAAGGGCTTGATGGATTTGGAAACAGAATAATATGGGTACCTCTCCATGCTTCAAAGATATCTACTGATTGGTATAATTTTTAATAATGAAAACTCTTGATCAGGTGATATAATGTTGATGTTTTGATGCACAGCTATGCACATTATAGGAGGTGCAGGATAAGGGCCCCTGATTGGCAAAAATACTATGAATTTGTATTAAAATTTCCTCAATACCGTGCAAACTAGGAAGCTTGATCTCTTGGTTGCTAATAGAGAGGTTTGGCAGATAGGCTCCAATATGGCAACATATGTTCTGGCGAGCAGGGACATAACAATATGAAACCTTTTTTAAAGCTGGGTCATTGCAAATGACATCTCCAGCTCAGGTTGCAAATGGCGGAGGACAAAGCTAGGTCACAACAAAGCTGCCAAATAACACAATGTAAGTCTTCATCCTTTATAAATTCAATTACTCTTCTTGGAATGACGATTATATGCAACCAAGATCCCATCACTGGACGTAAGGAGAGACGAACAATTTATAAGTAATTTATACGAACAATTCATATCGAGTTGCTCATTTTATTAATACAGAGTCCATTATTTTTTTCAGGTTCTCGAGTTCTCTTCCATCGCCCTATAAGAATATCATCAGCATCTGTTGTTTTATTAGCACGTTCAATTGGTATCTCTTATTCTTCTCGGTTGATGGGTAAATTTGTGGTGTTCGTCATTTTGATCTTGGTAAGCTCTGTTTGTTGTGATTCACTAGCAGTTATTTAAAGTACAATATGGTCATTGTATGTGCATACATACACTGATATCTTTATCTCTACATGCTCCTTAATTGATCGCATCCCTATAACCCCAAACCATCCTTAAAACTAAACTGATAAATAATGAAAGATTCCTTATCCTCAAAATTAAGCATATAGATAGGGTTCTTGGTCTACATATATAAAACAGTTAAGAATCATCCAATATCGACATATTATCAATATATATTCTTGCTAGGTATTGCCCCTGTTGTATCGCGTGCAAGCATAAGATGCATGTTTTAAGTGCATATATATGCATATTTGGCAATATGACATTTTGCAACTGGAATTAAAAGCTCGATTCAACGGAATAAGGATTTTTTTGTTTGAGGTTACAAAACATTGCTAAGCTGATACAGATAGCTGAAAATGTCAATACCACAAATGTCAATACCACAAATTACACTTGCATAGTGAGATCTTATGGGTCTCCATATTGCCAGCTGATGGGCAATCATTGAGATACAGTGAAACCATGTCCACATATTCTTTTGGCTCTATATTCTTGGTTTTACATTAAAGAATTGATTTGTGTAATTTTATAGTTTTAATATGAACTGATGTAATACAGAGACTTCAAAAGTTCTATGCTCACATTTGAACATTTGAACTGATGTAATACACAAAATATGAACTGATGTAATACAAACTTCATATTCACAAAAATATGTCGGTATCCAATTTCATGTTCACAAAGGTTCCTGTGGATACAGACTTCATGCTCAAAAATGTTCATGTTTGCAAAGTTCATATTCAGTATTGTTACAGACTTCATGTTCTTTGTTCTTTGATTACTTCTATAAACAGATTGTTGTTTTCTAATACTGGATACATTGCTTTCAAAAAAACTTTAAGCGATTTTGTGAAAATATCACCTATTTGATTACAAAAATTTAACATAAGAAGTAGCTATATTTTTTATTAACATATCCCAAACAACCACAATATGTATGGTGCGCTCATGAAAGATCAGATTTTTTAGCATGTGTATAGCAGCTTGATTATCACAATGCATTTTGATGGGAATAGAATTGCAAAATTTTGTATTGACATTTCACAACATGTACATGCCATAGCTTTGTACTCGGCTTCAACACTTAGATCTGGCAATCACATTTTGTTTACTCAACATGTTATTAGATAGTCACCAACGAAAGTACAATATTCAGCGATAAGTATAGGCCCGATCAATATAGAATATCAAAAATATGTAAGTGAAAAAGAGATCAAAAGGATAACCCTTTGCATGTAACTCTTTTTAAGTTATCGTAGGATACAACAAGCAACATCCCAATATAATCAATGTAGATTTTTCATGAATTGGCGCAATAATCCAATAACAAAAGTGATGTATGAACGAGAAACCGTTAGGTAAATCAACTTTCCATTAAGTTGATACTGACCAAAAGACCCCAAATTTTAAATTAAACATTCGTTGGAGTATTGACATGCTTTGCACCATATAAATCAGTAAAATACGTCATATCTTCAACTGAGAAAATGAAAAGCCCGTGACAAAGCAGACATCCTTAATCCAAATATGGACTCAAGATCATTCAAATGAAAATGAAGGTTCAAATAAATCTATGTTTCTTCTATATCACTTTGGTTCAATTGTGAATAGTCTTGGTTGTTGTAATGTAATTCTTATTCATTGCTTGAGTTAAGGTGTGATGACAATTGTGTGTGTGTGTGTGTGTGTGTGTGTGTGTGTGTTAATGAGGTATATTTTTCATCA
The DNA here is from genome assembly GCA_030789695.1 of Scilla litardierei. Taxonomy (NCBI): domain Eukaryota; kingdom Viridiplantae; phylum Streptophyta; class Magnoliopsida; order Asparagales; family Asparagaceae; genus Scilla; species Scilla litardierei. The sequence continues at coordinate 48,038,564 of CM061139.1, forward strand.
TTGATCTTACTAATGCTATCATTTTTTTGGTAAAACAGTATGGGATCGATTCCTGGTGGCTACAACTATGGGGAAGGGGATACCATCTGGCCTATGGGACGACGGTTATTAATGCTATCAGTTTAAGTTGTTATTCTGATTATTTGCGGTTTTTTGTAGTGAACTTGAAATAGTTGTTGTATTTTAACACTCCTTATGATGATTAAAGATAGTATTGTTGCTTGGTGATTTATGTAAGGAGAACTTGGAGAACTTTAAACCTATTGCGCTTGATAGCTGATATTTTGCTCGCTTACTGCAATAATGTTGGTTGTGGATGCACTCTTAAGATTCATCCAAAATTTCTGTTTGGCATTTTATTACCTAGCCTATTGACAATGTTCTTGACAATGTTCATGTTTGTTGTGGATGCACTTGAAATCCTAATGTTTCTTGAATGTTGTTTGTATGGGATTGTCGAAAAAATTTCTTTTTTTTTGCATTTGTGTTTATTACTGTACCTTTTGTTTGTGAAGACTCCTTTGATGTTGGCTGCAATGCATGGAAAGATTACTTGGACATTTTTGTGTCTTTTTTATTATGCATGTAATGATGTTGAAAGAGTTTTATTTTTTTGATACCACACTAGCAAATTTTGGTTCCTTGCGAATTGAATTTTGGCATACTTAATAACATAATATTGACACTTAACGAGCATATATGTGAGATGATGCATCAATTTTGGCATTTAAGCAAATCATCTTTTGGAATTTTGTTATGGTATCATCTTGGGGTATTTGTGGTGAACATATTACTAAGGTTATTTAAATAGGTGATGCTACTTGCGGAGTTGTGTAGCTCACCCTAAAGATGTTGGGAACTGAAATTTTGTTAGGAAAAAATTTGGATGTACATTTCTCTCCCAAAATTTTGGGTTGAACTAAATCTTGATGGATTTATGGGTAGAACTAAATTTTTTAGGGGAATCAAATTCTTTGGGAAGAAATTATTTTTGGGGAAATTAAAATTTTTGAGAACTAAATAACTTTTGGGGAAACTACAGTTATTAGGGGAAACTAAATTCTCGAGGAAAATTTTTTTTGGGTGAAACTAAAATTTTTGAGAACTAAATAACAATGGTGGGAACTAAATTTTATGGGCTAACTAAATTTTGGGAAGACCACCGACCCTTAAGCCAGATGGTATCCCCCTCCTCTTATGCAGTAGCGAACTAGGATCTAATCCCGGTCGCCTTTGTGTTACAAAAAAACTAAATTTTGGGGAGAACTAAATAACTTTTTGGATGAACTTTAATTATTGCCAGCAGTTTAAATTTTGGAGGGGAAATAAATTTTGGTGGCGAAGGCGCTCATGAAATTTCTTTATGCTAATTTGTTGTTCCGTGCCAAAGGCGCCCACACCGAATTTGTTGTTCTTAGCCGAATTTGTTGTTTCACACCGAAGGCGCCCATGCCGAATTTGTTGTTCTGTGTCGAAGGCGTCTACGTCGAATTTGTTGTTCCACACCGAAGGCTCACATGCCGCTAAATATTTTTACGCTAATTTGTTGTTTTTTTAAATTTTGTCTGTGGAAATAATTTTTCGGGGAACAAAAATTTCGCGGGAAAAATCTTTAAATGAACCGTGCCCACGGGCACGGGTTATGACTAGTATATATATATATATGTATGTATGTATGTATGTATGTATGTATGTATGTATGTATGTATATGTATATGTATATGTATATGTATGTATATATGTATATGTATATGTATATGTATATGTATGTATATGTATGTATATGTATGTATATGTATATATGTATATACATATATATACATATACATATACAGGGCGATAACGGGAGAGGGAGCGGGTGGTATATGTATATGTACATATATATACATATACATATACATATACATATACACATATATACATATACATACATATACATACATATACATACATATACATATACATACACACACACACATATATATACTAGCAAATAACCCGTGCACACGTGCACGTGGACTGGGAAAAATGGTCGGGAAAGGGGGGAGAATAAAAAGTGTGTGTGTGTGGACGGTCCAGTGGCAAAAATGCAAAACTCGGGGTTGTATGTGCAAAATTCCCAACCTCTTCTCTTATCTCTCTAAATCTTTATCACAAAATTCCCCACCTCTTCTCTTATCTCTCAAAATCTCATAACTTATCCAATTTCTCTTGTCCAAATTCCCTTATCTAATTTCTCTTGTCCAATTTCTCTTATCCAATATCTCTTGATAACATCCCTATTTTATAGAATATATAAGTAAGTATGTATGTATATGTATGTATGTATATGTATATATGTATATGTATAGTCTTGTCCAAATTCTCTTATCCAATTTCTCTTGATACCATCCCTATTTTATAGAATAGATGAATGTATATGAATGTACGTATATGTATATATGTATATATGTATATGTATATATGTATGTATATATATGTATGTATATATTCTTGTCCAAAGTCTCTTATCCAATTTCTCTTGTCCAATTTCTCTTGATAACATCCCTATTTTATAGAATATATATATATATATATATATATATATATATATATATATATATATATATATATAAAAGTGCTCTGTGCAGATTAGCCAAAACTGCTCTCTCTTCGATGGTCTGGCACATTTGGTATGAGAGGAATTGTAGAATTTTCGAAGGTAAAGGCAGGGGAAAATGGAGATTTTTGAGGTAATTTCGGCGGATATCAGAATTGCTATGATGGGCCAGGATCCAGCGTCCCCTGAGGAGGAAGCTGTCTTCTCAAATTGGGAGATGCGTGATTTGGGCTAGGCCTTGTTTTATGATTTTTTGAGCTGTGTATAGTTGGCGTAGGCTGCAGATTCTTTAATAAAGAGTGACGGCTCTTGTGCCCTCTCCTCTTTTTATAGAATCTTCATTTCTACGTACTATATTGTTGTATATTTCTGTCTATCAATAAAGATTTTCTAACTTTCCTATATATATATATATATATATACATATATATATATATATATACATATATATATATATACGTATACATATATATATATATGTATATATATGTATATACGTATATATATATATATAGGTATATATATATATATATATATATATTGCAATTTCTATATTGCAATGCCCTTTCAACAACATGAAGCCCTCTGAAATGAGCCACGCTGTTAACAAAGGTAAGGGAATTGATGTACATGTCCATTTCCGGGATGTTGGGCAATCCTCGTCTAAAGACTCCCCTGTCGAAGGCCAATCCGGATTGCTGAGCAATCCTCTTCCTGCGGTTTCCATCATGCACGCAACTTCAGAATTAGCCTCTGAGTCTATGGAGGGTTGTTCTAGCCACGCAGCTAACATGGGTCCTTTGCATAAGCTCTTAAGTTTGTTTTCTGTGTCGAAATTCATTCAGACCCTAAAACGGAGGAGCCGCTTTCAGCAAAACACTTTGAATTCCCCAACTATGGAGCGTTCTGATGATGCTATATCCAGCCACAATGATTCCATGCTTGAGGAACCCAACCAGCAACATGAAAATGATTCCAAGCATGAAGTTCATGACCGTCACCAGGACTCTCCTGTATGCCTACCCCAAGAACCTGTTTATGCAAATCCTGAATGGGCGGAGGAGTTACACGGCTTGCTGCTAACTGTGGACTCCCAAAAGCAAAAGAAGCAAGATATCGCACCTTCTGTCCATGCTACCAGGCGTAGCATCCGATTAAAGTGAGGAAGGTATTTCCAATACCCAACATTTATATCCTAATGACTATGTTGATTTGGAACACCATGGGTTTAAACAATGCTGTAAGGCGTAGAGATCTGCGCGATAGGATTAAAAAGCTTGATCCTACTTTTTTAGTTTTATTGGAGACTAAATTAAATTGTGATACTATCACCAATAAATCTTGTATTCCAAAGAAATGGACTACAATACATAACTTCCTGCAGCATGGAGGAGGACGCATTCTTCTGGGTTTTGACCCATTAGTTTAGGACTTGTCAGTTATCTCTATCTCAATGCAACACATCACGGTGCAGTGTGCTAATGTGGGGGCTTCAAATTTGCGTTCTCTGCAGTATATGGGAGTAATAACTCTTATGAACGGAAACTATTATGGGATTTTTTGGCTGGGGATGCTATAAATTTGAGAAATGTGGCTTGGATAGTGGGAGGAGATTTTAATTGTATTCTTTCTGCCAAAGAAAAATTGGGTGGCCGCAGAGTAGAGCCCAGCATGCTTCATGACTTCAACTACTGTCTTACTAAATCTCACCTCCAGAATCTGAAAAGTACCGGACATCGATTTAGTTGGTGTAACAAACGCTTGGGTGTGAGACGAATTGCAGCTCAACTGGATCGCGTACTATGTAATGATGTTTGGCTTAACACCCTGCCAGACTCTTTTTTCAGCTATTTGGATCCGCATACTAGTGATCATTCACCCATGATGGTTCATCTTCATCGGCAGGTACAATCTGACCCTAAACCTGTCAAGTTCTTCAATCATTGGATAAATTTGCCTGGTTATTATGATCTATTGGATTCATCATGGGTTCATGCCATCAGAGGAACCCGTATGTTCAAATTGGTTAGTAAATTGCGAAGGGTGAAAACTGATCTCAGAAATTGGGCTAGAGAGCATAATGCTAGCAACCCTATTCATCATTGCCGATTACAGCTTGAAGCTGTTGGAGGCCAGTATGCTATTCACTCATCTTTGGATCTTCAGGAAAAAGAGCGTCATTTGTCTTGTGAGCTTGCTCACCTATTGGATATGGATGAAGAAATGTACCGTCAAAGGAGTAGGCAGGATTGGATTGACCTGGGTGACAGAAATACTAGTTTCTTTTATAATGCTATGAAGGCTATACAATGCCGCAATAACTTGAGCCATTTGGTGGATGCGCATGGTGTTCAATGCAAAAGCTATGAGGAAATTAAAACTGAGGCTTCCAACTTCTATGAATGTCTATATAATCAAAACAGCTACTGGAATGTCTTCCCTAAGCTGGTGCCTAAGAAGAAGATAAAAATGGAAACTGCCAAGTGGCTTGAAAGAAGTGTGACTGCTAATGAAATTAAAGGGGCTGTATTCTAGATTGGTGCATCTAAAGCGCCTGGGCCAGATGGTTTTAATGGATTTTTCTTTCAACACAACTGGAATCTGATAGGTAATGATGTTGTGGAAGCTGTTCAATCTTTCTTCAAATCTGGATCATTGCTTCGACAGGTAAATCACACCTTCCTTACCTTGGTTCCTAAAGGCTCTAATGCATCTTCCTTGGGAGATTACAGGCCGATTTCTTGTTGTAATGTGATTTACAAAATTATTAGCAAAATTATCTGCAACAGACTCCAGCCATTTATTCAGGATTTGGTTTCTCCAAACCAGTCTGCTTTCCTTTAAGGAAGATTAATTTCTGATTGTGCCCTGTTAGCCCATGAGCAAATCAGAGATTTTAGCAATCGTATGGGGTCCAGAGCATGCCTGAAGCTAGATCTCAGAAAGGCCTTTGATAGTGTGAATAGAGAATTTGTGTACTACATTCTTCATCAGATGGGTTTTGGATGCAAGTTCATTAGCTGGATTAAAGAATGTATTTCCACGGCCTCTTACTCTGTTATGGTGAATGGTTCTCCCGTGGGGTTCTTCAGAGGAAACAGAGGACTTAGGCAAGGTGATCCTATCTCCCCCTATCTTTTTGTGATTGTTATGGAATGCTTCACTCTCCTTCTAGACAAGGCGATCATCACAGGAAGCATTCAACCAATGAGACGTGTTGGAGCTATTTCTCACCTCCTCTTTGCAGATGATTTATTGGTATTCTATAGGGCAAATCAGAAATCCTTTAAGGGTCTTAAAAAATTGCTTGAAGAATTCAAAAACTTAACTGGCCTTGATATCAACTGGAGCAAGAGCATTTCCATGTTTAGCAAAGGAGTTAAAAATCGTGGCGATCTGGCTGATTTATTGGGAGCTAAACAAGCAAACACGATTACTACCTACTTGGGCCTCCATTTGTCATCCAAATACCCTAAAGCTCAGATGTATAACAGACTAGTTGATAAATGCAGAAATCGGCTAAGTGGGTGGACCTCATCGTCTCTATCCTTAGCAGGACGTATTGAGCTGGTTAGAAGTGTGATTTATGGTATGATACACTACTGGATTCAGGTATATAAAATTCCCACCAGTGTTTTGCGTACTTTAACAGCACTATGCAGGAAATTTATTTGGGGCACTCCTAAAGCTTTGTCTTGGAGTAGCTCTTGCAAGCCTAAGAAGGAGGGAGGAGTCGGTCTAAGATTATTGACTGATCTGAACCTTGCGGCAGGAGTGAAACTTACCTGGAGGCTTCTCAGGTGTGAGGGACTCTGGGCAAGATTTATGCAAGGCAAATATAGCGACTCGGCCATATTTTATGGAGCAACGGGCGCGGTGACGCAATCTAGTACGTGGAAGTTTTTACTCCACTGTAGAAGTCTATCTCAGTGTATTATAAAGAGAAAGGTTGGAAATGGTAAGGATACCCTCTTCTGGCATGATAACTGGCTCCCCTGTGGCCCCCTAAAATCACTTTACAACATCCCGGTTGGTTCTAGTACACTTCGTGTTTCTGACTATTGGAATGGAGCCTCGTGGAAGGATGATCCGGATATACTTATGATAAGGTCAGTGCTGCAGCAACACAAACTTGCATCTGGAAATGACTCCTGGGAGTGGAACAATGGCTCGGCTTTTAAGTTCAAGGAGGCGTGGAATGTCGTGCGCGAGAAGTCGGTCATCTTCCCCTTTTCCGAGCATGTTTGGTATAGGAAATCAATTCCTAAGTACTCTATAACCTTGCTGCGTGTGCTATAAAACAGACTCCCTACCAAGCTTCGCATGGCACGTTGGTGTGCTCTTGTGTCCACAGCATGCGAGCTTTGCATGGATGACTCCCCTGAGTCAATTGAGCACTTATTTTTCTTATGCCCTTACTCTAATTATATCATGCAGAGATCTTTTCTAAAGCTTGGAGTATCAGGTCCCGCATCTCTCGCCCTCTCTGAGATTGGCACTTACTATCTTGCCAACTTTTGCAAGAAAGGAATGTTTGGTCTGCTGTGTAAAACCGTATTGTCTGCGGTGGTGTGGCATCTATGGCGTGAACGCAACAGACACGTGTTTGATAATGAAAAGAGATCAAAGATTGCTCTTTTTGAAGATATCTCTCGGGATGTGCGCATTGCACTCCACAATGCTGAGGAGTTGGAAGAAGAGGCAGAACTGGCTTTTGCAAACTGGGATTTTATTGACAATGGTTGATTGTCCGGCAATTTCTGTTATGTGTCTGTATTCAGCTGAGTTTTTGTACTATTCTGTGGTTCTATGCTTGGTTGGTAGTTTAATTGATCTAGGGTGACGACGCTTGTGTCCTCTCCCCTAGTCACTTAGACTCACAACCTATAGTTAGGCCACCTTGTTCATTCTCTCCTGTGACACCCTATTTCCCGTTTCCTCATATATATATATATATATATATATATATAAACTCTAATATATAGATTATATATTATATGACATTCAATATATGAACTATACTATCGAAGTAACCCACTTATTGTTCATTCATGCAAAGGGCCTTCCAGCTTCGAGGGTTACCCTTCGTTGCTATCGGCATTTGCAGGTGGGCCACGACGACTGCAGCTTCGGACGGCGGCGGTTCGACGGCAGGACTTGATCGCGGTGGTGCGACTACGGTGAGCAACATCGTCGACTAGGCATGTGGGACTGGAGCAGCTGGGGATGCGGGCTTCGACAGTGAGGGTGGTGGCATCTGGTGGTGTTGGCGAAAATGGAGAGGGGGCCGTCGGGGGAGGTAGGAGGAGCTGTCGAAGTTTGCGGGAAGATGTGGCTTAGCATTAGTTTTTGAAGGGGAAGAGGACGTGGGTGGTTGCGATCTTGGGGGTGCGTGAGTTGCACCTGGGGTTGTTGAAGGAGGAATGAAAGAGAGGGCACGTGATGCATGTGAATAGGGATCCATTGTTGGAGATTTTTGTGCACAAGATCGTGCGTGAGGGGAGATTGTGTGGGTTTTTGATAAAATGGTTTGTTTTTCTTTGTTTGTGAAAAAGATAAATAGATAAGTGCGAAGGAATAAGGGGAAGAAGTGGGAATTATGGTAAAGATCGTGGAGGTATCATAACTCTACTTTTTTGATATGGAAAATCGGTTGTTAAAATATGAGATTTAAGTGGGGTTAATTATTGTAACGGTCATTATTTTTTCCATACAACTATTCACGTATTTTCAATATTTAAAACTATTTTATAACGGCTCATCAGAAGTTTTAAGTGATTTCAAAAATTTCTTATAAAAATATTTTGAAGTGTCAGACTAGTTATGAAGTATTTTAGTAAGTTCGGGTTTCACCAAATACGTCTAAATATTCTGACAAAAATTCATTTTCAGTTATTACTGTTTTGGCTTAATGAATTTATTTTCTATTCAAACATTTTCAAAACATTTTCAAACTTTTACAGAATCCTTCTATGATCAATTAGGGCTTTCCACATTAATTTCGTAATTTTCTGAAGTCAAATCGATAGAGAACCCGCAAACCCGCTTCCTAAACGTTTTGGCCTAAAACACGTATTTCCGTAGCTCGAACCCCAAAACGGATCTCGTATTCGTGATCCTCGCGACGATACGATCCCGTGGGTATGTTTTCGTAATTTTTCGGACATGTTTACTAGTAGGGGCAAAATCGTAATTTTGTATTTTTGACATTATCTACTAATTACGTTTTAACCTTTTACTTAACTACTAATTACCCTACTTATATTACTAATTACATTTACCCTCACCCAATCATAGCTACCAGACAAATTTTTCTTAACATCGTGGCATCACATGATAAACACGTTCATCCCCTTAAACAAATTGTCAAACCTCCCACCAACCCAATTAATTTCCCATAACCCTAATTTCCACACTTATCTATCTAACCTATTTAATACATTGACTAAGTATTTACTAAACTTACCTATATAATTACCCCCTAACCCCTCTTCCCCGAACGCACACAACCCAAACCCAAACCCAAGGCCAAACACAGCTCTCCACCCTCTCAAACTCTCTCTCCCTCTCAGTTCTCTCCCCCGAACTAAACCCACGCAAACAGACCCCCGCTCTCCCTCCTCCTCTCACTGCCGTGAACCCCGCTCCCCCGCTCGAACGTCAAGCTCTGTCTTCTGCTCACACACACCCCTGTTCAAACTCCACATCTTCCTCCGTCCAGCGGCGAACGCCGTCGCTCCGCCCGCAGACACCAAGCCTCCGCCACCGTAGCACGCCTCACCGCCTCCCTTGCCGTGTCGCCTGCATCGTCAGCATCCGCCACGAACACTCGCCGTCGACAGGGGCCCCCTTCGCCATTGATCCAGTATCCCCCGCCTTCGACGCCTCTCGCCACTCTCCTCCGGTGCAGCACCACCGTGACAGCTCCCCTCCGACCACGACGCCGCCCGAAGCCAACACACGTCGACTCCTCCCCTGTTCCCCGAGCTCGTCATCTACCCTGTTTTCACCCAACGATCGCCGCTTCCCCATCGCCCTCCATACGACACCACGACGACCGCCGATGCCATCTCCCCACCTCAATCCTCCGAGCTCCACCGAAGACCGCTCCGTCGAGATCCCCTCACCTTCCGCCTGCAGCTCTCTCCGAGCACGACCCCATGCCTCGCCGTAAGACTCGAAGCTCCGATGACACGACGTACCCTCCGATAGCCCAGAGCATCTCCGAGCTCGCCTCGTCACCAAGAAGAACCTCGCCACTCGTCGTCGACCTGTCACAACCCCCATCGACGGACCCCGAGCTCCGGACGCTGCCTCCGCATCCGCCTCTCGCGCCCAACGCCGCCGTTGTCCGAGAGCACACGAAGCCCATCCACGTTAGAGAGGAGAGGGTGAGTTAATTAATACGTATTTTGTTTTACGTATTTTCGTATTATATACACGTATTTGAGTATTTTAATAATTAGATTAATTGAGTTTAATGTTTTTAAATTAATAATAAATAATATAAGCATTAGAAAAATACCAGACTAGCTCTAGAAAATCAGAAATGACATTCTGGACCCAGTGGCACTAGTTTCATCTTAATCTAACGCTTAGTTTTTCCAAAATTAATTTTTAAGCCTAAAAGTTAAATACGTTATTTTCGATTAAAAATCAGTAACTTGTTATTTTCACGTACAATTATATGTGAGAAAAATATATGCTATAGTACTCTTCGATACGGTCATTTTGACAGCTCACTTGAACCATTCCGATGCAGATTGCATCCAGAATAAATGTTTGAATAAATACGTTACTAATTGAAAAATAGTTTTTAAATTATTTTTGAGCTTTTAAAAATTATACAAATTACTACAAGCTTCAGAAAAATATTTCCTCCTGCTGTAAAATTATTTTCAGTATATCTAGCCTATAGAAAAATTTAGAATGTTTTTCGACAACGTTTCAATCAGTTATAAAAATCAAAATGATTGAATTATTTAAATAAAAATGTCGCGTTCTTTAACTGAGTATTTTTGTGATTTCAGGTACCAATCCTCGTGCACCAGCTCTTCTAGTTCCAACCTCGTCTTCCCACGACGAGCTCGATAATGTAAGTCACGACTAATTCTAAAATTAGAAAATTAGTTAGTGTCCCCGTATGAACTTAGGAACACTACCTATAGCCTCAGAACGTCTACTTGACTTGAACCGAACAAGAACCCTAAACTAATATGAAAAGTAATCAACTACAGATTACTTTGCCAACTTTCAACTTTGGTGGTTGTAACACACAACCATCAACTTGGGTAAATTGTGTGCTAACGAAACTAGCACCCTTAAACCGACAATTTTTGTATTCCATGTTTGTTGGACTTGTCTTTATCCTCAAATTTCTTAGCATCCACTTTGCTTTACTTTCTGGTTTTAAGACTAGTGGTCCTGGTTAACTATCATCGTGAACAAGGAATTGATAATATCTTAAGAAGCATGTTGTGGAATATCTTGTGGAATATCTGGTGGAACATCTCATGGAACGTCTTGTGAAATATCCCGTATAAAACATGTACATAGCACACTTGACACTTCACTGGGGTTTGGGGTAACTCATAGTTTGAGAGAGTGCTGTAGTGACTAGAGTTCGATCTTCCCGTCCTGTCGCCCGAGTTTTGGCATCCCGTCCTGCTGCCTGGGTTTTGGCAAAATACATGTCCTACTGTCTGTGTTTTTGGCATTTGTCTGGGTCACGCCCAGGCAAGAGATGGACTTGATGGTCACATATTGTACTCTCCGACTTGAGTCACGTAGTGTAGTTACTATTGCACAGTCACTTTTACTTTACGCATTACAGTCACCTTTACTTTACACGTCCCATGCACGTTACTTACTACACTCGTACAGTCACCAATACTTTACTTGTCGTACTTTTAGCTACGGCAGTAGCATGTTTCACTTGCCTAGTCTGCTTTACACCCGGACCATTACCGTACAGTTGTTCTTTCCTTTCAGTTCTGTTTACTTTTACTACTCAGCTGTGTACAGTTGTTGCTCAGTACTTTACTTTTCACTCTGGTCTGCTCGTACGTAGGTACTCTTGTCATACTTGTGCACTGCTTCTTTTCTATATTTAGAATTGTTGTGACTTATCTACGGTTCCATCTCCGTGGCACTGCAGACGATGTACAGATGGAGGTAGATGCTCCTGAGCTAATAGCGCCAAAGTTCAACTGCAGCTTACAGAGTTATTTTCTGTTGTGTACTTTTCTTCTTTCATGTATATTTGTTGGGATCTTGTACAGAATGGATTGTAATAATTGGACACCATTTGGGTATTTTTGTACATCTCTGCATCGTGGCTATTTTGGTTTCACTGGTAACCTGCAGGACCTGCGCAAATATCAAATAAGTAACGGGCCCCCGAGAGCGGGTCGTTACAAGTTTTGGTGGCCCACGCAGGTCCGCGCTAACTACCTCGTGAACAATATAGCAAGATCAGGATGTACAATATAAAATACTCAAATTGAACCCTCGAGTACGGGATGTCTCGAGTGTTCACCTCTATTGGATATACGGGTGAAGCGTCCTTATTACCATCTTCGTTAGGTCTTCCTTGATTCTCATCATCTTCCTTTGAACTCTTAACCCTTGCTTAGGAACTCGTGTTCCATTCTTGGTTATACCCTCCCTAATAACCTCTTTTACTAGCAGTTATAGTGATTTTCCATATGTTGAACTATCTACCCACTTCTTCATCATCACCTTTCCTTCAGTTGATAATGGCACACATATAAATGATAAGCTTCCATCAATGGACCATGATCCGGTCAATGTGCTTGGCTAAGTTTGTTGGATCACCCTTGCTAGACTTGGGGTAAGTGATCCTGGCATAGTCACTTCCCTGGCCGTGTTCCGCTGGACCGCAAGGATGTGAATCATGATTATGTAACGCCATCGATCCTCTTTCTTTAGCTTGATGGCCTTTTGATCATTCTATTAATTCGTATAATTCTTCCTAATCGCGTTTAGTTCGCCTGAACTCTAGCTACGTCTATTTTAAGGAGGGTAGCTTTCGATTCTCGATCACCTGAAATTCGAGTTCGACAACGTAAGCGAATTGAAAGATGCTCAGAAGTATTAGAGGATGGTGCTGGAGAATTTGAGACAAACCAAACCAAGACGTGCACGCATGAGCAGCTACATCTTCTTTGTCTTTCCTGAACTTGCAGTCTTCTTTTTGTACCCGATTTTTCCATGGGTTTGAATTCTTTTCCACCTACCGTCTTCCACCTCTTTATTGCCTTTTGTCATCTTCCTCAACTGGAGCCCTGGTCCCGCCTAACCTACCCTACCGATGACTTTTGGTGCCCCCCCTTTTTAAAACCCTCCTCTCTTCCTCACCAAGCCACCACGTGGTTTCCTATACGCCTCAACGACTCCCACTCCTCCTCCTCCCGGCCACTTTCCCAAGCGAGCTCGACCCGTCCCGCCACAAGCTCCACCGGCCTCACCCGAAGATCCGCCAGCTTCTGCACCACCCCACCCTACTCCAATGACACCTGCCACGTCAAGCAGTCGCTGCCACCATAGATCGACAACCACCGATGGCCCTCCGACGATATGTTTTGGGATTTTTGGCCTTGGCGATGACCCTCGCCGCCACCCTCGCTATCGTTGTGTGGCTGATATCTTGGGAAGCCATGATCCTTGGGCTTCTCTTGAGCACTCTGCCTTGGGTCTCACCCAGATTGAGATCCCATTTAGGCTTCCTCTTGCGTCTACTCCTTCTGGTTTGCGGGAAAGTGTGTTTTTGGTTGTTTACTTGTTGGATGATGTTGGGTATTGCGAATGTCAAGTATTGGTCTATGGAAGGAGTGATGGCAATGATTATTGGTATGATATTGGCATCGGGTGTTGAAGTTGGATGTAGACCTTGTGATTGGCTCTGGATGAGAGCTTGGATCTTGCATTATTGTGGGATATTATGGAGATTGATGGAAGGAATACTGGCAGTGAATACCGACTTTGGGTGTTGGCCTTGTACTTACCTTTGGGCGTTGATTTGGACGATAGCATGTGGTTGGGAATTATGGAGATTGATGTTGTTGGTACCCGTGGATTAGTCGATACATGCTATATTATGAACAACATCTGTGGCTAGACCCCGTTAGTCACCAGTAGCACGAATAAACTTTATGGTCTTCCGGTTTATGTGGTTTAAATAGCTTGCTACTGGCTTATCACCTCAGGTTCCAAGTTCGAACAGATGTTATCATTATACTAGCCCTCATTTTCATGTGATGTTAATTTTGTGAAGTCAGAGTAACTATTGTGACGATACTAGGTCTCAGGAATAGTTACGAAAGCTATGGTGATGTCAATAGTATGTATTCATATATAACATCTCTTGTTTTCTTGGTGCTATGATATCACATTATATTTCATGCTATTAACAACTTATTTTTCATTTATCGTTATCATTCATCAAGCCTTCATTTCGATCGTTGTAATTGTTTGGCAATGATCGGTCTTCTTAAATTCCGAGGACGGAATTATTTTAAGGTGTGTAGAATGTAACGGTCCGTATTTTTTCCATACAACTATTCACGTATTTTCAATTTTAAAAACTATTTTATAATGGCTCGTCATAAGTTTTAAGTGATTTCAAAATTTTCTTATAAAAATATTTTGAAGTATCAGACTAGTTATGAAGTATTTTATTAAGTTCGGGTTTCACCAAATACCTCTAAATATTCTGACAAAAATTCATTTTCAGTTATTACCCTTTTGGCTTAATGAATTTATTTTCTATTCAAACATCTTCAAAACGTTTTCAAACTTTTACAGTATCCTTCTATGATCAATTAGGGCTTCCCACATTAATTTCGTAATTTTCTGAAGTCAAATCGATGGAGAACCCGCAAACCCGCTTCATAAACGTTTTGGCCTAAAACACGTATTTCCGTAGCTCGAACCCCAAAACGGATCTCGTATTCGTGATCCTCACGACGAAACGATCCCGTGGGTATGTTTTCGTAATTTTTCGGACATGTTTACTAGTATGGGCAAAATCGTAATTTTGTATTTTTGACATTGTCTACTAATTACGTTTTAACCTTTTACTTAACTACTAATTACCCTACTTATATTACTAATTACATTTACCCTCACCCAAGCATAGCTACCAAACAAATTTTTCTAAACATCGTGGCATCACATGATAAACACATTCATCCCCTTAAACAAATTGTCAAACCTCCCACCAACCCAATTAATTTCCCCTAACCCTAATTTCCACACTTATCTATCTAACCTATTTAATACATTGACTAAGTATTTACTAAACTTACCTATATAATTACCCCCTAACCCTTCTTCCCCGAACGCACACAACCCTAACCCAAACCCAAGGCCGAACACAGCTCTCCACCCTCTCAAACTCTCTCTCCCTCTCAGTTCTCTCCCCTGAACTAAACCCATGCAAACAGACCCCCGCTCTCCCTCCTCCTCTCACTGCCGTGAACCCCGCTCCCCCGCTCGAACGTCAAGCTCTGTCTTCCGCTCACACACCCCCTGTTCAAACTCCCCCTCTTCCTCCGTCCAGCGACGAACGCCGTCGCTCCGCCCGCAGACACCAAGCCTCCGCCACCGTAGCACGCCTCACCACCTCCCTCGCCGTGTCGCCTGCACCTTCAGCCTCTGCCACGAACACTCGCCGCCGACAGGGGCCCCCTTCGCCATTGCTCCAGCATCCCCCGCCTTCGACGCCTCTCGCCCCTCTCCTCCGGTGCAGCACCACCGTGACAGCTCCCCTCCGACCACGACGCCGCCCGAAGCCAACACACGTCGACTCCTCCCCTGTTCCCCGAGCTCGGCCTCTACCCTGTTTTCGCCCAACGATCGCCGCTTCCCCATCACCCGCCATACGACACCATGACGACCGCCGATGCCATCTCCCCACCTCAATTCTCTGAGCTCCACCGAAGACCACTCCACCGAGACCCCCTCACCTTCCGCCTGCAGCTCTCTCCGAGCACGACCCCATGCCTCGCCATAAGACTCGAAGCTCCGATGACACGCCGTACCCTCCGATAGCCCGGAGCATCTTCGAGCTCGCCTCGTTGCCAAGAAGAACCTCGCCGCTCGTCGTCGACCTGTCACAACCCCCATCGACGGACCCCGAGCTCCGGACGCCGCCTCCGCCTCCGCCTCCCGCGCCCAACGCCGCCGCTGTCCGAGAGCACACGAAGCCCATCCACGGGAGAGAGGAGAGGGTGAGTTAATTAATACGTATTTTGTTTTACGTATTTTCGTATTATATACGCGTATTTGAGTATTTTAATAATTAGATTAATTGAGTTTAATGGTTTTAAATTAATAATAAATAATATAAGCATCAGAAAAATACCAGACTAGCTCTAGAAAATCAGAAATGACATTCTGGACCCAATGGCACTAGTTTCATCTCATTCTGACGCTTAGTTTTTCCAAAATTAATTTTAAGCCTAAAAGTAAAATACGTTATTTTCGATTAAAAATCCGTAAATTGTTATTTCACATACAATTATATGTGAGAAAAATATATGCTATAGTACTCTTCGATACGGCCATTTTGATAGCTCACTTTAACCATTTCGATGCAGATTGCATCCAGAATAAATGTTTGAATAAATACGTTACTAACTGAAAAATAGGTTTTAAATTATTTTTGAGCTTTTAAAAATTATACAAATTACTACAAGCTTCAGAAAAATATTTCCTCCTGCAGTAAAATTATTTTCTGTATATCTAGTCTATAGAAAAATTTAGAATGTTTTTCGACAACGTTTCGATCGGTTATAAAAATCAAAACTATCGAATTATTTAAATAAAAATGTCACGTTCTTTAACTGAGTATTTTTGTTATTTCATGTACCAATCCTCGTGCACCAGCTCTTCTAGTTCCATCCTCGTCTTCCCACGACGAGCTCGATAATGTAAGTCATGACTAATTCTAAAATTAGAAAATTAGTTAGTGTCCCCGTATGAACTTAGGAACACTACCTATAGCCTCAGAACGGCTACTTGACTTGAACCGAACTAGAACCCTAAACTAATTGGAAAAGTAATCGACTACATATTACTTTGCCAACTTTCTACTTTGGTGGTTGTAACACACAACCATCAACTTGGGTAAATTGTGTGCTAACGAAACGACCACCCTTAAACCAACAATTTTTGTATTCCATGTTTGTTAGACTTGTCTTTATCCTCAAATTTCTTAGCATCCACTTTGCTTTACTGTCTGGTTTTAAGACTAGTGGTCCTGGTTAACTATCATCGTGAACAAGGAATTGATAATATCTTGAGAAGCATGTTGTGGAATATCTTGTGGAATATCTGGTGGAACATCTCATGGAACGTCTTGTGAAACATCCCGTATAAAACATGTACATAGCACACTTGACACTTCACTAGGGTTTGGGGTAACTCATAGTTTGAGAGAGTGCGGGAGTGATTGGAGTTCGATCTTCCCGTCCTGTCGCCTGAGTTTTGGCAACCCATCCTGCTGCCTGGGTTTTGGCAAAATACATGTCCTGCTGCCTGTGTTATTGGCATTCGTCTGGGTCGCGCCCAGGCAAGAGATGGACTTGATGGTCACATATTGTACTCTCCGACTTGAGTCACGTAGTGTAGTTACTTTTGCATAGTCACTTTTACTTTACGCACTACAGTCACCTTTATTTTACACGTCCCATGCACGTTACTTACTACACTCGTACAGTCACCAGTACTTTACTTGTCGTACTTTTAGCTACCACAACAGCATGTTTTCACTTGCCTAGTCTGCTTTGCACCCGCACCATCACCGTACAGTTGTTCTTTCCTTTCAGTTCTGTTTACTTTTACTACTCAGCTATGTACAGTTGTTGCTCAGTACTTTACTTTTCACTCTGGTCTGCTCGTACGTAGTTACTCTTGTCATACTTGTGCACTGCTTCTTTTCTATATTTAGAATTGTTGTGACTTACCTACGGTTCCATCTCCGTGGCACCGCAGACGACGTACAGATGGAGGTAGATGCTCCTGAGCTAATAGCGCCAAAGTTCAACTGCAGCTTACAGAGTTATTTTCAGTTGTGTACTTTTCTTCTTTCATGTATATTTGTTGAGACATCTTGTACAGTATGGATTGTAATAATTGGACACTATTTGGGTATTTTTGTATATCTCTGCATCGTGGATATTGTGGTTTCACTGGTAACCTGCAGGACCTGCGCAAATATCAAATAAGTAACGGGCCCCCGAGAGTGGGTCGTTACAATTAGTTAGGATTTTGATTAAGAAAATCAATTATGATATGATAATTTTGGTTAGGATATTAGATATAGGGGATTGATTTAGTTAGGATTAGATTTATTAAGATAATTAATTAGTTCAGATATTTGAATTATTATAATCTAGATTAGATTTAGAAATTAACTTAGTTAAGATTAGATTGGGACTTATTAGATAGGATATTTAGAGTTAAGTTTTGGAGATAAGGTAGAATCAGTTATTATGATTCGTTAGATTATTTGGGTTAAGATTCGATTAGGGAAAATCAATTTGGTTAAAATATTGGTTAGGATAAGATCAGTTTAGCTAAGATGTTTAGATCAGGAGTAGATTTGGAAGATATCAAGTTAAGATAGTCGAATTATTACGATCTCGCCCCGGCAATCAACGTCAACCAAAAGTTATAAATAAGATACCAATGTGATCGCGAACAAGGAATCCGATCACGAGTTAGAGTTCGGGGAAAAATAATAATAAAATCCTAAGACAATTATTCAAATAGATCAACTAATGGAAATACGTACGTTCAAAAACAGGCCGTTACATCTTATCCACCTTATAAGAATTCCGTCCTCGAAATTTCTTAAGTTAGGTAATAATCGAGGAACTGCCTGATAGCCGAAATGGCAATAGTAAAATCAAGGGGATGTGACAAAGAAAATATAAGCACATTTATGATCTGAATCATCAAATGCGTTGGTAGGGCAGGGTTCAGACGTCGTCATTCGTCACTGGCTTGTCGTCCCTAACTTCCCCGATGACCATATAGTTAGTTTGGTGCTGACTGTGTTCGGGCTTGGCCTGCTGGAGAACTTGACGCCGAGAAGCCAGAGGTGGTCCCTGTTGGGTTGACCCTGATGCTAACATAGTCTAGGTCGATGGATCATTAGTGTGACGAGGGCAGTTCCTTACAATATGGTCAGGTGCCCTGCACACTAAACCCTGGTTCAATAGTACACGAAAATCCTTCTTGACATGCCCCGATCGGTTACAGTGGTGACACACCATTGTAGGACTCGAGTTGACCGGGGTTGCAGGCCTCAAGAAGTTAATGGTCTAAGTTGGTCGGATCTCATTCTGGTTTGGTTCCACAGGTTTCTTACTTTCTTCAGCTTGAAGCACCTTCTTACGCTTCATAATGAGCTCATGCTTCCTAGCAGCATCCAATACTTCCTAATGAGTGGTCGGATTCATCAAAGACATTGAGGCTGGGATGTAGAGATCCAGGCCTTGTAGAAACTGGTATGCATGATCTTCAGAATCTTCCACCAAATGAGGAGTAAAGCGGCTAAGCATTGAAAATTCCGCTTCGTATTCGTCAACAGTCCGATCGCCTTGATCTAGGTTGACGAAACGTTGCTGGAGCTCTCTCTTTGCCGATCTGGGGAAGTTCTGAGCATCAAATCTCTCTCGAAAGATAGTCCAATTGATTGGCTTAACCAATCGTGCCTCTTCAGTATCACACCAGTTCCGAGCATTACCAGTAAGCTGTTTCTTGGCAACTTCTACCCAGCTTGCCTGGTCGATGCGGGAAAGGCTCAAGTCGTCTTCCGTACTTTGGGCATATTCTTCAGCTTCTAGTGGGCCTTCCTTTCCAGAGAAACTCTTCGTGTTCAGCTCCTGACATTGCTTGGCTCCAGGTGCTGCTCGGGGATGAGGAGGTGCAGGTTGCATAGACTGTTGCCCTTCCTGAATCAGTTGTAGTTGAATGTCCAATATCCCCCTCATGACACCCATGAGTTCATTGATGTCGGGAGCACCATTTCCATTCGTTCCATTCCCGTTGCAAGTGTTTGATCTTCATGCCATGCTGAAAAAGAAAACAGAGTAAACATTTGTGTACAAGATTTATCCAGACAGTCTAGCTAATAATGATATCCATATTTTTCCGATTATTTCACAAAATACGGACCTGTATGGGACACCACTAAAATCTGTCATGCCCTGCTTCCCATTGTACTTGGGAGCGAGAACGCGAGTGGGTCCGCATGTGCTTAAAGCAAATAAGAAACACTTTTTTCTTTCTTCTTTGACTTAAGCACAATAAGCGTCTGTGTATTAAGCTTTGTAGGTTCATGCTTGCAAGCATCACAACAACACAGAATATCTTCATTACACTTCAACATCGAGATTGTAAGTACACAAATAGGGCCTAGCATGGCCATTACAACAGTTACACAAAGGAATTACTCCTGAATAAAATACAACACAAATATTAGAATTATGGTGGCATTGCGGGCACGTCGTTCCTCAGCAGTAGATCTCTACGTCCTGGTAATCCTGGTAAGCTAGCTCAGCATCAAAGTATGCTCCTCTGTGAATTTTGTCTCAGAACCTGACGTATATTTCACAAGATAACCACAGGGAAATATACGTTAGCGTGGGGTCGCTCGACAAGTTAAAAATGTCAGAAAATGGACCCTCAGTAAGATAATAATACAGTTTGCAAAGTTTTTAAAGGCGAGGGAAACATAACAGGGAACAATTAAGAAAAGTATTGTAGTGTAAGAAAACGTGCGAGCATAGCAAAGTGTAGTGTACAAAGTAGTGAGCATGGCAAGTATAATGTGAAAAGTAGTGAGCATGGAAATTGTGGTGTACAGAGTAGTGAGCATGGCAGTTGTATATAAGCATGGTAAGGGGTGCTAGCAAGGTACAAAAATAGCAATAGCAGAAGTAAGATAGTGCGTCATTCAATCTCCTAATCTAGTGATAAGCCCAATGTCCGAGGGCGAAAGAAGCTACAATTACACCCAAACCAATGAGAGCTACCCGTTGTTCTCTACTTACCGACCCCATCTGGGCGTGATAGTCAAATTTATCGGTGGGGTGAAATCCAGCATTCTTATCTCTACTACAATGGACTACCCCACCCATAGTATCATTGTGTGTCCGTATCGTTTAATGTATACCAGAAGTGCCCAATATTTTGTAAATTTCCCCAAGGGCCCAATATTCCGTATATGCACCGAGGGCCCAATATCACATTTCCTTAGGGGTGTACATTCCACAATTAATGGTATAACAAGCAATGAGGGAAATTAAAAATGACAACATTTTGATATCAAAAGCGAACTAACACATCACCAGGTTCATTAAAGTATTTCAAATGCTATTAAGCAACGTACTTACAAAAAGTTGTTATTTAAACATTATTAACGACGTACATTATATCTTAAAGTTGTACACTATAAAATACTTGCCTGAAGGGAGCGTTTCTATGTGTCCAGGCGATAGTACCGACATGCGAGATCTATCTGCGACATCGGATTTAACATTAAGTTACATTAATAAAATAATATTAATACACGGCATATTATACTTATATATATAAGTTACTGTTTTATACTACTTATATACTAACATATATG
Source organism: Scilla litardierei (assembly GCA_030789695.1). NCBI lineage: Eukaryota > Viridiplantae > Streptophyta > Magnoliopsida > Asparagales > Asparagaceae > Scilla > Scilla litardierei. The sequence goes on from CM061139.1 coordinate 48,059,830, forward strand.
ATTGCTTATATATAACACTAACTTGTACATATACAGTTTTTTTTATAAAAGTATCCACATATGTTTTACATATAACATATATTAGACAGAATGTTATATACCACTTAATGCTATATATATATATATATATATTAACTGTAATATATAGATTATATATTATATGGCATTCAATATATGAACTATACTATCGAAGTAACCCAATTATTGTTCATTCATGCAAAGGGGCTCCCAGCTTCGAGCGTAACCCTTCATTGCCATCGGCATTTGCAGGTGGGCCACGTCGACTGCAGCTCCAGATGGCGGCGGTTCGGCGACAGGACTCGACGATGGTGGTGCGACTGCGGCGAGCGGTAGCATTGACTGGGCGTGCGGGACTGGAGCAGCTGGGGCTGTGGGCTTCGACAGCAAGGGTGTTGGCGTTTGGTGGTGTTGGCGGAAATGGAGAGGGGGCCACTGGGGGTGGTAGGAGGAGCTGTCGAAGTTTGCGGGAAGATGGGGCTTAGCGTGGGATTTTATAAGGGAAGAGGACATTGGTGGTTGTGATCTTGGGGGGTATGTGAGTTGCGCTTGGGGTTATTGAAGGAGGAATGAGAGAGAGGGCACGTGATGCATGGGAATAGGGATCCATTATTGAAGATTTTTGTGTACAAGATCGTGCGTGAGGGGAGATTGTGTGGGTTTTTGATAAAATGGTTTGTTTTTCTTTGATTGTGAAACAGAGAAATAGATAAGTGCGAAGGGATAGGGGAAAGAAGTGGGAATCATTGTAAAGATCGTGGAGGGATCATCACTCTAGTGTTTTGATAAGTAAAATCGGTTGTTAAAAATGAGATTTGGGTATGGTTAATTATTTAGGATTTGGATTAGGAAAATCAATTAAGATATGATAATTTTGGTTAGGATATTAGATATAGGGATCAATTTAGTTAGGATTAGATTTATTAAGATAATTAATTAGTTAAGATATTTGATTTATTAGAATCTAGATTAGATGTAGAAATTAACTTAGTTAAGATTAGATTGGGAGAGTCATTAGATAGGATATTTAGAGTTAAGTTTTGGATATATGGTAGAATCAGTTGTTATGATTCGTTAGATTATTTGGGTTAAGATTCGATTAGGGAAAATCAATTTGGTTAAGATATTGGCTAGGAGAAGATCAGTTTAGCTAAGATGTTTAGATCAGGATTGATTTGGAAGATATCAATTTAAGATAGTCGAATTATTACGATCTCTCCTCTGCAATCAACATCAACCAAAAGTTATAAATAAGATACCAATGTGAACGCAAAGTCGCAAGAATCGCGAAAGGAATCCGATCACGAGTTCGAGTTCGGGGAAAAATAATAATAAAATCCTAAGAAAATTATTCAAATAGATCAACTAATGGAAATACGTACGAAATACGTACGTTCAGAAACCGGCTGTTACACTCTAGGGCATGGATATCCCCACCAGATGACTAAGCGAGGATTGATGAGTGTTAATCGATAGTTGAATTCTTGAGGTTCGGGATAGGTCGTCTAATCTAAGGGTATCCTCTTACCCCCCCCCCACTTCCATGATGCAAGATATCCCCTTATATTAACCATACCCCCACTTCCGTGGTGCATGATAGGCCTATCTAGCCCGTATCGATACCGACGTCAATCGTGCATCGAAACACACTATGTGCAATATGACCGACGAATATCCCCAATCTTCCTATATGTAACTTCTGTGGATTAAGATTCAGATCTATGTCAGGAGGGCTCTAATCGGTTACCGACGTCAATCGTGTAATCCGATGGCGATGATCAATGTATTCAAAAACCCTAGATTAACCCGGACGTCAATCGTGAATTAATCTAATTACCCACGAAGGGGGAATCCGATCTACATTAAAAATAATCATCCTAACATATCCATCATCCTCACTTACACAACAAATTCACAACAAATCACCAATCCATAGTTTAATCCAGTAGGGTTCAACCCATTGGCCCTAGATGATATCTACTCACAAACTATGCAATTGTAAATGATAGATTCCATTGAGAGAACACCCATTGCAATGAACAATAGCAGAGATTCAATAGCAAATAACCCAAAAATCACAAAAGCAATCAATGGAGAATCCACTATTCAATTATTAAACTAAAAGACAAAATTAAACAAAAACAACAATCCAAAGTTGCAGAGAATAAGAGAGGGTAACACCTGAAAAGGCTCTGAAAAGTCTGCAAAAAGAGGTCCTCCCATGCATGGGAGGAAGAAATGTATTTATTGTCTCTTATAATCTCCCAAAAGCCCAAAATCACCCCTTAACGGCACCCATTCGGGCACTAAAAACCTAGGAGCGCACGGTCGCATCAAGAATGACATGGACGCATGGCCTGGATTGCTTAAAACAAGCGTAGAACTCTACAGGCGACATGACCGCATGGCTAGGCCACATGACCGCGTTGTATGAGGTTCTTCTACCCCAAAAATGATCTAAAACGACCACGTGAAGTGGTCGTTTGGCTTCAGCACAACACGAGCTGGTGTGGTCACGTGGACTTCGATGATGCAACCGCATGGTCACACAATTATATTCCTTCAGCTCTCCAAGACACGGTCGTTTGGTTGTCGATGACGCGACCACATGGCTCGAAGATCTTCTATCTTTAGCTTCAAGCGACGCGGTCGTTTGGCCTTGATCATGCGACTATGTAGGTCTCCAAATGGCTCCCTTGGTGTGTCCTCCTGGTCCACGCGATCGTGAGGGTTTATCCACCCAGCCGCGTGGGACATAGTTGCGCTCTTTTCTCCTTATTTCGATTCTTAAGTCCTTCTCGCTCAATTTTATCCTCTTTTCTCCATGTTTTGACCCCAAAATCCTTGATTTCTCTTACAACACATAAAACATACTAAAAATCGTGAATGGAAACAAAACCGGGGGAAATTGGGTGAAACAGTGCATGAAGTGATATGGAATGAGCATGAAAAGATTGTAAAATATGTGTAATTTGGCATACATCAACGCGCAAGGACCATTTTCGGATTGTATCAAGCCATTTCTCAGAGTCTCTACTCCGAATGGCATCATGGAAGTTGACTAGGCCATCATCAACTAGTCTCTACTCCGAATGGCATACTGGAAGTTGACTAGGACATCATCAACTATGATGTTTTACTCGACCCCTCTGTCTTACGGGAAAATTTTTGGGGCTCGAGTAATCCTATGACTTCCTAACGATTGATTTGAGGAACATCATATTTACTGGTTCCAACAGACGTGTCTTCCAGTTAGTCTGGATTAAGCCACTTGACATATGCCAGAAAACCACAAACCTTAATGTATTTTAAGGTTGGGTTTCCTACTGTTCCATGTCAGATATGGAGTCATTGTCATGAACCATGTCAGGACCTTATCAAGAACTTAGACACTATTATCTAGGGCTTAACCCCAGAGTGATGATTTTAACTCAGAATCACTTGCCATGTTTTACACCATGTCTAACAGAGTGCAATTCATGATCTCCAACACACAGTGTGTTAGGAGACTTGACTTGAGAGAAAATCTCATTTTCTTTCAATTACACAAGAATTACATGGCTAAGTATTCACTTCTTTGATCTGATCAAAGTTGTTCAAATACTTTTTCCATTATGTTCTCTATTTCATAACTATACTTCATTAGTTGCTCAAAGGTATTAGACTTGTGTTTCATCAAGAACACATGTCCATACTTGGAGTGATTTTAAGTAATAAAATAAGAATACCTTATCATGGCTAATATAAACTTGGGTCCGAACACATCCATACGTACGAGACCACGAGTTCCGCAACTTATTCTCCCACTGTCTTATAGAAGAATTTTTGGCCTTCATACCTTTGAGACAAGACTCACAAGTGCTTTTCAAATCATAATACGAGAGGTCAATAGACCCCTCTTTATGTCACTTGTCAAGTCTATTCTATCTAGTCTGGCCTAGTCTATTTTTCCACGGATAAGTTTTACTACTAACTTGCACATTCATGTATCAATACTTAATACAATATTGTTATACAAAATACTCACACCGAAACATTGCTTTTGAAGCAAGGCGACGACATTCGCCAAAGGGTGATATACTTCCATTATGGCCCAAAACAACACTTTCTCCTTAACCAATATGTAGGACAATCTTTTCCTTTGTATAAGAATTATTTTGAAACTGACGCATCAAATATGTCCCATTTTTAGTTCCTCCTATGATGCCTAGACAAAACATTTTTTCTGAACCAACTTTCCTTAGTGCCTTCTCTTTTCTAAATCACATTTAGACAATGCATGCCCAACACGAATATTAGATGTGCAATCATCTCATGCATACAAACACTTGAGCTTTACAACCTTAAGGAGACTCAACAAGTTGTTCGTCTCAAAATCTGATTTGGATACATGGTCTTACACTGCTTTCACACTCATCTTCGAGTCAAACAGTTTGATCGAAGTTTCGAACCTTGCGGATTGAAACTGTTTTCTTTACAACCTTGAGGAGACTCAACAAGTTGTACGGAGAAACATGCTTTGAACATCAGTATGGTAAAGCTGCCCCTGGAGCATATAGCTCATATAGGCGAGTGTTAAGTAGCGTGCTTTTATTGTTCTAGACCTTAGTGCTCATGGAAATTATTGTCCTTAAGCCAGTGCTAAGATGGACACTTCAAGGGAGGGGTCAGTGAGAACATAATTCTATTAAATTGGATTTTGAGTTGATATTAATTAACAAATCATTTTCACCAGTTAGCATATTCATTTAGGATATTATGATTTAGATTCCAAGCGGTAAAAAGGTAGAATTTTCCTAGATTAGCTTATGTTAGTTTTAATATAGGTATAATGGTTTTTATCTAACTATATCCTGTTGAGTATTGATTCCTCGGATTTGGTTTTGATGATGAACAAACATAAATATCGTGAACTAACTCCTTGTGAGCGCAGTTATGGAGATCATCGCCAAAAGTCTACGTATATCAAAAGCGACTTCTCAAGACTTCTCAAAGCGCGTGATCGTGTGCCTGAAGCTTTGTTGAAGCTCTAGGAGCATTATTGAAGTCAAGAGATTCGGATTGAAGCTTTTGAAGACGGTTCGTCAAGGTTTATTTATAGTCTTCTAGTTTCTTTCCGTAGAATTTTAAGCCTTGAGTAGGCCTTACATTATTAGAGCTAGGATTATAATAGAAGCCCATAGAATCTTTCCCAAAGCCTTACACTTCATTTTGCAGCTTCTAGTGCATCTTAGTTGGTTCAAGAAGAAGAACCAACCGACTAGATGGCAATCTAGTCGGTCGACAATCTTTCATGAACCGACTAGATATCCTACTCCAATTCAGCTCATTCACTATTGACCAATTAGTCGGTCCAAGAAGGTTCACCGTCCGACTAGTTGTCAAACTAGTCGGTTTGGAATCCTTCTTAGACCGACTAGTTATGTCTTTCATTTTTCAGCATGAGCTACTGTTTATCGTTAGTCGGTCAAAGAACAATCATCGACTGACTAGTTGAGAAACTACTCGGTTGGAATTTGTTCTTAGACCGACTAGTTCAACTTGTATTCCGCCTATTTGATTTCATCTCTTAGTCGGTCAAAGAACACTCACCGACCGACTAGTTGTGAAACTAGTCGGTTGGCAAGTCTTCTTAGACCGACTAGTTCTATATTCCCTGAGCTATCTTTATTGGCTGTGAAGCTGTTAGTCGGTCCATGTTGAATCACCGACCGACTAGTTGTGAATCTAGTCGGTCAGTGATACTTCTTAGACCGATTATACTGCTTCAGAAATAGATCCGTTGGAGCATTTATTGCTCGAATTTCTTCTCTCTCTTTCCTCTATCCTATATATACTTGAAGGGCTTCTTCAAGGCTATCAAGGCTGATATTATTGAGGTTTAGAGAAATCAAAGAGAAGCCATTCAACTCCATTTCTAAAGCTTTCTCTTCTCACAAGAATCTCTCCAAACTCCTTGAGCCATATTTCCTCAAGAGAGATTCTCTTCATTGTGAGCCTATCAAGCCAAGAGCTTGATCCAAGGTCACCAACTCCATCCTAGGCTTCTATTGCTGGTCAACTTCTTGGAGCTAGGGTTTGGTGCCTTCTTCTCCTTCAAAATCTTCCTTGCCCTAAAATCGTAAGTTTACTCAAGGCATAGGATTTTGTTGGTAACCATTTCTTATTTCATTTACTTTGCTTTTGCAAGTTGTTCTCTCGGTTTGTGAGAGAAGTGTGTGATCCCGGGTTGTGGGAGTTACATGTTCATTTGTGTATGATTTGGTCTTGTAGAGGTTTTTCTACAAGAATTTCATAGTGCAAAACTTGGGTTAGTGGTTTCTAACTCAAGTATCCGGAGGGGATCCGGGTGGTTGGGACGTAGGATCACCGGGAACAAGTCGGGGTGACTTGGGTGGATCCGAACCCGATAATTCGCTTTGTTTGCGTTGTTTCATTCATGTTGTTTGTAGTTATTCCGCATCGTTGTTTGTGTTTGCATAATAATTAGGAATTATACTCTTAATTATTTTAAAAGTACTATTCACCCCCTCTAGTACTTGTGCAGTAGCTACTCAGGGCATTACATTTGGTATCAGAGCGAGGTTTATAGCAATGACAAACAACGACTACACCGTCTTCAAGAATCGTGAAGGAGCTTCTTCGGTGATGGAAGGACACTCCTCAACTAGGCCTCCCTTCTTCAACAGTACCAACTATGGGTACTGGAAATGTTGGATGGAAACGTTCCTACGGAGCACTTCACTATGTAGAGCCATGATGACAGAGTATGTCGAGCCCACCGAACAAGACTTCGCAAAGTGGACTACCGCGGAGGTCACCGTGGAGGTAAACAATGCCAAGGCAATGAATGCCTTGCAATGTGCGTTGGAGCTCGAAGACTTTAACAAGATATGCACATGTAAGAGTGCATTTCAAATTTGGAACCAACTCCTCATCTTGCACGAAGGAACGAGTACGGTAAAAGACTCTAAACTCGTTGTTGCTAACAAAGAGTTCGAATTATTTCACATGGAACATGGTGAAAGTATGAAGGAGTATTATGCTCCCTTCATGGACATATCCAACAAATTGGAAGCTCTTGAGAAGAACTCTACCCAAAAGGAGAAAGTCGCGAAGATTATTGACGGACTTCCTTCTTGTTGGGAAAAGCATACCTTCGCTATCGAGGAAGGTAACGATATGAATAAGTATAATGTCATACAACTAATGGGTACCTTGTTGTCTTATGAGATACGCAAGGACAGTAAGAACAAGATGCAGGAAAAGATGAAGTCTTACTTGGAGCAAGACGTGCCAAAGAAAAAGACGATTGCGTTCAAGGCGAGTTGGACATAGAAGAATCGGAAGACGAGTTGGAGAATCGGATGATGAAGAATCGGAAGACGAGTTGGACATAGAAGCTTTGGCCGATTTGGCAAAGAAGTTCAACTGATTCTTCCGAAAAAGTAAGTTTAGGAATAAATCTAAATTTAGTTCGACTAATGCCTCCGCTCCTGTGTGTTATAAATGCAACAAGCCAGGACACATCAAGCCGGATTGTCCTCTCAACAAACACAAGGAGAAGTGGAAGGTAGCCAAGTACGACAAGTCAAGAAAGTACAAGAAGGGGAACAAGAAAGGGCTTGTCGGCTCATTCACCAACTCCGAAGAGGACTCCTCAAGTGGAGAGTCGGATGATGGACAAGTGGAGAAAGAACACATGTGCTTTATGGGAAGAGAGGAACATGATCAAGGATCCTCCTCCGATGATAGCGAGGATGAAGGCGATGAGGTAACTATGGATGCCCTTAGATTAGCTAACAAACAACTTTGGTCTAAGTTTTCTAAATTAGATAATAGATATATTGAGACTAAAGATGAGTTAACTAGTCTCCAAACCTCACTAAGCCTATCATCATCAACGACACCGTTGTTGAAGGTTTGAGAAATGCGATCGTAAATCTCAAATCTCAACTTGAGCATGTGCATATTGAGGATTCGGAAGAACACGAGATAGCGGATTGGATTTCTCGAAACTCAACTTTGAGTATTGAGAATGAGAATCTCAAGTCACGTGTTTATGTACTCACATCGCAAGTGTCCACTTTGGATGCTTCTATGCATTCTCTCACCGAGAAGTATGAGTGCATATTAGGCCGAATTAATAAATTCAATAAAGGTAAGGGCCATTTGGATAATATCCTAAATGACTTACTTCCGGCCAATCATCACATTGGCTTGGGGTATAAGATGGGAGACTCATCCAAATCATCCACTACCTTTGTTAGGCCATCTTCCGAAGCCTCAACTAGTGGGAGTAAACGCCCCGTGGGTAGTTCTTCTACCAATGATGCTTCCATTAGGTACACACCCCCCCTCTAGTACTTGTGCAGTAGTTACTCAGGGCATTACGTTTGGAAAGAAACCCACATTGGGTGGACCTCCAAAGAAGGGTCATGCATTTATGTATGCCAAAGCTATGCCACGTAGGAACACACATCCTACCCCACCTGTTTGCACGTATGATGATTTTTATGCTCCACGTCCACGAGCACGTGCACACCAAGTGAGACACACTCATGCACGTGTTCCTCCACATGCATATGTTCATCCACATTACTTTCATATGAACGATTATCATCATGCACCATTTCATCATGTGCCATATGCTTATCCACGTCATGCATATCATAGGCCACTTCCTCGTAGGCCACGTGCATCACATAGAAATCAACAACATGTGCATGCTCCTAATAGGACTAGGGCTCCCAAGACATTCACTATTTGGGGCCCGAAGGACACAAGCATGCATGAAAAACAAGCGTATATTAATTTGTATTTCATGAATGTTGTGCACAATGATGATTTTGTTGGGAAGTCTAAGTCCAATTGGACTTGGCTTCCAAAGGTCTAATCTCTTAGGACCCAATGACCTTGGGTACCTTGGAAGGATATTCTTATCTTCAGGTACTCAAGAATAAGAGAAGGAGCATCAAATCAAATTTTAGCTCCAAGAATAATTGGATACCAACCCTACCAACTCCTTGATTTGCAAATATTTTCATTCAAATGGAGTTGATGGTGCTTAGTGGTGCACCAAAGTAGGGGGAGCTTAATGTTGTAAGTATATTCTTACATTTGGTATACATGTATGTTGAATGCATGTAGATGTCTCTTTATGTTTTAGACTATCTCATGCATATCTTGATGCTAGTTTTGAGCTTATGATTATGTACTTATCTTTCTCATGCTCATGCATTCCATGCTTATTATTGACTCATTTAGTGAGTATCTCTTTTGGAATGCATGCTAGTACTAGATTTGTGTATGTTGTAAATTTTACGAAGTTTCTATCTCTATTTTTGGTATAACACTTTTGCATGATATTGATAGTTAATATTCATTTTGCTTTAATCACCTTGTCACCTCACATCGCACAATTCACTTAGATTTGTGATCCTTTTCGATCGATATTGTGACATTTGGTGTTGTGTGATGTGTGCATCATGTTGCCATTCCTTTCTTGTGCACATTGTATTTATGTCTCTGATATTGACTTCGTCGCTCGACGATTATATTGATTTAATAGAAATTGTTTCTATGAAAACATAGAATTGTTTTCCATGTACTAAATTCATTAAGAATGTTGATATTGGAGAGTATGTTCCATAACTCAATACGTTAAATTGATTTGAGTTTTGATGATTTTATTTTTCGATTATCGACTATGGTCTCGTTGGCACGCTTTGATTTCCTTCGTGATTTTACTTTGGTGTCATTTGGACCGTGGTCGTATTCTTCGACTCCCGTGCTTTTATTTGTAGCCATTGTTGTTGTCGTTGATCTCCTCCCACTCTTTTTGCTAATGCCAAAGGGGGAGAGAATTAATAATGACGATGTGCTAAATGATAATTTAAAGCAATTTACAATGAATCTAATTTGATATGTTAGATTCAGGGGGAGTTAAGATATAAAAATGGGTTTAGATCCTAAATTGCAATAATAGGATTCATATTTTATATTTTCCTCGTCTGCTTGATGCGTATGATTATTATTCAATACGGAACTAACATGTCATCAATGCAGGGGGACTAAGTAAATTTCATTTGAATCATTATTATTGAATATTATTTATGTTGGTTTGTCATCACCAAAAAGGGGGAGAATGTTGAGTATTGATTCCCCGGATTTGGTTTTGATGATGAACAAACATAAATACCGTGAACTAACTCCTTGTGAGCGCAGTTATGGAGATCGTCGCCAAAAGTCTACTTATATCAAAATCGACGTCTCAAGACTTCTCAAAGCACGTGATCGTGTGCCTGAAGCTTCGTTGAAGCTCTATGTGCATTATTGAAGTCAAGAGATTCAGATTAAAGCTTTTGAAGACGGTTCGTCAAGGTTTATTTATAGTCTTCTAGTTTCTTTCCGTTGAATGTTAAGCCTTGAGTAGGTCTTATATTATTAGAGCTATGATTATCATAGAAGCCCATAGAATCTTTCCCGAAGCCTTACGCTTCATTTCGCGGCTTCTAGTGCATCTTAGTTGGTTCAAGAAGAAGAACCAACCGACTAGATGGCAATCTAGTCGGTCGGCAATCCTTCATGAACCGACTAGATATCCTACTCCAATTCAGCTCATTCACTGTTGACCAATTAGTCGGTGCAAGAAGGTTCACCGACCGACTAGTTGTGAAACTAGTCGGTTTGGAATCCTTCTTAGACCGACTAGTTTTGTCTTTCATTTTTCAGCTTGAGCTACTGTTTATCGTTAGTCGGTCAAAGAACAATCATCGACCGACTAGTTGAGAAACTAGTCGGTTGGAATTTGTTCTTAGACCGACTAGTTCAACTTGTATTCAGCCTATTTGATTTCATCTCTTAGTCGGTCAAAGAACACTCACCGACCGACTAGTTGTGAAACTAGTCGGTTGGCAAGTCTTCTTAAACCGACTAGTTCTATATTCCCTGAACTATCTTTATTGGCTGTGAAGCTGTTAGTCGGTCCGTGTTGAATCACCGACCGACTAGTTGTGAATCTAGTCGGTTAATGATCCTTCTTGGACCGATTATACTGCTTCAGAAATAGATCCGTTGGAGCATTTATTGCACGAATTTCTTCTCTCTCTTTCCTCTATCCTATGTATACTTGAAGGGCTTCTTCAAGGCTATCAAGGCTGATATTATTGAGGTTTAGAGAAATCAAAGAGAAGCTATTCAACTCCATTTCTAAAGCTTTCTCTTCTCACAAGAATCTCTCCAAACTCCTTGAGCCATATTTCCTCAAGAGAGATTCTCTTCATTGTGAGCCTATCAAGCCAAGAGCTTGATCCAAGGTCACCAACTCCACCTTAGGCTTCTATTGCAGGTCAACTTCTTGAAGCTAGGGTTTGGTGCCTTCTCCTCCTTCAAAATCTTCCTTGCCCTAAAATCGTAAGTTTACTCAAGGCATAGGATTTTGTTGGTAAGCATTTCTTATTTCATTTACTTTGCTTTTGCAAGTTCTTATCTCGGTTTGTGAGAGAAGTGTGTGATCCCGGGTTGTGGGAGTTACATGTTCATTTGTGTATGATTTGGTCTTGTTGAGGTTTTTCTACAGGAATTTCATAGTGCAAAACTTGGGTTAGTGGTTTCTAACTCAAGTAACCGGAGGGGATCCGGGTGGTTGGGACGTAGGATCACCGGGAACAAGTCTGGGTGACTTGGGTGGATCCGAACCCGATAATTCGCTTTGTTTGCGTTGTTTCATTCTTGTTGTTTGTAGTTATTCCGCATCGTTGTTTGTGTTTGCATAATAATTAGGAATTATACTCTTGATTATTTTAAAATTACTATTCACCCCCTCTAGTACTTGTGCAGTAGCTACTCAGGGCATTACATATCCTCCCACTATTTTGGCGATCAGCTTAACCCATATAGATGAACGAATTTATACATTTAATGGGAGAAGGACCCAACCACCTTATGCTTCACAACCTTGAGGTGACTCAACAAGCTGATCGGCTCTGTAGTTGGTAGATAAATTATATATCAATCACATCACAAGTGACTCCCAATAGGTGTTTACCCCTTGTCACTTATGATCTTGAGGAGGCTCAATAAATCATAATGACTAGTCTAGTCGATCCCTTGTTTTCATGCCTAATCTTAACTTACACCACACTTGAGGAGACCTGACAGGCGGTTTGGGTTAAGACCAGACTACATCAAATGTATAATGGAGCCGATTTCCAAAAGAGACCATGTCATGGCTTGAGTAGACTCAACAACCATAACTTGCATCTCTTAGTCACCAATCCAAAAACAAGGAGGGCTACGGCTAATCCTAAAAAGGATTTTAACGTAATTAACTAGATATAATCGACAACATCATATTATGATAATAAGCATTCTCGTTTGGTTCAGTTGAATACGGCCAACCAGGTTTGGTAGGTTCGGACCACTATCCCTAGTCAGGGCCGTGGTGATCAAGAGCCCTAGCACAAACAATTTTAGACACTGCTTCGTGGACGACTTAAGAATGTCCATTATTAAAATGGGTCCTTCTCGATTTAATTTGGGTTACCCTTTCCTAGTTAATCCTACTTAACTAGGCACATCCTAAAACTAACATTTTAGGATTATAATAACTTTTATGTACAATCCTACTCAACCATTAGGAAATAAAATTATTAGCACATAACAATTATTTTTCATAATAATTTATTTATTAATGATTATCCTAATTAGGTATTAGGAAATTAAAATTATTATCACAACAATTATGTTTCATAATAATTTATTTATTAATGGCTATCCTAATTAGGTAGTAAGAATCTAAATAATTATCACATAATTAACTTAGATCATAGCAACATTAATCAAACATAATTATCGAGATCTACTCTAAATTATCATATAATAAAAGAAGATCTAATTTTCGAAAACTATTTCAAAAACTATACAACCACACATAATTATTGCAATAGCAATAGGACTTCGTCTTTGCTCATGGGTTAGATAACTATGACAGAGCATCAGTAGGACCATTGCAAAAATTATGTGTCATATAAAATATAAAGCATTCGCATGTGAAAAATTCAAAATTTTTATTTATGCATTTACAAACCTCCATCTTATGGAGAAAATAACATGCACAAACTAATGCATTAATATTTGTAGTAAAATCAGATCATGTAAACATGGCTCTGTTACCATTGTAGGAATTTTACGGGATCTGTAGGGCTAAAATCGACGTCCGCCTTAACTCGGGCGGACGAGGAAACAAAATAAAGCAGCGAAAAAATATTAAAATGATTTTAAGAAAGACCTAATGAATTAAAATCCTAACAAGAATCCCAACTATCCCAGGGTGGGTCTGACCAATCCCTAAAGATAGATCCATATAACTATTACAAAATTAAATGCATAAAACAATAAAGGATATACCTTTGTTCTGTACGTTAGCAGAACGTCGATCTTCACGAACCAATGTCCTGCATTGGGGCTGAACCACTTCCCTTGAGCCACACCACGTCTCAACGCGAGCAATCCCTTTGTCACTGAGCCAACCATGTGCTCCAAAAAGTTTTACCTTGAGTGGATCCTCCATGAAGTCTTCGAATCGAATCCGAACTCATTCGTAGTTTTGCTAGCGCCAGAGCCGGAGCAATGAAGTAATGGGAGAAATAGGGAATAATTATTTTTATCATATTCGATCTAATGTGCTCTTAACTTTTAAGAGCTCTCTGATCCATGGCTTGGTATAAGTTTCAAGGAGGGGAGTAAGCCCATTTTTATATAGGGAGCTGACCCCTGTTCTTCTCAAAATAACCGATGTACGACTAATTAATTAGATTGAAAAATTAATTTCAAGTTTGCCCTCTATGAAGGCCAAACTTTGACGAATTTTTCATCCCTTATCGTTGAACTCCAGAAGCGATATCTTATATCAAATTAAAGAGCATTGAACCGTGAACGCATAGAAACAAATGGTGCCCAATTCGAGGTTGTTTGACCCTTCAAACAAGGCCTCAAAAGTTAGCCAAAAAACCATATGTTTTCGTAAAACACAGCTGCCAGAAAAAACACAAAGCCCTAGCTTGTGGGGCCCACCCTGGGCCCCACCTACCCAGCCAACTGGGCGTGTGCAAGGCACACACCCAAGTAGGCACTGCTGGTGTCCCAAGTGGGTGCCAGATGACTCCGGCAGGGTCGGGCTAATTGTGGTCCTTTTTTATTCTTATGTTTTTGGGCTATTTTTGGCTCTTTTGGAGCCAAAGTCTTGGTTTTTAATATGGGTTTGAACCGATGTTTTATCCGGGACATTCTCGAAACCCATATAGTTGTTTCTATGCCTTTACCACATAACATGTTATTTAAAATATGCGTGTAAATATTTTACGACATATTTAATACCATTTCAACATATGCAATAATCCTGCAGCTTTATTATCCTTTAGTCTATATCATAAACTATTTGCATTTTAATAAATTTCCATACATAGTATGCATTATCTCCCTAATCCTACTTAATACTTGACGAAGGTCCCTCTCTGTGTGAAACCCTACAGCCTGGCTCTGCTACAGGTGGGGCTCGAAAACCCTAGACAGCAGTAACCACAAGCAGCTGGTGTCGTCCCTGTTTCGGTATCTTCATTATGTGGTTAACCAATTAACATGAGTATTGTCGGGACCGACTTAACTGTGCCAGTGATAAATGTCGCAGTTTTAGTCCCTTCGTCATAACTATGTCGCTCAAAGACTAGGGTATGGTTTAACTAACAACCCCTAATAGCTTCTCATCTAGGCAGCATCGTTCGATCTTAACTAGTCCTTGTTGGATCCAATCAAACATACCATGGCCATGGTTTTATACTAAAAACCGTACCGACTCCTGCCACACTAACTCCCCATACCGGGAGAGACGAATTCTTTCTTGGCCACTACTCTCCTCGTACTCTTCAAGTGTCACCCAACCAAGGACCTTTCTACGAGGCGTGTCCCGAGGCTAGATCAGAAATTAAAGTGACATCGTTCATGCACAGGTTTGTATAATGACCTCAAGTCTAAGGACCAACTTGCCTATCATCACTAAGAGCTCACCATTGACAAATTGATGTATACTAACCATGTAGTGGCTCTCGTTGGATCGTTCATTGAACTCATTTTCTAATGATCACCTGTGTCTCGTCTCTGACTTTGCTAAGTCGAACGACCATGAGATCATCGTCACCAATGCATGGTGAAGATAAGGACATAATGGTCTATTCGATGTGTCGATATCCTTTTCTCGAAATATCTACGACCAGGAACGATTTTAGACTTATGCTACAAATGGTTAAGCGCTTCTCCACGATCAAGATCTCCATCTCAATACATGTTTAACCTCGCATTAAGTCTTAGGACTTTATCTAAGTTCTAATGAAGACAACATTATTATATACTTAAGTAAATTTTTTACCAAAGAGTTTACTTTTATTTCGAACAAGATGTTTGTACATATACACAGAGATAAATTGCCGTGAGGGCATACACATCTCCCAACACATAGAACATGTCAACTAACATGAATATATGAATATGTGACATAGGCATAAACATACTAGAATAACATGTAACATGGCATGGGTGGGACAACATCTCCCTACAAACAATTTTAATCTTAGCATCCCTGACTAAGGTTGATGGCTCCTACCTTTTGATGAAGCTTCTTCTTCTCCCAGTCTAGCTTACTTCTCCATGAGCCCATTCTTCCTCACCCCAAAGGAAGGTGTGGTGGTGATGGGCAAAGATGAGGATGAGAGAGGGGTGGTGTGGGGGTGTATGAGGTCCGGCCTAAGGAGGAGCAATGGGATGTGCAAGTGGAGGCTGGCCTAGATAGAGGGAAGAGAGAGGGAGAGATGACAAATTGGCTTTTCTTTTCTTCCTTTTTTTCTTTTAATCTTTAATTCCCTTTTGTATTTCTCATCCTAATCACCATGCAATTAACCCCCATATGACAAGTGTGGGGTTAATGTGTCACAATTAGAATGAGAGCTAGCTAACCAAATGACACCTAAGAAGTGAGGTGTCATGCATAGAAAATTAGGATTTTTCTTTATTTAGAAAATGTAAATATCCTTAATAATACCCTTAGCCATACCACATATTATGTATTCTAATAAATACCAAACATTATGTTTATCTAAAATATAGATTAATGTTATGAATGTGCTTTTGTAGGGCCATGTGGAGCCCACTTAGGATTAGAGTATCCACCCATTAAGTAATCTGTTCCTATAAATATATGGCTATGGGTTCCGTATCCGCGACCTTCACAACACGATATCAGCATGAGAGCTCTGAAATTTTCCAACGATCCGATCTTGCGAGGGCGACGAGGAGGTGGTAGATCCACCACGCGCATGCGTCATCTTCCACGTGTAGACTTCGTCAACGTCGCTAGATCTGGAGGATGGATCTAGAGGTAATCATACATAAAACCCGATCTAAACCTATTTCTTTCGTAGAATATGGTTAGATCTGCTTATTTTTGGACCAAAATTCAATGTTTAAACGACTAAAATCAAATTTTTATGATAAAAACATTGTTTTCAATAATAAAAATCAAATTTTTACTACAAAAAATTAGTTTTTGTTTTAAAAAGGGGTGTTTTATTGGATCTGTGTTTTTCCCGCATCCCCGCCATCAAAATCATCTCTGCCGTCGTTCTTAACAAGAAATAGAGGGGGGTCGAACCCCCTATTAGGCGTCATCTTCCACGAGCATGGCGGGATGGCCTGCACACCCTCACCCCTCACGATGGACACGCGTGCAGTAATGGGACTGCCTGCAGCCCCCCCACCCCCGCCCCTCCCGGCAGATGCACGTGTGGCAGGGTGGGGGGGCTACAGCCCCCCCTACGGCAGACGTACGCACGGCGGGGGGCATGCAGCCCCCTGCCCCTCACGGAAGACACGCACGGGGGGAAGGGTTGTATCCCCCTCACCCATCACGGCGAACACACACTGTTGGATATTGGACTCCCCGGATTTGGTTTTGGATGATGAACAAACATAAATATAATATGTACTAACACTTTGTGAGCGCAGTTATGGAGATCGTCGCCAAATTCATATGAATATCAATTACGACGTCTCAAGACTTCTCAAAGCACGTGATCGTATGCCTAAAGCTTCGTTGAAGCTTATGGACCTATTTAGAAGTCATGAAGATTCGATTGAAGCTATTGAAGACGGTATCGTCAAGTTTAATTTATAGTCTTTAAGCTTCTTTCGTAGAATGTTAAGCCTTGAGTAGGTCTTACGTTTTAAATCTTCATAACGCTCATATCTTAGCTCTAGGATCTTAGTAGAAGTCCATACAATCCTTCCCGAAGCATCGCGCTTCAATTCGGGACTTCTTGTGCATGTTAGTTGGTTCAAGAAGAAGAACTGACCGACTAGATGGTGATCTAGTCGGTCAGCCAAGCTTCTTGGACCGACTAGTTCTTCTCAGTTAATTCTTAGCTCTTTACTGTTTACAGTTAGTCGGTCTAAGTTGACTCACCGACCGACTAGTTTATGAACTAGTCGGTCAGTGATGCTTCTATGACCGACTAGTTGAGCTTTCCCTGAACATGCACATTTGAGCTTGAGCTACTGTTTATCATTAGTCGGTCTGTGCTCATTGATCGACCGACTAGTTGATGAACTAGTCGGTCAACTTTTCTTCTTAGACCGACTAGTTTAGTTTACTGTACATACCAAATTTTTCACCATACTTACTGTTTATTGTTAGTCGGTCTATGTTCATTTGGTGACCGACTAGTTGGTGAATTAGTCGGTCAACATTTGTTCTTGGACCGACTAAGTCTAATTCTTCTCAGACTTCAGTTTTATCTGTTAGTCGGTCCACGTTGATTAACCGACCGACTAGTTGTGAAACTAGTCGGTCAGCGACTCTTCTTAGACCGACTAGTTCCTTAGTCTGTACTTTGATCTTTTCTCAGTTTACTCATTAGTCGGTTCACGTTATTTGACCGACCGACTAGTTGATGAACTAGTCGGTCGGTGGTTGTTCTTTGACCGACTAGTTGGGTTCAGAAAAGAGCCGTTGGAGCTTTAATTGAAACGTTTTTCTCTCTCTCTCCTCTAACCTATATATACTTGATGGGCTGCATTCATTGCTGCCAAGGCTGATATTATTGCAAGTTTAGAGTTCAAGAGAAATCAATCCAAGCTCATTCAAAGCTCATTCTTTCCATTCAATAATCTCTCTTCACTCTTACTTCCAAAGAGAGATTCATTGAGTGTGAAGCCTTCCAAGCCAAGTGCTTGATTCTAGGTCACCAACATCCCCAAAGCTCTCCATCGCTGATCTACATCTTGGAGCTAGGGTTTGGTGTCACTTCTTCCCCAAAATCATCCTTGCCCTAATTCGTAAGCAATACTCAAGGCATAGGTATTTTGTTCGGTAAGAAGTTTTCTTATTTCATTTCATATTTGATTTGTAAAATTCTCTCTCGGTTGTGAGAGTGTGGTTGTGATCCTGGGTTGTGGGAGTCACAAATTACATTTTGTATGATTTGACTTGTGGAGGATTTTCACAAGTATTTCATAGTGGAAATCTTGAGTTAGGGTTTCTAACTCAAGTATCCGGAGGGGATCCGGGTGGTTGGGACGTAGGATCACCGGGAACAAGTCGAGGAGACTTGGGTGGATCCGAACCCAGTAACATCTCTTGTTAGCATTGTTATTATTGTTGTTGTCATTCAATTTAAGCTTCCGCAAATTGATTTGGTAGTTGTTTGCATTATAATTAGGAATTATACTCCTTGTTATTTTTAAAATACTATTCACCCCCCCTCTAGTACTTGTACAGTAGCTTGTAGGGCATTACATTTGGTATCAGAGCCAGATACTTAGCTATGTCTGCCAACGACAACAAGACCGTGCGTCCACCTTCCAACTATGACACCTTCAGGAACCGTGAAGGAGCATCTTCGGTGATGGAAGGACATTCCTCTACAAGGCATCCATTCTTCAATGGTACCAACTACGGGTACTGGAAATGCCGGATGGAAACCTTCCTCCGGAGTGCATCTCTATGGAGGACCACAATGAAGGAATACATCGAGCCCAAAGAAGAAGACTTTGAGAAATGGACAACCGCGGAGGTCGCCGCGGAGGTAAGCAATGCCAAGGCAATGAACGCTTTGCAATGCGCGTTGGAGCCCGAGGACTTCAATAAGATATGCACATGTAAGAGTGCATATCAAATTTGGAATTCCCTCCTCATTCTTCACGAAGGGACGAGTAGGGTAAGAGACTCTAAACTCGTAGTTGTAAACAAAGATTACGAAATGTTTCATATGCAACAGGGCGAGAAGATGAAGGAATATTACGCTCGCTTCGTCGACATCATAAACGAGTTAGAGGCTCTCGGTAAATCCTACACCCAAAAGGAGAAGTGCTCGAAGCTTATCGAAGGACTTCCTTCTTCTTGGGAGAAACGTACCTTCGCCATCGAGGAAGGTAATGACATGAATAAGTACACCGTAGTTCAACTAATGGGTACTCTAATGTCATACGAGGTACACAAGGATAGCAAGCTCAAATTGCAGGAAAAGATGAAGTCCTACCTAAAGCAAGACGAGCCAAAGAAGAAGGCCATCGCTTTCAAGGCCGCTCCATCCACATCCACATCAACCGATGATGAAGACTCGGAAAACGAGTTGGACTTGGAGTCCATGGCACTCATGGCCAAGAAGTTCAATCGTTTCTTCCGAAAAGGTAACTATAAGAACAAAGCTAAATTTGGTTCTTCTAACGCCTCTTCCTCTCCTTTGTGTTTCAAGTGTAACAAGCCAGGACACATGAAAGCGGAGTGTCCTCTTAATAAGCAAAAGGAGAAGTGGAAGGCGCCAAAATTCGATAAGTCCAAGAAGTACAAAAAGGGGTACAAGAAGGGACTTGTCGGAGCAACATTCACCGACTCCGAGGATTCTTCAAGCGGAGAGTCGGACGATGAGCAAGTGGAACAAGCGCACATGTGCTTCATGGCAAGAGAGGAGCGTGATCAAGGATCCTCCTCTTCCGATGATAGTGATGACGAAGGCAACGATGAGGTAACTATGGATGATCTTAGGAATGCTAACTCTCAATTATGGTCAAAATACACTAAATTAGTAAATAGATATACTAAGGTAAAAGATGACCTAGCTAGCATTCAAACCTCGCCTAAGACTATCATCACCAACAACGACACCGTTGTTGAAGAGTTGAGAAATGAGATTATTAATCTCAAATCTAAACTTGAACATGTTAGCATAGATGATCCGGAAGAACATAGGATAGCGGATTTAATTTCTCAAAACTCGACTTTGAGTATTGAGAACGAGAATCTTAAATCTCGTGTTTATGTGCTCACATCGCAAATATCTACTCTAGATACTTCTATGCGTTCTCTCAAAGAGAAATATGAGAACACATTAGGCCGAATCAATAGATTCAATAAGGGTAAGGACCATTTGGATAAAATCCTAAGTGACTTACTCCCGGCCAATCACCACATTGGTTTGGGGTATACGATGGGATGTCCATCCAAATCGGCCACTACTTTTGTTAGGCCAACTTCCGGTGACTCTACGAGTGGTAGCAAACACTCTATTGGTAGTTCATCTACCAATGGTGCTTCCACCTCGTCCATGCCTTCTTTTGGAAAGAAACCCACTTTGGGTGGACCTCCAAAGAAGGGGCATGCTTATATGTACACCAATACCATGCCACGTAGGAACACACGTCCTACTCCACCATCTCATACATATGATGATTTTTATGCAACACATTCTCGAGCACGTGCACACCATGTGAGACACCCTCACGCACGTGTTCCCACACATGCATATGTTCACCCACAACATCATATGAATAATTCTCGTCGTGCACCATTCCATCATGTTCCTTATGCCTATCCACAACATGCATCACATAGAAATCAACGTCGAATGCATGCACCCAATAGGATGATGGCTCCCAAGATTTTCACAATTTGGAGCCCAAAGGACACAAGCATGGACGAAAAACAATTGTATATGAATGCTTATTTTTCGGATGTTGTGCATAGTAGAAATTATGTGGGGAAGTCTAAGTCCAATTGGACTTGGCTTCCAAAGGTCTAATCTTTTGGACCCAATGACCTTGGGTACCATGATATGAAATTCTCTATCTTTAGGTACTCAAGGAAAAGAAAAAGAAAAGGAGCAACAAATTTAAATTTAGCTCCAAGGGAAATTGGATACTCGATAGCGGGTGTTCAAAACACATGACGGGTGACGCTAGTTTGCTCTCCGGAGTGGTTCCCATAGCAAATGGAAACTGCGTCGTATTTGGAGGCAACGAGAGCGGAACCATCATTGGTGTCGGTAAAGTGGGTAACCCATCTAAACCCCTAATTAGTGATGTCTATCTTGTTAGTGGTTTAAATCATAATCTTATTTCAATAAGCCAACTTTGTGACAAAGGTTACAAAGTTAGCTTTGCGAAAGGATTGTGTCACATTTTAAGAAAAGATAATGATAAATTATTATTTTCCGGCACTCGTCATAAAGATATTTATATTTTGGATCTTTCTAAGTCATATGAACAATGTCTCGTTGCCAACACAAGTGAACAACACTTATGGCATCGACGCTTTGGACATGTGAACTTTGGAACACTATATAAGCTTTCAAAATTAAATTCAATTAAAGGTTTTCCAAAGCTTGTTTTTGAAAAGAAAAGTTTTTGTGATTGTTGTCAACGTGGCAAGCTTCCTAAATCTTCATTTAAACCTAAGAAAAGCATTTCTACGAAACGGCCACTAGAGCTATTACATCTAGATTTATTTGGGCCAACTAGAGTTGCTTCATTAGGAAATGCTAGATATGGACTTGTCATCGTAGATGACTATTCGAGATTTACATGGGTATTTTCATTATGTAATAAAAATGAAGCTTTTGAAAACTTCACAATTTTTGTTAAGAAAGTACAAAATCTCTTAGGAACCACCATTGTCACTATTCGTAGTGATCATGGAGGTGAATTTGAGAATGAGTCTTTTGAGACATTTTGTGATGAAGTCGGTATTACTCACACCTTCTCTTTCCCTCGTGCACCTCCTCAAAATGGTGTAGTTGAGAGAAAGAATAGGACGCTAGTGGAGTGTGCTCGCACTATGCTTGATGATAGCCAACTTGGCCATCAATTTTGGGCGGAAGCGGTACACACCGCTTGCTATGTGTTTAATAGAATACTTTTGAGGCCCGGCACTAAACAAACTTGTTATGAATTGTTGTTTGGTAGGTTGCCTCAAGTTAAACATTTTCGTGTTTTTGGTTCGAAATGTTTTATTAAGAACACGTATGGTAGTTTGGACAAATTCGATCCAAGATCCGATGAGGGGATTTTTGTTGGATATTCTTCGCGTAGCAAAGCCTACCGGATATTCAACAAACGAACCTCAACGATCGAGGAGTCGCTTCATGTCTCATTTAATGAAGGATTTGTTCCAACTAGAATTTCAAATGATAATGACTCTATGGATGTTTTATGTGATTCATTTGATAATTCTAAGTCTAATGATTCTAATGATTCTATTGAGACTAACCCAACTAACGAAGTTGTTGAGAATGTTCCTAGTGATCAAGGTATTCCCAAACGGCTTCATACCATTCGTGACCATCCTCATGAGCAAGTCATTGGCAATATCTATGATAGTGTCAAGACGAGATCTCAAGTGAACTACTTCGCTCATTGTGCCTTTGCCTCCTCGATAGAGCCAAAGAATGTTAATGAAGCATGCGAAGATAGCGCTTGGATCTTAGCCATGGAGGAGGAGCTCATTCAATTCGAGAGAAATGAAGTTTGGGAGCTTGTTCCATTGCCATCGAAGAACCACACCGTCATAGGGACAAAGTGGATCTTCAAGAACAAAACCGACGAAAACCAAGTCGTCATCCGGAACAAAGCTCGGTTAGTTGCTCAAGGCTATCGCCAAGAGGAAGGTATCGATTTCGAAGAATCCTTCGCTCCGATAGCTAGATTAGAATCAATTAGATTATTATTGTCTTTTGCATGCCATAAGGATTTTAAATTATTTCAAATGGATGTTAAAAGTGCATTTTTAAACGGAGATGTCGTTGAGGAAGTTTACGTTTCTCAACCTCCGGGATTCATAAATGAAAAATTTCCAAATCATGTTTTTAAACTAAAGAAAGCACTTTACGGTTTGAGACAAGCTCCTCGAGCTTGGTATGATCGATTAAAGAATTTTCTTTTGGATTTGAATTTTAAAATGGGAGAAGCCGATTCTACACTTTTTGTTAAGCATGCGAATAATGATATAATTTTAGTTCAAATATATGTTGATGATATCATTTTCGGTGCTACTAACTTTGCTCTTTGCGAAGAGTTTTCTAATGTTATGAAGGAACAATTTGAGATGAGCCACATGGGTGAGCTCAAGTATTTCTTAGGTCTCCAAATTCGCCAAATGGACGATGCCATCTTCATCCACCAAACGAAGTACACGGTGGAGTTGCTAAAGCGATTTGGAATGGAGAGTGCTTCCGGGAAAAAGACTCCAATGAGCACAACTACGCATCTTGACAAGGATACGTGCGGTAAGGATGTAGACATTCGTCTATATCGAGGTATGATAGGTAGTTTACTTTATCTTACCGCAAGTAGGCCCGATATTATGTTTACCGTATGCGTATGTGCTCGTTATCAGTCTCAACCTAAGGAGTCTCACTTAGTAGCGGTAAAACGTATTTTCCGTTATCTAAGTTATACACTTGATTTTGGATTACTTTATCCAAAATCTAGCACGTATGAGTTGATCTCATATAGTGATGTCGATTATGCGGGATGCAAATCCGACAGGAAAAGTACTAGTGGCACTTGCCATTTTATAGGAAATTCCCTTGTCTCTTGGTTTTCCAAGAAGCAAAATTCCGTGTCACTTTCAACCACCGAGGCAGAATATATTGCCGCAGGTGCCGCGTGTGCTCAAGTTCTTTGGATGAGACACACACTTAAAGACTTTGGTATTAATTGTGATACTTGCCCTATCATGGTTGACAACCAAAGTGCAATATGTCTTTCCAAGAACCAGGTACACCATTCCCGTTCGAAACACATAGATGTCCGACACCACTTTTTAGATGATCATGTTGCTAAAAAGGACATCATTTTAGTGTACGTTGAAACCCAAAAGAAAATCGCCGATATTTTCACGAAACCCCTAAAGGAGGACTCCTTTGTGCGGTTGCGTCGAGAATTGGGGATTATGGGTGAATCCGAGATATAGGATTCATGTTTCATTCAATAATCTTGCATGCTTTTATATTTTGAAATATTTCGTTCATGCTAGATTTATTGAATTTTTGGGAACTTTATGTGATTTGTTTGAATTTATGATCGAAATCGTATTTCAATGTCGTATTTAAGATTTCGACGTTTAATGGGGTAGTTTAGATGAGTTTTGAGAGTTTTGCGATATATCGTCCAAGTGTTTTGAGGAGAGATCTTGATTATCACTTTTTGGACTCTGTTAGTCGGTATCAGTTCAACCACCAACCGACTAGATGTTCATCTAGTCGGTTAGTAGAAGAACTTAGACCGACTAACTCAAGCTTATTGAGTTTCCTTTCCATCTTAAACTCTTTAGTCGGTTCATGTTCAGTGACCGACCGACTAGATTGAGATCTAGTCGGTCAGTAAATGAACGCAGACCGACTAAATCTTGTCAGTAAATCTTGGATTCAGCCACTGTTTGCAACTAGTCGGTTCAAGCTCATTGACCGACCGACTAGATCGTGATCTAGTCGGTCAGTGCTTGAACTGTGACCGACTAGTTGTGCCAGGGACTGTTTGGTCTTTTGCGATCTCGACCGACTTAAACTCGTTTTAGTCGATCGATTTTCATTCTAATCGATTAAATCCCTGTCTCCCTCAGCTCTAAACCCCCGACCCCTCGCTGTCTCTTCGATTTCCGATCGACCTCCGGCCGTTTTCCGGCCAGCTCCGTCGATCTCCTCTGTCGGCCCCTCGTTCTAGGTGATCTCCTCTCTTTCTAGGGTTAGATTTCCATTCCTAGTTCTAGGGTTAGCTCGATTTCAGCTTTCTAGGGTTCCGACTTAGGGTTTCCTAATTTTCGACTAGGGTTCTCGTGTTTGATCTCCTGTGTCGTGTTGTGCCGAGATTATGGCTCGAACACGTATCCCGATCACTCCGTCTAGCCCCTCGCCGATGACCGTAGATCAAAACCCTTCGGATCCCGAGCATCCAACCCCTCCGAAACGCCGTGTCAAGACCACCTAACCTTCGTCGTCTTCGCCTCCTCTCAAGAAGAAGAGGACGACGACCGCCAAGCCTAGAGGTCAACCAAAGCCCAAACCTAAACCCAAGGCCAAAGATCTTGCCTCTCGTTCTTCATTCCATACTCCTACCGATTCCGATACGGAGTATATCCCCGAGCCAGAGACTCATAGGGAGCCCACTCCTCCTACTCATCCCGAGTCTAGCACCCACCCTCGTACGTCTACCCTTAAGCCTAAGGGAAAGGCTCCGATGCCGGTGGGCGGTGTCGATATTTCGTTGTGTCGCAATGACCCTTTGTGTCTCGCGGCATACAACCGTATCGAACATTGCCCTCTGCTTCTGGAGCATTTCGTCCAGTTTAGCGATTTCATAGGGTTAGCTGATCTTCTCTCGTCGTCGGGTCTCCTCGATTACCTTCGATTTGACCCAAAGGCGAATCCTCACCCCTATCCTAGATTAGTAAAGAGTTTCTATGCGAATAGGATCCGGGGTCAGTACGATCAGACCCACTCTGTTGAGACGACCGTTTTGGGGACTCCTATAGTCCTCACTGCGGAAATCTTAGGAGAGATTTTGGGTATCTCTTCGTCTGGCCTTCTTCCCTCTGATATCTCGGTTGACGATATTTCTTCTCTTGATCAGACCATCCTTTCAGAGATTTTCCATCAGATCCCTCCTGCCATGATTGGCGTGCCATCAAAATCCTTCAAGCCTAATGCGTGGGTCCTAAATCTGATTCTGAAGTCGTGCTTGCTTCCCAAGTACGGCTCCTCATCTTTACCATCCCAGCCTTTTTTGAAGCTTATCTATGCGATCTTCATGGGGAGCTCGATTAATTGGGCTCGAATTATACTCGATAAGATTGACTCTTTCGAGTGTATTCGAAAGTCCAATAAATCGGCTCATATCCCATTCCCTTGCATGTTGACCCTCGTTTTTCGTCATTTTCGTGTCACGTTGCCTCGTGACGATGAGCGTCCCCTTGGTCCTCCCCTGAATGCGACGGCCGTCAAGAAATCTCTTGCGGCTCTTCGTCACGTTCAGAGGACGACACCTTCAGCGTCTGCCCCTGCCTCTGCCAGTGCCTCTACTGCTCCCTCTGCCACCCTGGATGAGGTCGTACGGTTGCTTCGTCGTCACGAGTCTCGCTTGGCTCGTACCGAGGAGGTAGTCTGCCGTATGGCTCGTCTGCTGGGTGTTGATCTTCCTCCTTCCGTTTCTGAGGATGAGGAGTTAGATGACATGGCTGAGGAGGACGTTGAGGAGCTTTGTCGTGCTTCGACTCGTGCCCCCGAGGGCACTGCTGCTGGTGCTTCCTCTTCCGGTGATGCTGTTGCTGCTTCTTCTGCTGGTGCCCCCGAGAGCACACCTGTTGCCGCCACTCCTGTGGTGGATACTCCGACTGGTGCTCCCGAGGCCACTACGGTTGCTTCTTCAGAGGTTGCCACTTCAGCCGTTCCTCCTGCTGATCTTCCGGACGTCTCTGCTGATCCAGTCCCCTCTTCTGCTCCTGCTGAGCCTGCAGTTGCTTCTGGTCCTCCCGCTGCCTCTTGAGTTTCTCCGAGGCCTCTCCTGATACTCATTGGATGATATATCATGTTGAGAGATATGTTGGGTAGGATAGTGTGGGTGGCTGTGTCTTTTGGATCATTTTTTATGTTCTTTTTGATATCTGTGATGATGTATGTTGATGTCTTTTGATGATGATGTATTTTAGTTGACACTCCGATATATTGTGATATGATGATGTATTTGTGTACCCCGATCAGTCGATCGTTGTTTTGTATGTCGGTCATGTACTCTGCTTTATATATATATACATCACACTTGTCATTTCATTATATTGTGCAATTTCTAATTTTTAATGTCTCTGATGTTTGAATTCGTCGCTCGACAATATTAACTTGGTTTAATAGAAATTTCTTCTATGGAAACATAGAATTGTTTTCCATGCACTAAATTAATCAAGGAATGTTGATATTGGAGAGTATATTCCATAACTCAATCCGTTAAAAAGATTTGAGTTTTGATGATTTCGTTTTACGATTTTTCGACTTTGGTATCATTGACACGCCTTGATTCTACTCGTATTTTTCTATTTGGTGTCACTTGAACCGTCGTCGTATTCTTCGACTCCCGTGCTTTTAATTTGAGGCCATTGTTGTTGCCGTTGTTATCCTCCCGCTCTTTTTGCTTATGCCAAAGGGGGAGAGATATAATAATAACGATGTGCCAAATGAAAATTCAAAGCATTTCTCCAAGAATCTAAATTGTTGTGTTAGATTCAGGGGGAGTTAAGATATATAAATGGATTTTCAAATCCGATATTTCAATAACCTACGTTTGGTATTTCAATAATTCAATAATCGATTCTCATTTAATATACTTCACTCGTCTGCTTGATGCGTATTATTTTTGTTTAAATTGGAAATTAACGTGTCATCAATGCAGGGGGAGTAAGTAAATTTCATTTGAATTATTATTTTTGATTATTATTTATGTTGGTTTGTCATCACCAAAAAGGGGGAGAATGTTGGATATTGGACTCCCCGGATTTGGTTTTGGATGATGAACAAACATAAATATAATATGTACTAACACTTTGTGAGCGCAGTTATGGAGATCGTCGCCAAATTCACATGAATATCAATTACGACGTCTCAAGACTTCTCAAAGCACGTGATCGTATGCCTAAAGCTTCGTTGAAGCTTATGGACCTATTTAGAAGTCATGAAGAGTCGATTGAAGCTATTGAAGACGGTATCGTCAAGTTTAATTTATAGTCTTTAAGCTTCTTTCGTAGAATGTTAAGCCTTAAGTAGGTCTTACGTTTTAAATCTTCATAACGCTCATATCTTAGTTCTAGGATCTTAGTAGAAGTCCATACAATCCTTCCCGAAGCATCGCGCTTCAATTCGGGACTTCTTGTGCATGTTAGTTGGTTCAAGAAGAAGAACTGACCGACTAGATGGTGATCTAGTCGGTCAGCCAAGCTTCTTGGACCGACTAGTTCTTCTCAGTTAATTCTTAGCTCTTTACTGTTTACAGTTAGTCGGTCTAAGTTGACTCACCGACCGACTAGTTTGTGAACTAGTCGGTCAGTGATGCTTCTATGACCGACTAGTTGAGCTTTCCCTGAACATGCACATTTGAGCTTGAGCTACTGTTTATCATTAGTCGGTCTGTGCTCATTGATCGACCGACTAGTTGATGAACTAGTCGGTCAACTTTTCTTCTTAGACCGACTAGTTTAGTTTACTGTACATGCCAAATTTTTCACCATACTTACTGTTTATTGTTAGTCGGTCTATGTTCATTTGGTGACCGACTAGTTGGTGAATTAGTCGGTCAACATTTGTTCTTGGACCGACTAAGTCTAATTCTTCTCAGACTTCAGTTTTATCTGTTAGTCGGTCCACGTTGATTAACCGACCGACTAGTTGTGAAACTAGTCGGTCAGTGACTCTTCTTAGACCGACTAGTTCCTTAGTCTGTACTTTGATCTTTTCTCAGTTTACTCATTAGTCGATTCACGTTATTTGACCGACCGACTAGTTGATGAACTAGTCGGTCGGTGGTTGTTCTTTGACCGACTAGTTGGGTTCAGAAAAGAGCCGTTGGAGCTTTAATTGAAACGTTTTTCTCTCTCTCTCTCCTCTAACCTATATATACTTGATGGGCTGCATTCATTGCTGCCAAGTCTGATATTATTGCAAGTTTAGAGTTCAAGAGAAATCAATCCAAGCTCATTCAAAGCTCATTCTTTCCATTCAATAATCTCTCTTCACTCTTACTTCCAAAGAGAGATTCATTGAGTGTGAAGCCTTCCAAGCCAAGTGCTTGATTCTAGGTCACCAACATCCCCAAAGCTCTCCATCGCTGATCTACATCTTGGAGCTAGGGTTTTGTGCCACTTCTTCCCCAAAATCATCCTTGCCCTAATTCGTAAGCAATACTCAAGGCATCGGTATTTTGTTCGGTAAGAAGTTTTCTTATTTCATTTCATATTTGATTTGTAAAATTCTCTCTCAGTTGTGAGAGTGTGGTTGTGATCCCGGGTTGTGGGAGTCACAAATTACATTTTGTATGATTTGACTTGTGGAGGATTTTCACAAGTATTTCATAGTGGAAATCTTGAGTTAGGGTTTCTAACTCAAGTATCCGGAGGGGATCCGGGTGGTTGGGACGTAGGATCACCGGGAACAAGTCGGGGAGACTTGGGTGGATCCGAACCCAGTAACATCTCTTGTTAGCATTGTTATTATTGTTGTTGTCATTCAATTTAAGCCTCCGTAAATTGATTTGGTAGTTGTTTGCATTATAATTAGGAATTATACTCCTTGTTATTTTTAAAGTACTATTCACCCCCCCTCTAGTACTTGTGCAGTAGCTTGTAGGGCATTACACACACGTGGTGGGGGGCTGCAGCCTCCCCTTATGACAGACATGATCGTAGGCATGGTGGCTACCCCCCTCAGTAAGCACCCGAGGGGGGCAGGCAGCCCCCCTCCCTCCTTTGTAGTTGCCGATTGTAACCCTGGTGGGAAGGCATCCCCCCGATGATTTGATGACAGGTAGGCAACCCCCCAGAACGTTACCACTTTCGTGGAAAACAGATGATTTTCGTGGAAAATGGCCTCGAAGGCCAAAACCCTAAAATGGTAATTTTTCGCAACCACGCAGGATGAAAACATGCACTTGCACGATTTTCACGGCCCTGACGGTCACCGATACACGAAAAACATTATAAACACTATTTAGGGTTTTTGAGACGAATTTTTGCATGCCGAAGAATTTTGGGACACAGAATAAATTTTTATTCCAATATTCACCTTTATTTTTGTCCTTACATACTTTTAATTTGGATGTCTGATGCATGTTTAATTTTTACGATATATTTTTAATGCAGTAGCACAATTATATATCTGTGATTAAACCATTTAAATGCCTGTTGCATAACTACGTGCCTGTGATGAATATTATATGCCTGCTGCATATTTGATGCTCTGCGATGCATGTTTTGGTACTTTGTTGTGGTTTTGGATCGGCTATTTGTCACCATTCCTTTTTTTCCTTGCATTATATTCCTTTTGAGAGAAATTGTAGTTAGGATTAAATTGTAAAATTCCAAGACCGATGCACGTCCCATGGAGAAGAAGTCCTATTTCCAGAAGATTGGGGCCCTACATATGTTCCCAAGTTGTACTTTTCTTTTTTAATGGGACTTTTATTGGACTTTGGTTTGTAATTTGTAAATGGTGATTAGCCGATCCACACAAAAAATATCTATGTCTAGACTGCATGATTATTTATTTTTCAAATATTTAATTATTGCTTATTTAACATGCTTAGGTAAAATGGCAAAGATAGCGAGCGTCGACTTCAATGTTTTGGATGCCACAGGTAAGAACTACCTGAGCTGGCAACTGGATATTAAATTCCATCTACGCTCACAGGGCTTGAGTCAAGCCATTACTGCTGGAGACAAAGTGTCTGATATAGATAATTCGAAAGCCATTATCTATATCAGATGCCATATTGATCTGACACTGAAGGCCGAATATCTCACAGTGGAAGACTCATACGAGTTATAGTCTGCACTCAAGGATCGATGCAAACATCAGAAAGATGTTATCCTTCCTCGAGCGCGCTACAAATGGTAAAACCGCTGACTACATGACTTCAAGTCCATTGCCAAGTACAACTCGACATTATTCAGTATCACCTCACACCTGAAGTTTTGTGGTGAAAAAGTTACGGAGGAAAGCATGTTGGAGAAAACATACACATCCTTCCATGAGAATAATGTCATCCTCATGCAACAATATCGTGGACGAAAATTCGTGAAATACTCAGAACTTCGCTTATGTCTTCTGATGGCAGAACAGAACAGCGATCTTTTGCTGGCCACCCATAATTTGCGCCCAACTGGCACTGCACCTGCGCTTGAAGCACACAATGTCTCTTCCCAGAAGAAGAAGAACAAATTCAAAAGCAAACCCCCAAAGGAAAAAGCAATGAAGAAGCATGGCAGAGGTCCCCCATAACAGAACAATATTGATGGGAAAAAGAAAGTTGCATGGAAGAAGAAGAACACCGGTGTCACACCCCATCTCCCAAAATACGGATGACATGGGTAACGGGCCACGGTACGGGGTACTAAGCGTGAATGTGCCTCCAGGGAAACTTCGCAGTCCACTGCAACAGCTAGAACAACACAGACTAAATGGACAATGTACTACAGAGAAGTACAAAATGTAAGTACTCCAACACTACAGAATAAGTACAGCTAAGCGGTGGCAGACAAACAGTGGGAGCGTCTAGAGTCACCCACAGAAGTGTCTACCGGTCTCATCATCACTACATCATCACAAAAACTGTCCAACCCAGAACGAACAATAGCATTCACCCATGGGTACAAAAACTGAGGAGGGGGGTACAAAAGTAGCTACAGCTCCTCTCACTCACCCCCGGTACCCAAAAACCCATGACAACCACTCACAGCTTAGCTACTCTGTGACCCAGACTGGGAAGTACCGCCCTCTTGGCATCTCTGCTAAGGCTGAGGACCCGCTGTTTCTGGACCTGTACCTGTGGAGTAAGGGGAAACACATCACAGCGTGCCCAGGAGGAAACTCAACCACACCAAGGCTCTATCTAAGGTTTTATAGTGTCAAAACTATAGTCAGTAAACACGACAAGGAAACAAACACTGAGAGTGACAATTATTTAAATTATTTATTTAAGTATTCATCGTTGGAAAACTAGGCACTGAGTACGTCATAAGGGACTGGAACCTCACACAGTAAGGCGGGTGGTAAGAACTAGGATTCCCCGCCGCGCTAGCCCATCATGAGCCTATAGTAACACCTCCACCCACTCGCCATCCCGTAGCCCGACAGGAGTGCGAGTGTATCCAACACAAACCAACACAAACCAACATAGCCAGTCCCGTCCTTTATGCCAACCAAATACTTTGGTTTCCCACACCCCTCCCTAGAGTGCTTACCCACCTCAAAAGTGGAAGGAGACACCTGAGATATAATTTAAATAATTTTCGATTTAATAATTTCTTTTTTTAGAATTAGTGGCATGCAAAACATAACTAACGCGTAGGCCAAAAAAACTTGCATTCACATTCATTTTTCCATGCACTACTTGAAACATAACCAAATCTTGCATTTCCAACATCTTTAGCCAAATGCTCATCCTTTATGCGTAGTTCTTCCGGATGCCACTTCCTTTCATTCTACCATCACCATTTCCCCAAATATACATATTAAAAGAATTCAAATAGCCAAATGTAAGTAAGGGACCCAAATATCCACAAGTTGCTTAAACATGCAAGTAAGAACTAAACATCCACAATTGGCTTGAACATGCAAGTTAAAGGGACTAAATATCTATTATTATCCAACATGCATGTATAAGGACCAACATCCATATATTAAGATATGAAGGCAAGTAATGTGAATGAAACCACTTCCTTTTGGCATTAACATCAACATACTTCTTAAAGGAAAAGGAAAATGCAACCCAATTAATCAAGTTAACTAATCAAGGGTCTACCCTAAGCAATTCAAAGAAGGGATTTCTAAAAACTAGCTAAGTGTTTGTTGTGCAATGCTAATAAGTAAAACTTAAAGGGGAATGAGGTGCAAAAGACTAACTTTTATAACCAAAAGATAGGTTCTTAAAGTAGGAGAAGTTTTATTTAAAACCCTCTTGTAATAATGGTCTTTTTCATGGACAATTTAAAGCAAACACTTATAAAAATGGGATTTTAAACGAGGAAAACTTAATGAAGGTTTGTAGGACTTCACACTTTAGCTTTTATATAATATATCTATAAGAAAAACCTAATCTTTGTATAAAAGAAAAAAAATTAAAAGATGGAATACTAATAAAAAGGTCATCTTGGCAAGAAAACCTCAAGAGAGAGTGTAGGATTACATGATTGAGGCCTTTTTATAAAAGCTCTTTAAGAAAAATCTAATCCTTTTGAAAAAGTCATCAACTTCCTTAAAGCTACTTAAGAAAAATCAATTTTTGAGCTTATCTTCTACAAGTCCATAAAAATTTGGGCATAACCTCCCCTTCATTTTTGATAATCTATGTTTTACATCCTTCCAAGAACAAAGAGAAATTACTACATAACAAATTTTTAAGGAGCATAGTCAAATCTATGGAAATTACCAAAAAACAACTACAATTACAACATGAAAACATCTTAATTAGATCCAAGATGGGTTAAGATTCCAACCTAGAACATTAAGTATGGTGATTAGGGATTACTCCTTAAGTCTTGAGCTTGATCCTTCTCCTCCTTCATCCCCTTTTTCTTACCTTTTTCTTCTCTTTTCTGTCTATTCTTTCCCTTTTTTCTTTGCTTCCAAGCAGGATTTGGCCATATTGGAGTTAAGGGGGAAAAATTTGGTTTTGGGAATTAAGAGATTAAAGAATGAGGTAGAATAATGGAGTAGAGTTTTGAAGCTTCATGTAATGATTTACCCACAATTTACAAGATTGCCATTTCCTTTTTCTTTTTTTTAGAAATTTCTCTCACTTTCCCTTTTTTAAAAAATGCCCTTCAAGTTGTTATCATAATTACTATGCATGCTATTTAAGGAAACTTTGCCCCAAAACCCTCCTTAAGGCAAAATTTGCAAATATGCCCTCTTTTGGGTACAATGCAAAACTTGTTGGACATGAATGCAAACATTGCCAAAACTTAGGCCAATGCATGAATTACCACTAAATATAAAAAGAAATATTTGTATTAGCAGTTATAGGTGTTACATCATACCCTCCTTAAAACAAATCCCGTCCTCGGAATTCAAAAGAAAAAAGGGACGTACCTCTACACAAGTGTAAACAATTAACTGGAAATTTCAAAGATACAAGGGTCTTCATACAAACAGATGAGGATATTTCTCCCGCATCTCATCCTCTTGCTCCCAAGTCGATTCTCTGATAGACTCTTGTTTCCACATGACCCTCACCAAGTTGATGGCCTTTTTCCTTAGCATTTTCTGTCTTCGATCGAGAATGGCCACCGGCCGCTGCTCATAAGTCGGATCTGAACGCACTTCTATTTCCAAATAATCCACGACATGACTGGGATCTCCTATATATCCTCTGAGCTATGATACATGGAACCCATTGTGTATACTCTCAAGATGTGGTGGCAGTACCAATCGAAATGCAACTTCACCACTCCGATCTGAAACATCAAAAGGGCCAATGTATCTCGGGCTCAACTTCCCATGTTTGCCAAATCAGATAGTTCCAAGGATCAGTGGGAACTTCAAACACACATAGTCACCTGGCTGAAACTCCAAGGGACGACGCCCAGTACTTATAGCAGTCTTGGGCAATGCGAAGATTCTATCTGACCGTCTGTACTACATCAGTTGTAGCAGCTACAAATTCAGGTCCTAAAAATTTACTGTCTCCGACATCGTCCCAGCACAAGGGAGATCGACAGTTCCTTCCATATAAAGCTACGAATTGTGCCATGCCAATGCTTGCCTGATAACTGTTATTATATGCAAATTCTAATAGATGCAGATGATCTTCCTAGGATCCTTTAAAATCCAACATACAGGCCCTTAGCATATCCTCCAAGATCTGGATAGTGCGCTCCAACTGTCCATTTATCTGGGGATGATAAGTAGTACTGAAATTCAGATGGGTCCCCAAACATTCTTGTAGGCTTCTCCAGAAATGAGACATGAATCTGGTGTCCCGATCTGATACAATACTTACAGGAACCCTGTGTAGTCTAACGATCTCTTCCATATATTTCCTGGCCAAAACCTCTGTGGACTGACCAACTCAAAATGGAATAAAATGCGCTGATTTTTTCAATCGATCAATGATTACCCAAATCGCATCATTCCCTTTTGGGGTTCGAGGCAGGCCATTCATGAAATCCATTGTTACATGCTGCCACTTCCATTCTTGTATGGGGAGAGGTTGCCATAAACCTGCAGTTCTTTGGTGTTCTGCCTTCACCTGCTGGCAGACCAAACATGAAGCCATGCTCTTCTCTATACTCCCTTTCATCCCATGCCACCAGTAATACTACTGCAAGTCTCTGTACATCTTCGTTCCTTCAAGATGGATAGAATAAGGCAAACTGTGTGCTTCTTTCAGCAATTCTTCTCGGATGTCGCCACTCGACACACAAACCCGGTTTCCAAATCTCAGAGACCCATCCTCATGAACCCGAAAGTCAGTTCGAAGTCTTGTCTCCACTTGTTCTCAGATCCATTTTAGCTTTACATCCTCTGACTGTGCAGCCTTGATCCGATCCACTAGGTCTGATCGAATCTATAGGCCCAACATATCTGCCTTCTCTTCTGTGAGTATCACCTCGATCTCCATCTTCCGTAGAGCCCAATGAAGTTGTGGTGAATGGTTAACCTCATAGCTACCGAAAGTCGACTAAGAGCATCATGTACTATATTAACCTTCCCGGGATGATACTGCAGGTCTATATCATACTCTTCCATCAACTCAAGCCACCGGCACTGCCTCGTGTTGATTTCCTTCTTGGTGAAGACATATTTCAAACTCGTATGATCGGTGTAGATCTTCACAAATTCGCCCAACAAGAAATGTCTCCACAGCTTCAGAGCGAATATCACTGTAGCCAGCTCTAAGTCAAGAGTGGGATAATTCTATTCATGCACTTTCAACAATCTAGAAGCATAAGCTACAACCCGTCCATGCTGATGAAGTACGCAGCCAAGCCCTTCGCCTGATACATCATAGAAGATCTCAAATCCACCTGATCGATCTGGAATTGTCAAGACCGGGCAGTAGTCCGATGCTTTAATTCATCAAATTCACGCTGACAGTCATCCGACCAAATCTAGGGGATATCCTTCTTAGTCAAGTGTGTCAGAGGTGAGGCGATCTTAGAGAAGTCCTTTATAAACTTCCGATAGTAGCCAGCCAATCCTAAGAAACTCCCGATCTTTATGATTGTTCAAGGAACGTGCCACTTCTCCACTAAAGCGACCTTCTTCGGGTCAATAGACACTCCTCCTATGGAAACAATGTGCCCAAGAAATGTGACTTTGGTTAAACAAAATTGGCATTGGCTGAACTTAGCATATAGCAGATGTTGTCTAAGAGTCGTCAACACAATCCGCAAATGTTCGGCATGCTCGTCTTCATCCTTTGAGTACACCAGAATATCATCGATGAAGACTACCACAAACTTATCCAGATAGTCAAAGAAACCTTGATTCATCAATCTCATAAAGGTTGCTATGGCATTAGTCACTCCGAATGGCATCACCTAGAATTTATAGTGCCCATACCGAGTTTGGAATGCAGTTTTCAGAGCATCTGATCCTTGAACATTCACCTGATGATACCCGTCCGTAAATCCAGCTTCGAATACACTCGAGATCCACCAAGTTGATCGAAAATTTCATCATTCTGAGGGAGAGGGTACTTATCTTTCACAGTCACATTATTCAAATCTCTATAGTCAATGCACATCCTCCGGGCCCCGTCCTTCTTGTCCACCAACAACACATGCACTTCCCAGGGAGACACACTCGGACGTATCAGTCATTTATCAGATAGATCAGTTAACTGATTGCGAAGCTCAACCAATTCAGGTGGGGCCATACGATAAGGAGCTTTCGCAATCGGTTAAGTTCCCGGTATTAGGTCAATGGTGAATTCTAGAGACCTATCTGGGGGAAGTCCGAAGATATCATCTGGGAATACATCTAGAAATTCCTGAACAACCTTTGGCAAAGTCAGCTCCGCTTCCATTGTCATCTCCAGAGATGATGCCTTAAACTTCAAAGGTTCAAGTGTCTTGTTACTGTCACGAAACTCGAACTCCAAGTGGTCAGGGATCTGGAAGACTGCCCTCCGCAGTCTATAGTCTATAGTAGCATAAACCATCCCTAACCAATCTATTCCAAACACGACCCCATAATCAGGTAATTCAATTACCTGGAAATCTGCATAAACTCCCGCCCCCTTATCTCAACCGGACAATTATGTAACCCAGAAGCACTACATATAATCCCATTTTTCGTATGAACATTTCAACTAGTAGCAAGTGAGTCAACTACTATAGAGTGCTTGGTTACGAATCATTTAGACAGAAAGCAGTGGGATGCTCCAGAATCAAATAAGGACAAGGCGGGATGGGAAGCTAATCTAATAATACCTATAACAGCAAGGCACAGAGAAATATCTAACTATCTAACAAACAGATGGAAAAGGAACCATGTATTCTAAAGCAAGAGTCAGGATCATACCAGCTATCACCTGGCCTGAACGCTCGGCCTCAACTATACTCATCAGGAACTGCGTCTGTCTCTGGGGAGCAGGAGCCATCCTCTGGAAGCCCTGCTATGAAGGATGCAAAGGAGGTCTGCTCGGAGCATTAGGTCTCGACCCCGGTGGTGCTGGTAGGGCCAGTCACTGTAGTTTTGGAAGAAGAGCCTGTTAGGATTTCTATCATAGTACAACTAATTTATACGCAGCGGAAAATAGAAACCTACCAAGATCCATGCGATTCTAATTAATTCGAATAGATTACTAACCTTTCTGACGATCTGAATCTGTCGGATTATAGGTGCTGCGACGATCTGAATCTGTCGACGATCTGAATCTGCCTGACTATAGGTGCTGTTCTGCGAACGACCACCCTCAATCGGTATCCACACGCGAACGTCACGAACAGGACTTGCGAGGGTGCTAGCTCTTTTGCCGCAACTAGTGTTTCTCTCGCTCTTTGTTTTTCTCAAAAACGGAGGAGATAAAAAAAACGTAAAACTGAAATTCGTGATTCTATATCTTATATAGAATCCTACGTTAACCCCTTAACCATATTCAGTTACGCGACGCTATCTTAGGGATAAGAATCCCATGTTAACACATTAACGTATTTCAGTTAAGCGACGATATCTTAGGGATAATATCTTAACGAGATACGATATCTGACGGTTAAGATATTTCACCTTATTACGAATTTCAAATCATATTCGAAATTATGTTTAAACCCTATCCTATCCAATTCGTTCTTTGTGTGCGACCCAATAGGCTCATATTAAATTGGCAAAGGGCCTAATCTCATTAGAAGCCCACAAGTCATAATTGGTCTCTATCAAGACATTTTGACTACCCAATTAATATGAATATCGTTAGTCCGATATTAACCTAACCAATAGAACATGTCATTATCCTTTTGTCACACGATATCTTATTTGAACATAAGTCATGGGAAATGTCATACTTATATAGTTCAAACATTTAATTTCTCGCTTTCTAAGTAGACTGATAAAATCAAATGACATTCATTTGAGCATGGCCATGCATTTCTCAGTCCTACTTATCGAGGGGCCCATTAGATATCTCTCATAGGGGAGGGACAAATTCCATCTTGCTCATTCACTTTCCTCTGCATAATTCACATCATATTCGATCATAACCTTTATGATTATCTGATTAAAGATAACGTTTGATTATGTCAAAATATGATGTTCCTTATGTAGGAAACTGTGATGAACTCAGGTCGAAGGATTCAATGACATAACTATTATGAGATCATTTATGACACTAATCCATGTAATGATCTCATAGCGAGTCTATCCAGTACATGTTCTCCAACAAGTACCTATAAGTTTGATTTGTATCACCATACATATAATTATCTCATAATTATCTATCAAACTCATACTAGTCTTAATTCTTCATTAAACCATTACTGATGAATGACTAGGGATGATTAAAATAGCATAAACAACTATTCAAACATTATTATAAAGAAACATGCAAGCAATATAATAATAACAATAATAAGAGAAACATTTTATAAATGAAAATGACATAACATAAAGGTCCAAATATTTGGCCTAGTGCACAACCACTAACAGAGCCCTCTGCCGAGGCGGTCTGGCGGTCACTGGTGCTACGATATGTTGGCTCTAGCGAGGGCAGAAGGTGCTGATGTGTCCGACTTCTTCCCATGTGTAGCACTATCTATCCATGACCCTGCAGTCTGTCGCCACATGTCTCGGCTTCCCACACTTCTAACAAGAACTCATCCTCGGTGGTACTGGTAGAACTCCCGATCGCTTGAAGGTTACAAGATGGATCGACCGAGAGGTAGTCCTCTGTTGCACAGCTGGTCACTGGTCACTGGCCTGTAGCTTCCCCACACTCCTCAAGTGTGCCTCGTATCATCTAGCTGCACTCAGTACGGCCTTATACATCGTCCGCTGCTGTTTAGCCATAGCTCCTTTGACCTCCGGATCTAGTCCCATGCAGAAGCATCTAGCTCGGGTGGCATCTGTCTCCACTAGCTCAGGGGCGTACTTGCTAAGTAGGGTGAAATCCATGTCATACTTGTCCACCATCCTATGGCACTGAGTCAGGTGCTCGAACTGCTGCCTCAACTCGTCCCTCGCCGCCTCCGGGAGGAACTTGTCCTCAAACCGCTCCCTGAAAGTCTTCCACTCCACCACCCTGGTCATGTGCCTCATTTGGGCATCCCACCAATCCCTGGCCTGGAGTGTCAGCTGTCGCTTGGTGATCTCCACCCATCCCTCTTGTGTAATACCGGATAGGGTCAGGTCATCCTCTGTGTGTCTTAGCCACTCATCGACCTCCAGACTGCTCTTCTTTGCCCGAAAAGTATACTGGATGCAACTCCCGAAACTGTTTATAGCTCGGCGCCTTCGGTGCAGGCACCACCAGTCCAGTCAGCCTCTCCTCCTGCTACTGTAAGTGATTCATGATCCCCCTCAGGACCTTTGCCAGTAAGGCTGACTCTGAGGTCCGGTCTCTCAAGGTGGGTCCACCGCCAGAAGTCCCGGACCCTCCGGACCCTTCAGATGTCCCGTCTCCACCTGACGCCCTATTTCCAGCCTCCACCATACGAAGGGAAAACAGAACATATTGAATTAGTACCACAACTGAAGTATTACAGCATAGCCCATGTCGTCCTTAGGCAAATTGCAGTGCACGCACAGACATGCATGGGCCAACACAAAACCTGTCACGCCCCATCTCCCAAAATACGGAAGACATGGGTGACGGTATGCGGTACGGGGTTCCAAGCGTGAATGTGCCTCCAGGGAAAATATGCAGGCCACTGCAATAGCTAGAACAACACAGACTAAAAGGACAACACACTGCAGAAAAGTACAAAACGTAAGTTCTCCAACAGAACAGAATAAGTACAGCTAAGCGATGGCAAACAAACATCGGGAGCATCTAGAGTCACCCACAGAAGTGTCTACCTATCTCATCATCACGTCATCATCACAGAAACTGTACAACCCAGAAAGTAAAATAGCAGTCACCCAGGGGTACAAAAATTGAGGGGGGTACAAAAGTAACTATAGCTCCTCTCACTCATCTTCGTGACCCAAAAACCCACAACAACCACTCACAACCTAGCTATTCTGTGACCCAGACTGGGAAGTGCCGCCCTCCTGGCATCTTAGCTGAGGCTGAGGACCCGCCGTCTTTAGACCTGTACCGGTGGAGTAAGGGGACACGTCACAGCATGCACAAGAGGAAACTCAATCACACCAAGGCTCTACCTAAGGTTTTATAGTGTCCACACTACAGTCAGTAAACATAGTAAGGAAACAAACACTGATAGTGAAAATTATTTAAATTTATTTATTTAAGTATTCATTGTTTGAAACCTAGGCACTGGTTGCGGCATAAGGGATTGGAACCTCACCCAGTAAGGCGGGTGGTACGAACTAGGACTCCCCTCCATGCTAGCCCGTCAGGAGCTTACAGTAACCCCTCCACCCACTCCCCGCCGCGATAGCCCGAAAGGAGTGCGACTGTACCCAACACAAACCAACACAAACCAACATAGCCAGTCTCGTCCTTTATACCAACCCAATACTTTGGTTTTCCCCCACCCCTCCCTAGAGTGGTCACCCGATCTCAAAAGTGGAAGGAGACACCTGGGATTTAATTTAAATAATTTTCGATTTAATTATTTCTTATGTTATTTTAGAATTAGCAGCATGCGAAACATAACTAACGCGTAGGCCAAAAACACTTGCATTCACATTCCTTTTTCCATGCACTACTTGAAACATAACCAAATCTCGCATTTCCAACATCATTAGCCAAATGCTCATCCTTTATGCGTAGTTCTTCCGCATGCCACTTCCTTTCATTCAACCATCACCATTTCCCCAAATATCCATATTAAAAGAATCCAAATAGCCATATACAAGTTGCTTAAACATGCAAGTAAGAACTAAACATCCACAATTGGATTGAACATGCAAGTAAAAGGGACTAAAGATCTATTATTATCCAACATGCAGGCATAAGGACCAACATCCACATATTAAGATATGAAGGCAAGTAATGTGAATGAAACCACTTCCTTTTGGTATTAACATCAACATACTTCTTAAAGGAAAAGGAAAATGCAACCCAATTAATCAAGGGACTAGCCTACGTAATTCAAAGAAGGGATTTCTAAAAACTAGCTAAGTGTTTGTTATGCAATGCTAATAAGTAAAACTTAAAGGGGAATGAGGTGCAGAAGACTAACTTTTATAGCCAAAAGATGGGTTCTTAAAGTAGGAGAAGTTTTAATAAAAACCCTCTTGTAATAATGGTCTTTTTCATGAACAATTTAAAGCAGACACTTATAAAAATGGGATTTTAAAAGAGGCAAACTTAACGATGGTTTGTAGGACTTCACACTTTAGCTTTTATATAATATATCTACAAGAAAAACCTAATCTTTGTATAAAAGAAAAAAAATTAAAGATGGAATACTAATAAAAAGGTCATCTTGTCAAGAAAACCTCAAGAAAGAGTGTAGGATTACATGATTGAGGTCCTTTATAAAAGCTCCTTAAGAAAAATCTAATCCTTTTGAAAAAGTCATCAACTTCCTTAAAGCTACTTTAAAAAAATCAAATTTTGAGCTTATCTTCTACAAGTCCATTAAAATTTGGGCGTAACCTCCCCTTCATTTTTGATAATCTAAGTTTTACATCTTTCCAAGAACAAAGAGAAATTACTACACAACAAATTTTTAAGGAGAATATTCAAATCTATGGAAATTATAAAAAACAACTACAATTACAACATGAAAACATCATAATTAGATCCAAGATGGGTTAAAATTCCAACCTAGAATCTTAAGTATGGTGATTAGGGATCCCTTCTTAAATCTTGAGTTTGATCCTTCTCCTCCTTCCTCCCCCTTTTTTTTCCCTTTTTCTTCTCTTTTCTTTCGATTCTTTCCCTTTTTTCATTTGCTTCCTTGCTGGATTCGGCCATTTTGGAGTTAAGGGGAAAAAATTGGGTTTTAGGAATTAAGAGATTAAAGAATGAGGTAGAATAGTGGAGTAGAGTTTATAAGCTTCATGTAATGATTTACCCATAATTTACAAGATTGCCATTTCCCTTTTCTTTTTTTAGAAATTCCTCTCACTTTCCCTTTTTTTAAAAAGTGCCCTTCAAGTTGTTATTATAATTAATACTCATGCCATTTAGGAAAACTTTGCCCGAAAACCCTCTTTAAAGAAAAAATTGCAAATATGCCCTCTTTTGGGTACAATGCAAAACTTGTTTGACCTGAATCCAAACATTGCCAAAACTTGGGCTAATGCATGAATTACCACTAAATATAAAAAGAAATATTTGTATTAGCACTTATAGGTGTTACAATCGGCCAAACATCTGCCCACAGGAAAGACTAGGAAGACAAATGCCACAGATGTGGCATGACTGGACACTGGTCCAGGAAATTGTCGTATTCCATGCCACCTCCAGGATTTGTACCAAGCTAGCCAAAAGCCTAATGCTGAAACAAACCTGGTGGAAGAAGAAGAACTGGCTCCAACTCGGTTCCCTGCCGTGGATTTCTCGAACGATGACCTCCTTGATTGATGCTTCATTTTATCTCTTTCTGCAAATTATATGTAGTTGAAAATAATTTCCTTTCTATATGTTTGATTTTTTTTCTTAGCATGTTGCTTTATTCCCAGACTATGTCATAAATAAAATTAATTTATTGTGCCTTATATTGCTACACATTTTTCTCTTTCTTACTAGAGATGGATAATGAATGCCTAGTGGACAGTGCTTCTACGCGTACAATCCTTCGAGACATTAGCTTTTTTCTAAGCATCATTAAATACGATGGCACCGTAAATACTATATCTAAACCATCAAGTATAATAGAAAGATCAGTGGAAGCGAATATTTTGATCCCAAATAATACACAAATATCAATAAAAGATGCTCTATTCTCTCAAAGCTAAAATAGAACCTTACTAAGTTTCAGAGACATCCGTTTAAACAGAATTCACCTAGAAACGTTGGACAAACATAATAATGAATACGTGTATGTAACGACTCTAAAAACGGTGCTCAAAACATCGCTGAGCGTTTCGAGTGACTCCCGTCGGGTCTCTATCGTGCAACAATTCGAGCAATGGAAGCTAATATAACTTAGCACCAGAAGTGCAAAAATCAACCAAAATTCTTCCTCTGGCATAACAGACTCGGACACCCCGGATCGGCAATGATGGACCGCATCATATCCTAGTCATGTGGACATAATTTGAAGAACCTGA
This sequence comes from Scilla litardierei, assembly GCA_030789695.1. NCBI lineage: Eukaryota > Viridiplantae > Streptophyta > Magnoliopsida > Asparagales > Asparagaceae > Scilla > Scilla litardierei. The sequence goes on from CM061139.1 coordinate 48,103,773, forward strand.
AGTTACTTCAAAAGGATGACTTTCCTTGTCCTACTTGTTACAAATGAAAACTGATTACGAGACTATCTCCACTCAAAGTGGACTCAGAGTCTCCTAGCTTCATGGAAAGAATACATGGAGACATTTGTGGGCCTATTCACCCTTCAAGTGGCCCATTTCGGTAATTTATGGTACTAATAGATGCATCTTCTAAATGGTCATATGTGTGCCTGCTATCCACCCACAACGTAGCCTTTGCAAAACTACTTGCAAAAATTATTAAGTTGCGGGCACATTTACCGGACAACCAGATTAAGAGAATACGTCTAGATAATGCTGGGGAATTTACATCACAAGTCTTTCAAGACTACTGCCAAGCAACTGTCATTGAAGTTGAACATCATGTAGCTCATGTTCACACCCAGAACGGGTTAGCTGAATCTCTTATAAAGAGATTACAGTGGATCACTCATCCATTGCTAATGCAATCCCAGTTGCCTGTGAATACATAGGGATATGCAATCTTGCATGCTGTATCACTAATAAGGATAAGACCATCTGGCAATTAAACTTATTCTCCGATGCAACTTGCTTATGGATCTCCACTAAATATCTCTCACTTGAGGACATTTGGATGTGCGGTCTACATCCCCATTGCACCACCATAGAGGATGAAGATTGGTCCTTAAAGACGTCTAGGTATCTACGTAGGGTTCGACTCACCATCGATCATCAGATACCTGGAACCCCTAACGTGGGACGCTTTTAAGGCACGTCTAGAAGACTGTGAGTTTGACGAAAATACTTTTCTCAAACTAGCTTAAATTCTAAGAAGTCTGAAGTTTCAGAGACTATTTCATGGGATACCAAGACTTTGTTCCACTTTGATCCGCATACAAACCATGTGAAGATGAGATCCTGAAGATCCTCCAAATACAAAAATACATTTCACATACAACCGGACAAACTCACTGACAACCAGAAGGTTGGCAGATCACACGTCCCTGCTGCAAACACGCCAGCTAGGATTGACATAACCAAAGATGGATGCAATCCACCTTCAGCAGAAACGTCTGTACTTCAACAAAAGAGAGGACAACCCCCAGGCTCCAAGGATAAGTTTCCTCGAAAGAGAAAAACTCCTGGAGAAAATATAATGATACCACCACAGGATGCTGAGCTCAGCCCAAATACCTCTCCCCTCCTCAATTCCCTAGAAGAGTAAAATATATGAGAAATATCATTAAATTATGTACGTACTGGGGAGGTACTAGACAGAAAAAGCACTGTCATCGATGACGACTTTGCGTTCGATATTGCTAATCACGTCACTGAATAGGACGATGATATCGATCCATAATCTCTAGCAGAATGTAATCACAGAGAGGATTGGCCAAATTGGAACGAGGCAATAGGAGTAGAGCTGGACTCACTCTTGAAACGCAATGTATTTGGACCAGTAGTTCCAACACAAAAAGGTGTAAAACCCGTGGGCTATAAATAGGTATTTGTAAGAAATACAAGTGAAAATAATTAGATCGTAAGCTGTAATGCACGCCTTGTAACACAGGGGGTTTCCCAACGACCGGGAATAGATTATAAAGAAACATATTCTCCGGTCATGGATGCGATCACTTTCCAATTTATAATTAGCTTAACAGCTACGGAAGACCTATATATGCAGCTCATGGACGTTGTGACTGCATACCTATACGGTAATATAAATAAATATAGCTATATGAAACTTTCGGATGGTTATAAACTACCAACAAAAATGACAAATATACCTCGGGACGTTTATTCTGTCAAACTCCAAAGATCACTGTATGGTCTAAAACAATCGAAAAGAATGTGGTATAACAGAATCAGTGAATTCCTTGTGTAACAAAGATTCACCAATAATGAAGTTTGCCCTTGAATCTTCATAAGAGCAAAGAGAACATGATTTGTAATTATTGTTGTCTACGTAGACGATTTAAATCTCATAGGATCTCCCGAAGAGCTATTTGAGATATCCAAAAGCATTACAAAGACTTTTGAGATGAAAGACCTATGCAAAACCAAATACTGCCTTGGCTTACAAATTGAACACCTCAACAAAGGAATCATGTTACATCAATCCACTTACACACGGAAATTGCTGAAATTTTTTCAAATGGACAAATGTCACCCACTGAGTACACCAATGGTCGTCAAATCATTGGATGTTAATAAAGACCCCTTCCGTCCGCTGGAAGAGAAGGAGGAAACACTTGGTCCTGAAATGCAATACCTAAGTGCCATTGGTCCACTCCTCTATCTGGCAACTGCACGCATCCCGGTATAACGTTTGCAGTAAATCTACTAGCCAGATACAGTTCAGCGCCCACAAAGCGCCACTGGAACGGAGTGAAGTACCTTCTGCCCTACCTCCAAGGGTCAATCGATCTGAGGTTATATTGCCAGAAAAGTGTATCCTCTAACTTAATTGGTTATGAAGATGCATGATACAGATAAGATCCCCACACTGAAAAGTCCCAGACTGGTTTCGTATTCACCTACGATGGGACGTCCATTTCATGGAGATCTGTGAAGCAAACTACGACAGAAACCTCATCCAACCACTCTGAACTCATTTCGATCTATGAAGCTAGCAGAGAATGTTTCTGGCTACGTTCAATCATTCACCACATCCTAGTGATGACCGGCCTGAAGACGGGTGACCTTGTACCAACCACCATGTTCGAAGACAATGCAGTCTGCATAGCTCAACTACGAGGTGACTGCATCAAGGGCGACATGACGAAACACATCTCCCCAAAGCTTTTCTAGACACACGAACTACAATAAGACAAATAGATCGACATTTAATAAATCCAGTCTTGCAACAACTTGAAAGATCTGTTTGCTAAAGAACTTTTAGAAATCCTGTAAAAGGGATTGGGATGAGACAGTTGAGAGACTTACAAGCCTGAAGCTTGGACACACCAGGGGGAGTTAATGTTATGTTGTACTCTTTTTCCTTAGCTAGTGGTTTTTCCCACTTGGTTTTCCATAACCAAAGGTTTTAACGAGGCAACCACATTAACTCTGGATCCAAAAGTATCCACCCCTAGTGATATACATCGATCAGGGGAAGTTAAGGAGACTTGTACTCTTTTTCCTTAGCTATTGGTTTTTCCCACTGGGTTTTGTATAGCCAAAGGTTTTAACGAGGCAAGACCTCCTAACTTAGAATTCAGAAGTATCCATATCCTCATGATCAGATAAGCTCTAGGAATCCCGGAGCATTCATACATCAAGCTTACAATGATGGATGAATAAGGGTAAGTGTTATGAATGTGCTTTTGTAGGCCCATGTGGAGCCCACTTAGGATTAGGGTATTTACCCATTATCTAATCTTTTCCTATAAATATATGACTATGGGTTCCGTCGCCGCCACTTTCACAACAATTAAAATGTTTAAGAATAGATTTTTATATTATTAAAGTTATTTAAAAATTAGAGAAAAATCCTCGAGTACATGAAAATATGCGTGTATTTACGACCAAACAGACCTAGTACAATACATGTATATTTGAAAATAGGGTATTACATGAGGTGACAATTAAGGCTTGGCAAATGTATGTGGTTAATTGACGACATTTCGAGAATGCAGCAACAATTGGCTAGAAATAGTAGACGAAAAGGGAAATGAGAGCTCCGCATGCGCATTTTATCCTATCTAGCCAATAGATTCCGGGGTTGTATTACGTGATCGCGAATACGCCCTATCCCTCTCCTCTACCGTTTCATTTTTGGGTAATAATTCATAACAAAGTTATGCTATCGGTATCTTTTGAACATCCATAGGATTTTGAAAAGAGAAATAAAGAGTCTTTGCGAATTCTTGTTGTTCGATTATTCTTGAAGGATGATGTCTTCTTGTTGAGCTGTATTGGTTGTTGTTTAAACGTCCTTGCTTGCTTGTATTTTATAGTTATCTTATAGTACTGTTTATCTATTATCTCGGAGCTTATGATAAGCTTTCTCATAAAACAAAGAACTGGATTCAACATTTGGTACTACTTATTTAGAATATGTCATATATTTTTCAGTAGCTTCTGGATCTTGGTGACCTAGCTACGACATCCTCATTTACCCTTGAGTTGTTCATTTACTAATTACTACTCTCTAGTTTGCCGGGGGAGTTGGCTAAAGAGTTGGCCAAACCGATATTCTTTAGTTCACTTACTAATTTTGGGAACTCTTTAGTTCACTTACTAATTTTGGTTCCCTCCCGGAGGGTATGAAAGAAACAAAGATAAGATAAATTGCAAAAAGAGAAGGAAGCACTGTTCTCTAAAAGAATTTTAATAGATACATGGAAGAAAAATCAGAATAAATTAGGTTTTAGTGATGTCCAAAGCTCCATCTTTCTAAATACATCGGATCAAGATGCCAGCTAATTAAAACAACACATAACCTAATAATCGTCATGTAAGACTGCTCTATTAGATCTTTCCTATTGTTCAATTCAACAAATCGCCTTCAACCTTTGGCACTGAACGTGCACAGAATTTTCAACCTTCAATGATAACCAAATACCGAGCGAGACTCATGTAGATAATAAGGAAATGCTTGATTTGATCAATTTTCCAATACTATCCCTTCAGTATGCTCCGACCCCAACATCAAAATCTATCAAATCTCAACGACAAGAAGAAAAAACAATTTAGCAGCAGCAATTCTGTTTCATGGGCATCTCCTTTTTACTGTTTAAACATGAATAGCAACAACAGAACACATAAATGAAGAAAATGTTGGATGTTGCGGCAAAACACAGCACCCAAAGACATGATCTTTTGAGGGGAGGAGGAGAGAACAAAGAAGAATCTGTGAAAACTATAGTATTCAGGAAACTAAAATAACTGTGTTTCAGGGATTTTTCATATGGATTTCAAGCAAAGCTGAAGCTCTTCTTCTTCTTCTTCTTCTTGGATATTTTTTGATGATCTTGATCTCAAATCTCTCTCTCTCTCTCTCTCTCTCTCTCTCTCTCTCTCTCTCTCTCTCTCTCTCTCTCTCAATTACATATACATTATTCTTTCACTTCTACATCCATGCCCTGTCAAGAGCTTACAGCAACTAGTACGAGTATTTACTACACTAGACAAAATACTCAAATCTAAAAGAACTTGCTTTCTCAGATTACAGAATTACTTTGCATACAACGGATCTCCTTTTCTTCAGCAGCTGAACACACTTGTTCACAACTTGGACATACTTATCTTTAAGGCTGTACACACTTGTTCACATCTTAGACATACTTAGCTTTAAGGTTGTACACACATCTTCACAACTTGAACATACTTATGAAGCTTGCTAGACACACATTGAACAGCCAAACACACTTCAATCTGAATTAACTCCAACATATCCTCCCTTTAATTCAGATCGGGTTTAAGCCCAAGCTCATTTCTGAATTTAATGAATTGTTTGATATCCAAAGCTTTTGTAAACCCATCAACTAGTTGATTAAATGACTTGCAATGTTGAAGCACAATTGCTTTTGTAAACATATCCTCCCTTATGGAGTTATACCTTGAATCAATATGCTTGGTTCTTCATTGACTGATGAAATTGTTTGCAAGATGGATAGTACACTTGTTATCACAAAAAATGACAGTACCTTCACCTTAATCTTGCTTCAGATATTTCAGAATTCTCTTCATCCATACTACTTGGTATGATGTATATGACAAGGCCATATACGCAGCTTCTGTTGTGGGATAGCAACTGAATTCTGTCTTTTGGTGTCCCAGGTGATACATGAATTTTCCAGTAATAATATGTATCCTGTCAAACTCCTTCTATCCTCTTCACTGCTTCGCTAATCACTATCTGAATATGCTATTAGCTTGCAAGCTTCATCTCTGCCATAAAACAGACCAAGTTCTTTGGTTCTTGCAATATATCTCAACACTCTTTTGGTTGCTGTCATGTGAATCTCATTAGGCTTATGCATAACTCTTGCCAATTGATTTACAACATATGACAGATCTGGTCTTGTGTGTGCCAAATACATTAAACCTCCCACTATACTTCTGAAATGCTTCTCATTTACTACAGCAATAGACTCATCTACTACAAGCTTTTCTTTGGCATTGAAAGGGGTTTCCACAAATTTGCCATTTGCCATTAAAAGTCTGTTCAGCTTAGATTGAGCATACTTCTGCTGAGACACATGTATTACATACTCTGTTTGTTTGATTACTAGTCCCAAGAAGTACTGTAGTTTTCCTAAATCACTCATTTCAAATTCATGCTCCATTTGTCTTTTAAATTTGCCAAGCCAAGATTCTTCATTGCTAGTATAAATAAAGTCATCCACATAGAGACATAAAGCTAGAAAATTAGCATTTTCTGACTTGACATAGAGTGTAGTTTCAGAATCACTTCTTGTATAGCCTTGTTTGATCAAGAATTCATGTATTCTTTGGTATCATGCTCTAGGTGCTTGCTTCAATCCAAACATGGCCTTGTGAAGTTTATAGACTTTTGAGCTCTGATTTTCTTTTACAAATTTTGGAGGCTGTTTCACATAAATTTCTTCATGTAATGCACCATTTAGAAATGCTGATTTCACATCCAGCTGTCTAACTTGTAACGGTCGCTTTCTGACCTTATGAGTTTCTACGTGCACGTATTTTATTTGGCTCTTTCTTGGTTTCAGTATATACGATGTGATATGCCGTTGTGACCGTATGGAAGTGTAGAATTTTATAGTAACTTTTGGAAACGTCATTTCTGTTGAGTATTGACTCCCCGGATTTGGTTTTGGATGATGAACAAACATAAATATATCGTGAACTAACACTTTATGAGCGCAGTTATGGAGATCGTCGCCAAACTTCTATGAACATCAAAAGCGACGTCTCAAGACTTCTCAAAGCGCGTGATCATATGTCTAAAGCTTCGTTGAAGCTCAAGGACCATTATTGAAGTCATGAAGATTCGATTGAAGCTTTTGAAGATGGTTCGTCAAGTTTATTTAATGTCTTCTAGCTTCATTTTCGTAGAATGTTAAGCCTTGAGTATGTCTTACGTTTTAATCTTCATAACGCTCATATCTTAGAGCTAGGATCTTAGTAGAAGTCCATACAAACTTTTCCGAAGCTTCGCGCTTCGATTCATGACTTCTTGTACATGTTAGTTGGTTCAAGAAGATGAACCAACAGACTAGATGGTGATCTAGTCGGTCAGCAAAGCTTCTTGGACCGACTAGTTTGCCTCCTTCAATTCTAGCTTAGTTACTGTTTACAGTTAGTTGGTCAAAGAAGGTTCACCGACCGACTAGTTGTGAAACTAGTTGGTTAGGAATCCTTCTTAGACCGACTAGTTGAACTTCTATTTTTGAGCCTGAGCTACTGTTTACAGTTAGTTGGTCAAAGCTCAACGACCGACCGACTAGTTGAGAAACTAGTCGGTCAGAAGTTGTTCTTAAACCGACTTAGCTGTATTTGAATTCAGCTGCTTTGATTTCTTCCATTAGTCGGTCAACGTTGACTCACCGATCGACTAGTTGTGAAACTAGTCGGTTGGCAAGTCTTCTTGGACCGACTAGGTATTCATTCCCTGAACTTGATCTATTCACTGTTCACCTCTTAGTTAGTTCATGTTGTTTCACCGACCGACTAGTTGATGAACTAGTCGGTCAGTGATCCTTCTTTGACCGACTAGTCTGGTTCAGAATAGAGCCGTTGGAGCTTTAATTGAAACGTTTTTCTCTCTCTTTCCTCTATCCTATATATACTTGGAATGCTGCATTCATTGCACTCAAGGCTGATATTAAGTGAAGTTTAGAGATCAAAAGAGAAGCATTAAATCTCATTCAAAGCTCATTCATTTCTCATCTTGAATCTCTCCCTCACTCTTATTTCAAAAGAGAGATTCATTGATTGTGAGCCTTCCAAGACAAGTGCTTGATCTAAGGTCACCAACAACCTCCTAGGTCTCCATCGCTGATCTTCATCTTGGAGCTAGGGTTTGGTGCCTTCATCTTCCCCAAAATCCGTTTTACCCTAATTCGTAAGTATACTCAAGGCATAGGGTTTTGTCGGTAAGAATTTCATATTTCATTTACTTCGTTATTGTAAGTGTTTTACTCTCTTTTGTGAGAGTTTGTTTGTGATCCCAGGTTGTGGAAGTCACAATTTTCATTTGTGTATGATTTGACTTTGTAGAGGTTTTCTACAAGTTCATAGTGCAAATTTGAGTTAGAGGATTCTGACTCAAGTATCCGGAGGGGATCCGGGTGTTTGGGACGTAGGATCACCGGGAAAAAGTCGGGGAGACTTGGGTGGATCCGAACCCGTTAAATTGCTTGTTTGCGATTGTTTTCTTTGGTGTTATTATTTACATTTCCGCATTTCCGCATTGTTGGTAGAGTTTGCAAGATAGTTAGGAATTATCTTCTTAATTATTCACAAGTACTATTCACCCCCACTCTAGTACTTGTGCAATGCTTCGTAGGGCATTACATTTGGTATCAGAGCCAAGTCTATAGCTATGTCTGCCAACGACAACAAGACCGTTCGTCCACCTTCAGATTATAGCACCTTCAGAAACCGTGAAGGAGCTTCTTCGGTGATGGAAGGACACTCCTCGACGAGGCCTCCCTTCTTCAACGGTACCAACTACGGGTACTGGAAATGCCGGATGGAAACTTTTCTCCGGAGTGCTTCACTATGGAGGGCCACGATGAAGGAGTATGTCGAGCCCGCCGAAGAAGATTTCGAGAAGTGGACTACCGCGGAGGTTGTCGCGGAGTTAAGCAATGCCAAGGCAATGAACGCCTTGCAATGTGCTTTGGAGCCTGAGGACTTCAATAATATATGCACATGTAAGAGTGCATATCAAATATGGAACTCCCTCCTCATCTTGCATGAAGGGACGAGTAGGGTAAGAGACTCCAAACTCGTAGTTGTAAATAAAGATTACGAGTTATTTCATATGCTACAGGGTGAGAAGATGAAGGAGTACTATGCTCGCTTCGTCGACATCACCAACGAGTTGGAGGCTCTCGGTAAGACCTACACCCAAAAGGAGAAAGTCTTGAAGATCATCGATGGACTTCCTTCATGTTGGGAGAAACGTACATTCGCTATCGAGGAAGGTAATGACATGAAAACATATACTGTCATACAACTAATGGGTACCTTAATGTCTTATGAGGTACGCAAGGATAGCAAGCTAAAGTTGCAGGACAAGATGAAGTCCTACTTGAAGCAAGACGAGCCAAAGAAAAAGGCTATTGCTTTCAAGGCCGCTCCATCAACATCTACCTCGACCGATGATGAAGAATCGGAAGACGAGTTGGACTTGGAATCCATGGCCCTCATGGCAAAGAAGTTCAACCGGTTCTTCCGGAAAGGTAATTTCAAGAACAAATCCAAGTTTAGTTCTTCTAACGCCTCCTCTCCTTTGTGTTTCAAATGCAACAAGCCAGGACACATGAAAGCGGATTGTCCTCAAAATAAGCAAAAGGAGAAGTGGAAGGCACCGAAGTTCGACAAGTCGAAGAAGTACAAGAAAGGGTACAAAAAGGGACTTGTCGGGACATTTACCGACTCCGAGGATTCCTCAAGTGGAGAGTCGGATGATGAGCAAGTGGAGAAAGTACACATGTGCTTCATGGCTAGAGAGGAGCATGATCAAGGATCTTCCTATTCCGATGATAGCGACCATGAAGTCGTTGAGGTAACAATGGATGACCTTAGACATGCCAATGAGCAAATATGGTCTAAATACACTAAATTAGTAAATAGGTATACTAAGGTAAAAGATGATTTAGCTAGCATCCAAACCTCGTCTAAAACTATCATCACCAACAACGACACCGTTGTTGAAGAGTTGAAAAATGAGATTGTAAATCTCAAGTCTCAACTTGAACATGTTCACACTGAGGATCCAGAGGAACACAAGATAGCGGATTTGACTTCTCAAAACTCGACTTTGAGTATTGAGAATGAGAATCTCAAATCTCGTGTTTATGTGCTCACATCGCAAGTATCCACTTTGGATGCTTCTATGCGTTCTCTCACCGAGAAATATGAGTGCACATTAGGCCGAATTAATAAATTCAATAAGGGTAAGGAATATTTGGATAAAATCCTAAATGACTTACTTCCAGTCAATCACCACATTGGCTTGGGGTATACGATGGGAAATTCATCCAAAGCGGTCACTACCACTGTTAGGCCAACTTCCGATGCCTCAACGAGTGGGAGCAAACACTCTATTGGTAGTTCATCTACCAATGGTGCTTCCACCTCGTACACACCCTCATTTGAAAAGAAACCCACTTTGGGTGGACCTCCAAAGAAGGGTCATGCTTACATGTACAAAAATACCATGCCACGTAGGAACACACATCCTACTCCACATGCTCACACATATGATGATTTCTATGCACCACATCCACGGGCACGTGCATACCATGTGAGACACCCTCACGCACGTGTTCCTCCATATGCATATGTTCACCCACATCATCATATGAATAATTATCATAATGCACCATTTCATCATGTTCCTTATGCCTATCCACGACATGCATCACGTAGAAATCAACAACGCATGCATGCTCCCAATAGGAATAAGGCTCCCAAAATCTTCACTATTGGGAGCCCAAAGGACACAAATATGGATGAAAAACAAGTTTACATGAGTTCTTATTTTATGAATGTCGTGCATAGTGATAATTATGTGGGGAAGTCTAAGTCCAATTGGACTTGGCTTCCAAAGGTCTAATCTTTTGGACCCAATGACCTTGGGTACCATGATACGATATTTTCTATCTTTAGGTACTCAAGAAAAAGAAATGGAGCAACAAATTTAAATTTAGCTCCAAGAGGAATTGGATACTCGATAGCGGGTGTTCAAAACACATGACGGGTGACGCTCAATTGCTCTCCGGAGTGGTGCCCATTGCAAATGGGAACCGGGTAGTCTTTGGAGGCAACGAGAGCAGAACCATCATAGGTGTTGGAAAAGTGGGTAATCCTTCTAAGCCACTTATAAGTGATGTTTACCTTGTTAAAGGATTAAACCACAATCTCATTTCAATAAGCCAACTTTGTGACAAAGGTTACAAAGTTAGCTTTGCGAAAGGAATGTGCCATATTTTAAGAAAAGATAATAATGATTTATTATTTTCCGGCACACTCCATAAGGATATATATATCCTAGATCTTCCAAGATCACATGAACAATGTCTCATTGCCAACACAAGTGAACAACACTTATGGCATCGACGTTTTGGTCATGTGAACTTTGGAACACGATTTAACCTTTCCAAGTTAAATTCTATTAGAGGCTTCCCTAAGCTTGTCTTTCAAAAGAAAAGCTTTTGTGACTCGTGTCAACGAGGCAAGCTTCCAAAATCTTCATTTAAACCTAAGAAAAGCATTTCTTCTAAGCGGCCACTAGAGCTATTACATCTAGATTTATTTGGGCCAACTAGAGTTGCTTCATTAGGAAATGCACGATATGGACTTGTTATCGTTGATGACTTTTCTAGATTTACTTGGGTATTTTCCTTAAGTAATAAAAATGATGCTTTTGAAAACTTCACAATATTTGTTAAGAAAGCACAAAATCTCATTAGAACCACCATTGTCCCTATTCGTAGTGATCATGGAGGGGAATTTGAGAATGAGTCTTTTGAGAACTTTTGTGATGAAGTTGGTATTACACACACCTTTTCCTTACCTCGCGCACCTCCTTAAAATGGTGTTGTTGAGAGGAAGAATAGGACGCTAGTGGAGTGTGCTCGCACTATGCTTGATGATAGCCAACTTGGCCGTCAATTTTGGGCGGAAGCGGTACATACCGCTTGCAATGTGTTTAATAGAATACTTTTGAGGCCCGGCACTAAACAAACTTGTTATGAATTGTTGTTTGGTAGATTGCCTCAAGTTAAACATTTTCGAGTTTTCGGTGCAAAATGTTTTATTAAAAACACGTATGGTAGTTTGGACAAATTCGATCCAAGATCCGATGAGGGGATTTTTGTTGGATATTCCTCACGTAGCAAAGCCTACCGGATATACAACAAACGAACCTCAACGATCGAGGAATCACTTCATGTTTCATTTAATGAAGGTTTTGTTCCTACTAGAATTACTAATGATGATGACTCCATGGATGTCTTGTGTGATTCAATTGGTAATTCTAGTTCTATTGATTCTATTGATACTATCCCGACTAATGAATCTTTTGAGAATGTTCCTAGTGATCAGGGAATTCCCAAACGGCTTCATACCGTTCGTGACCATCCTCATGAGCAAGTCATTGGCAATATCCTTGATAGTGTCAAGACGAGATCTCAAGTCAACTACTTCGCTCATTGTGCCTTTGCCTCCTCGATAGAGCCAAAGAATATTAATGAAGCGTGCGAAGATGGTGCTTGGATCTTAGCCATGGAGGAGGAACTCATTCAATTCGAGAGGAATGAGGTTTGGGAGCTTGTTCCATTGCCTTCGAAGAACCACACCGTCATAGGGACAAAGTGGATCTTCAAGAACAAGACCGACGAGAACCAAATCGTCATCCGGAACAAAGCTCGGTTAGTAGCTCAAGGCTACCGGCAAGAGAAAGGTATCGATTTCGAAGAATCCTTTGCTCCGGTAGCTAGATTAGAATCTATTAGATTATTGTTATCTTTTGCATGCCATAAAGATTTTAAACTTTTTCAAATGGATGTTAAAAGTGCGTTTTAAAACGGAGATGTTGTTGAGGAAGTTTTTGTTTCTCAACCTCCGGGTTTTATAAATGAAAAATTTTCAAATCATGTTTTCAAACTTAAGAAAGCTCTTTACGGGTTGAGACAAGCTCCTCGAGCTTGGTATGACCGTTTAAAGAATTTTCTTTTGGATTTAGGTTTTAAAATGGGAGAAGTTGATTCTACATTATTTGTTAAGTATTCGAATAATGATATAATTTTAGTTCAAATTTATGTTGATGATATCATTTTCGGTGCTACTAACTTCACTCTTTGCGAAGAGTTTTCCAATGTTATGAAGGATCAATTTGAGATGAGCCACATGGGTGAGCTCAAGTATTTCTTAGGTCTCCAAATTCGCCAAATGAACGATGCAATATTCATCCACCAAACCAAGTACACGGTGGAGTTGCTAAAGCGATTTGGATTGGAGAATGCTTCCGGGAAGAGGACTCCAATGAGCACGACTACACATTTTGATAAAGATGCGGGCGGAAAAGATGTAGACATTCGTCTATATCGAGGTATGATATGTAGTTTATTATATCTTACCGCAAGTAGGCACGATATTATGTTGGCCGTATGTGTATGTGCTCGTTATCAGCTCAACCTAAGGAGTAACACTTAGTAGCGGTAAAACATATTTTCTGTTATTTAAGTTACACACTTGATTTTGGATTACTTTATCCAAAATCTAGCACGTATGAGTTAATCTCATATAGTGACGCAGATTATGCGGGATGCAAATCCGATAGGAAAATTACTAGTGGCACTTACCATTTTATAGGAAATTCTCTAGTCTCTTGGTTTTTCAAGAAGCAGAATTCAGTATCACTTTCAACCACCGAGGTGGAATATATTGCCGCCGGTGCCGCGTGTGCTCAGGTTCTTTGGATGAGACACACTCTTAAAGACTTTGGTATAAACTGTGATACTTGCCCTATCATGGTGGAAAACCAAAGTGCTATTTGTCTCTCTAAGAATCCGGTACACCATTCCCGTTCTAAACACATAGATGTCTGACACCATTTCTTAGATGATCATGTTGCTAAAAAGGACATCATTTTAGTGTACGTTGAAACCCAGAAGCAAATCGCCGATATTTTCACGAAATCCCTAAAGGAAGACTCCTTTGTGCGGTTACGTCTAGAATTGGAGATTATGGGTGAATCCGAGATATAGGATTCATATGTTCAATAATCTTGCATGCTATTAAATTTCATTATATTTGCACATGCTAGATTTATTGGAATTTTCTGGATTTTTTGTTGAATTTTCGAAATTTATGCTCGATTTATTCATGAACGTCAAATTTAAGATTTTCGATGTTTAATGGGGTAGTATAATGATTAATGAGAGTATTACGATGTTTCGTCCAAGTGCGATTAGGAGAGAACTCAAAATTTCAAATTCTAAAATTTTTGAACTCTGTTAGTCGGTTCATTTTCATTGACCGACCGACTAGATCATCATTGTAACGACTGGTTTTCATGTATCAGGATTTATTATATTATATTATATGTTTTGATGGATTTTCTCCTCATGTGCGGTTTTCATCCTAGTAGCTTTCATTTTCGATCTTTTCGTCGTATTTTCTTAGCTTCTTCCGTTGATCGTCGATTTCGGAGTAAGTCATTCGTGACGGGCTTCATATCGGTCATATCTTATTGTTAGATCAAGCCTAGGAGTCTTAGGAATCGATCCCGGAGCTTCGCGCTCCATTTCGGAACTTTCGGTGCACGTTAGCCGGTATGAGAAGGGGCACCGACCGACTAGATGACGATCCAGTCGGTCGGAAAACCTTCTTGAACCGACTAGTTGGCTTTGTTAATTTCTCAGGAGTTACTGTTTGTCGTTAGTCGGTCTAAGAATATTGGTTGACCGACTAGGTTGTAAACTAGTCAGTCGGCAATGCATCTTTAACCGACTAACTCATTAACTATTTTTGGTACCAGTTACTGTTCACTCTTAGTCGGTCTAAGTTCATCTTTCGACCGAATAGTTGTTAAACTAGTCGGTCAGTAGTTGTTCTTTGACCGACTAAATCTAAATCCTATTTTTGTACAGGAGTTACTGTTTGGACTTAGTCGGTCTGCGTTGGTCAACCGACCGACTAGTTCTCAAACTAGTCGGTCAGTGGTTGTTCTCTGACCGACTAATCAGTGTCAAAACCCTAATTTCTGGGCAGCCGCCAGCCCTTCCTATTTAAACCCCTCCCAAACGTTTTCTTCTTCTTCATCATGACCTAAAACCCTAGTTTCTCCCCCATTGAGCCCCATACTACCTCAAACCCTTATTCCTTCATCCCAAGCCCAAAATCCATCATCCAAACCCTCCCTTAACACATTCTACCTCTCATCTTCCTCAAAATCTCATCGAATCCCCCAAAACCCTATTTCTCTAAACTTCTCCATCCATTTCCAGATCTGAACCCTAGGTTCCCCGGAGCATTTCATCCGTCGCCGTGGTTGCTCGGCATCATTCTTCCGTTTCCTATACGGTAATAATCGATCTCTTCATGTTTTCATAACCCGCTGTGTTTCTATGAAACCCTAACTAAATGAATGTTGTTTTGATGATTGTTTCTCCATAACAGCGACTTCCCCGTAGATTAGCATCCGTGAGACGAACCTTCGTGATCGTCATCCTCGGTGCTAGGCAAGTGAAACTTGCCACTTAGGGTTTAGGCCATGTTTTAGGCCATTTGCTTGTTGTAGGCATAAAAGAGGCTAGGCGACGAAATGATACTCGCCTAGGCGCAAATTTAGGAACTAGCTTGACAACGAAGCAAGATCCGACATTTATCATGATTGCACAAATACCATGTCATGTTTAATTTCCATAAACGGTACGCAAATTAATTGTCATGTCATTGCATTCTTTAAGTGTTTCCGTGATTGCGTAGCTTTGCTACAATACTTGTGTTTCCTGGCTCGTGTTCCAGAAGCGGGCCATGTGTTGGTTGATAGCCAATGTCCGATATACTTGTTTCCGGCTAGGTGCACCCCTACGCCAAATGCTTATGAGTCGTGAACTAGAATGCGAGCTCCTGTGCGGGGCAACCCCTGGCTCATTTACTGAGCTCGTGTGCAGGGACCCTGGCTCGTTTACATGTGGGTATTGGGGGTAAGAGTAAAGCGGCCAATCAACTTGGAGTCTGCCCGATCAGCAACTGCAGTGGTAAGGCGTAAACTCTGGGTTTTGGGGTAGTGTTAAGCGACCAATCAGCGTGAATGCCAAACCATTCAGCTGTAAGGCGTAAACATCTACAAACAACTTGAAACGTGACTAGTGAAAAGATTGAGATTGTTAGTAGCTTGGCTACTCTTCACTTGTCCCGATAATTGTTCTCTTGTACTTATTGTTTCACCATGTCTTGCTTGTGCACTTATGTTATAACTGCCATGTCATGCATACTATAACTGCTAGGTTGCTAGTTGCCTTACCTTCAGTTTCCTTGCCCAAGTCTTTTAGACTTGCTGACATGTGCCCCTTTACTCTTTTGGGTGACACATGTTAGATCTTGAGCCTGAGTACATTGTGGAGGACGAGGTGTTTGCTGACGTCGAGCCCGAGCTTGTGTTTGATGGGGAGTACGTGGACACTGGGGACCAGTCCTAGTGTCTTCGTTGTGCTTTTTCTTTTGTCTAGACTGCTGTTTTGTTTTCTGTGCGTAGCACCTATACTTTGTTACGTTGTTCCTTTTGTTGGCCTTGTTCTGGGCCTTTAGACTCTTTCTTTTAGCCTGGTGGCTTTTCTGGATGTTGAACTTAATTTTTCATGTTGGACAAACTATGAGACTTGAGATTTTATTTCTGTCTCTCCTTGTGTTATTATTGTTGTTCCGTTGTGGTTACAGGGACCTGCTTATGTTTTATTGACGCTTATCGGGTTTGGGGCTTCACCGCTCCACTCTCGTGCAGACCTTTTCACGTCCCGTCTCCATTTTAGGGAAGCGGGTCGTGATAGGTTTTGTTGGTGGCCCATGCAGGTCCTCTTCTGTAACTGCGATTATCGGAATGACGATAATAATATTAGAATGTCCAATAAACTAAGTTCGACGTCCAAGTCATAAGCTATGAGTCTAATCTGCTTCATTTTCTGTGTCATTAGATGGCAGGAAGGCAATTCACCTGTGGTGGAGGTAGTGGTGCGCCCCCTCATGATGAGGAGCCTGAGCGGGAGCCCACCAATGGAGAGATGATGCGGATGAAGCTTCAGATGATGCAGGTGCAGCAGGGCGTGCTCCTGCAAGTCCAGAATGCTCCACTTGCTCGAGCTGCCCGGGCACTTCCGGATGTCCCTCGCTTCGAGCCGGGAGCGAAGCAATTTCGGGAGCTGGGTCCCGCATATTTTGATGGGTCTGAGGGTCCTCTGGCTGCCAATGAGTGGATTCGGAACATTGAGGATAATTTGAAGATGGCCAAGATCACCCCGGCTGGATGGGTTGATTTGGCGAAGATGCAACTCAAGGATAATGCTTGGAACTGGTGGGATGCGGAAGAGAAGATGCTGGTGGAGCTGATAGCTTGGACTACCTTTAAGTCCAGGTTTGATGAGGAATTCTTTTCGAAGGCTGCTAGGAAGGAGATGCTGCAGCGCTTTATTGATCTGAAGCAAGGGAGCTTGACGGTGGACCTGTACCACCAAGAGTTCACAAGGCTGAGCCGGTTCGCACCGAAGATGGTGCAGGATGTTGATGAGAGGGCTCAGAGGTTCCTGCAGGGACTTGCTTTGGAGCTCCAGAGTTTTGTGTCTTCCTCTGATCTGGACTCTTATCAGAAGGTCCAGATTGCTACGAGGTGGTAAGAGTTGAATTTGAACCAGAGGAAGGGACATGTTTCAGGAGCTGGGAAGTGGCCTATGGAGCAGGCCAGGGCGGTGGTTAGGCCTAGTTTCAAGCCTAATCAGCCAGCTCAGTTTAAGAGGCCAGGAGGGCCTATTCAGAAGACTTGCCATTTCTGTGGTAAGCCTGGCCACATCAAGGATCAGTGTAGGAAGTTTCTGGGCCAGTGTTTGGTTTGTGGTGATGCTTCTCATGTCGCGAAGGATTGTCGGCATGCGAATCAGCTACGGAGGGCACCTGTTGCAGCACAGCCGTTGCAGCAGCGAGCGTCTGTTCCTGCTGGACGTGGAGCAGCTCTTGTTCCACAGAGGCAGGCTTTTCAGCATGCTATTCCGCCGAGGAGGCAGGCTTTTCTGATGACCGCTGTGGAGAGCGAGGCTGTGGATGAGGTTATCGCAGGTAATCCTCAATCTAGCTGTTACTTTCCTAGCTGGTTTTGATTGTTAGATTGTGTTGTTTGCTTGAACATGATTGTTGCTAGAATAGGGTTTGATTGTTAATTGCTTGTTAGGTGTGGTTTTGGTGTGCACATTTCCTGCACGAGTCCTCTTTGACTCTGGTGCATCGATGTGCATTATTTCTCGGAGCTTCGTGGAGAAGCATTCCTTGTCGACGTCCCCTCTTCCCAAGAGTTGTAATATCGTTACAGGAAATGGCGTGGTCTCGGTGCATCTTGGATGCAATTCTTGCTCGTTAGTGGTCTGTGGACATGAGCTTTACGCTGATTTCATTGTCCACGACATCATCAACTATGATGCAGTTCTTGGGATGGACTGGCTTGCGAGCTTCTATGCTACGATCGACTGTCGGAGGAAGAAGGTGGTGTTCGAGATTCCCGGACATCCAGTATTTGAGTTCAGCCGTGGTAGCAGCTTGCTTGGTCCTGTCAGATTTCGGGCCTGACCGGTGGAGGTTGTGGCTATGCAGATGGAGCTGGAGAGGCCGGCGGTTGTGTGGGATTTTGATGACGTCTTCCCTGAGGAGATGTCTGGTCTGCCACCTGATCGAGCTCTAGAATTTTCCATTGATCTTGTTCCGGGAGCGCAGCCGATTTCGAAGGCGCCTTATCGTATGGCACCCGCTGAGTTGGAGGAATTGCGGAAGCAGCTGGATGAGCTTTTGCAGAAGGGTTATATCAACCCTAGTGTGTCTCCGTGGGGAGCACCGGTGTTGCTGGTGAAGAAGAAGGATGGTTCGCGTCGCATGTGCGTGGACTATCGGGAGTTGAATGCGGTGACCATCAAGAATAAATACCCGTTGCCTCGCATCGATGATATTTTTGATCAGCTTGGAGGTTCGAGGGTGTTTTCTAAATTGGATCTGAGGAGTGGTTACCATCAATTGAAGGTAAGGAAGGGAGATGTTCCGAAGACAGTGTTCAGGACAAAGTATGGACACTACGAGTTTGTGGTTATGCCTTTCGGTGTAACCAATGCACCCACAGTTTTCATGAATTTGATGAACCTGATTT
This sequence comes from Scilla litardierei, assembly GCA_030789695.1. Classification (NCBI taxonomy): domain Eukaryota; kingdom Viridiplantae; phylum Streptophyta; class Magnoliopsida; order Asparagales; family Asparagaceae; genus Scilla; species Scilla litardierei. The sequence goes on from CM061139.1 coordinate 48,122,815, forward strand.
TCTACGACTTTTTGGATAAGTTTGTCGTTATCTTTATTGAAGACATTCTGATCTATTCAAGGTCGGAGGAGGAGCATGCCTCGCACTTGAGGACGGTATTGGAGATTTTGAGGAAGCATCGTTTGTATGCTAAGTTTTCGAAGTGCGAGTTTTGGCTGGATAAAGTTGCTTTTCTCAGGCATGTGGTGTCTGGAGATGGTATTTCAGTGGATCCCGAGAAGATTAGGGCCATCAGAGAGTGGCCTGTTCCGTCGTCTGCATCTGAGATTCGGAGTTTCCTTGGACTTGCTGGTTACTATCGGCGCTTCATTAAGGACTTTTCCCGTATTGCTGAGCCGATGACCAGATTGACGCGGAAGGATGTTGCTTTTGTTTGGTCGGGTGATTGTGTGGATGCCTTTGGTGTTCTGAGGGAGCGTTTGACAACTGCCCCTGTTCTTGTTGTGCCTGATCGAAGCGGTGGATTTGAGATCTTTTACGATGCTTCTGGCAAGGGTCTCGGTTGTGTGTTGCATCAGCATGGGCATGTTGTGGCTTATGCTTCTCTTCAGCTCAAGGTTCATGAGAAGAATTACCCGACGCATGATTTGGAGTTGGCTGCCGTTGTGTTTGCTCTTAAGATTTGGAGGCACTTCCTGCTGAGTGAGAAAGTGAAGATCTTCACCGATCACAAAAGCTTGAAGTATATTTTTACTCAGAAGGAGTTCAACATGCGACATCGTCGATGGTTGGAGCTCATGGCAGATTATGAGATTGATTTGCAGTTTCACCATAGCAAGGTGAATGTGGTTCCTGATGCGCTGAGTAGGCTTCCAGCGGTAATGATTTTGACTTTGCAGTGGAGATTGCAGCAGGATTTTTGCGAGTCTGGTGTTGAGGTTGTTCTTCCTGGGGAGGTTTCTTCGTTGATGTGTATGCAGATACAGTCGACGATCGTGGATCGAGTCAAGGCTGGCCAGGCTGGAGATCCGAAGCTGGTGAAGATTTGGGAGCAGGTGGAAGCCGGTCTGCTGACTGACTTTTTGATTCATGAGGATGGCTCGCTGAGGTTTGGAGCCAGGTTGTGTGTTCTGGCTGGAGATATTAGAGAGGAGTTGATGGTGGAGGCACACAGTTCGCCGTATTCTGTGCATCCTGGTGGCACCAAGATGTACCAGGATCTTCGTCTGAACTATTGGTGGCATGGTATGAAGAGGAGTGTGGCTCGGAGCGTAGCCAAGTGCTTGGTTTGTCAGCAAGTGAAGGCGGAGCATCAGCGTACGGCAGGGTTGCTGCAACCGCTTCCGATTCCGGAGTGGAAATGGCAACACATCACTATAGATTTCGTGACTGAACTACCTCGGAGTCCGAAGCAGAATGACGCGATTTGGGTGATCGTAGATCGATTGACCAAATCTGCGCACTTTATTCCATTCCGAGTGGGACAGTCCACTGAGGCTCTAGCGAGGAGATATATGGAGGTAGGTTCTTTTACTCTCCGTTTTTATTTCCTTTTCCTAGTTGGATAGTGATGTAACGTGAATCGTGCAGGAGGTCATGCGACTTCACGGAGTCCCGCGTGAGTATCGTGTCGGACAGAGATACGAGGTTCACATCTCAGTTCTGGCAGAGTTTACAGAAGAGTTTGGGTAGGCGTCTGAGTTTCAGCACGGCGTACCATCCGCAGACGGATGGCCAGTCCGAGAGGACGATTCAGATCTTGGAGGACATGTTGAGGGCGTGCAAGTTGGATTTCAAGGGTTCGTGGGAGGACCATCTACATCTGGTGGAGTTTTCTTACAACAACAGCTTCCAGGCGAGTATTGGCATGACGCCTTTCGCCGCTCTTTATGGGAGGAAATGTCGATCGCCATTGAGTTGGGATGACGTTGGCGATCGTGAGCTGTTGGGACCTAAGATGATCGTGGAGGCCGTGGATGTTGTCAAGAACATTTGGGAGAGGTTGAGGATTGCTCAGGACCGTTTTAAGCATTGGGTGGATGCTAAACGTCGTCCTTTGGAGTTTCAGCCTGGAGAGCATGTGTTTTTGAGGATTTCCCCGAATCTTGGTGTGATTCGTTTTGGGAAGCGAGGGAAGTTGAGCCCGCGATACATTGGACCGTTTGACATTTTGGAGAGGGTTGGCGAGGTAGCTTATCGCATATCCTTGCCGCCATCTTTGGAGGGAGTTCACAATGTTTTCCATGTGTCGCAGCTTCGTCGATACATTAGCGATCCATCTCATGCTGTGGATTTCTCGGAGATTACCGTTCGCCCCGATATGACGTATGACCAGCAGCCAGTGCAGATTCTGGACAGGCGTCAGAAGTCACTTCGAAACAAGATTGTCAATCTTGTGAGGGTGATGTGGCGACACGGCTCGCCTGGAGAGTCTACTTGGGAGAATGAGGATGAGATGCGAGAGCGTTTCCCACTTTTGTTTCCGGACACGTGAGTGTTGGGAAATTCCGAGGACAGAATTTTTCTTAAGTTGGGGAGGATGTAACGACTGGTTTTTATGTATCTGGATTTATTATATTATATTATATGTTTTGATGGATTTTCTCCTCTTGTGTGGTTTTCATCCTCGTAGCTTTCATTTTCGATTGTTTCGTCATATTTTCTTAGTTTCTTCCGTTGATCGTCGATTTCGGAGTAAGTCATTCGTGACGGGCTTCATATCGGTCATATCTTATTGTTAGATCAAGCCTAGGAGTCTTAGGAATCGATCCCGGAGCCTCGTGCTCCATTTCGGAACTTTCGGTGCACGTTAGCCGGTGTGAGAAGGGGCACCGACCGACTAGATGATGATCCAGTCGGTCGGAAAACCTTCTTGAACCGACTAGTTGGCTTTGTTAATTTCTCATGAGTTACTGTTTGTCGTTAGTCGGTCTAAGAACGTTGGTTGACCGACTAGGTTTCAAACTAGTCGGTCGGCAATGCTTCTTTAACCGACTAACTCATTAACTATTTTTGGTACCAGTTACTGTTCACTCTTAGTCGGTCTAAGTTCATCTTTCGACCGACTAGTTGTTAACTAGTCGGTCAGTAGTTGTTCTTTGACCGACTAAATCTAAATCCTATTTTTGTACAGGAGTTACTGTTTGGACTTAGTCGGTCTGCGTTGGTCAACCGACTGACTAGTTTCCAAACTAGTCGGTCAGTGGTTGTTCTCTGACCGACTAATCAGTGTCAAAACCCTAATTTATGGGCAGCCGCCAGCCCTTCCTATTTAAACCCCTCCCAAACATTTTCTTCTTCATCATCATGACCTAAAACCCTAGTTTCTCCCCCATTGAGCCCCCTACTACCTCAAACCCTTGTTCCTTCATCCCAAGCCCAAAATCCATCATCCAAACCCTCCCTTAACACATTCTACCTCTCATCTTCCTCAAAATCTCATCGAATCCCCCAAAACCCTATTTCTCCAAACTTCTCCATCCATTTCCAGATCTGAACCCTAGGTTCCCCGGAGCGTTTCTTCCGTCGCCGTGGTTGCTCGGCATCATTCTTCCGTTTCCTATACGGTAATAATCGATCTCTTCATGTTTTCATAACCCGCTGTGTTTCTATGAAACCCTAATGAAATGAATGTTGTTTTGATGATTGTTTCTCCATAACAACGACTTCCCCGTAGATTAGCATCCGTGAGACGAACCTTCATGATCGTCATCCTCGGTGCTAGGTAAGTAAAACTTGCCCCTTAGGGTTTAGGCCATGTTTTAGGCCATTTGCTTGTTGTAGGCGTAAAAGAGGCTAGGCGACGAAATGATACTCGCCTAGGCGCAAATTTAGGAACTACCTTGACAACGAAGCAAGATCCGACATTTATCATGATTGCACAAATACCATGTCATGTTTAATTTCCATAAACGGTACGCAAATTAATTGTCATGTCATTGCATTCTTTAAGTGTTTCCGTGATTGCGTAGCTTCGCTACAATACTTGTGTTTCCTGGCTCGTGTTCCAGAAGCGGGCCATGTATTGGTTGATAGCCAATGTCCGATATACTTGTTTCCGGCTAGGTGCACCCCTACGCCAAATGCTTATGAGTCGTGAACTAGAATGCGAGCTCCTGTGCGGGGCAACCCCTGGCTCATTTACTGAGCTCGTGTGCAGGGACCCTGGCTCATTTACATGTGGGTATTGGGGGTAAGAGTTAAGCGGCCAATCAACTTGGAGTCTGTCCAATCAGCAACTGCAGTGGTAAGGCGTAAACTCTGGGTTTTGGGGTAGTGTTAAGCGGCCAATCAGCGTGACTGCCAAAACATTCAGCTGTAAGGCGTAAACATCTACAAACAACTTGAAACGTGACTAGTGAAAAGATTGAGATTGTTAGTAGCTTGGCTACTCTTGACTTGTCCCGATAATTGTTCTCTTGTACTTATTGTTTCACCATGTCTTGCTTGTGCACTTATGTTATAACTGACATGTCATGCATACTATAACTGCTAGGTTGCTAGTTGCCTTACCTTCAGTTTCCTTGCCCAAGTCTTTTAGACTTGCTGACATGTGCCCCTTTACTCTTTTGGGTGACACATGTTAGATCCTGAGCCTGAGTACATTGTGGAGGACGAGGTGTTTACTGACGCCGAGCCCGAGCTTGTGTTTGACGGGGAGTACGTGGACACTGGGGACCAGTCCTAGTGTCTTCGTTGTGCTTTTCCTTTTGTCTAGACTGCTGTTTTGTTGTCAGTGCGTAGCACCTATACTTTGTTACGTTGTTCCTTTTGTTGGCCTTGTTCTGGGCCTTTAGACTCTTTCTTTTAGCCTGGTGGCTTTTCTGGATGTTGAACTTAAGTTTTCATGTTGGACAAACTATGAGACTTGAGATTTTATTTCTGTCTCTCCTTGTGTTATTATTGTTGTTCCGTTGTGGTTACAGGGACCTGCTTATGTTTTATTGACGCTTATCGGGTTTGGGGCTTCACCGCTCCACTCTCGTGCGGACCTTTTCACGTCCCGTCCCCATTTTAGGGAAGCGGGTCGTGACAATCATCTAGTCGGTCAGTGAATGAACTCAGACTGACTAACTCAAGCCCTAAATTTGGCTTCAGTTACTGTTTGCACTTAGTCTGTTCAAGCTCATTGGCCGAACGACTAGATCGTCATCTAGTCGATCAGCGCTTGAACTGTGACCGACTAAATGCAACGGGGACTGTTACGTCTTTTCGCATTCCGATCGACTTATACTTCATCTAATCGACTAAAATCATTTCTAGTCGCTTTGATTTCCTCTCCCAGCTCAAAACCCCCGATACCCCCTTCGTCTCTTCGACTTCCTCCGTCGATTCTGGCCACTTTCTGGCCATCCCCACCGTCGCCGTGCGTTGATCTCCTCCCTCGGTGAATCTCCTCCCTCTTCACTGCTCCTAGGGTTTGATTTCTGCGTATAGGGCTAGGGTTTCACTCGTTTTCAGTTCGGCTAGGGTTTGCTCTAGGGTTTCTTCGATTTGTGTCGATCTTGTTTCATTGCTCGTGTCTCATCGCGCTTATGGCGAGAACACGTATCCCGATCGTTCCCACTCGTCCGTCAACCATGATCATCGAATCACCTCCTTCGGACCCCCAGCAACCCAAACGAACTCCACCTAAACGCAGATCGAAATCCATCCATCCATCGTCGTCTTCGCCTCCTCTTAAGAAGAAGAGGACGGCGACCGCAAAGCCCCGATCTCACCCCAAGCCTAGGAAACAACCCATTTCTCTAGCTTCATTCTGTGCTCCCACTCCTCCTGATGATTCTGACACGGAATACATTCCGGAGACCGAGCATACCGCTCGGGATCCTACTGCTCCACCCTGATCTAGCACACGTCAGCCTAAGGGGAAGGCTCCGATGCCAACTGGCGGTGTCGATATTTCGCTATGTCGCGATGACCCGATGTGTCTCGGGGCTTACAACTGTATCGAACACTGTCCGCTGCTGTTGGAGCACTTCGTTCAGTTCTCCGACTTCCCAGGCCTTGCTGATCTCCTTTCGTCTAGCGGTCTTATCGATTATCTTCGGTATGACCCTAAGGCGAATCCACATCCATACACACGCCTTGTCAAGCTATTCTACGCCAATAGGGTTCGCGGTCAGTACGACGAGACCCATTCTATTGAGACTACTGTCTTGGGGACACCGATAGTCCTCACGGCATAAATCTTAGGAGATTTGATTGGTGTCTCCTCTCTGGCCTTCTTCCTTCTGATATTTCTGTCGACTATATTTCTGAGCTTGATCAGGTGATGCTCGCCGAGATCTTTCATGAGATTCCTCCTGCCATGATTGGCGTCCCATCGAAGTCCTTCAAGCCGAATGCTTGGGTGCTTAATCTTATTCTGAAGTCGTGCCTCCTTCCGAAGTACGGCTCTTCTTCCTTGCCATCCAAGCCATTCCTCAAACTCATATACGCTCTTTTCATGGGGAGCGAGATCAATTGGGCACGGATCATTTTCGACAAGATGGACTCTTTTGAATGTATTCGAAAGTCCAACAAGTCGGCCCACATTCTGTATCCGTGCCTGTTGACTCTCGTATTCCGTCACTTCCCTGTCCCTCTTCCACCTGATGATGAGCGTCCCCTCGGTCCTCCTCTGAATGCGACGGCCGTCAAGAAGTCTCTTGCGGCGCTTCTTCATGTTCAGAGGACGACCCCGTCTGCTTCAGCCTCTGCTTTAGCTGCTCCTGCTCCCTCTCCTACTCTTGCTGACCTCGCACGTTCGTTGAAACGTGTGGAGTCTCGCTGTGCTCGATCTGAGGAGATTCTTGCTCGTATCGCTTCTCATTTGGGTATTGAGATCCCTCCGTCAGTTTCTGACGAGGAGGAGTTGGATGAGGATGAGATTGAGGAGCTTGTTCATTCTGCTGCTGCTCGTGCCCCTGAGGGTACTTCTGGCATTGCTGTTTCTTCTACCGGTGATCCCGAGAGCACACCTGCTGCCACCATTCCTCTGGTGGATGCTTCGTCTGTTGCTGCTCCCGAGAGCACTTCTGTCGTGCCAGAGATCATCACTCCTGCTGACCCAGTGACCACTCCTTCTGCAGAGCCTACTGCTACTGCAGATCCTCCCGCTACCTCCTGAGCTTATTTTGAGGACTCTCCTAGTGCACATTGGATGATATATGTAGTGAGAGAGAGTTGGGTAGGATAGATGGTGGTTATGACATTTTGTGATGTATTTTGATGTATCTCTGATGATGTTTTGATATTTTTGATATGTATGTGATACTCCGATATCTGCTGTGATATGATGTTGTATTTTGTGCTTCGATCTGAGGATCGCTTTTATGTATGTTGGCGAAGTATGATTTTGATGTACTGATGTTTGATATATATATATATATATATATATATATATATATATATATATATACATCGATGTTGACATTTATTCTCTTGTGCACATTATATTCTTTTTATGTCTCTGATGTTTGATTTCGTCGCTCGACGATAATAACTTGGTTAAATAGAAATTATTTCTATGGAAACATAGAATTGTTTTCCATGCACTAAATTAACCAAGAATGTTGATATTGGAGAGTATATTCCATAACTCAATATGTTTAATTGATTTGAGTTTTGATGATTTTATTTATCGATTTTCGACTTTGGTCTCATTGACATGCTTTGATTTAATTCGTATTTTCCTTTGGTGTCATTTAGACTGTGGTCGTATTCTACGACTCCTGTGCTTTTATTTGAAGCCATTGTTGTTGTCGTTGATCTCCTCCCGCTCTTTTTGCTTATGCCAAAGGGGGAGAGATATAATAATGACGATGAGCTAAATGATAATTTAAAGCATTTTTCCAAGAATCTAATTTGATATGTTAGATTCAGGGGGAGTTAAGATATAAAAATGGATTTCATATCCGATATTTCAATAATCGATTCACATTTTATACTTTACTCGCCTGCTTGATGCTTATGATTAATATTTATTTTGGAATTAACGTGTCATCAATGCTGGGGGAGTAAGTAAATTTCATATGAATCATTATTTTTGATTATTATTTATGTTAGTTTGTCATCAGCAAAAAGGGGGAGAATGTTGAGTATTGACTCTCCGGATTTGGTTTTGGATGATGAACAAACATAAATATATCGTGAACTAACACTTTGTGAGCGCAGTTATGGATATCGTCGCCAAACTTCTATGAACATCAAAAGCGACGTCTCAAGACTTCTCAAAGCGCGTGATCGTATGCCTAAAGCATCGTTGAAGCTCAAGGACCATTATTGAAGTCATGAAGATTCGATTGAATCTTTTTAAGACGGTTCGTCAAGTTTATTTAATATCTTCTAGCTTCATTTTCGTAGAATGTTAAGCCTTGAGTAGGTCTTACGTTTTAATCTTCATTACGTTCATATCTTAGAGCTAGGATCTTAGTAGAAGTCCATACAAACTTTCCCGAAGCTTCACGCTTCGATTCGCGACTTCTTGTGCATGTTAGTTGGTTCAAGAAGAAGAACCAACCGACTAGATGGTGATCTAGTCGGTCGGTAAAGCTTCTTGGACCGACTAGTTTGCCTCCTTCAATTCTACCTCAGTTACTGTTTACCGTTAGTCAGTCAAAGAAGGTTCACCGACCGACTAGTTGTGAAACTAGTCGGTTAGGAATCCTTCTTAGACCGACTAGTTGAGCTTCTATTTTTGAGCCTGAGCTACTGTTTACAGTTAGTCGGTCAAAGCTCGACGACCGACCGACAAGTTGAGAAGCTAGTCGGTCAAAAGTTGTTCTTAAACCGACTAGCTATATTTGAATTCAGCTGCTTTGATTTCTTCCATTAGTCGGTCAACGTTGACTCACCGACCGACTAGTTGTGAAACTAGTCGGTTGGCAAGTTTTCTTGGACCGACTAGTTATTCATTCCCTGAACTTGATCTATTCACTGTTCACCTCTTAGTCGGTTCATGTTGTTTCACCGACCGACTAGTTGATGAACTAGTCGGTCAGTGATCCTTCTTTGACCAACTAGTCTGGTTCAGAATAGAGCCATTAGAGCTTTAATTGAAACGTTTTTCTCTCTCTCTCTTTCCTCTATCCTATATATACTTGGAGTGTTACATTCATTGCACTCAAGGCTGATATTAAGTGAAGTTTAGAGATCAAAAGAGAAGCATTAAATCTCATTCAAAGCTCATTCATTTCTCATCTTGAATCTCTCCCTCACTCTTCTTTCAAAAGAGAGATTCATTGATTGTGAGCCTTCCAAGCCAAGTGCTTGATCCAAGGTCACTAACAACCTCCTAGGTCTCCATCGCTGATCTTCATCTTGGAGCTAGGGTTTGGTGCCTTCATCTTCCCCAAAATCCATTTTGCCCTAATTCGTAAGTATACTCAAGGCATAGGGGTTTGTCGGTAAGAATTTCGTATTTCATTTACTTCGTTATTGTAAGTGTTTTACTCTCGGTTGTGAGAGTTTGTTTGTGATCCCGGGTTGTGGGAGTCACAATTTTTATTTGTGTATGATTTGACTTTGTAAAGGTTTTCTACAAGTATTTCATAGTGCAAATTTGAGTTAGAGGATTCTAGCTCAAGTATCCGGAGGGGATCCGGGTGTTTGAGACGTAGGATCACCGGGAACAAGTCGGGGAGACTTGGGTGGATCCGAACCCGTTAAATTGCTTGTTTGCGATTGTTTTCTTTGTTGTTATTATTTACATTTCCGCATTTTCGCATTGTTGGTAGAGTTTGCAAGATAGTTAGGAATTATCTTCTTAATTATTTTAAATTACTATTCACCCCCCTCTAGTACTTGTGCAGTAGCTTCGTAGGGCATTACAATTTCACAGCTCGTTTTCTCGCAAAACAGCTTTGAATGGAAGGGCGTTTTGGTCTTTTGGCACCAATACTCAGATCCCAATTTTACAATAATTTTTGGTAGGTATATCACACAATCAGACCCTGTAGCCCTGTACTTCTCGTCTCCATGATCGTCCTGGTATTTTCGGATTATTTTTCCGATGCCCGTAGTGGAAGTTATCCCCTAATCAATTTTCAACCGTTGATTAGCCTATAATCATTTTGAATTTCAAACTTAAATCAAATCTTAACACATCCCTCAATTCACTCCCACGTATCATGGGAATATAACTCAGCCTCTATTCACACCTCCCCTTTCCCCTATCTCAACTCTCCATATCCCTATCTCTCACTCTCTCTCCCATTTAACCAAAATCCCAAAGCTAAATATCAAAACCCTACTTCTTCAAATGGCAACACAGCCCAGCCGCATTCAGCCTCACGCAAACCCATAGCCACGCCTCCCTTGCTTCTTCTCCGGCCACCCAAGACCGCCGTACACTCACGCCGTCGGCCACCCACCGGGCCGAGCATCTTCTACTGATCCTACTTCATCTACCAACAGCCCCCTTAGACTCTCGGAGTTCACGTGCTTCGCCGTATACACGTGTTTTTAGCCGATGTCACCGTTGTCGTGAAGATCTGTTGCGTTACTCGCAACGGGAGGAGGATCGCTGTTAGCTCGCTGATTTTGCGTCACCACCTCGCTGTCCAGAGGTGCCTTGCGACGCTACCCGTGGCCGAGGAGTTCTAGATGACGCCGACGCTTCGACGTTCAGACCCGACTTCCGCTTGTTGAACGACGTCACGAGATGGGTTCCCCTAACGAGTAGTGAAACCCACACTGTAACTCATCAAAACCTAAATCAAAAATTGGTCAACGTGAACTAAAGTTAAATTCAGCATCTGTAAAATGTTGCCCACCGTAGGAAAGATCGACGAACATACTAATTTTCTGTGCACATAGGGTAGCCGTCGATCTAGACTGAACAAAATATTAAAACGTGACTTTTTGGCTGATAGGTTAACCCCGTCAAATTTAGAAACAAACCATAATAGGTTTGACCAAAAAGCACGATCTAACATCACCGTGATCCTGTTTCTGACGGACCATCGTCGACGCGATGTTTCGACGAGATGGTCTGGACAGACGACGCACTTGCCACCGCAGGCAAGTGTGTTCCCTTGCGCAGTTTTGGCCACGTTTAGGCCATTGTTTCTCTTAAACTGTAAAAAGTAATAACAAGAGAACCACAGGTGAAATGATAGAGTTTGGGACACCCCACGACAGCCTGGACTTGACGACGAAGTCAGGACACATCAACAACTGACACCTTAGGGTTATTCTGTGTGTGCGTGTGTGTGGACCCCCTAGAATCAACAACAACAACTGCCACCATAGGTTTTTTATGTGTGTGCATGTGTGTGGACCCCCTAGAATGAACAACTCTAATCCATACTCATCTTGTCATGTCATGTCATGTATTACATAAGCCTGCGGGCGAATAGGGCACTCTCCAACCTGGCGAGAGTGATCCATTGTCACGATTGGTAATGGATAAGCCTGCGGGTGAATAGGGCACTCTCCAAGTTAGGAGAGTGAACCCTTGTCACGATACATAAGCCTGTGGGCCAATATGGCACTCTCCAAGCTAGGAGAGTGAACCCTTGTCACGATACATAAGCCTGCAGGCGAATAGGGCACTCACTGAGTAAGTGAGTGATCCCTTGTCATGTCTTGTCTTGTGCACTTGGGCTGGGGTAGGGTTGAGCGTGCGTATGGGAGATGGTATGATTCCCCTCGAACCGTAAGGCATGAACCCTTCGTAACACACACTTGTCTTGTCTTGTCTTGTCACGTCTAGTCTAGTCTTGTAGCCACTAGCACACGCTATGGCTATTGCCTATCACATTTACTTTTCAGCGTTATCTTTACTTTCTTGCACATATACATATCTGCCATGTTGTTGCATCATCATCATGTAAACAACTTTCAAAATGTCAACCTTAAAATGTTATACACCTTGTAGTGGAGTCTTCTCACGTTTATTTGCAGACTTCGCCTGACGTACAACCACTTTCTCTTGGTGTTTGTACGTCAGGTACCGAGACAGGGTTAGTAGATCCGGAGCCAGTACCAAAGGACTTGGAGCAGGAGTGCAATACTGATCAGGAGTACGACCCGAGTGAGGACAAGTCTTAGAGGTTCCTCTGTTGCTGACTTTGGAGGTTCAGTCACTTCCTAAGTTGGGTGCGTAGCACCATTTTGCTTTCTGTTTTAGGTTGGGTGCGTAGAACCATTAGTTTCCTTTTCTGCGTTGTAGCCATGCTGGGCTCCTTTTTAGACTTTTGTACTCTTTGGATGTTATCTCTTATTATTAATGAATGCAACATCCTTTCTGTACTTTCTGTTGTTCCGAATTTTATAAATGCAAGAACCTGAAAATTTTGAAATGGTACTCATACATACGCTTATTGGGTCCAAGCTTCACAGCTCCGGCCCAAGCGGGCCTTAGTCACGTTTCGCTTCCGTCATTTTGGGAAGTGAGGCGTGACATAACTTCCCATCCTTTGGAGGCTGATACTGCAATTAAGGTTCTTATAGTTTCATATCTGGCAATTGGTGCAAAAGTATCTTCATAATCTTCTCCATAGACTTGAGTGAATCCTCTAGCCACAAGCTTTGCTTTTAGCTTGTTTATGGAGCATCAATGTTATATTTAGCCTTATATAACCACTTAACATCCACTGCCTTCTTTCCTTGTGGTAGCTCACACAAGCTCCATATTTTATTCTTCTCAATGGCATTAATCTCCTCTTGCATGGCTGTCATCCATTCATCTTCAGCACAAGCTTCAGTAAAATCTGCAGGTTCTATAGTAAAACAGGCAAATAGTTCATAAGTCTCCTTATAGATATCTCCCAATAATCTTGTTCTCACATTCTGATTTTCACTTGGAGAATTTGAGGAACTGTTGCTGGAACTACTACCATGTGAACTACTTGTTATAGCATCTGGACTGTCATTTGTTGCATGTGAACTGTGATTTATGGCACTTGAGCTATGATTTGTATTTTGCTAATCTGCTTCAGGCATTGCATCGACTTCCAACATGTTGTAGTCTGCCACAGTTGGTTCCTTTCCTTTCCTTTCCCATGCTGACGTTTTAATAAACTCCACATCTTTGCTAGTAATCACACTTCTTGTATTTGGATTATAAATTTTATAGGCTTTCGATTCAATGCTATAGCCTATAAATATTCCCTTCCTTCTTTTATCATCAAGCTTTCATCTTGCATTGGCAGGCTTCAACACATAAGCTTTGCAACCAAACACCTTCATGTTAGTAACTTTGGGCTTGTCTCCAATAAGTGCTTTATAAGGAGTCTTATTCTTCAAAGCTGAAGTTGGACTTTTGTTTATGACAAATATAGTTGTTGCATATGCTTCTGCCCAAAACTCAAGAGGCATCTTTTTATCCTTCATAGCATTCCTTGCTAACTCCATAATCACTCTGTTCTTCCTTTCAGCAACACCATTTTGATGAGGTGTGTAACTTGTTGTCAATTGTCTCCTTATGCCATTTTCTTTACAGAAAGCATTAAACTCTCTGTTGCAAAATTTTCAACCTCTGTCTGATCTTAGAGTGCCAATTTTGCACGCCAACTTCCCTTCAGCTTCATATTTAAACTTCTTGAATAAACCCAAGACTTGAGATTTTTCTGCAAGGAAATAAATCCAACAGTATCTACTGAAATCATCCACTACTATCATGAAGAATTTTGATCCACCAAGGGAGTTAACAGACATTGGACCACACAGGTCAGTATGAACCAATTCCAATGGTCTTAAAGCTCTCCAATTTAAATGTGAAGGGGCTTTCTTCTTCTGTTGCTTGCCTAAAATATAAGCTTCAGATTCATGCTTCCATTTAACTTGCTTTAGCGATGGCAAACCATACACTAGCTTCTTCTTAGATAATTCAATTAAGCCAGCCATATTGAAATGACTAAATCTTTTATGCAAAGTTCTAAGTCATCTTCAATTATGGTGCTTAGAAAGTTGGTATTTTTAGGAGCAGCAAACATAACAGGAAACATATTGTTATTTGTCATTTTATTCACACAAACAAGTTTCCTCTTCTTCTTATTATATATCATGCAGTGATCTTCATCAAACGTAGCACAAAGGCCATTCTTCACTAATTGACCAACACTTATCAAATTATGTTTTAGATCAGGCACATACAACAAATATTTAATTGATTTCCTCCTTTCATTAGTAAGCACAACAATATCACAATTTCCTTCTACACTAGCTTTCTTATCATTGCTGAGTCTTACATCTCTAGCATTAATAGGTTTAAAATTGATGAATAAATCTTGCTTACTTATCATGCGATTGCTGCAACCACTATCAAGATACTAAGTGAGGGAGTTGTTGACTGGAATATCATCAAATTTTGCCATGAACAAGTTATCAACTTCGTGAGCTTCTTCTTCCACATAGTTGACTTGCTCCTTTCCCCTGTTTTCTCTGCTAGCTTGCTCCTTTCCTCTGTTTTTTCTGCAATCCTTCTCATAATGTCCATACTTCTTACATTTTCAGCACTTTGGAGCTGTATTGTTTTTGAACCAACAGCTTTCAATTTTGTGGTCAGTTCTTCCACAATGAGAGTACCCTTTCATCATGCATTCTTTGGGCTTATATTTTTTCTGAACTTTTGATCTAGGCTGATACATTTGCTGTCTACCAGTTCTTTCACCTCTCCAAATACTTCTTCCTCTTATTCCTCTGAAGTTATTTGAGCCATGATATCTGACATGACCACACAAAGGGTCTGTCATTGCTAACTGGTAAACTTAATGTCACTTTTGAGTGAAAGGCTTGGTTTATTCCTTCATCATCCTTGCCTCTATTGAGTCTATCCTCATGAGTAGAAAGTGAGCCAAGTAACTCACTTGAAGTATAAACAGAGAGATCTTTTGATTCTTCAATTGCTGCTGCTACAAAATCGAATTTTCGTGTCAAGCTTCTCAACACGTTCTCAACTACCTTTGCTCAGCAAGATCTTCACCCAATGACCTCATTTGGTTAACAGTGGCTGTGATCCTTGAAAATAAGTCTTGTATAAATTCAGATGGCTTCATTTTCATATTTTCGAAATCTTTTCTCAAATTTTGAAGCTTTACAGTGATTACCTTTATAGATCCAAGGAACTCCTTCAAAATATCTCATGCTTCCTTAGATCTTGACGCATTCATGATCCTGGGAAAGATAGTCTAATCCACAGCTTGCCGAATCCAGTAGAGATCATTAGCATCCTTCTTGATCTTCTCTTTATGAGCATGTTTTGAGCTGTTGTGGCTCCATCTGCCAAATCAGCAACACCATCTTCTACATGCTTCCACGCATCCTTGGAAATGAAGAAATTTTTCATCTTGATGCTCCAATATTGGTAGTTAATCTTATTCTCTTTGTTACTCAAGATTGGAAGATAAGAAAGAGATGATTGATCAGAATCCATGGCTTACTATCAACCTGAGATGCTCTGATACCACTATGTTGGATATTGAGGCAAAGCTCAGCACCCAAAGACATGATCTTTTGAGGGGAGGATGAGAGAACAAAGAAGAATCTGTGAAAACTATAGTATGCTAGAAACTAAAATAACTGTATTCAAGTTACACTATATCTGTGTACAGACAAACACTTATGTGTGTACACAATGCACTACAAGTGTGTACATTAAACTGTGAACACAAATTTTCAGAATGAGGAAGAACGATTTTTTCATGGAACTTTTATATGGATTTCAGGCAAAGCTGAAGCTCTTCTTATTCTTCTTCTTGGATATTTTTTGATGATCTTGATCTCAGATCTCTCTCTCTCTCTCTCTCTCTCTCTCTCTCCTCTCTCTCTCTCTCTCTCTCTCTCTCTCTCTCTCTCTCTCTCTCTCTCTCTTTCTCTTTCTTTTTCTTTTTTAATTACATATACATCATTCTTTCACTTCTACATCCATACCCTATCAAGAGCTTACATCAACTAGTACAAGCATTTACTACACTAGACAAAATACATAAATCTCAACGGACATGCTTTCTCAGAGTATATAATTACTTTGCATACAACTGATCTTCTTTTCTTTAGCAGCTGAACACACTTGTTCACAACTTGGACATACTTATCTTTAAGGCTGTACACACTTGTTCACATCTTGGACATACTTAGCTTTAAGGCTGTACACACTTGTTCACAACTTGAACATACTTATAAAGCTGGCTGGACACACATATTGAGCAGCCAAACACACTTCAGTCTGAATTAACTCCAATAGAAAATGGAGGATTATGTACACACCAGACGAAGGGTGGGAGAAGTTGATCAAGTCACTAACTTAACATGTGAGACACACCATCCACATTCATTACTTGGTAAGCAATCCAGCATTCTGGTCACCACAATGTCGGTATGCATGAAATTTCAAAATCATCAAGAAAATTATATATGGTCAATGTTACATCCTTAATTGTCTATGGAGACCTTGGAAAAAGTAGATATTTGAGAGAAGGGGAAATAATCGTACAAGTTGGAACTCAAGCAAGAGTTGATGTCGTTGTCATATGGGAATTCCAACTTGGACTGCCGCATGGCAACGTTTTGATATTGCACAATTGCTTTTAGATACTAAGTATGATATGTAACATTGTATCGATTCCATAGTAGATAAGGAATGATACAATTTTGTGTTGAAAGACAATGTTATGAACATTTTCAATAAATACATTTCTTGGTTTTGGTACATTAAGCAATGTCATATATGTTTTAAATATAAGCATCATTTTGTATATTCATAATGTTACATTATAGATTGTGCTATATTGGTGAGAAAAGACTTATAAAGTTTTATAAAGAACTCTTGAGTATTTTTGATTTTAAATCATGTGCAACTTTTAAGTTTTGCCTCATAGGAAAAATGATCATGATACCCTTTGTAGGACAAGGAGAAAGAGTTGGTGAACGCTTGGGACTCATACATACTAATGATTAATATTGTCCAATGTCTACACACGCACGATGAGGATATTCCAACTTCATAGCTTTTCCTGGTGACCTTTCTAGATATAGATATGTGTTCTTCATGAAACACAAAATCTAAGGCCTTTGAAAAGTTCAAAGATTATAAGAATGAAGTAAAGAACTAGACACAAAAAAGTATTAAAATTCTTCGATCAAATCGAGGAGAAGAATACTTAAGTCTGAAACTCTTTACATACCTAAAAGGGAATGAGATTCTTTCTCAGGTTACTTCTCCCTACACACCACAACACATGTTATGTCAAAGAGCAGAAATCACTCCTATT
Source organism: Scilla litardierei (assembly GCA_030789695.1). Lineage (NCBI taxonomy): Eukaryota > Viridiplantae > Streptophyta > Magnoliopsida > Asparagales > Asparagaceae > Scilla > Scilla litardierei. The sequence continues at coordinate 48,139,953 of CM061139.1, forward strand.
AGATATGATGTGATCCATGATGAGTAATGCCGAGTTACCTCTTTCATTCTGGGTATGTACCTAAGAGATGACAATATGCATATTGAATATGGTTTCAATAAAAGTCAAGACATATGGGCATATGGGGTTGTACATCATACATAGAAAGGCACAATTCAGGTAAATTAAAGGCTAGATCCATGATGTGCAAGTTTGTAGGATATCCAAGGATTCCCAAGGATATATATTCTATAATCACAAAGATCAAAAGATTATTATCTCTAGACATGCCACCTTCTTGGAGAAGGAGTTTCTTCTTGATGACATGATTAAACATGATATAGAACTGGACGAAGTTTTAGGGACATAAACTTAATGGATCGGGAAATAAAACCAGACAGAAACACTGCTTCTACTGACACTCAGCGATTAGGAGATCTAGTAGAGAATCTCATCCACAAGAAGATACTATGGATGGCTCATTGATGGTGGAGTAAAGAATATCATCATATTAGATGATGATCATACTAGTTTCTAGGAACCCATGTATGGTGTGGACTCTACAAGATGGTTTGATGGAATGAAATCCAAAACATAATTCATGCACGTACGCTAACAAAGTACATACATTGGAGGATGTTCCTGAAGGGGTATAACGCATAGGGCATAAGTAGATCTTCAAGAAGAAGATCGATGTAGCTAGAAATGTGGATGCCTTTAAGGTAAGGTTATTGACAAAAGGATATTGTCAAGGCAAGGAAGAGATTATGAAGAGACCTTTATTCTAGTAGTCATACATAAATCCATTAGAATACTGATTGATATAGCTTCTTACCATAACTATGTGATCAGACAAATGGAGGTAAAGTCAACTTTTCTAAATGGGAATTTAGAAGAGTGTGTTTGCATGACCTAGCCAACAGGCTTCAAAGTTAGTAGGTGCATCAGAAAAATGTACACACTTCTTAAATCCTTTTATGGATTAAAGCAAGAGCTGGAACATTCAATTTGATAAGATAGTCTTAAGGTTTAACTTCATCAAAAATTAAGATGAACCATGCATATATAAGAAGGTCAATGGGAGCACTATCTCATTCTCGTATTCTACGTGGATAATATACTTTTGATTGGTAACAATATATAGATGTTGCAATCAGTCAAAGTATAGTTGTCACAAAACTTCTCCATGAAGGATTTGGATGATGATCCTATATAAGTGTCTTAAAGATATACATAGATAGATCTAAAGGTTGTTGGGATTGTCCCAGTTTAGGTACATAGACACTGTGTTAAAGTGGTTTAACATAGAAAATTCAAAGCGAGTTAATGTATATGTTTATCATGGAATGGCACTCTCCAAGGACCAGTCTCCCATAACAGTAGATGTGAAATACGCATAAGTGTGATTCCTTATACCTCATTTAATGGATCCATCATGTATTCCATGCTATGTACTAGACCTAATGTTGTTTACGCCCTTTGCATTATTGGTCTATATCAATCAAATCCAGTAGAGAAAGCATTGGATCGTCGTAAAAAATATACTTAAGCATTTAAGATGGACTAAAGATATGTTCTTGGAATATAGTAGGAGTGGTAATCTTTTAGTAGAAAGATATATTGACTCCAGTTTCCAAGGTGACATAGATGATCACCAATATGTGTCAGGATTACAAATATGTACCAGATACGTTTTCATCCTTAATGGAGGAATAATGAGTTGGAAGAGTTCTACAAAAGATACTGAGATACTGTGTCAGACTCTGAGATGGAAATTGAGTACACTATCACAAATGATGCAACAAAGGAGGTGGTTTTGACAAATAAGTTTGTTACTGAACTTGTAGAGGTTCCATCAGTTGTTGATCTAGTATCATTGTATTGTGATAATAATGTGGCACTTATTCTTCCCAAAGAACTAAAGATCTCACAAGAAAGCCAGACATATCCCGAGATAGTTACAGGTAATATGTGAAATTCAAAGATGCCATGACATTGAGATTCAAAGAGTTATCATTAAAAAATAATATATCAGATCCACTCACGAATGCCCTTTCACAAAACAGACTAGAATGTTTAGTGGATAAAATTTGTATGAGATATTGTAATAATTAGTTGTAAGTGTAAGTGAGAGATGTTGGAGGATAAGCACTTCAAAAAATTATTGTAATTATATTAAGACATCATGTTCAAACTAACAGTATGCTATTTGATATTTTTTATCTATGTGATTCTATAATGTACATTGTTGAGTATTTTGTTATGTTTATATCACATGGGTAAACTCCTTGGAGATGTGTAACAAACATTGGGATCATGATGAGATCATGATAATAAGGCCCGGTAAACTCGCATGAGCACAACTCCTACATTTTCCTGGTCGAGGGAATATTGAGAGGGACATCGATTATTCTAGAAAGACTAATGTGTGTTAATCTCTACCATCAGATGTTGGTGGCTGGTCTCATAGCCGCCCGATCTGAGGACATAGCGAGACAACGCACAAGTTCTTGTTAGAGAACAAATTTATAAAACGAATTGCAGGTATACGTTCATACGTATATCATAGTCTACATGTTAATGGAAGCACTCAGGTGATGGTGCAGTTTAGTTCTTGTGTCTAGAGATGGCTAAATGACATTGCACGTTAAAGGCTATACTTTGTCTTTTACCGTACCTCGGCTAATGTAACGGGTACGTAGGTACTCACTAGGTTTAGTTGGAAGTGTTTGAAGGGAGTGGCCATCTAGAGGGATTAGCCTCCTCTGGTATAGGAGGTTAGTGAGGAAAAGAGTCAATGATTTCATAGTAAATCCTTAGCCAGTGTAGAAGGATACACTTGTCAGAAGTAAAAAGTGGCATCCTATAGTTAACTATGAGTCATATATGGCTCAAGAATTTGAAGGTGTAGTATGGTTTGACTAATTCCGTACCATAGACATCTTAGCAAAATAGTCTCAATGAAGGGACCAGACTGTCTAGTACAATGTCACTGTCACAATGGCTCTACGGTTATAGGTGTCATTGTCTCATCAGAACTGGAAATATCGAAACGCATAATACCTCCCCCCAAGTTGAACGTGAATATCCTCCTCAATTCTACCTACAACGGACACACAATTCATAATAAAATTAACAAGCTCGTGTGCAGCTGGATTACGTGTCGCGACAGCTAATGAGCCAGAAGATCGAGCTGCGTCCAATTAGCGTTCCAATGCTGCTGCATAAAATAGATCCTCAAAGGTTGAAACTTGCATCCACCGCAAGAACTCCAATGAAGGTCCATGTAGTCCAGCAGTAAAGAAAGAAAATAGCTTGGAACCATCACACCCATGGTATGGCTCTAGCTGCAATATCACTTCGAACCTCTCTAAGGCTTGCACGAAGGACTCTCCATTAATCTGCTTGAAATTAGAGACATATAGGAAGGATTGTATAGAAGCCGGCCAGGTCATCTTTGAAAGAACAATCGTTGCTTCACCTGTACCTGATCAAGCAAAATTAATACCTAGAGAAACGAAATCAATGGCATAAGAAAGATATAAATACGAGTGATGTGGTGGCGGGGAAAAAATTCTCTTTATTTCTATATATATTCAAATGTTTAAATTTTAATTTTTCTTTTCTTTTTTAGAAGTCTAACAACCTAATTGTGATAAATAGATAATATGGCGGCACGCCTCTTTGGCAACGGTGCCAAAAACTTGATCGGCCCAGAATTAAACTCTGGACGATGTCGTCTTACCGCAAGCGCATGGTATAGCGACGAGTGGGTATCGAACATGGGGAGACGCTGCTATACTACCTATCAGTTCCTAGGTTGAGTTAGACTACGGGTTTTATTGGTGGAAATGGATTATGGAGGGTCGTAATGGTGATGGATGTTTAAGTCCTGTCATGTTATTATCACAAATATCTACTCCACAAATAAAAAATAAAACAAAGATAACATATGAGAGACATGTACTAGGGTGTCGGTATCCCTCCTACCGCTTCGGGCTAAGAAATAAGATCATACATATCTAGACATTGATTCATCCGGTAAGTCGATCATATGTTATGTTGGCTCTTTACTGGTGCCACCATTGTGGATCACCGCGTAAGCGATAAAAGGTGTAACGAAGACTAAGGTTGGTGCCACTATCATGGATCACCACACCTAGAGGATGACGTTGCAACTCTATTCAGATGTTTGGGGACTTCTCAGGACTAGTGCCACTATCGTGGATCACCATATCCATCAAATTCCCAACACCCCCGTGGGTAATCGACCACAACATAACTCTACGGACTTATCAATTTCGAGCAACATAGTAGTGGTGCCAATTTCTTGGATCACCTGAAGGGTTTTGGCGGACCCTCAGAGCTCAGATCTGTGCCCGTCCTAAGTCAGAAGGACCACAAAGGCATAAAGCACAGCGGAAAATAAAAGCATACTAGCTAAACAATTTAGCTAGGCCCCGAGAAAGCCAGAACCTAGCCCGATCTATGCCAACTTGGGGTGGATCTGACTACCCCAAGAGGGATCTATCCTACTGCGACGAAATTAAATTACACTAAAAACTTTAAAGAACATACCCAGAATCTCAACCCTGAGGCAGGCAAGATGTACCGCACCGGCTTCTTACGCTCTTCGTAGCCGAACCGCCTTGACTCGAGCCACCCGAGCCGCCTCGCACCTTCGAACTGATCCACCCGAGCCGACACCCGCCTCCGATCCAATCACTTGAAGTAGAAGGTTTTACTTGAGCGGACCCGTGTCTTAGACGTCTGGATCTGAATCTAAACCCCCCTCGTAGTCTTGCTAGGACCCAATGGGAGAATATGAAGAAGAGAGGAAGAATAGTTTAAGTCGTAGGTCAAGCTTGCTCAAAAATCCGGAGCTACTCGATCGAAGACTTGGTGCATTTTTCAACGAAAAGAGTGCACCCCTATTTATATTGGGAGGCAGCACCTCTCTTTTCGTCACGGGCAACGTTGGACAAAACAAAATGAAAGAGAAATTAATTTAGCTAATTGAGTTTAGTAAGCCTTTCACAAATGCCAACTTCAACCAATAAATTCTCCCTCATCAACGAGCTTCAGAAACGATACAAGTTATCATTTCGAAGGGCTTCGAATGGTGAACGCGTGGGAACTAACGACGATGAATTTCGACTTCGTTTGACCCCTCAAACAATTGCACAAAGATGGGCAAAAAGTCAATTTTTCTAGCCATAAAAAAGGGTTTCAAAAACCCCTAATTTAACTTAAGTTGTGGGTGCGCCAGGTAAACTTCGCGGGCGCGCCCGCCAAGGCAAATAGGCGTGCCCAAGTAGGGCGCACCTAGGGTGGGCGGGCGGCCCGATGAGCAGTGGGCGCGCCCGCTGGTTCAGCGGGCCGCGCCCGCTGGACTCAGCTGGCCGTGCCTGCTGGTTCAGCGTGCCGTGCCCTTTCTCTTTGCGGGTGGACCTGCTAGCCCAAGTGGGTCTAACCCACTCTTGCCATGGATCGTTTTTGCGTTTCCAGGCTCATTTGAGCTCTGATTTAGACGCTGTTTGAACCTGTGTTTAGACCGAGACGATCCCGTCAACCAGGTAACCTTTCCAATGCTTTGTTCCTATAAATATTGTCGTAACCAATTTACGAAATGTTTAATCTCGTTTGCATCAAATGCAACATTGTCCCCATCTACGACCTAGTCTCACAACTAGCTTATGAACTTAACTATTCCATTTCATCATATGAATTCCTCTTAACAATCTTCTTATTACTAAGACACAAATGCTACTCGGTGTGAGACCCTACATCCTGACTTTACTACAGGTTGGGGCTTGAAACCCCTGGACGACGGTCACCACGAGGAGCAGTTTTCGTCCCTGTTTCAGAATCATCATAACGTGATCGACCCATTGATAAAAATATCGTTCACTTTAACTGTGTCAATGATGAATATCGTTAGCTATAGTCCCTTCGTCAAGACTGTGTCTCTGTTGGCCTAGGGTACGTTTACTGTCAACCCCATTAGACAGCATTGGTCAGTATACAACGGTCTTTGTTGTATTCACGTTGTACATCTTACAAAATACCCTGACCGAGGATTAACACAAAGACTGTACTGAGCCTGTGACACTAACTTCCATTTAACAGAAGAGACGAATCCCATCTTAGTCATCTACTTGCCTCGAGAGCTTCAGGTGTAACCCAGCCTAAGATCTTTCAGCAGGCCTAGCCTCGAAGCTAGATCATAGGTCTAAGCGACACTGTTCACTCACAGGTTCGTACATATGACTTCAGGTCTAAAGGACCAGCTTACCTATCATCACCCTAGAGTTATTATAGACATTTTAGTTAAAGTTAACCATATATTAACTCTAAGTTGGTCGTTCAGTGAACTCATTCTCCAATGAGCACTTGTGTCTCATCTCTGACTTCACCAAGTGGAATGACTATGAGATCATCATTACCTTAAGGTAAGCTAAAGACACAGTGGTCTGTCCGATGTGCCGATATCCAGTTCTCGACACATTTATGACCACGAACCGTTTAAGACTTAAGTTTCTATTCGGTCGCTTACTACTCATAATCGAGATCTTTATCTGGATACGTAAGGACCTAACTATAAGTCTAAGGAAATTATCTAAGTATATGATTCAACAAATTCATACTTTGGATAATTGATACCATTTAATATCTTAACAAGACGTAAACTAAGGATAAATTGCCTTATGGGCATATATCCTCCTACATCTCCCACTTGCACTTAGGCTATTTATCTCGGTATCTCATACCGTTATAGTATATCAGTCACATTGGACCATCATATGTCAAACCTAAGAGTGGATTTACTAACGAGTATTTTTAATGCATTTTAATGGATTATTATTTATACATCTCTTGATCACACAAGGTTGATCCTTGGAAAATGATTTGGATCAATTTTATTTTCTTTGTATAGCTAACAATTAGCTCATACAATCTTGATGTAGGGTCTAACATTTCTATAAGTCATTCTTGGCTCATTCCAATTATTTTGTGTCAATTGTCAAGTACATAAGTGACACCTTAAGTCTTTATATATTCAATTAAATCAAAATTATTTTGACTCAATGTCTTATATAGATGATTCAAATAAGTTGAAAACCTTTTTACATAGTCCGAGAAACCGGAACTAAGTATATGAGCTAGCTGCCACTGACTTTAAGAATTATCTGGTTAGATACTTCTATTATATATCTAAATCATATTTAGAATAAATATAATAAGCATAACCAATTGAGAAGTGCTTAGATGGAACGTACTAGGGTCAGGTTAGGTTTGACGAATGAGTCATATCAAGATATGTTTAAGGAATCTTGATATTGAATTAATCATTTAACTGTCCTACTTAGTACATTTCCCTTAACTACATTTCATAATAACTCTTTAAGAATCAAATGTAGTTTAATTAAGAATTAATCTTAAAATGCGTATAATTGTGATCATACACAATTTACACGCTCCTGGAACTTATATTTAACTCTCGACTGGCTATAATATTAAGTCAGCTCTAAACAATCAAATTATTCAGAAGCTCTGCATGACAGCTCGAGAATTTATGCAACCTACTCTGATAGCCACATTCACAGAAATTTAAGCCATTCGCAACAAAACACAATTTCAAAAAGAAGCACATTTCCTTAGACATTTAAATAAAACAATGGATTCATAAAAATGAATCATAATTTGTTTATCAAAATAAACTTTGAGCGTTAAACACTCAATCATTTTTTTAACATAAGGAATGATACATTTTATTCATAAAAGAAAATAAGTATCAGTTACTGTTTCAGAGTGTTTTCTCACTACAAAAGCGTTGACCGTGGACTACCCGGTCAACGTGGTCAAGGGGCCGACTTGGGTCCCTCGGGTGCGTCGAGTCCGTGCAGACGCGACGCGAATCAGAGTTGCGGATGACGTGGAGCATGTCGGCTGGGCTGAATCTGGATCCTCGGCCGCAAGGGGGGCGAGGGGAAGCCTCGACCCGGTGTGAGACGCTCGGCCTCAGACGGTCGGATTACGAGGGATAGCTTCGGCACCTCGTGAGCAGAGGGGAAGCCTCGGCTCGGGCGGACGTGCTCAGCCTCGGACGGTCGGACGACGAGGAGTAGCCTCGGTCGTCTTGCTTGATGCGTGGTCGGCGTGGGGCGGAGGGGAAGCCTCGGCCCATGGATCTGACGTCTTCCTGCGAAGACGAGAACACTCGTCAGGGGGGCCGGACCTTGGTTCCGGCCAAATCCTCTCCGATGCCTAAGTCAGACGATGATCTGAAAGAGGAGACTCGGCGGAGACGGTTCGACTCGTGAGGAGATCGGAACGACGTCTACCGGCACGAGCGGGGGAGGAAGGAGATGAAATGGAGGAACTAGGTCGTTGATGGAGTACCTTAGGTTTTAGTTACCTGAGATGCCGTCCTTTGTCCAGTTGCCCTCCTAGCCCTTTTATAGGCCTCCCGTCGTGATTGCCCCCGACCCACGTCCCTCGTCCGCCCCCGATCGTGCCCCCTCAATCCGCCTCCCCGTCGCCGCTCCCTGCGCCATGCCAGCAACTCCCCATAACGGCCATTAAGTGGTAACAGGATTGGGGAACGGTTATCACTGGAGTGGGCGAGTGACTTGTGCGTTATCGGGGCCGGGTCGGATTGATATTCGGGGGTCCTCTATGGGGCCTCGTTGGGCGGGCCTGATCGCGCAGATGTGCTTCCGATCGGCGGTCGGGTATCCGGGCTCGTATCTTTCGGGCTTCGTTTGGTGGGCTGCGCCTTTGGGCCTATGTTGTTGGGCCTCCGCAGAATAGACTTATCAATTGCCCCCATCGGTGGGGCCGATCGGCCTTGGCCAGCTCGGTTCGACCGATGTGACTCCTGGGGTTCCGAGTGGCGCGTCAGTCGAGGCGCGGTCATAAATGAAGGTTATGATGAGGCGGATCGATTGGACTTCCCTTGGCGCTGATTTCGAAACGTCGCCGGCTCTTTGAGGCCTGCTACGCGTTCTTGTCAGGCGTTTCGAATTCGCCCCTGGGCCTTGTTTATAAGTGCCCCGGCTGCGTTGATCCTAACTTCTTCCTCGTCCTTCCCTCTGTTTCGGGCTTTCCACAAACTCGGAGTCTCCTGCCGTCTTCGTTTCCTTGCCTTCTCCCCATTAACAAAAAAGGTAACTCCTCTCCCATCTTTTTATTATGGCTGCTCTTAGGATAGGTGGTTTTGGCCAAGGGGCGAGGGATCCTCCTGAGCCCAGGCGGGGCGAGTCCCGATCTGTGGGATCTGGTTCTTCCTCTGGGAGCCGTTTCCTTCGAGATAAAGGGAAGGGGAAGCTCTTCCTAGACTATGCCGGTGATGATGTGGCGTCGGCTGCCGTGCGGCTTAATGTACCTCCGATTATCCTCCGAACGCCATCGAGGACTCCTCTTCTAGCGACCGCGAAGATCCAGGAAAGGTATCTCTGCTACCCGTACGATGTTCGAGTCCCCTTCATCGACGAGCGGATCTGCCTTCCGAGGAGCAATGAAGTCGACGTCTATGTCAAGATGTTCCACCTGGGTCTTCGTTTCCCGCTCAATCCCTTCTTCATCCAGGTCATGTAGTATCTCATGGTGCCACTTTGCCAGTTCACCCCCTGTTCGATTGCGGTACTGACGGGCTTCGTGGTGCTCTGCTATACTCGTGGTCTGGAGCCATCTCTCCCCCTTCTCTTCTACTTTTATCAGATCTAGACGGTTGGTCCAGGGTCATGGTTGCACCTCCGAGCCCGCTCGGGGAGGGAATGCCTGATCAGGCTACCCCGCTGGTCGGGGGATTGGAGCTCGGATTACGTCTTCGTGGTCTTCCTGGAGGATGCCCAGATTTTGACAGGTTGGGGCGGGTCGGTCCAGCCTTGCCTAACGCTAGCCCTCTCTGAGGCTGATCAGGCGGCCGTCGCACTGCTGTCGACCCTCCCCTTGGAGGCGAAGTCCATCTGGTCTTTGTTGGACGACATACTCCTGAAGGCCGTCTTCTGGTCTCCGGGCAGGCCGCTTTTTCAGTCCTGGATTGCCCCGTGGCTTACCCTGATTTCGGTTTCCCTTGCAGGAATGGCTGGTCGCGAGTTCACCCACGATGTCGATGAGCTGATCCGTCGTGGAGCCGCTCGGAGCTGAGGTAGTACCTCTGGAAGGGCGCCTCGGCGAACCGTTGAGGAGGAGGTGCGCCGAGCCGAGCCCTCTGTGGGCAAGGTGGTGGCTGCGCCTCCCGCCTCTTCTTCTGGCGATCTCCTCCCCGGGGGGGTCGCAAGGGCCGGATCCGTCCCTCCAGCCCAAGTGGCGGGGGGTAACGACGGGTTCGGTGCAGTCCCTCCTGCACTTGGCGTGCCCCCTCTTGTCCCCGAGGGTGGAGACGATGCGAGGCGGAAGCGTTCCCCTTCGGCACATGCCGAGCCTCACGGAGGGAAAAGGAGGAAGGAAGATGTGGATCTCTCCAGTCTGGTGTGCTCCGTGCCTCCGGCGGCGACCGCCGGGGATCTTCCGGTGGCCCTGACAACCACCCCCGTCGCAGCGTCCCCGCCTCCATTACCGGGAATCGGAACCCTGTTGGCGAGCAGCTCGGCCTCCCTCGAGGTCACCCCCGGGGGTTCGGTGTTTGTCGACCGAGCCCTGGCCCAGCAGGTTGTCGAGGGCTCCGTCCTTCCCCGGGACCGTAGTCTCCTCGAGAGGATCCCCGCCGACAAGGTGTCGGACTCCTTGGTCTGGATCCTTCAACAGGTTCGGCTATCCTGCTGTCCTTTCCTTCCCTTCACTCTCTTCTTGGCTCATGTCTCGTCTTTCAGGGTTCAACGCTTGCTGTTGAGTCGCAGCGTCGAGCCGTCCGCTTGAGGGAGCTGGAGGAGTCCTCTGTGAGGGCCCACGAGCGGGCCGGGGCGGCGGAGGTAGCTATGGTGGCGGCCCAGATGGAGTCTCGGCAACTCAAGCTACGGGTGGCCGAGCTAGAGGGACGAGTGGACGACCTCCGGGGAAAGTTGGGGGACGCTCGGCAGTCGGCCGAGGAAGCGGCGGAGTCATGTCGCCTAGAGAGGGAGGAGCTTCAAAGGGAACTGTCGGATCGGTGTCAGGTGGCGCGGTTTGCGGAGGAGGTGGAGAGGGGCATCGTCAGGACCCTGGGGGAGAGGATCTTCGAGGTTCTTAGGGAGGCCTTCGGTACGTATGAAGACCTCATCGGCCCTCGGATCGTCGAAGTCGTCCAATCTTCCTTCCGGGATTGTGCGGAGCGCATCCGGCAAGCCCCTCCGCCTGTCGATCCCCCTCGCTCCGAGCAGGGCGAGGCGCATGAGGACGTGTCCTCCCGATCCCGGGCTCCCTAGGTCGTCCTTCCCGGCCTGCCACCCTTGTTTTTATCCTCAAATTTTTTAGCATCCGCTTCGCTTTGGCCTAGCCTACTTGAAATGGATCCCTGACCTCGCAATCTCCTTCGACTTCGCTACCGGTTCCCTGCTTCGGAGCAAATAATTGCTGGTTGCAAGGATGTTCGCTTAGGCCAGCAACTTTGGGTTCTTGGTCTACAAGTTTTGCTCCGCCGGCGTTATCCTAGTCTTCGTAGGTGATGAATTTTGTTGCCCACCGAGAGCGGGTCATTTGTAAGGAGGTTTCTCCACTTCGATTTCCTGTAAATAAGACACACTTTTGTACCTCGGTTAATTGTTGGAAATGAAATTGACTTACTCGAATCCCTCGCGCATTTTGCTTAGTTGCTGCGACCTCTGCTCCTCGGCTGCTGGTGGTCGCTAATTTCCTTTCTCAGGGAGGTCGCCCCTTGCTTCCTGAGTGGGCAAGTCGGTCAGCGGGGGTGTAGCTCCTTGGCTTAGGACTGGTCGGTGTCCGAGCTGGCTGGGGGAATTGCCCCAAGATTTACGAGCGAAGGAGACTATCGGCGAGGGCAAAGCTCCTCGGCTTAGGACCGGTCGGCGTCTTTGCTGGCTGGGGGAATTTCCCCCAGACTTACGAGCGGTGGAGTCGGTCGGCGAGGGCGAAGCTCCTCGGCTTAGGACCGGTCGGCGTCCGCACTGGCTGGGGGAATTGCCCCCAGACTTACGAGCGCAGGAGTCGGTCGGCGAGGGCAAAGCTCCTTGGTTTAGGACCGGTCGCGTCTGGGCTGGCTGGGGGAATTGCCCCAGACTTACAAGCGAAGGAATCGGTCGGCGGGGGTGTAGCTCCTTGGCTTAGGACCGGTCGGCGTCCGAGCTGGCTGGGAGGATTGCCCCCCAGACTTACGAGCGAAGGAGTCGGTCGGCGAGGGCGAAGCTCCTCATCTTAGGATTGGTTTTGTCTGACCCCCCCCCCATCCGGTGAGGCGGCGGTCTTCACTCTTATGCACCCTCAGAGAAATGTTGATTCCGTCGAAGATAAAGAAAAGATAAAAGGGAATGCATTTGTACTCTTAAGGGTCCTATTGGACTAGTACATTTGGAGGAAAATGGGAAATAAAGCTAGACGGAGGGATGTAAACCTAGATAATCTCCTCCGGACTAGGCTGCGACTGGGGGGAGGGGCCAAGCCTGCTCACTCTATGATGCGAAGGGGTCCTTGGACGGTGTTGATCTTTTTCCCCTTGTCCGGCTGCATGGAGTTTCCTTCTCCGTGGGCCGGCTCGTCGGCTAAATTCCTTGCGTGCCCTCGGCTCATCAGCTTCTCAATGTCCTTCTTTAGGTGCCAGCAGTCTTCAGTGTCGTGGCCATTGTCCTTGTGGTATTTGCAGTACTTTTCCCCATTCTTCCCCCCTCTTTTTGTCTTTGGTGGGGGGCGATCGGCGCGCTCTTCCTTCTTCACTTGAGCGAGGACGGCGTCTGGGGTGGCGTCCCTCGTACCCTCTCCCCGTTGCCTGTTTCTCGCCCTCTTCTCAGTCCGGTACCCTTCAGGGTTGCGGCGCTCGCTATCGCCGCGTTTGGTCCCTCGTCTGGCCTTTCCTGCCTCAATGGCCAAGGTCTCCTCGGTCAACATGAAGCGCTCAGCCCTTGCCATGATCCCAGGGAGGTCCTTCGGGGGATCATTGTGCAGAGATTTCTTCAGGCCTCTATGGCGCAGCCCTTTCTTTAGGGCCGTTTGGACAACAAGGTCGGGAGGGCTGTTTACGTTCAGCCGTTCCGCGTTGAAGCGGAGCATAAACTGTCGGAGCGGCTCGGTCGGGCCCTGCACTATGTTAAACAAATGTTCAGCATCAGGCATTACCTGTCGCCCTGCCATGAACTGTTTGCAGAACAGCTGGGTGAGTTCCTCAAAGCTGTCGATGGAGCGGCTGGGTAGGCTGCGGTACCAGGTTCTCGCCACTCCCCTGAGGGTCGAATAGAAGCCCCTGCAGCGCAGGTCATCGTCGGCTCCTTGGAAGGACATGTCCCCCTCGTAGTCCATCACGTGGTTTCCCGGGTCTCCTATCTCGTCGTACTTCCCCATCGTCGGGATCTTGAATCGAGAGGGGACCCGCGCGTCGGTTATTCTCCGCGACAGGGGGCACCGGTCTCCGTGGATGCCTCCGGGGGTCCGACACCCACCTACCTTCGGCTCGTTCAGTGGTGGAGGGGGCACAGGCGCCGGCGGGGCTGGCTCCGCGGCCCTCGCCACACTGGGGGTCGGGCTGACCCGGCGTTCTCGGCTCCTCCGGCGGGAGCTTCCGCTTCGTCGTGATCGGTCTCTCGAGTGGTGTCGATCGCTTCTTCTGCGGTGGGGTGATCGTGGCCGACGAGACGACGCGGTCACCGATTCATCCCCCGTGCATTCGGTTTCTCTCCGGCTCCTTTCACGATATGGTGAGGAGGCACGTGATCTCGCCTGATGGGAGCCGGGCAATGTGAACTGACGCTCCGTGTTCGGTCTACGGTTCCCGTGGTCATCGACCACAGCGGACCGTAAGAGCGGGGGCGCCCCGCCCAACGATGGTCGTCGCCCAACACGTCTCCGTTGGCTGGTGCAACGCCGACGAGCTGTTGTACCGTCGCGACCAACGTCTGGATGCTCGCGTTGGTCTCTTGGGCCAGGGCGCGGAGCTGCCCCTGCGTGGCTAGTTCCGACCCGCCAGTCTCTTCGGTTGAGGGGGCGGGGTGATTGTCGTCGGGTGCGTCCTCAAGGTTGCTGTTGGGTGCGCCATTCCCCTCCTCCGGGATGGGGGGCATGTGTCTCTTTCCGTTACAGGCTCGTGCCATTGCAGGTGCCGTTTGTTTCTTCATGGGACAGTTCGTTCCCACAGACGGCGCCAGATGTTTCAGAGTGTTTTCTCACTACAAAAGCGTTGACCGTGGACTACCCGGTCAACGTGGTCAAGGGGCCGACTTGGGTCCCTCGGGTGCGTCGAGTCCGTGCAGACGCGACGCGAATCAGAGTTGCGGATGACGTGGAGCACGTCGGCTGGGCTGAATCTAGATCCTCGGTCGCAAGGGGGGCGAGGGGAAGCCTCGACCCGGTGTGAGACGCTCGGCCTCAAACGGTCGGATTACGAGGGATAGCCTCGGCGCCTCGTGAGCGGAGGGGAAGCCTCGGCCCGGGCGGACGTGCTCGGCCTCGGTCGGTCAGACGACGAGGAGTAGCCTCGGTTGTCTTGCTTGATGCATGGTCGGCGTGGGGCGGAGGAGAAGCCTCGGCCCGTGGATCTGACGTCTTCCTGCGAAGACGAGAACACTCGTCAGGGGGGCCGGACCTTGGTTCCGGCCAAATCCCCTCCGATGCCTAAGTCAGACGATGATCTGAAAGAGGAGACTCGGCGGAGACGGTTCGACTCGTGAGGAGATCGGAACGACGTCTACCGGCACGAGCGGGGGAGGAAGGAGATGAAATGGAGGAACTAGGTCGTTGATGGAGTACCTTAGGTTTTAGTTACCTGAGATGTCGTCCTTTGTCCAGTTGTCCTCCTAGCCCTTTTATAGGCCTCCCGTTGTGATTGCCCCCGACCCACGTCCCTCGTCCAACCCCGATCGTGCCCCCTCAATCCGCCTCCCCGTCGTCGCTCCCTGCGCCATGCCAGCACCTCCCCATAACGGCCATTAAGTGGTAACGGGATTGGGGGAACGGTTATCGCTGGAGTGGGCGAGTGACTTGTGCGTTATCGGGGCCGGGTCGGATCGATATTCGGGGGTCCTCTATAGGGCCTCGTTGGGCGGGCCTGATCGCGCAGATGGGCTTCCGATCGGTGGTCGGGTATCCGGGCTCGTATCTTTCGGGCTTCGTTTGGTGGGCTGCGCCTTTGGGCCTATGTTTTTGGGCCTCCGCAGAATAGACGTATCAGTTACTTATTCATCACTTCTCTTAAGTCCTCACACGGCCCCAGCAGCAATGATTGCTCAGATGCCGACCGTCCTCGGAACTTCTTCCATCCTTTGCTTCATATCAGCCACATGTATACATTACACAGATGTCTTAGTATATCATACTATGTGATAAAGCATTTATGGAAATAATTATGCTTTATTAAATTTAATTTGTTGTACCTGAGGTAGAGGCATAAGTATGCCTCTTCTTCTTTTCTGTAAGGTAAACCTTGCAGTTCCTCTTCCAATGGCCCACCTTATGGCAGTGAAAGCACTCGGATTTCGACGGGGCCCCTTTCGTCTTCTTCTTCACCTTCTTCACCTTGGCTGGTTGTGGGACCTGCCTCTTCTTACCCTTGACTTTTGGCTGGTCTGAAGAAGCAGAGCCAACAACCAATGCAGTCGGGTTCTTCTCAATTTCCTCAAACTGCCTAAGCATGTTGAGGAGACCAAGAAGATCCATTTCAATACTGTTCATAATGAAACCAGTAATGAATGGCTTGAAGGCCGGGTTTAAAGACTTAAGGATGATGTCCACGGACATCGCATTGTCCAGGACAAAACCCAACTGGGCGGCGTCTTCCAAGTACCCGATCATCTTAATGACATGATCTTGTACGGGCACTGTCTCCATCTTAGTGCCCAAGAGGTTGCTCGTGGCTTCACTCTTGGCAGCTCTAGACCGCTTGCCGTATAACTCCTCTTCATTCAGAAGCATGCTTTGAACATCCAAATGTTCGTGCTTCCTTTGCAGGTCGTTATTCATTGAAGCCAGAGTAAGGCACCTAGCCTTCTCGGCGTCACTCTGGTACTCCTTGTAGGCTTTCTTCTCCTCAGGCGTTGCATCTTCGTCCGGCTTTTCCAGGGGGTCCTCCAACAGCACGTATCCAATCCCGGCCAGAGAAAGGACTAACTTAATGATTCTAAGCCAATCCTTATAGTTTGTTCCATCAAGCACATTCTTCTCTATCATATACTTTAGACCTGAATCCATTCGGCAATTTAGTAGATGCTTAGTCAGTATATGTTCGTTGTATAGTTTCAATGGTTTTTAATAAAATTATATTCTCCCACTAAATTTATTAAAGGCATAATAATAAACAGTTTATTATACAATAACACTTGTGGGAGAGGGATCCGACTACCCTGAGTCTGATAACCTTCAGTGTGTCTCAACAAGTTGTCCACCTCTGCATTCGGTAGACGAACTCATTGTCAATTATATTAAATATGATTCCTTATCGATTTTACCCCTAGTCACTTGTGATCATGAGTGTGCTCATCTAAATCACAATGACTAGCACAGTCGGACCCTTGTTTTTGCGTCTAGCCCGACTTGCCCCGGCGCTCGGTGTATGCACGACACATCAGTTTGGGTCAGGTCTTAGACTACATCTTTGGTTAGACTTACGCCGGTGCTCGTTGTATGCAAGAGACGACGGTTTGGGTCAAGTCAAGATGTTATTAAGAAATCGGTTTCTATAAGATTTCCATGTCACAGCTTGAGTGAAGCTCAACAACCGTAACACGGGTCTTACAGTTGCCAACTCCTAAAATAAGGAGGGCTATGATTTATCTTGAATAAGATTATTATCGTATTTGACTTAGGTATAGTCGATGGACTTACACAGTCAGGATTCGACACCTTACGGTCCAGCAGACGCGGCCAGGGAATTGACTAAGCCAGGACCACTTAACCCCTAGTCTAGTTAGGGTGGTCCAGCAAACTTAGCCTAGCACATTGACTGACATCTTGATCCATTGAAGGAGGTTCATCAATTCTATGTTCGTCCATCAACTAAATAGCTTTTAATTAATACTAGTTAATCCTTATCAACTAGTGGATCCTTAAAATTCGAAATTTTTATGGATTTGTTTGATGACTTTTATTAGATCCTTATCAACTATAAGGTTCATTTTGTTCATCGTGCTACCACAATATTTATTAGGATTTAAATAAAACAATTACAACATTTTACAAAATTAGTTATTTAATGATAATCATTATTTAAACTATTTATGATAATGATTGTCAAAAAAGGGACTACCCTAATCGAGAATTAGGTTTTGATGTTATATTTGTTCATTTAAAACGTAGCATGTCATTGGTCTTTAAAAATTTATCTTATAAACTTTTAATCAATTAATGGCTATCCTAAAGGGTCCATGAATAATTTATTCATCATGTCCATTAAACATTTAACCAACTAATTTAATCACATAAATTAAAGGTTCAATAATGTGACTTATAAAGAGAACATGCAAGTTAAAATTATCTACAACATAAATAATTAAGTTGCTAATCTAAAATTTTAACATTTAAATTTAAAGATCTAAAATATTAAAGCTTGAAACATTTTTATCGCACAAAATTAGGTTTCATAAAAATTATCAAATAATTTTAAATGCAAACCTAAGCTTTATAATTAATGAAACAATTTAAGATTAAATTATCTCATAAGATAATCTTTAAACTTTATGTAACTAACAGAAATGAATTTTTTAATTCATTCTCTTGAAAAAAGATTTTCTTCATGTTACATATACTTCAAAATAATTTCAAAACATTTTTAAAATTGCTGAAATAAATTTTAAAACTTTCAGATAAAGTTAAAATCTTTCAACCTTTATGTAACTAAAAGAAATAAATTTTTTAGTATCATCTCATGAAATAAACTTTTTTCTAAATGTTACATACACTTTAAAAACTTTTAAACACTTGCTAAAATTTATTTTATCTCATAAAATAAAGAATTTTAAAACATTTAAACATAGAAGACTTATTAAATTTATCACATAAAATTTAAAACGTCGCCCAAAAATTTTCATGTTAAAAAACAATTTTTAAAACACAAAAATTTGTTTAACCAATTTTAACATAAAGTTAAAATATACGTATGTTTAAAAACAAGCAATTTAATAATTTAAAATCGCCACAAATCAAGATCTACAGGCATAACTTGTCTCTGATACCACTGAAGGATTTTGGCGGACCCTCAGAGCTCAGATCTGTGCACGTCCTAAGTCGGACGGACCACAGAGGCATAAAGCACAGCGGAAAATAAAAACATACTAGCTAAATAATTTTGCTAGGCCCTGAGAGAGCCAGAACCTAGCCCGATCTATGCCAACTTGGGGTGGATTTGACCACCCCAAGAGGGATCTATCCTACTGCGACGAAATTAAATTACACTAAAAAAACTTTAAAGAACATACTCGGAATCTTAACCCTGGGGTGGGCAAGATGTACCGCACCAGCTTCTTACGCTCCTCGTAGCCGAACGAACTTGACTCGAGCCGCCCAAGCCGCCTCGCACCTTCGAACTGATCCACCCGAGCCGACACCCGCCTCTGAGCCGATCACTTGCGGTAGAAGGTTTCACTTGAGCAGACCCGTGTCTTATACATCTGGATCTGAATCCAAACCCCCCTCATAGTCTTGCTAGGACCCGACAGGAGAATAGGAAGAAGAGAGGTAGAATAGTTTAAGTCGTAGATCTAGCTTGCTCAAAAATCCGGAGCTACTCGATCGAAGACTTGGTGAATTTTTCAGCGAAGAGAGTGCAACCGTATTTATATAGGGAGTCGGCACCTCTCTTTTCGTCACGGGCAATGTGGGACAAAACAAAATGAAAGAGAAATTAATTTAGCTAATTGAATTTTAGTAAGCCTTTCACAAAGGCCAACTTCAACCAATTAATTCTCCCTCATCATCGAGCTTCAGTAACGATACAAGTTATCATTTCGAAGGGCTTCGAATGGTAAACGCGTAGGAACTAACGGCGACGAAATCCAACTTCATTTGACCCCTCAAACAATTGCCCAAAGATGGGTAAAAAGTCAATTTTCGTATTCTTCAAAAAGGGTTTCAAAAAACCCTAATTTAACTTAAGTTGCGGGCGCGCCTGCTAAGCTTAGCGGGTGCTGATGTGTCATTATATTCCACACTTTATCTATAAGATTACACATCAAAATGATTGCCCAATTACACATTTCATACGCTTTTACGCTCATAATAGGAACTATCGTACTTTAAGAGCGTTTGGTTGCATTTCAGGGAATATCGAGCGATTTGGAGTATATTGGAGGAGAGAGTGCGTGTTTCGACACCGAGCTCCTGAGGCACCGCGTTCGGTGACTCAATGTTGTTGGGGAGCAAGGAAGGAGCAAGAGAGAAGGAGTGAAGAAGAGATGAGAAGCTGTCAGGAGCTTCAATGGAATTTTCCCAGGTGACTCGACCCAGCAGAGTATCTGTTCGGTCGAGCTGATGCACGAGCAGATGCTAAATGAACTGATACACAACCTGCTCGACCGAGTGGTTGGGCCCCGAGAGTACACACACCTGGGGCAAGCGACTCGTAGTCTTACCGCAAGCGCACAGTGTAGCGGCGAGTGGGTATCAAACTCAGGGAGGAACAAATGACAGTGTCTTCTTCCAATCACCTAGCTATTAAGAGGGTCGAGAATAATTTGGGGGTAAAATAGTCACAATCGTTCAAATGTCGATAGAAATATCAATAAAACGAAGCGCCTGGGGATAGGGAATCCCCTCTACGGACCGTATCTCATTGTTGTGATTCATAGTTTTCATCATTGCTAGACTTGAATTTTAGGTGAACTAGTCGCAACTAAATATAGAACCAAGCTCATGCTCTCGCGCTATTGCCGGTCTATAGCAAACCTTGGGTAGGGCCCAATCTCTTGCAAACCCTAACCTAAACCGCTAGCATGAAGAACGACATCATCGTTCATTCGTATCTGGAGCCCACTCTCGTGCAAACTCAAGCTACGACCTAGGTTGAGATAGTTCCTACCCGTCCAATCTCTTACAAACGGATATTGGTATAGAAACACGATTAAAAATCCTAGCTTTGGTCCAATCTCTTGCAAACCAATTCTAGAGAAGTCCAATCGTAAATCTAAATCGAATTTCTAGGGCTTCCTATCAATCAGGACCCAATCTCTTGCAAATCCCAATCGATATGAATCCCTAGCTATCCGTAATTAATCAATCCCAACCTAACCCTAATCAATTCTAGCAAGAATTTCACCAATTCATTACAATTTAGAAATATGGTCTATAGGGTTCATTCCTACGCCCTAAGACGATGACACTACTTACTAATCATCATGCAATACTTAGGAAAATCAATAATAAAATCAACACAATTCATTGCAATAAAGAAATTGTTAATAAAAATAGGGCTTTTGGTAAGAGAATAGACAAACCAATGAGAATCCAATAGCATCCAATAAGAGTAGCCTTTTAATCCCCAAAAGAAAAGATAAATTTAATGATCTAAAAAGCTCTCAAAAAGGCTGCTAAAAAGCTCTAAAAAGTCCCCTCTAACTAGGGCAAAAACTGGGTTTAAATACCCTTCAAAATCGCCCAGAAAATCGTGACCAAAATGCCCATGCGCAGCCCAGAAATCGGAACTTATGCAGTAGGTGGAATGGCTCACTCGACCGAGTGACAAACCCTGTAGATTTCCAGTAAGTCGGGGGTTTTCAGGGGTCTGTCTTCGGAGATGACTTGACCGAGGGGCATTCCATGCTCGGTCGAGTCGAACTCTCAGGTCGACTATAGATTTCCAGTAAGTTGGCCTCTTTTTGGATCGATTTTCCCGTGCCAATCGGGCGAGGGGATCTCCATACTCGGCCGAGTGGTCTATCGTCACTCGGCCGAGGGCACGCTGATATTCTTCTGTTGTGCGTGTCTGATCTGGTTGGCCGAGTAAGCTTCTTTGCTCGGCCGAGTGAGTGCTTCACTCGGCCGAGTGACATGCTGTAGGTACCCAATCTTCTTCGTTTCTCCTACTCGTCGCTCCTACGAAGTTCCTTCTTCTTTCACTCGTCTTCCATCGCTGAATGTCCCTCAAAAGAGCTGTGGGTGACACTCCGGAGTGGGTGCAAATCCTCTTGAACTCAAAATCACTCCAAATCGCTCCATATCTCCTGAAATACGACAAAAACAAGAAATAGTGAAAAGCATCTCAATATTGTCGAATAATTATGTAAAATGCGATATGAGCGATCAAAGTGGCATGCAAACATGCAGAAAAAGGGTGTAAAATATGGAGTGATCAAAATCCCCCAAGCTTGCATCTTACTCGTCCTCGAGGAAGATAAGTAAATGGTGAGCCCGATGGAAAAAATAATAAAAAAACAAAAAGGAAAGATGGAAGAGATAGAAAATAAAGAAAGGAAGCAAAGAGAGAGGTGCTAGATCATTTTCTTAGGACGTGGGTTTTGCTTACTCATGTAGCACATGCGAATGTAAAATTCACGCCAAATATTTTTATCTCGATACCATAGTATGTGGATGCATTCAAAATAGAAAACCCCAGAATATCAAAATAATATGAGAAACAGAATCATTCTATAATTAACATCGTCTGAAGCATCTAAAGCGGTAAGCATAATCATAGACCACACAATTTTCAATTGAATGCTTTCTATCTGGAGTATAAGAGATATCACACAATATTGAGCAATAAGAATAATAAAGTGTGGTTTTCATGAAATGTATGCTAAGTGTCAATTCCTGGATTTCGCCAAACTTTTAGTGATCTCACCAAGTATAGAAAATTACCTAGCTTAGGTTGTCATGCACAGTCAGGTAGTCACTCTCTCACACATCATTGGTTTCTCTCCCCCAAGCTTATCTATAAGCGTGGTGGCATGAGATAAATCAATAAATATATTCCCCATTTCTGAAGCTCCATGATAAAATAAAAACAAAAGAGGGAAGAAAAGAGAGAAAGAATGTGAGATGGGATCATGTATAAACTTCTTTTCTCTTTTCTTTTCTTTTTCTTTACATTTTTTGATATCTATATACAACTGTGATCCCAAATCAAAAGATAGAAAGATATACATATACATACATACATACATACATACATACATACATACATACATACATACATATATATATATATATATATATATATATATATATATATGCAAGGTAAGTATGAATTTGTATTGAAGATTAAATATTTACAAAGTGGTCTGATACCAAAATTCAGGGCAAAGTGACTAGAGGAGAGGACACAAGCGTCGTCACCCTAGATCAAATGGCCAAGAATCCATTCTCAAGACCACAACAACAAAGCAGAAAACAAGACACGATACAAGCTAATTGGCTGATCAAGGCATATAGAATCAACCAATACCACAAATATCCCAGTTAGCAAAGATGTCTGCAACATCAGGACATATATCTTCAGAATTGCGCATGATTATTCGAACATCCGCAGCGATGTCATCAAATAGGGCAGTCTTTGGTTTACTCTTGCTATCAAATATCCTCCTGTTGCGTTCACGCCAAAGGTACCATACCAACGAAGCAAGTACAGTTCTTGCAAGGGTACCTAGCTGGCCGGTTTTTTGAAATTTCACCATATAGAATTCTCCAACCGAAGCCAGAGTAAGCTCATCAGGTCCCAGTTGGCCAAGCTTAAGTAGTGACCTGCGCATGACATAATGGGAGTAAGGGCATTTGAAATATAGGTGTTCTACAGTTTCCGGTTCCTCCAAACACAGCTCGCAAGTAGTAGAGGAAAGGTCCATCCAGCTGTCCATGCGCATCTTAGTGGGGAGTTTGTCCTTGAAGGCACGCAATAGAGTTATTGAGAATTTTGGGGTGTGCTTGCTGTACCATACAAGGCTGTGAAAAGTGAAAGTGGGAATTTTCTCTCGCACAGTGTCCCATGCTTCCTTAAATCTAAAGGCAGCGTCATTTTTCCAAGCCCAGTAATCCGGCCCTGTAGATAATATCATATGCTGGAAATGATGTCTCAGATTTTGGATGTCGGGACATTCGATCCACCTTGCACCGTCCCAATAGTCGGATACTCGCTTTTTGCTGGCGCCATCAGGAATATTGTGTTGCAATTTTAAAGGTCCACAGGGTAACCAGTTATCATGCCAAAATAGGGTATCTTTCCCATCTCCAACCTTTCTCACAATAATTTTCTGCGAAAGGCCTCTGCATTGAAGTAGAAATTTCCAAGTACCCGATTGAGTTGCAAGTCCTTTTGCTTCATAGAAATTTGAAGAATCCTTATATTTGCCCCGCATGTACTCTGCCCAAAGCCCTCTACACCTGAGAAGTCTCCATGTAAGCTTAATACCAGCCGCATGATTGAGGTCAGCCAGCAATCTTAGTCCAATTCCCCCTTCCTCTTTAGGCCTGCAAGAGTCACGCCACGCCCAAGTTTTTGCAGGGCCCCAGATGAACTTTCTACACATAGATGTTAAGGTACGCAACACAGAATTAGGGAATTTATACACTTGTATCCAGAACATAATCATACCATAAATTACTGATTTAACCAACTCAATTCGCCCAGCAATCGAAAGAGTAGCAGAAGTCTAACCGCTCATCCGCTTTCTGCACTTATCAATAAGCCTGCAGTACATTTGAGCCTTGGGGTATTTGGGAGACAGGGGCAGTCCAAGGTAGGTAGTGATAGCATGGCCATGTCTAGCTCCAAGATAATTAGCAAGATCGCTCGGATTTTTAACTCCTTTGCTAAACATAGAAGTACTTTTGTCCCAATTAATCTGAAGACATGTAAAGTTCTGGAATTCTTCAAGAAGTATTTTAATGCCCCTGAATGATTTTTTGTTAGCACGGCAGAAAACCAACAGATCATCAGCAAAAAGCATATGTGAAATAGAACCCGTTCGCCGCATAGGCTGGATGCTCCCTTTAGTCAGGGCCTTGGCCAGAAGCAGTGTGAAGCATTCCATAATAATGACAAAAAGGTATGGAGAAAGGGGATCACCTTGCCTGAGCCCTCTGTTACCTCCAAAGTGTCCCACAGGAGATCCATTAACCATTACGGAAAAGGATGCCGTGGAAATACATTCCCTAATCCACCCAATGAACTTATGGCCAAACCCCATCTGATGCAAGATGAAATAGACAAAGTCCCTGTTAACACTGTCAAACGCCTTTCTGAGATCAAGTTTTAAACATGCTCTGGACCCCATTGGGTTGCTAAAATCTCTGATTTGCTCGTGAGCCAACAGAGCACAATCAGAAATCAATCTCCCCTGTAAGAAAGCTGATTGGTTCGGGGAGACTAGATCATGGATAAATCTCTGTAGCCTGTTGCAAATGATTTTGGTAATAACCTTGTAGATTACATTGCAACATGCAATAGGCCTGTAATCACCCAAGGAAGAAGCATTAGTGTTTTTTGGAACCAAAGTAAGGAACGTGTGATTTACCTGCCTCAACATGCAACTTGATCTGAAAAAAGATTGCACTGCTTTCACTACATCAGGGCCAATAATGTTCCAATTATGCTGGTAGAAAAAGCCATTAAACCCATCTGGGCCTGGTGCTTTGGATGCGCCAATACTGAAAATCGCTTCTTTAATTTCATCAGCACTTACCATTCTTTCAAGCCACTTGGCCGTCTCTAGTTTGATCTTCTTCTTGGGCACAAGCTTAGGAAAAACATTCCAATATGTGTTTTTATTATAAAGGGACTCATAGAAGTTTGCTGCATCAGATTTAATGTCATCATATGATTTACTATGGAGACCGTTGACATCCACCAGGTGGGTCAAGTTATTGCGACATTGCCGGGCTTTCATTGCATTGTAGAAGAAACTAGTATTTCTGTCACCAAGGTCCAACCAATCCTGTCTGCTTCTCTGACGGTACATCTCCTCTTCCTGTCCCAATAAGGTAGCAAGCTCATTTGCCAATTTACGCTCTCTTTCCTGGAGGCTACTATCAAATGGAAGAGAGCTATCACACCTAATAGCCTCCAGCTGGGTGCGGCAATTGTGGATTAAGTTATTAGCTTGATGAACTCTTGCCCAGAGCTTAAGCTCCAATTTAACTCGCCTTAGTTTACAAACCAGACGATACATACTGGAGCCACGGATTCTATGCTCCCAGGAAGAATTAATAACATCATAAAAGCCAGGCAAGCTTATCCAGTGATTAAAGAATTTAAACGGCTTCGGATCAGTGGTTACCTGAGGATGGAGATTGACAATCATGGGGGCATGATCACTGGTGTGCAGATCCAAATATGCATAGAAAGAGTCGGGGAGCTTGTTAATCCACACCTCATTGCAGAGAACCCGATCCAACTGTGCCGAAATACGCCTCAAACCCATCCGTTTATTACACCAACTTAGTCGTGAACCATTGTATTTGAGGGTCTGCAAGCGACAATCAATAATACAATTATTGAAGTCATAGACAGTGCTGGGCTCCACCCTCCGCCCTCCAATTTTCTCATTGGACGACAATATACAATTAAAATCTCCTCCTACAATCCACGGCTCATTGCACGACAATATATATATATATATATATATATATATATATATATATATATATATATATATATATATATATATATATATATATATATAGCCCACGAGAGGGTGTCCCAGTGGTAAGTCATTCCGCTCCAAAGCCAAGGGGTGCGGGGTTCGAGGCCTATGGCCGCCGTGACTTGGTAATTATTGTGGAATTTGTTGTGGAATTATTTACCCATGGGCTACATCTCCCCTCTCGGATTTACCCGGGGGCCGTTGGGGGCACGGCGGTTTCCCCCCAGTTTGCATAGTCTCGGCCGGGCTCTCGCCTTACCCTCCTAAAAAAAGCCAAAGGCAGGGGGAGGGGGTTGGGGATTTTTCTGGGTTGTCAAAAAAATCAAATATATATATATATATATATATATATATATATATATATATATATAATTTTTTTTTGATTTTGGGGGTAGTGGAGCATGAACTTTATAAAGCGGGGGAATTGCCAATATAGGATCCGCTAAAGGGAGATTCACCAATGAATAAAAATAGAGAATTAATGCTCAAGATATGTGGAGAAAGAAATAAATGTAACACTCGGTTCACTCTATAAGACGTGCACAACAACTTTAGTAGAGTAATGTAATCTACTCAGTTTGATCTCAGAAAGTAAACTAGTCCAGTTATATCACCCTAACAGTCATTCATTCAACCTAAAAGTGAGGTGTATATTTTTCATGCAATAAGAAGTGATATAAGAAAGGAAAGCAGGACTCTAGATATAAGCAATCAATGCGTGAAGCTTGGTGTGTTTTCTACGAAAAGCATACATATGAATTATCAGACTTCAGCTAATAACAGAATTTCATCCATATTCATATACGAAAAGGTGGGTTACTATCTCAATTGCGTTGCATGAAAAAGCATATGATATCTGAAATAAAAACTATGGCGTGACAAAATAGCATGCAAACAGAGATAAGCCAATAACCACGTCATCATCATCATAGAAAAGTCATCTATAGCAAAAGATGAAAGAAATAAGGATAAAAGAAAATAGAAACTACTACGAAATGCAGCACACTCAAAAAGATAAGAAAACGTGATGCATGATAAAAACCGAAAAAAGTGAGTGAAAATGGTGTAAAAACAAAGAAAAGGTGGAAAAAAAATAAAAATACAAGGTGACAAAAAGCAAAAAGTGTGAGAACTCACTCCCCCAAGCTAAAGTGCACAGTGTCCTCAATGTGCAAAGTGTGGCACACCGAGTGACGCGAAATGGGTGGGGTGGGTGAGGATGCATGCATGATGAAAATAAAAGAAAAAGAAAAAGAAAATATGCGGTGAATGTGAATGATGCATGCAGAGACCAGAATGATGCAGATAAAAGTGTCTCCAAAAAGACTCTCCCTCACTAACAAAAAGAGATAAAAAGATATGCGCAAATAGGTACCAAAATAGTATGTGGAGGAGGGGGGCAAAAATCATCAGGCTCCAAAAACAACCAGCAAAACAACAGAAATATAGAAGGCATCCAGTGTGTGCCTAAGCTGGGGGTGGTGCACCAGCACCATCCTGTGGTGGAGATGGTGGTGGAGGTGGTGGGCGTGGTAGCTACTGGGAGGGTGTCGGTGGTGGAGGCAGACGCACCAGAATCTGGTTCAGGCAAGCCTGAATACTGTAAAGGATGGCGACGCGGGTCTGCACGGTGCTGACCGTGGCGGAGAGAGCCCTAATATCCCCTCTAAGTCCACTAACAGCCCCCTCAAGAGCACGAATGCTTTGAACTAGAGTGTCGGGGGGTGGTGGAGCAGAGGGACGCACAGGTCTAACAGGGGAAGTGCGGGGCTGTCTCACGCGGGCAGTGTAGAGGATGGGTCCAGCAGGGAAGTGGGATAGTGGTGCTGTGCTCACTAAGTGATGCCTGGCCTCTGTGAGAGGCTGGGATGCAGGAAAGGTCGAAGTGGAAGCAGCAGCAGAAGTGGAAGTGAAAACAGATGACCAGGTGGTGTGAGAGGTCAGTGACGCAGACGTGGGGACAGATGTCACGATGCTCTCGGTAAAGACAGGGGCGGTGGAGATCGAAAGGTCGACGAATGGGGATTCCATGAAGGGCACGAAGGATGACTCCCCAGGTGTCGAGAACAGCAATCGAGAGAGGGTCTCCACGGCAGCGGTAAAGGAAGACTCGCCGCTCTCAAGAATGGTGGGTAGACGCTTGGGGCTCAGTGTGGTAATGGGCTCGACAGAAATAGGCACAGTGGTGGTGGTGGTGGACGACTCAGTTAAAGTGCTCCCAACACTAACAAACGTGTGGATAGAGGTGTCGGGAGGTGCAAACAGTGTAGGTATAGGCTGAGGGATCACAGGGTCGACAGGTGGTGCAGGGGGTGCCTGCTCAGCATCCTCAGGCTCAAGCACGTCGGCAGCGGGGATAAGGAGATCCATCGCTAGAATCCAGTCCCCGTGAGCCGGTCCAATATGTGTTCGAGCGGGGCTCGGGAAAACCATATAATCAGCGCTGAAGGGACCGTGCAACCACACCCAGTGCTGATGACCGTGGGGACGAAGCATCTTCATCCGGGCCATAACATCTATAGAAAGTGTGGTGGGGCCCGGAGGTCGACGCAAGTCGTCAGGTAGGTCCACGCCGGTCATAAGGGCCAAAAGGGTGATCAGACCGCCGTAACAGATAGGTGAGCGAGCGCTCACCGAAATAATGATGCGGTCCAAATACCAACTTGAAATGTCAATCTCGACGGCGGGGACCATGACGTCGCTACCCCTATCTAGAACCCTAGGGCGAGTCATCGCATAGAGCATGTAGAGCTTTGGAGTAGACATGGTCCCTGGATCGTACCTCGCGAGAAAAGTAGTCGCCATAAGGGGCTGCGCAATGCGGAGACACGGGTGGAGGATAGCTGAGGCCTTGGCCCTACTAGGGTCAAAGGCGAGTGGGGATCCTGTGATCCGGGTCCAGAAGGTGTGGGTATCGAACGACGGGGGTGAGATGTGCGTGGGAGCGTAGGCACGGTCTGGGTCAGGGACGTCGGGCCACTGGAAAAATGCTCTAAGCATGTCGAGACTGATCTTGCACTCTCGATCCATCAAATGAAAGGAGCATCCTCCAGGGATCCGGTCAATGGAACTAAGGACCTCGAGTGTCGGACGGATGTAAGTATCTGCCGACACCGACAGAAAATCACGACATCCCACATTGTCGTACAACGTGAGAAGCCCCTCAAGTACCCCTAGGCGGTCTAGGTCGGCTAGGTGTGCAAACCTAGAGGGTACTATCGAGCGATGGCAGATACGCTCGAATCTGGCACGGTGTGCGTCATTTCAAAACGTAATCCCCATCGGCCCGACGGCGGGAGCGGGTGGTGGAACGGGATCAGCAGGAAGCGACTGTGTAGGTGGTGGTGGGCTAGGTGGAGGGGAGTCCTCCCTAGCAGAAGAGGGACCATGATCATCGGTCCTCTTCCGCTTGGCAGCGGCTTCCCGTGTACGTGGCCCAGTGCGTGGCGGCATATGTGCCGCGAGATGTGCTCACCCAAATAAGTAGTGTGTCGTGCAAAATAATGGAACGAGTATACCTAAACATGCTGCGAGATCGATCAATAGTGTGTGCAAAGAGATGCCTCCTCCACGAAGCTCTGTACACATCCTAAAACTCCCCAAAGCTCCCCCAAACTCGCCTGAAATGAAAACGATAAAATCAGTGAATAATAATCAATACGTATGGGGGAGATAAGGTATAATAGATAGATATGAATATTAATTTAAATTTGGGGTGTAACAGGCATACAAATCAAGAGAAATGAGGAGAAATGGGGATTTCGGGGCGAAAAAGGGGTGATCGACGGCTGGGGGGCGGCGCCGGCGGTGGGCATCGGCGTCGTCGACGTCGGCGTCGATGGTGAGTCAGCGACGTCGATTCGGGCGAGGGAGGGTCGATCACAGCGGGCGAGGGGAGATGAAGAGACAGCGGCTCGGGTGTGATTTGGGGTTTTTGCGTTTCGAAAACCGCGTCGCTGTCGTTGCTGCTTATATTTGATTGTTACGACTTGGCTGAGTGAGAACGCCACTCAGCCGAGGGGCGTAAACTAAAAAAATTTGAAAATATTCTCGCCACTTACGACTCGGTCGAGTGTCTTTGCTTTACTCGGCTGAATGGAGAAACTCCATTCGGCCGAGTGGCTCTGCCACTCAGCAATTTTATAGAACTGGGAGGGTATCTTTTTCACTCGGCCGAGTGACAAGTCACTCGCCCGAGTGTCAATTAAGACTAAAACTTACAGAAAGTGACAGAGAGTTGGTCTACAGAAACTTTCCTGATTGGTGCTCTACTTGGCCGAGTGGAGTCTTTGTTCGGTCGAGTGGCAGATGCTACTTGGCCGAGTGACATGTCGTTTTCTGCAACGGCTCTCCGTTTTCGCTCCAGTCTCTGTTTTTCTTCCTACAGTCAGTTTCTTCCTCCTCCTAAGGCCTGAGTGCATTTCTGGAGCGCTCTCCCTTGCCTCGGTCATCCTCCATATGAGTGATCTCTCTTTCTCCATCTCCTGTCATGAAAATTAGGACCCGTTGTCATGATTTTCATAGACACTCGACTCTAAACACTAATAAAAATCTAAACCAAAAATGAAAATCAAATAAAAACAATGCAAAAACCGTCGGGTTGCCTCCCGACAAGCGCTTGTTTAAGGTCATGAGCTCGACCCCTTTAGATATTCGTTTAGCTCGTGATGTTGGGCGCATACGAGATACGCCCGTCAAATTTGCCAGGAAGGCCACTTGGATTTGGTTCGTGATAATCATTGGTCTTCCTCGGTGCCCCCCCTCATCATGGGTAATGTTGGGGGATAAGTCCCCCAAGCTAGAGCTCGTTCATATCTTCTTCTTGGCCGGTGACACCGATCTTCTATTTGGTGGAGCTTTCTTTGGATTCTTGGCCGTCGAGAGCTTGCAAAGTTCCCGTATTCTTGCAACATCAGCGTTGCCTTCATCATCGGCCGTGGAGCTATCTGGAGGGTCCTCCAACTTCTCTTCTTCGCTAGAAGGTTGGCTTTCCTCAAATCCATCGTCATGGAGGGCGCCAATAGAGTGGGGAATAGCTTCTTCAATCACATCATCAAGGTGGTAAGAAAGATCGTGGGGACGTCTCTTGAGTAGATATACGCGATTCACTTAACCGGAGGGGACTCCTTCAGAATAATGCTTGAGCCTTTGTCCATTCACCTTGAATGTGGCTCCGTCTTTCCCTTCCAATTCAAAAGCTCCCCCTAGTTGTATGTGCTTAATGGTGAATGGTCCGGACCATCGCGATCTCAATTTTCTGGAAAAGAGTCAGAGCCGGGAATTGAATAGGAGGACTTTATCTCCGACCTTGAAATCTGTAACGGTGATGCGTGCGTCGTGGAGGATTCTAGTCCTTTCCTTATAAATCCTTGAGCTATCATAAGCATCACGACTAATCTCATCAAGCTCGTTAATGTCTAAGAGTCGCCTCACCGCCGCACTCTTGTAGTCATAATTGAATGTCTTAATAGCCCAATATGCGCGGTGCTCCAACTCTACCGGCAAGTGACAAGCTTTTCCATAGACAAGTCGATACGGTGTGGTGCCAATAGGAGTGCAAAAGGCCGTACGATAAGCACATAGTGCATCGTTCAATTTCATTGACCAATCTTTTCTAGATCTATCTACGGTCTTTTCTAGAATTTGCTTGATTTCTCGGTTTGACACCTCCACCTGGCCACTCGTCTGAGGGTGGTATGCCATGCCAACCCAATGATTCACCCCATACTTTTTCAACATGGCTTCAAATTTGTTTTCTATAAAGTGTCTCCCCCCATCGCTTATCAAAGTACAGGGCACCCCAAAGCGTGGGAAGATGTTTTGCTTGAAAATTTTTGAAACCACCCTTGCATCATTGGTGGGGGTGGCAATGGCTTCTACCCATTTGGAGACATAATCCAAGGCCAATAAGATGTACTTGTTACCCTTGCTTGTAGGAAAGGGCCACATGAAGTCCACTCCCCAATAGTCAAATAGCTCAATTTCTGGGATGGGCCTCATTGGCATCTCGTTTCGCCTTGATATATTTCCGGTCCGTTGGCATCTATCACATCCCTTGACGACGTCATGCGTATCCTTGAATATGGTTGGCCAAAAGAATCCGCATTGCAATACCTTAGCGGTGGTCTTAGAGGCCGCATGATGTCCCCCGCATGGCATACTATGGCAATGCAAAATGATCGATGTGGCCTCCTCCTTGGAAACACACATCCGTATAACTCCGTCCTTGCATATCTTGAAGAGATATGGATCCTCCCAGAAATAGCTTCGGACTTCGTGCATAAATCTTCTCTTTTGTTGTGTGGGCATTCCGCATGGTTTTATCCCACAAGACAAATAGTTAACGAAATCCGCATACCAAGGTACCTCTCCGGGTCTTATGGGAAATAGCCTCTCATCGGCAAAAGTGTCATCGATAGGTAAGCTTTCATCCTCCTTTTCATGAACAAGCCTAGACAAGTGGTCCGCCACAACATTGTCCGTGCCCATTTTGTCTCTAATCTCCAAGTCAAATTCTTGCAACAAAAGTATCCATCTTATTAATCTAGGCTTGGCCTCCTTTTTGCTTAGAAGATACTTCAATGCCGCATGGTCGGTATGGACAATTACTTTGGATCCAAGGAGGTAGGAACGAAACTTCTCGATGGAGTAGACAACCGCTAAAGCTCTTTCTCGGTGGTGGTATAATTTTTTTGCGCATCGTCCAATGTTTTGCTAGCATAGAATATAGCATGAAGCTTTTTGTCTTTTCTCTATCCTAGCACCGCTCCAATGACTTGGTCACTTGCATCACACATGAGCTCAAAGGGGAGACTCCAATCGGGCGGTTGTATAATGGGGGTGAAAATGAGCGCTTCCTTCAACGTATTAAATGCTTGCAAGCACTCTCCTGAAAAGACAAAGGGGGAATCTTTAGCAAGTAAGGAAGTAAGGGGTCGGGTGATTAGGGCAAAGTCCTTGATAAAGCGGAGGTAAAACCTCGCATGACCAAGGAACCCTCTAATGCCCTTTACATTAATAGGAGGAGGGAGTTTTTCGATTACCTCAACTTTCGACTTATCGACCTCGATTCCCCTAGAAGACACAAGATGCCCAAGTACTATCCCCTCGGAGACCATAAAATGACATTTTTCCCAATTAAGAGTGAGGTTATTTTGTTGGCATCGTTTGAGGACTTTAGTAAGATTAGCCAAATAAGAATCAAACTCACTCCCATACACGGAAAAATCATCCATGAAGGCTTCCATAATGTTTTCAATATAATCAGAAAAGATTGATTTCATGCACCTTTGAAATGTGGCAGGAGTGTTGCAAAGTCCAAAGGGCATTCTACGATAGGCATAAGTACCATATGGGCATGTGAATGTGGTCTTTTCTTGGTCATCTTCATGCAAGGGGATTTGAAAGAATCCAGAATACCCATCCAAATAACAAAAGTATTTATGTTTAGCAAGGCGCTCAAGCATCTGATCTATGAAGGGCAATGGGTAATGGTCTTTTCTTGTGACTTTATTTAACTTCCTATAATCAATACACATTCACCATCCCGTGACAGTGCTTGTAGAAATAGGTTCTCCCTTTTCGTTTTTTACAACGGTCATCCCCCCTTTTTTCGGGACGACGTGAACGGGGCTAACCCACCGGTTGTCAGAGATATGATAGATAATTCCGGCTTCAAGTAATTTAAGAATCTCTTTCTTAACCACCTCCTTCATGTTAGGGTTGAACCGCCTTTGAGGCCCTATGGAGGTGGCTTCAGTGTTTTCCAAGTGGATTCTATGCGTGCATAGCCTAGGGCTTATTCCCTTAAGATAAGAGATGGTGTATCCAAGTACATCCTTGTGACTCCTAAGGACATCTAGGAGTCTTTCTAGTTGATCATGGTTGAGGTGGGCATTAACAATGACCGGATAGGTCAATTTATTACCTAAGAAAGCGTATCTTAGATTCGGTGGTAACTGTTTAAGCTCTACCTCAGGTGGCGTTGTACCCTCCACTTCCTCTCCTTGTGAGAGCTTGACCTCTTCTGCGACATCTGGGTTTAGTTCCTGCTCTTTGAGTGGGCTTCTCCATGCAGACTCAGATTCACTTCTCGGTGAGGACGGTGCATCAGAATAGACGCTGCACAACTCCACGCAGGCATCTGTGGGATCACCATTGTGCTTCGACCCAAACCTGAGATCAAGAGATGCGTCAGTAGGTTCATAAATATAAGAGTGAGGGTTGTAGAGTGTACTTCCCTGAATCTTGGCATTCCCAATGGATTCCTTGGAAGAGTAGTACTCTTCGACGCACACACCACCATATTCAAAATATAACTTACCATCCCTCACATCAACTCTGATGTTGCCCTCGATAGTCCCTTCCGGGGAGATTTGATCCATCACAAAAATGGCAAATTGTTGCTCAATGGGGTCCTCGATATCAACGGCGAATGCCCCCGTGGCATGAACCTCATCAACAAGTTCATTAAGAAGGTTCGCGAAGGAATCATCGTCCACCGGGCTAGACTCAGTCTTCAACATTGCGTCCCCCAGGTTCCTGTCAAGATCTCTTGGAGAATTTCGGGAGAGCAAGTAAATTAAACAGCAAAAAGAGTCAAAAAGGAAAAATATAGAAAGAAAGATAGATATATGGTAAGAGATAACCGGGTGATCAAAATCAAAACCCATCAAATGCACCTCCCCGGCAACGGCGACAAAAACTTGGTCGGGCCCTGGGAGTATACACACACGGGTCAAGCGACTCGTAGTCTTACCGCAAGCGCATGGTGTAGCGGCGAGCGGGTATCGAACTCAGGGAGGAACAAATGACAGTGTCTTCTTCCAATCACCTATCTATCAAGAGGGTCGAGAAAAATTTGGTTTAAAATAGTCACAATCGTTCAAATGTCGATAGAAATATCAATAAAACGAAGCGCCTAGGGATAGGGAATCCCCGCTACGGACCATATCTCATCGTTATGATTCATAGGTTTCATCATTGCTAGACTTGAATTTTAGGTGAACTAGTCGTAACTAAATGTAGAACCAAGCTCACGCTCTCGCGCTATTGCCGGTCTATAGCAAACCTTGGGTAAGGCCCAATCTCTTGCAAACCCTAACCTAAGCCGCTAGCGTGAAGAACGACATCATCGTTCATTCGTATCTCGAGCACACTCTCGTGCAAACTCGAGCTACGACCTATGTTGAGATAGTTCCTACCCATCCAATCTCTTGCAAACGGATATTGGTATAGAAACACGATTAAAAATCCTAGCTTTGGTCCAATCTCTTGCAAACCAATTCAAGGGAAGTCCAATCGTAAATCTAAATCGAATTTCTAGGGCTTCCTATCAATTGGGACCCAATCTCTTGCAAATCCCAATTGATATGAATCCCTAGCTATCCGTAATTAATCAATCCCAACCTAACCCTAATCAATTCTAGCAAGAATTTCACCAATTCATCACAATTTAGAAATAGGGTCTATAGGGTTCATCCCTACGCCCTAAGACGATGGCACTACTTACTAATCATCATGCAGTACTTAGGAAAATCAATAATAAAATCAACACAATTCATTGCAATAGAGAAATTGTTAATAAAAATAGGGTTTTGGTAAGAGAATAGACAAACCAATGAGAATCCAATAGCATCCAACAAGAGTAGCCTTTTAATCCCCAAAAGAAAAGATAAATCTAATGATCTAAAAAGCTCTCAAAAAGGCTGCCAAAAAGCTCTAAAAAGTCCCCTCTAACTAGGGCAAACACTGGGTTTAAATACCCTTCAAAATCGCCCAGAAAATCGTAACCAAAATGCCCCTGCGCAGCCCAGAAATCGTAACTTACGCAACAGGCGGAACAGCTCACTCGGCCGAGTGAAAAATGTCACTCGGCCGAGTGAAAAACCCTGTAGATTTCTAGTAAGTTGGGGGTTTTCGGGGGCCTGTCTTCGGAGATGACTCGTCCGAGTGTCTTTACTCACTCGACTGAGGGGCATTCCATGCTCGGTCGAGTCGGAACTCTCAGGTCGACTGTAGATTTCCAGTAAGTCGGCCTCTTTTTGGATGGATTTTCCCGTGCCACTCGGGCGAGGGGATCTCCATACTCGGCCGAGTGGTCTATCGTCACTCGACCGAGGGCACGCTGATATTCTTTTGTTGTGCGTGTACGGTCTGGTCGACCGAGCGAGCTTCTTTGCTCGGCCGAGTGAGTGCTTCACTCGGCCGAGTGACATGCTATAGATGCCCAATCTTCTTCGTTTCTCCTCCTTGTCGCTCCTACAAAGTTCCTTCTTCTTCCACTCGTCTTCCATCGCTGAATGGCCCTCAAAAGAGCTATGGGTGACACTCTAGAGTGGGTGCAAATCATCTTGAACTCAAAATCACTCCAAATTGCTCCATATCTCCTGAAATACGAAAAAAACAAGAAATAGTGAAAAGCATCACAATATTGTCAAATAATCGTGGAAAATGCGATATGAGCGATCAAAGTGGCATGCAAACATGTAGAAAAAGGGTGTAAAATATGGAGTGATCACCGAGCAGTATGGTGTTCGGTCGAGCAGCTTACATCTTCGATGCTCCATCATCACTATGCTGCTCGACCGAGCAGACTTATGCAACCGAGCAGTGCGGTGACTCGACCGATGAAGGCCGACTCAGGTCGAGTAGACAGTACGACATTTTCTTTGAAGGAGCGATCGACTGACATACTCGGTCGAGCAGCCGATCGAGCAAGCTCCTACTCGACCGAGCAAGGAATACTTAGGCCGAGTAGACAGAACGACATCTTTGTGAGAAGCTTGATCCATAGACAAACTTGACCTAGCAGTTACATACTCGACCGAGCAGAGTGACAACTCGACCGAGCAGGCCTTACTTGGCCCGAGCGAGCAGAGCGCGGTTTTGGACGACGTATCCAAATTTTCTGACGACTCGACCGAGCAGCTTCCTGCTTGGACCAAGTCACCGTGGGCCCAGGGCATAAGTTGATGCATCCAGATTATGATTTGGGGAGGGTTTTCGAAGGGGTATAGAGATGACTGGCAGCCGTCACTTTAAGGGGGTTCTTTGGTCAAGGTTTTTGAATTAGGTTTAGAGAGGAGTTTTTAGATCTTTTGGAGTGTTTTTTGGAGACAATCTTTTGGGGAGTTAAGTTACGCCATAGGCCCCTCCTTTGTAAGAAGATAAGTACGTTTTCTATCGGTAATTCTATTGTTATTTCTTAGTGATTTGTTGTTGTTTATCTCTCTCTGATATATGCAATGAAGCTTTCGTGCGTTCTACTATCTATTGCTATGCTTGAGTAATCTTTTCTAGGGCTAAGGGATTAGCCCTAGGATTTTAGGATTTAGATGTAAAGTTGGAATTTTTATGATGCGTTGGATATAAAAGGGGTTGTATTTTGGTTGATCTAGCAAGATCCCTAAGAGAACTCGTACTGAGATCGTGCCCATGGTCGGTGGAATCGATTAGCTTAAGGAGTATCCTACGGATTTAATTAGTGAGTTAGTGTATTCAACCAAGGCTCGTGACCATGCCCAGCTCGTGCCTTGAGGAGATCCATCGACGAACTATATCACTATATTGACAACTACCACCATTGCGTCAATGAGAGCCACCAAAATACATCGAAGCTCTAACCCACGAGAGTGGTGCGAGTTGAGAGCGGTCGAACCATGAGAGTGGTGAGAACTTTATAGATCCTTAATGCATGTACCGTATGCATCTATCGTGTGAGCGGGGTAAATACGGTATGTTAGATTCATGATGCCTAAACACATGAATTCACTTCATAGATGCTACAACCCCCAATTAAACCAATGCAACGTAGAAGTCTCAACTGAGCATCGACGTCCGACAGTCCTAGCGGCGAGTCCTAAAACCCTAATATTTTCTATTTTATTTCTTTCTTTCTTTGCGTGGAATCCCCTATTTGCGACGTTGAGTGACACAACCTTCGCATCCATCACCATTACGACCCTCCATACTCCACATCCACTAATAAACCCGCGAGTCTAACTCAACCTAGGAGTAGATAGGTAGTATAGCAGCGCTTCCCCGTGTGCGATACCCGCTTGCTACTATACCGTGTTCTTGCGGTAAACAACATCGTTTCGAAAGTTGATTCCGGGCCGGTCAAGTTTATGTCGCCGTTGCCGGGGAGGCGTTCCGCCATATTTCCTAGTTATCACGATTAGGTTGTTAGACTTCGAAGAATTTTTTTTTATAAAAAGCAACAAAAAGAGAAATTTTTCCCCGCCACCTGCTTTATCATTATTTCTATCTTCTTGTTCCACTAATATTTTTCTCACTGTATTTGTCTTTGTTGATCAGGTGTTATGGCCGAGATGGCTGAGATTATATGGACCACAGATTTTTATGCGTACCTTGATAGGATTCTTGCACGACAGGCTGAGGACCTTGATGCTTCAACCTGTGAGGAGACAACGGTCCTAGAGTTTTCGCAGCCACATCATCCTTCCACTGACGTCAAGGACTACCCCATAGAGCTTATTGCTCCCATTCAGGGAGAATCTTTTACTCCCTCGACCTTTTCTTTTGATTCCCCTCAATAACTCTAGGGTGATGATAGGTAAGCTGGTCCTTAAGACCTGAAGTCATCTGTATGAACCTGTGAGTGAACAGTGTAGCTTAGACCTATGATCTAGCTTCGAGGCTATGCCTGCTGAAAGATCTTAGGTTGGGTTGCACCAGAAGCTCTCGAGGTGACTAGATGACTAAGATGGGATTCGTCACTTCCGTTAAAGGGAAGTTAGTGTCACAGGCTCAGTACGGTCTTTGTGTTAATCCTCGGCTGGGGTACGTTGTAACAAGTACAACGTAAATACAACTAAGACCGCCTTATACTGACCAATGTTGTCTAATAGGGTTGACAGTAAACCATACCATAGGCCAA
The DNA here is from genome assembly GCA_030789695.1 of Scilla litardierei. Taxonomy (NCBI): domain Eukaryota; kingdom Viridiplantae; phylum Streptophyta; class Magnoliopsida; order Asparagales; family Asparagaceae; genus Scilla; species Scilla litardierei. The sequence goes on from CM061139.1 coordinate 48,178,479, forward strand.
CAGGGACACAATATTGACGAAGGGACTAGCTAACGGCATTCATCACTGACACAGCCAATGTAAACCTAACGATGCTTTTGTCAATGGGTCGATCACGTTATGATGATTCTGAAACAAGGGCGACAACTACTACTCGTAGTGACTGTCGCCTAGGGGTTTCGAGCCTCAACTTGTAGTAAGGTCAGGCTGTAGGGTCTCACACCGAGTAGCATTCGTGTCTTAGTAATAGGAAGTTTAATTCATAGAAATTCATTTGAAGAAATTGAATAGTTGATATTCACAAAGCTAGTTGTGAAAATAAGTCGTACAAGCAATAGGGACAATGTTGCAAACAAATATTAAACGTGTCGTAAATTCATTACGACAAATTTAGTTGGAACAAATATATTGGAAAGGGTTACCTGGCTGACATGATCGTCCCGGTCTAAACACAGGTTCAAACCGCGTCCAAATCGGAGCTCAAACGAGCCCCGAAACACAAAAACAGTCCAAGGCAAAGTGGGTTAGACCCATTGGGCTAACAAGGCCATCCGCAAGGGCAAACGGGCGTGGCCCGCTGGCTGCAATGGGCTCGGCCCACTGCACAGTGGGCGCACGTCCGATGTAGCACGGCCCGCCCCCTCTTGCCTTAGGCAGGCGCGCCCACTAAGCCTAGCGGGCGCACCCGCAACTTAAGTGATTGTAGGGTTTTTTGAAACCCCTAATGACGGCTACGAAAGTTGATATTTTTCCCAACTTTGGGCAATTGTTTGAGGGGTCAAACGAAGTCAAAATTCGTCGTCGTTCATTCCTACGCGTTCACCATTCGAAGCCCTTCGAATTGATAGCTTGTTTGGTGTCTAAAGTTTAATGGATAAGGAAAATTAATTCATTGAAGTTGGCATTTATGAAATGCTTACTAAAACTTCAATTAAAGCTTAATTAGCTAACTTAATTTCTCCTAGATTTGTTTTAGTCCCACATTGCTCACAACGAAAGTAGTAGTGCTGACTCCCTATATAAATAGGGGTGCACTCTCTTCGTTGAAAAATGCACCAAGTCCTCGATCGAGTAGCTCCGGATTTTTGAGATAGCTCGATCTACGACTAAACTATTCTCTCTCTTCTTCCTATTCTCCGGACTAGTCCTAGCAAGACTACGAAGGGGGTTTGGATTCAGATCCAGACGTCTAAGACGCGGGTCTACTCAAGTGAAACTTTCTACCACATGTGATCGGCTTGGAGGCAGGAGTCGGCTCGGGCAGATCGGTTCGAAGGTGCGAGGCGGCTCGGGTGGATCAAGTCCAGGCGGTTCGGCTACGAGGTGCGTCAGAAGACGGTGCGGTACATCTTGCCCTCCCCAGGGTCGAGATTCCAGGTATGTAGTTAAGCAATTTTAGTGTAGATTTAATTTTGTCACTGTAGAATAGATCCCTCTTAGGGTTGTCAGATCCACCCCAAGTTGGCATAGATCGGGATAGATTCTGGCTCCCTCAGGGCATAGCTAAATTGTATAGCTAGATAGTTTTTATTTTTCGCTGCGCTTTATGCCCCTATGGTCCGTCCGACTTAGGACGGACACAGATCCGAGCTCTGAGGGTCCGCCTAAACCCCAACAAGCTTTTGGTTGGAGAGTCTTGGTTCCATCCACACTTGAAACCCCACCACTCTTTTTATTTTTCTTCTTGTTATTTTATTATTATTTTTCTCTTTTTGCAAACGAGTTCCACGATTTTCTTGATTGCTTCTTCTCTGTGTGCTACCTTCCCTCCTCAGATTACCATTATTCGAACTTCTTACATTCGGGGAACTACAATGTGTCGGCAAAGCTTCCTTGCCCATGAACCATACAGGAGGGAGCATCCTCAATACGCCTTAGACAGGATGTTGGATTATGTGAGATCTACCGGCTCTTTAGTCGTCAAGGCTATTCACGAGGCCGAATTTGAAGTCCTAAACGACATCGCGGAGCGAGTACACTTGGGTGCTCTCAAATACGACATGTACGTTAGTGTCGAAGGGAACACACTCTCATTATGAGTCAGGGATATCCCACAAGCCAACTCCTATGATACACTTAACGAGGTATCCCTTCTAACTGCTTTGAATAACATTATGGATCATGCCAAGTGCACCGGGCTAGTATTCATCTCGACAGCAGATCCATTCACACCGCATCTTTCAGAGTTCATCTCGAAATATTACACTGACGCCAACAATGTTTCGGAAGGGATCCACATACGAATTGATACTCATGGCATGTATTTCTTCCCCGTCGATGTCCCATTCGAATAGATATTTGCATGAGTTGTCTCAGAGGGACGAATAAACCCCAGATATATAAGTCCCCCAGAGACCGACGACTTCCAAGAAGATGATTCGACCATAGTACCTTACGGGATTCAGAACAATTTCCAAAGAGGTGCATGGTCAGACGACGACATCTCCCTTGTTGACAAGCAAGCCGTGGGGATCCTAAGAAATGCTAAGCCCAGGAATCAGAACCTGAATATATCTTTTATGAGACACACTCATCATCCAGCTCAATCTCAAGCTATGACATGGCATCGGATGGCTCTGTTCCAGACGAACCGGCACCTGGGGAAGAAGCATTCCAGTCGTAGGCGAGCACGGCAGGGGGTACAATTCACCCTCAAGGTAGAACTTAAACCCATTCCTGCCAACCTTAAATATGCATTTCTGGGTGATAATTATATGTATCCCATTATAGTTAATGCTTCCCTCACCAAACCCCAACTCGAGGATCTTTTAAAGGTTCTCAAGGAGCATAGAGATGTTATAGGATATAGTATCCCCGATCTGAAAGGTATTAGCCATGGGCTATATGAGCATAGGATCCACCTCGAAGATAGCAACACAACCTCTATAGAACATCAAAGACGCTTAAACCCTAACATGAAGGAGGTTGTTAAGAAAGAGGTCTTGAAACTTCTCGAAGCTGACATTATCTACCCCATCTCTGATAGCAAGTGGGTCAATCTTGTCCAAGTCGTGCCTAAGAAGGGAGGCATGACCATCATAAGAAATGAAAAAAATGAATTGATACCAACTAGGACCGTCACAGGCTGGCAGATGTGTATAGACTATATAAAACTTAACAAAGCCACACGAAAGGACCACTTCCCCCTTCCATTCATTGACTAGATGCTTGAGCGTCTTGCCAAGCACAATTATTTCTGTTATCTTGACGGATATTCGGGGTTTTTCCAAATCCTGTTACTTAGGGAGGACAATGAGAAGATGACTTTCACATGCCCGTATGGCACCTTCGCATACCGAAGGACGCCTTTCGGTTTATCTAATGCACCTGCAACCTTTCAAAAGTGCTTGACCTCTATCTTCTCGAATTTTATCGAAGATATTATGGAGGTCTTCTGGATGAATTCTCAGTGTACGGCACTGGGTTTGATTCTTGCCTAGTGAATCGGGTCAAGGTACTAGAGCGATGCTGTGAGAACAACCTCACTCTGAACTGGGAAAAGTGCCATTTTATGGTAACTGAGGGAGTTGTCTTAGGACATGTCATTTCCTCCAAGGGGATACAAGTCGATAAGGCTAAAATCGAAGTTATTAAGGAACTTTCCCCCACCGACCAATCTTAAGGGAATCCGTGGTTTTCTTGGGCATGCTGGATTCTACCACCGTTTTATTAAAGATTTTTCTAAAATTGCATGCCCCCTCACTGAATTACTTGCAAAGGACATGCCATTTTATTTTTCTGACGCGTATTTTGGAGATTTTGACAGATTAAAAGAGGCTCTTATTTCCGATCCAGTTATTCAGCCACCAGATTGGAATTTGCCATTTGAGTTGATGTGTGATGCGAGTGATCAGGCAGTGGGGGTTGTGTTAGGCCAGTAGAAAGATGGGAAGCTGCATGTCATCTATTATGCTAGCAAAACATTGGATGAGGCCCAGAGAAATTACACCACCACTGAAAACGAGTTGCTAGCGGTGGTGTACTCTATTGAGAAATTCCGGCAGTATCTCCTTGTGTCAAAATTCATAATTCACATGGACCACGCCACCTTAAAATACATGTTGAGCAAGAAGGAAGCCAAACCACGATTTATAAGGTGGATACTTCTTCTTCAGGAGTTGACGTGGAGATTAAGGACACGAAGGTCGCGAAGAATGTGGTGGCAGATCATTTATTCCGGGTCACTCGTGGGGACAAAGACGATAGTTTACCCATTGATGGGTCCTTCGCTGTAGAGCAGCTGTTTGCAACAGATTCTGCCGACACACCAAGGTACGTCGACATAGTAAATTTTTTGGTGAGTGGGATCTTTCCCCATGGATTGGTCACTTATCAGAGAAGGAAGTTTTTGAGTGACTCCAGACATTACTTCATGGATGATCCGCATCTCTAGAAATCATGCCCAAATGGAATCATTAGGCGGTGCATCCCCAATGAAGAGACCGCTTCTATCATCTCTCATTGCCATGACCAACAATGTGGGGGCCACACAGCAGTTACAAAGACCACGGCAAAGATACTCAAATGTGGGTTCCACTGGCCAACACTTTTCAAGGACACTCATGAATATATCAAACGATGCGACATATGCCAGAGGACCGGGAATATTACAAGGAGGGAAGAGATGCCCCTCTAGGGCATCCTGGAGATTGAAATATTTGACTGCTGGGGGATCGATTTCATGGGCCCGTTTTCGACAAGTTGCAGGAACAAATACATCTTAGTGGCGGTGGATTACGTTTCCAAATGGGTAGAAGCCATAGCTAACCCCGACGAATGATGCTCGAGTCGTTGCAAAATTTTCAAGAATACCATCTTCCCCTGCTTCGAAGTACCAAGGAGAGTCATAAGTGATGGTGGAAGTCATTTCATCGAAAGAAAGTTTGAGGCCTTACTCAAGAAGTACGGAGTATATCATAAAGTTGGACTCGCCTATCATCCACAAACGAGTGGACAAGTAGAGATCTCCAACAGGGGGATAAAGACTATCCTCGAGAAGAAAGTTAGCTCATCACAGAGGGATTGGTCCCAGAAGATAAATGATGATCTATGGGCATACCACACAACATTCAAAACCCCCATTGGGACCACCCTTTACAAGCTAGTCTATGGGAAGGCATGCCGCCTACCGATGGAACTGGAGCATATGGCTTTTTGGGCTATCAAGAAACTCAACTACAACTACAAAAATGCAGGATTATACCGCCTCTTAGATATCAATGAGTTAGGAGAACTTAGGATAGACGCCTACAGTAACGATAAAATTTGCAAGGAAATACTAAAATCTTCCATGAAAAGTTGATCACAGTAAAGCGTTTCGACATAGGAGATCAAGTACTCCTCTACAACTCCAGACTGTGCCTCTTTTTAGGGAAGTTGAGATCCCGGTGGTACGGCCCATTTAAAATACTTCAGATATTCCTGAGCGGTGTAGTGGAGATTTAGTGAGGCAAGAATGGACCATTCAAGGTCAACGGACAAAGATTAAAGCCATACAAGGCTGGCGATTCGATTGGCGGGAGATGATCTCTCACTCTCGTCGATTTCTCTCCTGCATGACTCCATCCTAGGTTGGGGGAGATTGTCGCACCAATTCGATATTTCCACTCCAATTCTATTTATGTTTTACCTCACCCAACCTTGTAGGTGGTGGTGCTGACTGATTTATAGCTTTTCGTTGTTCCCGTATCTCCCCCTCATATTATTATGCCAATCTGTCATTTTGTAGCCCGGCTTAGTCCAGCTTGGGAGAGTCACATTTTGTCCATCATCATCATCCTCATTATCCTCATCTGCATTCCTTGTATATATGCATACTGTACATATGCATTTGCATCTTCATTTTTCATCTCATCCCACCCATCCCACCATTAGCATCATTTTCAATCTATACGCGTATGTTCTCAGCAGTGAGGACACTGCTGCGTTTACCTTGGAGGATGAGCGCTATCGCTTTATACTGATTCCTTTTCATTATTCTCAATTTTAGTTCCATTTTCGCCCCATTTTTCCTTTTTAGCATCATTTTATTTTTTCTCTTTTTGTTTGTTTGCATGCATGTTTTTCGTTTCTTTTTCTTTTTTCCTTTTTATTAGACTAATGATGATTCTCCTATGATTGCACTATAAATTGTGCACACTCAACTTACTTGCTCTACACACTCATGTAGAATTTATTAAAATCTATTGCACTTCATTTCATATATATACTAGTATATGACCTGTGCCCATAGGGCACTGTTCATTTAAGATATTTCCCCCTTAAAATCTGGGATCCTCCGATTTTAAACGAAACACAATAATTAAAGCACAATAAGTATTATTTATTATCGCAAAAAATTTAGTTACCCCAAAATTTATTCCCAAAAGAATTTAGTTCCCTCATAAATTTTAGTTACCACAAATTTAATTCCATCCCGACTTAACACGTGTTCTAAGGGCACGATTCATTTAAAGTATTCCCTCCCTCAAAATCATGGATCACCTAATTTTAATTATGGTGCAATAATTATTATTTAGTTCCCCCAAAAGTTATTTAGTTCCCAAAAACAATTGTTCCCTCAAGAAATTTAGTTCCTTACATTGTTATTTAGATCCTCAAAAGTTAGTTTTCCCCAGAGAATTTAGTTCACAACAAAATTTAGTTCTCTCAAAAATTTAGTTCACTTCGGATTTAATTCCATACAAAATTTAAGGGAAGAGATTTCAAGAGAGAGATTTCGGTCCAAAATCACCGCCCCCATCAAAATAATCATGGCAATCCCCATCGGAAAGTCGATCATCTCATTTCGTGAAATCCTGATGCACCAAAGGTTTCTTCTACTTGTTCTTCTTTCTTTCTTTATTCAACATGAATACAAAATATAATTCAATATCAGTTTCTTGTGACAGCAAAATTTGGATGCATGATTTAATTGTATGATAGCACATATTTTTACATCGTAATTTGCATGAACAGTTTTTATCGTAAGTGCCAGGACAATACATCAAATGATATACACGAAATGTGATTCCTATTTTCTTAATCTTAAGTCACCGCAACATCGGCAAGGCGAGGCCTCCTCCCAGATCCGCTGTCGCTTTCAGCCATCAAGTCCAGCACTAATTTCCTTTTGGAGCCGGCTCTGGGTGCTTCTGGCTTCGCATAGTTTCTCAGTTTATGCACGTCTTTTATATGTAGAGGATTCGCAATGAAATCCTCGGCCCCAATGGTCGACATCTGTGGGTGACAATAGACTAACATGAGTACGGCTATAATATAAAACACCCAAAAACAAAGAACCAAACAATTGAAGCTTACAACATGGTGATTCTCTGTGGCTCATCTTCGGATGACAACTAAGCTAAGTGTTATTAGCAAGAACATGATTGCAAAATATCAGAAAGCATATACAGGTAAATGCAAAAAATTCAGTTCTACTAATGAAGATGACCATGATTGCTTCAAGACAATTCAGTTGCCACTCAATGTGCTAATGGAAAATGAAATATTATTGTATCTTATTTATTAATATCTCATTGAAAAGATGAACTACCAACTGAAACCGGTGTTGAGTTTTCATCTATCGGTAGTTTATATGAAAATATTTTTTGCATATCAGATATCATCCCTACCCGATCCCTACCTGATGTAAATCTTTATCCATAAAAAATATTCTAGTTCCAAACAGACCAAAAAAAGAACATAGAGCTTGCTATGTATTTGAAACCTATAAATTCTATCCTGCTATTTGTTATATTCAATTCTAGATAGGTGTTATTATGATATGGCCTGCACACGACCGAACACACTCCTTAAAACAATGTCAGCTATGGCTAGTTCAGCATTTAGATGCATTCTTGTTGGCAATTAGCATTTATTTGAATACCTTCAGGATTGAGAGCATTGCTCCAGTAATTAGAAGCTTTAGATGTTTCTCAGAATTGTATGCATGGAGCTTTCATTTTTCATATCATCATTAACATGATTTATGCTTGACAGTTTAATGAAGAAGAAAGTGACAAAGTTTTGGAGCTGGAGCCAAAATATAATGAGATACGCAGGTCATTCTACAATAGATGGAATGTGATTATACAATCAATGTGGAGTATCCTAGAGTTCACCATGAGTTCATTACATTCTTTTCAACAGAGCTTGTAATTAGTTCTTTAGTTTAAATTTCATATTGAGTGCTGATTTTCTTACTTATTCACTTTTTGCGACATACCTTGCCTTCTATTGTATAAATTGAATCATTTCAATTCAAAAAATCACTCTATTTTTGGCTCTTTTAATTTGCAGGTATACACGAAGTAAGTACACTGGACTCAGATGATGCAGTGGTTACTGCAGGTTAAGGATACATCAAGGCCACTAATGATGATATTCACACTTCAAAAGTTCATTTTGTTGTCTGTTAGCATTGTGTGATCCAAATAGATCATGATTTATGAATCTTTCGTGTTCCCATCTAAGCATGAATTAATATTCTTAGATCTTTTATCCCAAGCTAAATACCAATTAAAGCCTATTACTGAGCTGACATGTAATCAAGCACTTCATGAGTACTATTTTTTGAGCTTATTGTAATGTTTTTTGAGTTACATTCCAGGTTGAAATAATCACCCCTTTTGTTCGGGATCTTTTTTCACCTGGGAAGTGTTTTTCGATAACCAACATTCCTTACTGGTGACACATGTTAAGCATTTACATGCAAAGGTGGAATATGAACCTGAATATATTTTTCCCCCGGTTTAACTTTGCTGGTAAAGGTTGACTGTGATTTATAAACTGTCATTTGTCTCAATATGGAACCTCTTGTGTGCCCTGATCAAATCAGACACATATATACTTTTCCTTCGAACCGTAAATATTACAAATCTTCCAGGAAAATAGATCTGATGCTGTTAAAACCACATAAGTGATATACTTGCTCTATAATGTTTCAAATTAAAGGTCTTTTGTGATATACTTTGAATAGTCAATAATAATAGATGATGTGTCATGACATTTCACTTATTAGCTCTATTAATATCTAGATTTATATAAACAAAGACATGCGTGTGATATACACAGACAAACTCATCAAAGATCAATGTGCCCTTAAATAGAAGACAAAAACAAAAGAAAAACACAGTACTGGATACATCTTTTTTTGAATCTGCTTCAAATCTGTCATGTTAGATTGTAAAATTAAAGCTTGCATGGCTTGGATCAAACCCAATATCTATCTGTTCTCATTAGTTTAAGGGTATATAGTGGCTCAAGCCCAATGTCTATCAAGACATTTCATCTTATTAGCTCTATTGATATCTGGATTTATATTAACAAAGACATGCGAGTGATATACACAGACAAACTCATCAAAGATCAATGTGCCCTTAAATAGAAGACAAAAACAAAAGAAATACACCGTACTGGATACATCTTTTTTTGAATCTGCTTCAAATTTGTCATGTTAGATTGTCAAATTAAAGCTTGCATGGTTTGGATCAAACCCAATATCTATCTGTTCTCATTAGTTTAAGGGTATACAGTGGCTCTTTCTCATTTAGCATAAATATAAATCATGTCTTGATTACATACATATATTTCTTTATAAGCTCTCTCATGCAACCAATTCAATCTAGATCAACATCATAAAAAAGACCAAAAAGATCCCAATGAAATCAAACCCTAACCCAAATCTTACCTGCTCCTAGAGAGCACGGGCGAGGCCCTACAAAGTTTCCAATTACGACGGTTGCAGAAACGCAATGGCTTGCAACCTGTTGCAGCAAGATTTTTTTAAGAATTGTATAATATTGCCTCATTTTCCACAGATTTTTCATCCCCAAAAATATGGTCTAAACTCTAGTCAACATCTAATAGGCCTAACGAAATACCATATCGTAATATTCCACAGAAACGTTCAAAATGATACTGATAATAAAACTTTCCATAGATTTATCATTTATAGTGAGCTATTGCATACTCTAATAGCAGGACCTATAGTTCTACTACAATATGATGATGTACTCATTTAGACTGCAGGACCATTCTATAAAATTGTACCTCATGCATGTCCTAATTTCTTCGTCCTCCAATAGACGGCATAATTCCTTATCCCCGATGTTGGTCTCCAAACCAAGTTGATTAAATATGGCGATGTTAACAAATAAACACATACACCAGCCAATAATTAAACAACGATCTGGTGAAGAAGCGTCAAAATTTCCTACGCTTGCCGTCTTCCTGAAAACATTTACAGACAATGAGCATAGCAACCGCTATCAGTATGTTGTTACAGGGTGGATCGCCCCAAAACAAATTCTTTAGCATACCGGCTATATGTATTCATTGACAAACAAAATGCTTTCACTACTAACAATTGGAATCAAAGGAATTTGACAACATCTGCATTGAATGCATAATTGTCATTTTGCTTATGAAAAATAAATGAAGACTAAACATGGCAGTAAATTTAAGAAATCGATCATTACTAACCATTAATTACTTCCTTAGGAGCCACCTTTTGGTGTGATGTAAACATGTTGTTGTGGTATTCAATATCCAGCGCAACATGTAGACATGTATGACAGAACATCCAACCTCGTCACAAAAAACATGGCCAACGGATCCAACTATTATTATTCCTAAGGTCTAACCTATAGAGAAGTGTGATTGTAAACAAACCTTACTGGCAAATCAAGACATAATAATTCATAAAAGTAGTCACATGAAGAAAAATGATTGTTATCACAAAAATGCATCTAACAATAAAATCATTACCTGATCCGATGATTCGATGTGATCAAATTGAGTACATGTCTCTTCTGTAATCAAATTCAATTTCGATGTGATCAAAGGACTATATAATCAAGACGCATGAATAATTAAGCACAAAAAAGCAAATTCACCTAACTAAACCAACTCGTTATGGATTGTAGCATACACTGCACAACCAGCAACATCACTTAGGGAAACTATTGTATGTATGCAAAAAAACCCAAATGTGTTTCTCTTCCCACTGCAATATCACCTCCTTTCATGCATGCCTTCAAACAAATTGCAAGCACATGGCAAACACATCCATAAAACGGGTTAACGCCACAAGCACAATCAAAGCAAATCAGTCTGGGATATTTATAAAACAGGCACATCAAACCTGGAAGACAACCACTTTATGCATCATTCTAATATAATAATTTGATTCAAAATTTAAATGTTTGCCATAACTGGTTACTGTCAAAACGGAAGTTTTATTTATTAGGTATCTTTTTGTCTTACCCTTTTATATTTATGTGTGGTTCAATTAATTTTTCATCCAATGTAGGAGATTGTCATACACTTTCAACATAAATAGATATTATGTATCTAATATCAGATTTTATGTAGAGAATATAATATTAAGACAACACCAAACAAATTTTAAAGAATATATTATCACAACATCAAAAATTCTCACCTTTTTAGACATTGGTGTTAAAAGCATATGAATTGAGTACGCATTCTCTGGTGAAGTGCATCATTTATGTGAATGCAGGAACATCTGTAGGAACAACTTGATTGCAGGAACAACTTCTCCAGAATTCTGTAATTTATATGGCAAAGTGAGCAACAGAATTCACATGTCACTCCAGAACTTTTGATGTATTCAATGGCAGAGTGAACAACGATGAATTAATATGGGCCAACATTAAGCAATATGAATTGATCATTTTTCAAGTTAAAAGTAACAATTTTTCTACATCAATAACCAATGATGCAACCAAAAATCTTAATCAAACAAACAAAAAGGATCAGAATTTGATTCTCAAAGCCCAAAAAAATGCAGAATTCAATGCATTCACATCTAAATCAACCATCTGTGAAAAATTAAGCCGCACACAATTAAATCCATAAGCGAAAAAAATTATAAGGCTCAATAAGCCGTGAGGAAAATAATGAAATCCATTAATATACCCATTTAAACAAATGATATCAAAGTTACTGCTATTCATGTCCACCAACTATCAAACATGTGCTAGGCAACTTTGTTGGTCCAATATGCTTTCATCCCACATGGGCACAACAAAGGGAAATCATAGAAAAAAATCATCCACCACAATAATCATCTAGCAGAATAATAAAAAGCAAGCAAAAAAGAATGATTATTTTTTCAAAAAATTGAATTTTGTGAAAGATTCATGTCACCTTGGATTGAGAGTTATTAGGTTGATGAATGACAACCATGAAGTGCTGAGATACCAGAGGCTCATGGAGTAGGCTGTGAACAAAATGGATTTTTGAGAAAGACTCATGTCATCAAATAGAATTAGAAACTTGAATGAAGTGGAGAGAAAAAATACCTTGGATTGAGAGTCGTTGCGTTGTTGGATGACGACCACGAAGTGTTGTATATCCCAGAGTCCCATGGAGTAGGCCCCACGATGCCCTCAAGGGCACATATGTCACATACACATGACCTGGCTCTGGAATTGAGAGGAAGAAGGCGACAGAAGCTCAAGCGAAGAAAAAAGCATGGCATTGTCTTCATAAGTGTCTTCATAACTCTAACATCCAAACAAAAAATCACCTTTTTATTGACGACTCATCATCATAAATCACATTTTTATCTTTTTTGTTGGAAATTTTCAGTTACTTGACTCAAGTACCCGAAAGGCTCGCAGCTCCCCTTCATAACCCCCTCCCCTACTTTCCTTTTCTCATTTCCAGAAACCTTAAAAAAACAGAACTCCTAGCTTTTTTAGATCCAGAAATTGAAAACCATGGGATGAAGACATGAGATCGACGTCGGCAATCATGTCAGCCTCGCATAAAAGTACCGAGCTTCTTCCGGTAGCCGATCTCGCTCGACGTCATGAGATCCCCCGTCAGCCTCTGCACTGGTGTGACCTACGACCGCTCCTCCATCCAACGCTGGCTCGACTCCGGTTTACATGCTTCTTCCTTAGGCAGTGGGTTTTTGGGGCATGGTGGCTGCGGGGCGGGGGGGGGGGAGATAGAGGCTAGAGAGGCCCAAAATTTTTGGTCAGCCAAGTTGGTCTTCCCCCCAGTTTTGTTCAAAAGATTTCACATGTTTAAATTTTCAAACAAACTTTCAATTTTCAAACCTCCCCCTACAAATTTCCCCCCAAACTTGTCCTAGTCATCACTTTTTGTTTGTCCTAGTCATCTTTTACTTGTCCATGTAGGACAAAGGCTGCCACCTAGGACAAATATTCAAAATCTTCATCAAATATATAATAGATATATATCTATTATATATTTATTATATATTTTGAAGATTTTGAATGAAGATTTTGAATATTATATATTTGATGAAGATTTTGAACGTTTGTCCTACGTGGCAGCCTTTGTCCTATGTGGACAAGTAAAAGATGACTAGGACAAACAAAAAGTGATGACTAGGACAAGTTTGTGGGGAAATTTGTAGGGGGGAGGTTTGAAAATTGAAAGTTTGTTTGAAAATTTAAACATGTGAAATCTTTTGAACAAAACTAGGGGAAGACCAACTTGGCTGACCAACAATTTTGGGCCTCTCTCGCCTCTATCTCTCCCCCCCCCGTAGCCACCATGCCCCAAAAACCCACGGCCTAAGGAAGAAGCATGTAAGCCGGAGTCGAGCCAGCGTTGGATGGAGGAGCGGTCGTGTCACGACCCGCTTCCCTAAAATGGAGACGGGACGTGAAAAGGTCTGCACGAGAGTGGAGCGGTGAAGCCCCAAACCCGAGAAGCGTCAATAAAACATAAGTAGGTCCCTGTAACCACAACGGAACAACAATAATAACACAAGGAGAGACAGAAATAAAATATCAAGTCTCATAGTTTGTCCAACATGAAAAATTAAGTTCAACATCCAGAAAAGCCAACAGGCTAAAAGAAAGAGTCTAAAGGCCCAGAACAAGGCCAACAAAAGGAACAACGTAACAAAGTATAGGTGCTACGCACCGACAACAAAACAGCAGTCTAGACAAAAGGAAAAGCACAACGAAGACACTAGGACTGGTCCCCAGTGTCCACGTACTCCCCGTCAAACACAAGCTCGGGCTCGGCGTCAGCAAACACCTCGTCCTCCACAATGTACTCAGGCTCAGGATCTAACATGTGTCACCCAAAAGAGTAAAGGGGCACATGTCAGCAAGTCTAAAAGACTTGGGCAAGGAAACTGAAGGTAAGGCAACTAGCAACCTAGCAGTTATAGTATGCATGACATGGCAGTTATAACATGAGTGCACAAGCAAGACATGGTGAAACAATAAGTACAAGAGAACAATTATCGAGACAAGTCAAGAGTAGCCAAGCTACTAAAATTCTCAATCTTTTCACTAGTCACGTTTCAAGTTGTTTGTAGATGTTTACGCCTTACAGCTGAATGGTTTGGCATTCACGCTGATTGGCCGCTTAACACTACCCCAAAACCCAGAGTTTACGCCTTGCCACTGTAGTTGCTGATCGGGCAGACTCCCAGTTGATTGGCCGCTTAACTCTTACCCCCAATACCCACATGTAAACGAGCCAGGGTCCCTGCACACGAGCTCAGTAAATGAGCCAGGGTTGCCCCGCACAGGAGCTCGCATTCTAGTTCACGACTCATAAGCATTTGGCGTAGGGGTGCACCTAGCCGGAAATAAGTATATCGGACATTGGTTATCAACCAACACATGGCCCGCTTCTGGAACACGAGCCAGGAAACACAAGTATTGTAGCGAAACTACGCAATCACGGAAACACTTAAAGAATGCAATGACATGACAATTAATTTGCGTACCGTTTATGGAAACTAAACATGACATGGTATTTGTGCAATCATGATAAATGCCGGATCTAGCTTCGTTGTCAAGCTAGTTCCTAAATTTGCGCCTAGGCGAGTATCATTTCGTCGCCTAGCCTCTTTTACGCCTACAACAAGCAAATGGCCTAAAACATGGCCTAAACCCTAAGTGGCAAGTTTCACTTGCCTAGCACCGAGGATGACGATCACGAAGGTTCGTCTCACGGATGCTAATCTACGGGGAAGTCGATGTTATGGAGAAACAATCATCAAAACAACATTCATTTCATTAGGGTTTCATAGAAACACAGCGGGTTATGAAAACATGAAGAGATCGATTATTACCGTATAGGAAACGGAAGAATGATGCCGAGCAACCACGACGACGGAAGAAACGCTCCGGGGAACCTAGGGTTCAGATCTGGAAATGGATGGAGAAGTTTGGAGAAATAGGATTTTGGGGGATTCGATGAGATTTTGAGGAAGATGAGAGGTAGAATGTGTTAAGGGAGGGTTTGGATGATGGATTTTGCGCTTGGGATGAAGGAATAAGGGTTTGAGGTAGTAGGGGGCTCAATGGAGGAGTTGAAAGTTAAACCCTGTATGGATCAATACACTAGAGGGGGGGTGAATAGTGTATATAATAAAAACTGTTGCAAATAAAACGTTACTAATATTTGCAAAGATGACATAGAAATATAATGACAAGTACTGAAAAATAAATCAATCGCAAACACAGAGATTTATCCTGGTTCGGATCCTTTTGATCCTACTCCAGTCCCATACTCCCAGTAGAGATTTTCCACTATCAACACTTGCAAAACCGCAAGCAACAACTTTACAAAAATGGCGACACTCCCCGTGTCCCAAACTTTGTACAATCTCAATAACTAGAGATTCAAACCTGTAAAAGAAATAATGAAATAACAAACACCTATAGCCTTGTAATGAATATGAAATATGAATTCAAAGGACGGTGTTTGGAGAATAGACTTCAATGTTTCCAGATATGAAATGGTGAAACACAATTGAAGTTCTTCCGTTCTTAAATGAAGAGAGAAATCTATCGATTACTTCTTACAAATAAGAATTGAACAACTTTCCCAAGAGTGTTGAAATCCAAGTTCTTCCGTTCTTAAACGAAGAGAGAAATCTTTCGATTTCTTCTTGCAAATAAGAAAAGAACAACTAATGGCAAAGTGATTAAGAACTTAATTTCAACTTAATTAAAAACGTGAGAGAGAGAAAGAGAAAAGTTGTGTAAGAAACGTGAGGGTATGGCCTTGTATTTATAGGCTTTGAAAACGGTTGTAAAGACAACGGCTAGAAACTACCAAGGCAACGGCAAGAAACCAACTTAATAGGATAAAATGAAATTAGCAAGCTAAATGACTAATTAGATTGCTAATTTGGAAATGATTGGTTTTTGAGAGTAACGGCAAGAAACTAACTTAATGGGTTAAGAAAGAATTTAGAAGACTAAAAAGAAATTAGCAAGCTAAAAAATCTAACAGGTTGCTAATTTTGAAATGATTGGATTTGTTGTGATTGTTGGAGTACAACCCGTAATGAATGAACAAAAAATATCTTTCAATCAATGATTGTCAAAATTAATAGTCAATGAATTGGATGGCTAAATTTTGAAGAGGAATTATTTGTGATATGAGTAATAGGGATTGAAGAGTGAAATGACATATGAAGCTAAGATAACTCATTAGAAGGCTTTAACAATCTATGAAATATACAACAATTCTTCTTGATACATAAAGCCGTAGATATTGTATCTTGAGCAATTAGCAGAAGATCCTTGTCGCATATATTCAAGCTTTGAGTTGTTGTTTGTCCAAATGTTGTATACTGCAAATGTTAGTATACCTGCATAGATAGAGTTAGTATAAACAAAATATGTTTGTCACATCAAAACTTATATAGAGATAGAGATATGGAATTGCGAAATTCCAACATTCTCCCCCTTTTTGATGATGACAAACATTAAGATAGATATACGTATGTTACTCCCCCTGAATAGGTGCCATAGGGTAATTTGCATTTTCTCCCCCTTTGTCATCCACAAAAAGAGGAGTTGTAAAATTAGCAGACTAGAGAGAAAAAAATAGCAGACTAATTAGAAAATAGTAACAGACTAAATAGCAGACTAATTCTATTCCCCCTAAATCGTAGATTAAGGAGCAAAAAGTGAGTCGAAATATTATTAGGGAGAAAAAATAATCGAAAATGGAAACATTAGTGACAACCCAATAATAAGTGATAGGAAACATGAGAGATTTGCAAACTACTAGGTTACTGAAAGACAATATGATCAGATTGACATCCCGAACCAAAGTACATAGTGAGCAAACAAGCAGAGGCATCACACTAACAGAGTCATTATACTAAAGAGTCATCATACAAACATAACAATAGAACTTTAGAGTCATCCAAACAAACTAAAAACAACAAAACAGCAAAACATCAAAACAGCAGATTGAAAGTCTTCATCAAAACATGATATCAACAGCAACTGAAACTGTGGCAAGTGAAGAGATCACGGTCGAGAAGAAGATTCGGGTGCACGGTCACGGTGGGATGGCCAAGGGAAAGACTCGAAAGCAGTGAGAAGCTGGCCTTGTGATATCTGCATGGCTTCCATCATGCGGTTATGATGTTGCATAGTAGCATCATAAGCACTTAGATGGGTCTGAATCCCAGTAAAGCCAGCATGCATCTCCTTCTGGAGATCCGCAAGAGATTGGTTGACAGAGGTTTTGAAATCTGCAAACTCAGATGCAAAGGTAGGACGGGCAGTGGATCTATAAGAGAAGTCAGGCTTGTGAACAGTTTGCTTAACCGACTTGTAACGACCACGTTTCACACCACTTGTTGAACCGGGAGTGGATGAGCGACAAGTTTCATGAGCGGCCGTAGGTTTGGCCGTAGGATGAGGACTTGGGGTGGTGTCGGCCTCAGTGTCGACATCATCATCGGATAGTTCGAGGTGCATGTTGTGGAGGGTAGTGTAGTTGAAAGAAATCGGATTATAACGTTCAATAGCATTGGCAGTGGTGATTTGGAAAGCTCAGATGATTTTAGTAATGAGGCATGGAAGGAAGAGATATTTCTTAGGACGTGTAACGACCCCTTTTCGTGGTACGTTGTTTGTGCACGTGCTTTTGACCGTGCACGTGTTTGTTTTAGACTTTGTTTGTTTGTGAACACTTTCGTGTGATATGCCATTGTGAACGTCTTTGAGAGTATTAAATAGTGGCACTATCTTGGAACGACACTTCTCGAGTCGTTTTTCCACAATTTAATCTTACTCGATGAGACATGACGATTTTCACTCTTGACGGGAGACGTTTCTATTTTTAGTCTCGTCGTCCGACGTCAAAATTGAGATCCGTCTTCTTAGTTAGCTCACTTTAGTCATCACGATCAACACGATATTTATTTTAAAATTTTTGGAGTTCATTTGACCACTTTTATATTTTTAACAAGTTTTATAATATTTTTAATAATTAATTTTTAAATTATTTTCGGTCAAATAAAATTTATTTGCGTTTTAAACATATTAAAGAATTTTTGAGCCAATTTCCAGCTCATTTGGACCAGGTCAAATTCTTGGGTGAGCTGGAGAAGTTGAATTTCAAATTTTAAATTATTTTAAACTTCTAATCCTATTAGAGTTAGCCCTAGACCAAGTCAACCCATCTACACTATATAAACAACCCCCAGGAAGACCCATTTTCGCAAGAAATTAACCCTAGCCTCTTACAAAAAATCCAAATTTGACGTTGCGACGATTCGTCGCAACGTTGCGACGATTCGTCGCAACGTTGCGACGAACAGCTGACGTACGACCGAGGAAAACTCTCCCGTTCCCCCGCTCCGATCGAAGCCCATCCCCGCACCGCAGCCACTCCGCACGCTGCAGCAGCCGCTCCGCACGCTGCAGCAGCCGCCGCCCCCGTTCCCCCGCTCTGACCGAGAGAGGCCCTCGGTCAGACCGAGAGCCCCAACCCGCACAGCTGCTCCGCACCAACCCCCGCTTGTCGCCCCGCTCCGCACCGCGCCCGACCGACCCCTATCTCCGCACCGACCGGCGTTACAAGCGTTGCAACGTTGCAACATCGCAGCCCCCCGCATCCAAGCGCCTGACCGAGCCTCTCTTCCGCACTGACCGAGAAAAGGCCCCGCACCAAGCACAACCCCGCACCGCTGCACACTCCCAAGCGCCGCAACCCCGCATTCTCTGTGCACGACCGAAGGATCTCCCCGCACCGAGGCTGTACGACCGAGAGCCATTCGTCGCAACCCCGCACCCGTCGCACCACTTGCCTCCGTGGGCCCCCCAAGTTCTCCAGAGGTATTGTGGGTCCCCCAAAGATCCTTAGGACTACTGTGGGCCCCACCTAGGTGCGTTCTCTTCGATGGTTCGCCGCGTACGACGTCGTCGCACGTGCTAGCTTTGGAATCTGGAATCGTCGCCCCGGTTGATTGCTCTGAAATTTCCGACGAGGAATCTAATTGGAATCTGGACTTGGAGCGCGATATTATTATTCCAACCCCCGGCGTCGCTACTCGACGCCGGTGTAGCTTTCGCGTCGTGTTGAGGTAACGCTTTGCACCCCGAGGACCCCCAACCCAATTGCATGCTAATCAAGACTAAAAATCAGTATTTTAAAGTATTTTAAATGTTTTAGAATTCACTAATCAAGATTAATAAAACGGATGTAGGCCGGTGGACTTGTGCACGTAGGAATTGTGACTTTGGACTCGTTGGACGGTGTTTCGCTGACGTGATATTTGCAGGCAAGTGAAACTTGCCAAATCTTGCTTAGGGCCATGTTTTTAGGCCACTTCCTTGTTTTTAGCATAAAAGAGACTAGTCAGTGAAATGATAGCTGGCTAGACGCCTACTTGATCTAGTTTGACAACAAAACTAGGTCCGTCACCTAATTGATCTAGCTTGACAACGAAGCTAGATCCAACCCTTTAAACCTGTTGTTCATGCATGCTAAATTGTCACGTTTACTTTCCTTACCTGTACGCTTTACTACTTTGCCATGTCATGTCATCCATGCATTGAATGTCGCATTCGTAGCACACGCTACACTACTTGTACTTCCTTGTCCGGCTAGGTGCACCCCTACACCATACTTGATTAAAACACTTCCTGGCTCGTGGTCCAGAAGCGGGCCTCATGTGTTGGCTAAAAACCAATGCCCGATACACGTGGAGGGGTAGGGATAAACGGTCACTTGAGCTTAGGAGTTGGCCTGCGCAGCCACTCTAGCCAAAAGACAGAATCTCTGTGCACGAGGTGCTTGCTTTACTTGTCTTGTACTTGTCTTATGAATGCCATGCCATGCTCGTACTTTACTTTACTTTACTTTACCTGTTGCACTCATTACTTTAACTGCCATGTCATCGCATCATGCTAGAACTGCTAGGTTGCTTTACTTTTACATACTTTCAGTTTCCTTGCACAAGTCTTCCAGACTTGCTGACATGTGCCCCTTGCTCTTTTGGGTGTCACATGTTAGACCCTGAGCCAGAGACAGTTGTTGAGGACGAGGTGTTTGCCGACGCTGAGCTGAGCCTACGTTCGTCGAGGAGTTTGAGGCCACCGGAGACCAGTCTTAGAGACTGATTTTACTTGCTTTTGCTTTAGGTTGCTGTTAGTTGTCGGTGCTTGCACCATTACTTTGTTTTCGTACTTTGTACTTTTGTTGGCCATGCTGGGCCTCTTTTAGACTCTTTTATTTTAGCTTGGTGGCTTTTTCTGCGATGTTGAGATTTATTATTATGGATATTCTGAGATGTTTCTTTGTCTCTTTTCGTTATTATTATCTTTGTTTCGTTTCGCGTTGCAAGGACCTGCAGTTTAAATTTGATTGACGCTTATCGGACTTACCGCTTTGTAGCTTCTGTTGGATCCTGCCAAAACAGAGTTAGGATCTATAAATAAAGTTGAGACTTACGCTTGCGTATGCGGCACGGTAGTCTCGGAACTTTGCCTTCGGATTCGCCACGACGGATCGAGTCTTCTCACGAACGGAGTAAGGCTACTAAATCCACAATCTAAATCTCTACTTTTAGATTAAGAACTTGGATAGAGGGAGAGGAAGTATTTCGGCAGAGCTTCGCTAGAATGAAGATGCATGCAAGAATGCCATGCAAAAAGTGTCAGGAAATGGCTAACCCTTGGGTCTTATTTATAGCCCCCAAGGTAGTTATTTTAGGATCAATTGTTCCTTTGGAACAATTTAACTAAGGTGTACCATCGTACATGGCATATTATAAGCTTAAGTTGTACCATATGCATGGTACAATATAAGCTTAAGATATTACCCCTTTATTAGCCATATGTCGCATGCATTTATGCACATATAATGTGACTTTCCCATCAATCTAGAGATCCTCTCCACAAGGGAACATATTCCCTTTGCGTACGACTTCGTGTACGCGACGTTTGAGGTCCGTATTCCCTCATACATCCCCCACAAGGGTGTACTAACGTCTTCCATATCCAACATCTCCCACTCACACTTGAGGGGATTGTAAGAGAACGTCTTTCTCTTAGTTCTTTCATCTATCATACCGAGAAATAGACAGTGCGACCGTCATGCGCGTAGAGTCTGTTGTTGTGCACTTGTTAGAGATACACAACGACCTCGAAGGTGCAAACTTGAGTAGTTCAACACATGCTTTACCCTAGATTATTTCTTCACATTTCTTATACTTTATATTCAACAACTGAATCCCATCTGGATCACAATTGGCTGGCCAGCTTTGAATCATTAAAGTCCAAATGCGAATATGAAATCAATCTTCCTCTTCTTGCGAACCTTCTGATCTTGACTTGATTCGCTTTTCTAACGTGCCCCGCCGAGCCGAATTATCATAGCCCATTAGCAACACGCTAAGATAGCGATCATCTCGTCAAATCTAAAGGAACCAATTGGAGTCCTTGAGGGTAAGAGTTAAGACCCGTATGGCCTTTGAGTCTCACATAATAGCAAACACTATTGCTACTAACTCAGTGGTCGAAATGCATACGTAGTATGAACACGTATTACAACATCACTCCTTTCCCAGGGAGAGTATGTCTTAATGATGTTGTACGGATGAAAGATCAGACACCACAGTGCCTATCTTTTGAGTCCCCTTACTACTCATGAAATATTCCCGGACTCTCATCCTGCATAAGACAGATAGGATTTAAAAAATCATATGAGATCTCTTTCAAATATCCTTGTGATACAGATCTCAGATCTTTTGTTAGCATCCATATGATGCAGATCTTTCATTCGACTATCTTGTTTAAGTCACGACTCTAAATCATTTGTCTTATGATTTTGACTTTAAACTAGTCTCATCTCCATCTTATCCATCTGATAAGATAAGGCGGTTGCTCATATGAGAGAGTCAACCTTAATCTGTCCGACATACACACAATAAAATAGCTGAGACTTAAACACAAATGTATATAAAATCATTTGTAAGAAACTTGTATGCAAATTAAACTTTGATCTTCTATAGACATGGGAAATATTACATGATACAGCTCAGCACCTACGCATTCCCATAGATGATAAGTGTTTGAAAAACACATCTCTGGGGATCTCCTTAGTAAGGGGATCCGCTATCATCTCATGCATGGATATGTATCCTATGTCTACTTCCTTCCGTTTGTCATAGTCCTTCGCAAACTTGAATCGAATGTCAATGTGTTTGGTCTTACAATGAAATTTAGGATCTTTGACATAGGCAATCGAAGCTTGACTATCACTGTATATAGGAACAGTGCTCGAGTCAGTGGCATTCGTCAGCCTGTCTAAGAATTTCCTAAGCCAAACAGCTTCTTGGACCGCCATGCTGAATGCTACGAATTCGGCTTCCATGGTTGATAGGGCGATGCAGGTTTGCTTCTTGCTGCTCCAGGATATTGCACCATTCCCGAGCAAGTAAACAAAGCCTGAGGTAGATCTTCGCTCGTCGAGATCACCCGCCCAATCAGCATCGGTATAGCCTTCGAGTCTCAAGGTATTGCCTTGATAGCATAACGCATAGTCCGCAGTCCCTTTGAGGTATCTTAATATCCTCTTCACCGCTTTCCAGTGTGCCTGTCCTGGGTTGGATTGGTAACGGCTTACCATACCAACAGCATAGCAAATGTCCGGTCTGGTACACATCATGGCGTACATCAGACTCCCGACAGCACTGGAGTATGGAACCTTTTCCATAGCTTTCTTTTCTTTTGGATCTTTGGGACACATTTCCAAACATAGACCCTCGCCTTTGCTTATTGGAGTATCAATTGGCTTGCAGTCCTGCATATTAAACCGTTCTAAGACTTTCTTTATATATGTCTCTTGAGAGAGAGAAAGAAGTTTCTTGGAACGATTTCTTGAGATCAGAACCCCAAGGATATATGCAGCTTCACCCATGTCTTTCATTTCAAAGACGGATGAAAGCCAAGCTTTGATATCCATGATAAGACGCTTATCATTTCCGGCTATAAGTATGTCATCTACATAAAGAGACATAATTACATACTTGTTTTTAATCCTCTTAATATATACGCAGTTGTCTTCGTCGAGCATGGAGAAACCATACGACAAAACGACTTCTTGAAAGCGCATATACCACTGCCTTGAGGATTGTTTAAGACCATATATGGATTTACGAAGTTTACAAACCATATGTTTGTTTTCTTCTTGTACGAACCCGTTTGGTTGTTCGATGTAGATCTCCTCATCTAGTTCTCCGTTAAGAAAAGCAGTCTTTACATCCATCTGATGTAACTCAAGGTCCAAACAAGCCACCATTGCCAGAATTAAGCGAATGGAGGTAAAACGCACGACATGAGAGAAAGTCTCTTCGTAGTCTATTCCTTCCTGTTGCGTGAAACCTTTCGCAACAAGGCGAGCTTTATATTTCTCGATGGAGCCATCAGCCTTATGCTTGATTTTGAGAACCCACTTGTTCCCAATGGCTCTACGTCCTTTAGGTAAATCAACCAAGTCCCAAACTTGGTTTGTTTTCATGGATTGACGTTCTTCTTCCATAGCCGCTATCCATTTATCTTTAGCAAGGCATGTGACGGCCTGTTTGAAATTTGCAGGTTCGTCATCATCTTGTAGTAATGTCATGAATGTTTGAGGAAATTCATCCTCAAATCTCAGAGGTGTTAGCCTCGTTCGATTACTACGTCTTGTTTGAGTTTGATCACTCCCACTTGGAATGACATCACTCCCACTTGGAATAATATCACTCCCACTCGGAATAGGATTGGTATCGTTCGTATCATCCATTGGTGAAGTCATTGGTGAAGTTTGAAACGTACTTTCTTCTTCACCAAGAATTCTCACACTCGAACGTTCTGATCCTTCTTGATCCCAAGTCTCAAACAAGGATAAGTCTTGACTTATCTCACCCTGTCTTGGAAACTCGTTTTCCAAGAAGACAACATCCCTCGATTCGAATTCTATTAGACCCACATTGTCCTCTTGACCGACGAAAACATATCCTTTGGAGTTTTCAGCGTATCGGATGAAGATACACTTCCTCCCACGTGGCCCAAGTTTGCCATATTTATGAGAGGATAAATGTGCGTAAGAGGCACAACCCCAAGGTTTTAGAATGCTTAAGTCTGGAGTTCTATTGTTCCACAACTCATAAGGAGTAGAACTTACCGACTTCGAGGGTACACGGTTTAAGATGAATGCTGCCATCAATAATGCATCACCCCAAAAGGTGATGGGCAAATTTGCCTGAGACATCATTGATCGGACCTTTTCCATCAATGTCCTATTTCTTCTTTCCGCAACACCGTTTTGTTGTGGAGTATAAGGCATAGTTATTTGATGAACTATGCCTTTTTCATCACAGAGTTCCTTAAAACTCGTTGATTGATATTCTCCACCCCGATCGGTTCGCAAGACCTTTATCTTGCGATCTAGTTGATTTTCTACTAAACTCATATAGTTTTTGAAGCAAGTTAAAGCTTCATGTTTGTGGGAAATCAAATAAATATGACCGAAACGAGTGAAGTCATCAATGAAGGTGATGAAATAGGACTTCCCGCGTCTTGTCTTAACATTCATTGGACCGCAAATGTCCGAATGGATAAGCTGTAATGGAACTTCGGCCCCTGTGCCAGTTCCAAACGGCTTGCGACAAGTTTTCCCTACAAGACAATGTTCACAAGCTGACATTTCAACTTTTGAAACATTAGATAGCAAGCCACCTTTGGCAAGTCTATCCATTCTAGTTGGTCCAATATGACCAAGTCTTGCATGCCAACAAATGATCTCAGATTCAGAGTTAGAAGCATTTGTCAAATGGAAACTTTCATTAATGGAAGAAGAATCATCATACATTGTGTTTAAAACAATTAATCCATTACAAACATTACCCGACCCAATTAAAGAACTATTACAAACAAGGTCAACCTTCTGTTTATAGAACCTCCATTCATAATCTAAAGACATTAACATGACCACGGATACGATATTTCTTCTAATATCTGGAGCAAAGAGGACGTCGTGCAATAATAAAGTCCGGCCGTTGTCGAGAACTAGCTTGCATGTTCCGACGCCTTTGACTTCAACATGTGTGTTGTTGCCGACGTATATCCACTTTGTTCCTTGAGTTATCTTTCGATACTCTACGAAGAACCTTCTGTCCTTCGCTACGTGGTCTGTGGCCCCTGAATCAATCAACCAAAAATAGTTAGATTCAGCAAGAAACATGGAACTAGAAACACATATGTAACTAGCCCTACAAGTTACCTTATCACTTCCATCCGTACACGTACGGGCGAAGTGACCGTACTTGTTGCACTTAAAGCACTTGATCTTCTTCAAGTTTTTCTTCTTTGAGTGCACATTCTTTTGCCACTTTTTGTTCTTAGTCTTCTTTGAGGTTTCCGGTTCTTGCTTTCGTTCGTTCACAAACCTTAAGCGTTTATTCTTCCGCTTATTTCCTCCATGTGAGGAACTAGCGGCCATGTGCACTTCTGCTCTTGGTTTTGCGGCTTGTATCCGCTCTTCCTCGAGTTCGAGGTGTTTCGATACATCGCTTAAAGTTTTAATGCACTCATTGTGAGTGAGGTGCATTTTCATGTTATCCCAGCTATCTGGGAGTGAACGAATGACTGCTTGGATCTGATGTTCGTCAGACAGCGTAACACCTGCATCCTTCAATTCAGATATGAGATTCGCCATGTGGCGGAGATGCTTTTTCATAGAATGATCTCGCCGCATCTTGTACGAATCAAATTGAATATTTAAGGAGCGGAGTTTGGTAACCGAAGTTCCACCAAACTTTATTTCTAGCTCAGACCATATGTCTTTGGCTAGGTCGAATTCCCGAAATAGACGCATTATGTCATTGTCCATTGCGGACAGTAACGTAATACGTGCTATTTTGTTCTTTCGAATCCAAGTCTCATAAGCTTCCCGGTCCCTCTTGTGTTGGGCCGTATTGCCCAACTAAGGTTCTTCCATTATGTTTTGGAGTGTTTCAAGCACATCTTGCTCCTCCAAAACATATTAGATTTTTATTGACCAAAGTTTATAATTGTCGCTGTTGAGCTTTTCACCTTTGTTAAGCTCTGCGACAATGTTCTTAGAAGCGGTAGACATATTCGATTCAAAAAACCTGCAAAGAGAATGAAAAACACGATCAAAATTCTATGCATATAGTTTCGATTATTTAAACACTTGATAAGTTCCTTGGATGCGTTGAAATGTTACTCTAGAATCGAGAAGTTCACTACGTTCCCAACTACCATCTAGAAGTAACTTTCAAAGTATCCCTCTTACTTATCTCAAGTAAAAAGAAATCAGAAATAATACCCGTATGGTATTAGCAGCGGAAAAATACTTTGAAAAACATATCTTTCAAAATGGAATAGGTGAGAGTTTGCGCAAAGAATTTTTTTTAGCGCAACAATTGCCAAGCCACGAGACCTGTTCTACACACCCATGGGTTAGATAACCATGGCCGGATCGTGGTAGGACTTGGAATTCTAAATTGCGCTATCCCGATTAAGGACGGGACATAACCTATTTGAAAACACCTTTTTCAAAAAATTGAAAATACATTGGCTAATCTCCGTAGAGTAGAGCACAACGTTATAAGTTCATTGGCTAATCTCCGTAGAGTAGAGCACAATGACATGGCTAATCTCTCATGAAGTAGAGCACTATGGCTAATCTTCATGGAGTAGAGCCCAAGTAAAAACATCATTAAAAATGTTAGCCCCGTATGGGCAAGTCGACACAGTGGTTAGCCCCGTATGGGCTAATCGGCACATTCGAGTTTGACCAAGGCCTTTTGTCACCCCGTCCACCCCCTTAGAATGGGGTTGCCGCACACCCCACCGGAGGGGTGGCCGTGGTGGTTATTGGCCGTAGCCAACCCCCTCCGCATGGGGAGGGGGGTGCATGGCCTTTATAGCCCATTTGGCCATGGCGCACATGCACTAAAATTCATCTTCTCCGATGGAGATAACTACCATCATCTTCCTCGATGAAGCACCCGTTCGTCGATGAAGCACCCGTTCGTCGAGAAATTAGTTATTTTCTAATGGCCGTGTGCCAAAAATGAAAAATAACATACTACGTGAACGGTCGGTTCTTCCCGTCACGGAGAGTTCCTACCATATCCGTAATGATAGGAGACCCTAACGTGAAAAGAACAACCGCTGCGTTCTCTCCTTCACGAAGCGTTCCTACCATATCCGTAATGGTAGGATACCCATTCGTGAAAAAGACAACGACTCGTTCATAGTTTCGACGGGGCGGCGGTTTGACCGGGGCGAACCCGTATGGCTCTGATACCAATGTTGGATCCTGCCAAAACAGAGTTAGGATCGATAAATAAAGTTGAGACTTACGCTTGCGTATGCGGCACGGTAGTCTCGGAACTTTGCCTTCGGATTCGCCACGACGGATCGAGTCTTCTCACGAACGGAGTAAGGCTACTAAATCCACAATCTAAATCTCTACTTTTAGATTAAGAACTTGGATATAGGGAGAGGAAGTATTTCGGCAGAGCTTCGCTAGAATGAAGATGCATGCAAGAATGCCATGCAAAAAGTGTCAGGAAATGGCTAACCCTTGGGTCTTATTTATAGCCCCCAAGGTAGTTATTTTAGGATCAATTGTTCCTTTGGAACAATTTAACTAAGGTGTACCATCGTACATGGCATATTATAAGCTTAAGTTGTACCATATACATGGTACAATATAAGCTTAAGATATTACCCCTTTATTAGCCATATGTCGCATGCATTTATGCACATATAATGCGACTTTCCCATCAATCTAGAGATCCTCTCCGCAAGGGAACATATTCCCTTTGCGTACGACTTCGTGTACGCAACGTTCGAGGTCCGTATTCCCTCATACATCCCCTACAAGGGTGTACTAACGTCTTCCATATCCAACAGCTTCAAGTCTGAGCGGACCTTCTCACGCTTCGCCTCCACGTTTTTGGGAAGCGAGGCATGACAGGTTTTGTTGGTGGCCCATGCAGGTCCGTCTTGCAATTGCGAATTAACGGAACAACGGTAATAACGGAATGTCCATTAAATAAATTGCAACATCCGAGTCATAAGCCCTGAGTCTAGTCGTTTTCCTATGTCACTAGGTGGTAAGAAGACTTAGTTAGACGTCTGTGCTTGCTAGTTAGAGGCATCTGATTGTTAGACTCCCTTTTAGCAATTGATTTAATCGTCGTAGGAGTTACTTTAGTGGTTATTGCCTAAACCTGACCATATTAGACCTCTAAAATTTCCTTTTGTCGTTCGCTTGGGTTCATCGATTTCGGACCAAGCTGAACGCATTTCATTACCGTCTAGCTCCTTAGAAGGTCTTAGCGCTTCGTTCCTTAATCTTTAGTTGTTCGACCGTAGGAGTTTCCCCGTAGATTCCCCTGATTCATATCCTAGGCGTATGTATGTTCTGATCACCTGACCAATTTCCTTGCCTCGATTCACGAGATCGCCTCATGACGATCGTCGTCAATTTTCGAACCTCTCCATTACGAACCTTGAAACTCTTGAAAGTATTTTTCGACTTCCTCCTTTCCGAAGTTTAACCTTGTCCCAAATTTTAATGCATATATACTTATACTTCATCCTCCTTCGTTGATTTTAAAATTTAAAAAAAAAAACTTTTGTCGGAAATTTTGAACTCCAGCTTATAATATTTTTCCAGCTTATATTTTTCGTACTTATGTAAATGCGTTGCCCCTTCATATATTAATTTTATTCTGGACCGTACTTTTACTTTGCCCAATTCGATTTATAATTTTCCTCCTTATTTGTGTTATACGAATGATACGTCGTGTTTACTTTAATATACTTTCAAGACACATGGAATTTCAGCTTTCAGCAAGTTGGTTTTTGCTCGTCGTTTTCGCTACTTCAGATTTTTTTGCAAAATTACTATTTTCATAACCACTTCCTGATTTAGACCCTCCGTGATTTGATTTCAAAGACTTGCTATTCAATCTTGATAATTCTTATACTAAGTCATTATTATTATTTTTCCGTGCACCATACATACTTTCAATTATTATATATCCGTGACAGACTTGTTGTGCTCGTATATTAAGAACCGTGTGTAAATCAGTTTTTCATTTTTGGCAAACCCTGGTTCTCTAAAAGTAGTTTCAAATTGACCATTTTAAATTTTCCATAGCCTAAAGTTTTGAAAGCATTTAACATGAGTTTAAATTCTTCCGTTACTTGATTTCATTCTTTGACTTTCAAAAACTTTTGACAACATTATATTAAATTACTGACGAATAGAATTTTCTAAACCAAGTCCTTAATATTCGTGTAAATGATTTTACTTCCTTTTAAAATTTTTAACCAATAGACCATTTTCTATCATTTTGAATATTCGACTCAAACTTATTTTGAACAACTCGTTTTTATCGATCTCCAAATATTTCTTTTCAGACTGGGATTTCAACTTTTGAAGAACGACAGTTTTCAAAATCCACGTATTTTAGCTTATGCTATTCACCCTATTTTCTTTTCTGAATCTTATTTAAGCATCACTACATCTCCCTTTCCTTTACCTAAACATTCACCAGTGAATCACAGTTTTCCCTAACCAAGCTGTCTCCTTGCATTCGTCCTATTTGAACTCGTGCTTATCGATCCTTCCCTCGTCACGCCTTCGACCTCGACCTCCCTTTGTTGCTTAGACTTTAGTGCCCGTCAAGGTCTGTGTCCACTCTAAGTTGTTAGTAGGCCCTTGGACCCTTATGATGTTGTCGTAGTGCACGTACCTAAGTTGTGTACGTGGGCTTGAATGAGTGTACTCTCCCATAGAATATTAATGGCTGCTTAATGTGTGTTATATATACTCGGAGTTATTCGTGATATTATGAAGTGGTTTATGTGATAGTATTTATAGATTTGGGTGTGGATAGCTATACCATACTAGGGATGATTGGGTATATAAGAATTAGTGTGGGGATATCTGATGGAGTGTATGTAGTTAGAAATACTTGTAATGGTTGAAATAAAATGATTGGTAAAGCTATGTGTATGTTAGAGTGATAATAAAAAGTGTACGTATGGTTAAGAGGGTAGGCCTATTATGTGAACTATATGTTAGCACATATGGGTATGTGCTCGTATGTGGGTATGTATTGTGTTTAGACGTAAGTAGTTATGTTTTGTTGCATGAGTATATAAGAGATATACATATGATACATATGGTAGTAGGATTATAATTTTGATTGGTATTGCTTGCTTTTACGGGATGTTGCATGCGTGCATACCGTGAGGTATACACGACTATTGCACATCTTAATTAAGTATGTATAGATGTGTTAGTGTACTAATTATAGGTAGTGGGCTATGGTGTGAATATATATGTTACATGAGTGTGACTATACGATGAATACGTATGCATGTATTAGGGAGTGTATTATAATTATACGTGTGCTGATGTCTGTATTATTATTATTATGGTATATAAATTGATTTAACTATGTGAGTATTACCTGACTAAATATTAGGTGTGAATGACTTATGGTATGTATACGGCTGTATTGGTAGACATATATATATAGTTCACATAATAGGCCCATGAGAGGGTGTCCCAGTGGTAAGTCATTCCGCTCCAAAGCCAAGGGGTGCGGGGTTCGAGGCCTATGGCCGTCGTGACTTGGTAATTATTGTGGAATTTGTTGTGGAATTATTTACCCTGGGGCTACATCTCCCCTCTCGGACTTACCCGGGGGCCGTTGGGGGCACGGCGGTTTCCCCCCAGTTTGCATAGTCTCGGCCGGGCTTTCGCCTTACCCTCCTAAAAAAGCCAAAGGCAGGGGGAGGGGGTTGGGGATTTTTCTGGGTTGTCAAAATAT
Organism: Scilla litardierei; assembly: GCA_030789695.1. Classification (NCBI taxonomy): domain Eukaryota; kingdom Viridiplantae; phylum Streptophyta; class Magnoliopsida; order Asparagales; family Asparagaceae; genus Scilla; species Scilla litardierei. The sequence goes on from CM061139.1 coordinate 48,209,593, forward strand.
ATATATATATATATATTGGAGTGGTATCGGTATAGGTATAAATGTCGTGTTACGTATATAGAATATTCTGATATGTGTATTGAGTCTCACTCAAGCTTGAGTGGGTATACTCTGAGTATTTTGGATGTATGTCTGAAGTTTGAATATAGCGATGTTTGATGTATGTATAGTGATAGGAGTGTTTGTGCCTAGTTGTGTTACGCACATGATTGTGGGTCGCCATACCAGTATATAGTTATAGGGTTGGTCTTGTGGTATAGTTATTTATTAAGGACTTGCCTGTGTGAACGTATGTGTACTAGCTATAATTAGGTGTGTAGGTGTGGTAGTTATATAATGATATGATTAGTATACATGAATGAAAAGTTAGCGTGTATGGGTGTGCACCATGCACGGGTAAGTATGTGCTTAGTTATAGGTATTGATGACTATGGTATATGTGGCGCGTCGTAAATACAGTTATAGGACCGTATGTGATGAGAATATATGGTGAACTATTTGTATGCATTTGAATGACCATATATTGTGAAATTATAGTAGTGGTGAATATATATATATATATATATATATATATATATATATATATATATATATATATATATATATATATATATATATATATAGTGAAACTTGTTTTAATGGTATGGCGTGACTACATGAGTTGATGTGTTTGGTATTGGATGTGAACTAGGAAATATTAGAGGGTCGTATACCCTTGATGTTTGGGCATAGGTAGCTATCTATATGTAGAGCAATGATTGTATTTGCTAAGTGTGAGACTATCTTTATATGAGTATCTGAAATATTGTTTTGTGTTTAGGTAAGTAGTAGTTATATAAGGGATGTATGCTTAAATATATGATTTAAGTACATGTATGAATTGACTGACTATAATAGGTATAAGTATATGACGTATGTGAATGAATATATATACGTGTTGGTAGTGTTAATGTTTGACTACCTAGTGCGTATATGAGCACATGTAATGACTATACCTGGTTTGAAATATAATGTGACTTGATTGGGGTAGTAATTAGAGCGACTAGATATATTAGAAAGTCCGAGGACGGACTTTATTCTAAGGTGGGGAGGATGTAACGACCACTTTTCATGGTACGCTGTTTGTGCACGTGCTTTTGACCGTGCACGTGTTGGTTTAGACTTTGTTTGTTTGTGAACACTTTCGTGTGATATGAGTTTAAATTCTCACATTGTTTGTGTATGTTGTAAATGATTTTACTTCCTTTTAAAATTTTTAACCAATAGACCATTTTCTATCATTTTGAATATTCGACTCAGACTTATTTTGAACAACTCGTTTTTATCGATCTCCAAATATTTCTTTTCAGACTGGGATTTCAACTTTTGAAGAACGACAGTTTTCAAAATCCACATATTTTAGCTTATGCTATTCACCCTATTTTCTTTTCTGAATCTTATTTAAGCATCACTACATCTCCCTTTCCTTTACCTAAACATTCACCAGTGAATCACAGTTTTCCCTAACCAAGCTGTCTCCTTGCATTCGTCCTATCTGAACTCGTGCTTATCGATCCTTCCCTCGTCACGCCTTCGACCTCGACCTCCCTTTGTTGCTTAGACTTTAGTGCCCGTCAAGGTCTGTGTCCACTCTAAGTTGTTAGTAGGCCCTTGGACCCTTGTAATGTTGTCGTAGTGCACGTACCTAAGTTGTGTACGTGGGCTTGAATGAGTGTACTCTCCCATAGAATATTAATGGCTGCTTAATGTGTGTTATATATACTCGGAGTTATTCGTGATATTATGAAGTGGTTTATGTGATAGTATTTATAGATTTGGGTGTGGATAGCTATACCATACTAGGGATGCTTGGGTATATAAGAATTAGTGTGGGGATATCTGATGGAGTGTATGTAGTTAGAAATACTTGTAATGGTTGAAATAAAATGATTGGTAAAGCTATGTGTATGTTAGAGTGATAATAAAAAGTGTACGTATGGTTAAGAGGGTAGGCCTATTATGTGAACTATATGTTAGCACGTATGGGTATGTGCTCGTATGTGGGTATGTATTGTGTTTAGACGTAAGTAGTTATGTTTTGTTGCATGAGTATATAAGAGATATACAAATGATACATATGGTAGTAGGATTATAATTTTGATTGGTATTGCTTGCTTTTACGGGATGTTGCATGCGTGCATACCGTGAGGTATACACGACTATTGCACATCTTAATTAAGTATGTATAGATGTGTTAGTGTACTAATTATAGGTAGTGGGCTATGGTGTGAATATATATGTTACATGAGTGTGACTATACGATGAATACATATGCATGTATTAGGGAGTGTATTATAATTATACGTGTGCTGATGTCTGTATTATTATTATTATTATGGTATATAAATTGATTTAACTATGTGAGTATTACCTGACTAAATATTAGGTGTGAATGACTTATGGTATGTATACGGTTGTATTGGTAGACATATATATATATATTGGAGTGGTATCGGTATAGGTATAAATGTCGTGTTACGTATATAGAATATTCTGATATGTGTATTGAGTCTCACTCAAGCTTGAGTGGGTATACTCTGAGTATTTTGGATGTATGTCTGAAGTTTGAATATAGAGATGTTTGATGTATGTATAGTGATAGGAGTGTTTGTGCCTGGTTGTGTTACGCACATGATTGTGGGTCGCCATACCAGTATATAGTTATAGGGTTGGTCTTGTGGTATAGTTATTTATTAAGGACTTGCATGTGTGATCGTATGTGTACTAGCTATAATTAGGTGTGTAGGTGTGGTAGTTATATAATGATATGATTAGTATACATGAATAAAAAGTTAGCGTGTATGGGTGTGCACCATGCACGGGTAAGTATGTGCTTAGTTATAGGTATTGATGACTATGGTATATGTGGCGCGTCGTAAATACAGTTATAGGACCGTATGTGATGAGAATATATGGTGAAATATTTGCATGCATTTGAATGACCATATATTGTGAAATTATAGTAGTGGTATATATATATATATATATATATATATATATATATATATATATATATATAGTGAAACTTATTTTAATGGTATGGCGTGACTACATGAGTTGATGTGTTTGGTATTGGATGTGAACTAGGAAATATTAGAGGGTCGTATACCCTTGATGCTTGGGCATATGTAGCTATCTATATGTAGAGCAATGATTGTATTTGCTAAGTGTGAGACTATCTTTATATGAGTATCTGAAATATTGTTTTGTGTTTAGGTAAGTAGTAGTTATATAAGGGATGTATGCTTAAATATATGATTTAAGTACATGTATGAATTGACTGACTATAATAGGTATAAGTATATGACGTATGTGAATGTATATATATACGTGTTGGTAGTGTTAATGTTTGACTACCTAGTGCGTATATGAGCACCTGTAATGACTATACCTGGTTTGAAATATAATGTGACTTGATTGGGGTAGTTATTAGAGCGACTAGATATATTAGAAAGTCCGAGGACGGACTTTATTCTAAGGTGGGGAGGATGTAACGACCATTTTTCGTGGTACGTTGTTTGTGCACGTGCTTTTGACCGTGCACGTGTTTGTTTAAGACTTTGTTTGTTTGTGAACACTTTCGTGTGATATGCCATTGTGAACGTCTCTGAGAGTATTAAATAGTGGCACTATCTTGGAACGACACTTCTCGAGTCGTTTTTCCACAATTTAATCTTACTCGATGAGACGTGACGATTTTCACTCTTGACGGGAGACGTTTCTATTTTTAGTCTCGTCGTCCGACGTCGAAATTGAGATCTGTCTTCTTAGTTAGCTCACTTTAGTCATCACGATCACCACGATATTTATTTTAAAATTTTTGGAGTTCATTTGACCACTTTTATATTTTTAACAAGTTGTATAATATTTTTAATAATTAATTTTTAAATTATTTTCGGCCAAATAAAATTTATTTGAGTTTTAAACGTATTAAAGAATTTCTGAGCCAATTTCCAGCTCATTTGGACCAGGTCAAATCCTTGGGTGAGTTGGAGAAGTTGAATTTCAAATTTTAAATTATTTTAAACTTCTAATCCTATTAGATTTAGCCCTAGACCAAGTCAACCCATCTACACTATATAAACAACCCCTAGGAAGACCCATTTTCGCAAGAAATTAACTCTAGCCTATTCCAAAACCCAAATTTGACGTTGCGACGATTCGTCGCAACGTTGCGACGAACAGCTGCCGTACGACCGAGGAAAACTCCCCCGTTCCCCCACTCCGATCGAAGCCCATCCCCGCACCGCAGCCGCTCTGCACGCTGCAGCAGCCGCCGTCCCGTTCCCCCGCTCTGACCGAGAGAGGTTCTCGGTCAGACCGAGAGCCCCAACCCGCACAGCCGCTCCGCACCAACCCCCGCTTGTCGCCCCGCTCCGCACCGCGCCCGACCGGCCCCTATCTCTGCACCGACCGGCGTTGCAAGCGTTGCAACGTTGCAACATCGCATCCCCCCGCATCCAAGAGCCTGACCGAGCCTCTCTTCCGCACTGACCAAGAAAAGGCCCCGGACCAAGCACAACCCCGCACCGCTGCACACCCCCAAGCGCCGCAACCCCGCATTCTCTGTGCACGACCGAAGGATCTCCCCGCACCGAGGATGTACGACCGAGAGCCATTCGTCGCAACCCCGCACCCGTCGCACCACTTGCCTCTGTGGGCCCCCAAGTTCTCCAGAGGTATTGTGGGTCCCCCAAAGGTCCCTAGGACTACTATGGGCCCCACCTAGGTGCGTTCTCTTCGACGGTTCGCCGCGTACGATGTCGTCGCACGTCGTAGCCCGTCGTCGCACGTGCTAGCTTTGGAATCTGGAATCGTCGCCCCGGTTGATTGCTCTGAAATTTTCGGCTAGGAATCTAATTGGAATCTGGACTTGGAGCGCGATATTATTATTCGAACCCCCGGCGTCGCTACCCAACGCCGGTGTAGCTTTCGCGTCGTGTTGAGGTAACGCTTTGCACCCCTAGGACCCCCAACCCAATTGCATACTAATCAAGACTAAAAAACAGTATTTTAAAGTATTTTAAATGTTTTAGAATTCACTAATCAAGATTAATAAAACGGATGTAGGCCTGTGGGCTAGTGCACGTAGGAATTGTGACTTTGGACTCGTTGGACGGTGTTTCGCTGACGTGATATTTGCAGGCAAAGTGAAACTTGCCAAATCTTGCTTAGTGCCATGTTTTTAGGCCGCTTCCTTGTTTTTAGAGTAAAAGAGACTAGTCAGTGAATTGATAGCTGGCTAGACGCCTACTTGATCTAGTTTGACAACGAAACTAGGTCCGTCACCTAATTGATCTAGCTTGACAACGAAGCTAGATCCAACCCTTTAAACCTGTTGTTCATGCATGCTAAACTGTCACTTTTACTTTCCTTACATGTACACTTTACTACTTTGCCATGTCATGTCATCCATGCATTGAATGTCGCATTCGTAGCACACGCTACACTACTTGTACTTCCTTGTCCGGCTAGGTGCACCCCTACGCCATACTTGTTTAAAACACTTCCTGGCTCGTGGTCCAGAAGCGGGCCTCATGTGTTGGCTAAAAACCAATGCCCGATACACGTGGAGGGGTAGGGATAAACGGTCACTTGAGCTTAGGAGTTGGCCCGCGCAGCCACTCTAGCCAAAAGACGGAATCTCTGTGCACGAGGTGCTTAATTTACTTGTCTTGTACTTGTCTTGTCAATGCCATGCCATGCTCGTACTTTACTTTACTTTACTTTACCTGTTGCACTCATTACTTTAACTGCCATGTCATCGCATCATGCTAGAACTGCTAGGTTGCTTTACTTTTACCTACTTTCAGTTTCCTTGCACAAGTCTTCCAGACTGCTGACATGTGCCCCTTGCTCTTTTGGGTGTCACATGTTAGACCCTGAGCCAGAGACAGTTGTTGAGGACGAGGTGTTTGCCGACGCTGAGCCGAGCCTACGTTCGTCGAGGAGTTCGAGGACACCGGAGACCAGTCTTAGAGACTGATTTTACTTGCTTTTGCTTTAGGTTGCTGTTAGTTGTCGGTGTTTGCACCATTACTTTGTTTTCGTACTTTGTACTTTTGTTGGCCATGCTGGGCCTCTTTTAGACTCTTTTATTTTAGCCTGGTGGCTTTTTCTGCGATGTTGAGATTTATTATTATGGATATTCTGAGATGTTTCTTTGTCTCTTTTCGTTATTATTATCTTTGTTTCGTTTCGCGTTGCAAGGACCTGCAGTTTAAATTTGATTGACGCTTATCGGACTTGCAGCTTTGTAGCTTCAAGTCTGAGCGGACCTTCTCACGCTTCGCCTCCACGTTTTTGGAAAGTGGGGCGTGACAAGACGTTTGACTAAAGTTTCCATCAAAACATTTCCCCACTGAACGGGTAACTTGCCCATGATTACATATAAACAGCGTGCTACATTGGTGCTAATATAGTTCAAAGAACCAGTTTTTGGGACAAGATTGTAAATGATGAACTTAACAACCAAACGAGCAGAGGAAGAGAGATCGGAGGCCGGTTGATGTTTTGGACCAAAGTTAGGGGCTAGAAGGGCTCGGATCTTAGGGTCTAAAAATGAATCGAGAAGAGGAAGTTGATGACCGACGGGTAGGTTGATTATGGTGGCATCTCACCGGAAACACGGATGGCGTAGCCATTGATGATGGTCGATAAGATGAGGACCCCATTGATGGTTGCCGAATCCAAGTTAGCGTAAAACTCGCGAACAAGGATGGGATAAAATGGAACGCGGTTGGTGTAGTTCCAGAGATGGACGAGACCCGCTCCTTCAAGGAAGTCGAAGAGCTTCAAGAAGACAGGATCATCGAATTCAATTGAGTGTTCGGGGTATATCTGAAAATCCGAGAGTTGATCAAACTTCCGTTCGGCCTCAGGAGTGCGAAAACGCTCGCCGAATGATAAAGGGACGAAGTCTAGGTAGGAGGGATCCATGAGGAAGAGAAGAGCTTCGGTTGAAGATTGGGATGAAAAATAGATGGAATATCCTAGAAGAAGAATGGGAGGATTTAAATAAGAAAAGAGAAATACAAGCCATGGAGGGAACGGTTGCCGAAGTGTTGCCATGAGGAGTTGTAGAAACCGAACAATTTGAAAAACAAAACTGAAAGCACCGTTTGAAACAAACGGGTGGAAGAAACTGATAAAAGAAACACGCGGGGAAGACAAACAGTTATATAGGAGAAGTCCCGAATTGGTTTTGAAAAATAGGTTGCTAAAAATTAAAATTAGTCGGCTAAAAAGTAGATTTTTAAGAAGAAAGCCGAAAATAATAATAAACAATCTAAATTAGAGCCATTAAAAAAACGAGACAACCCATGCTAAAAATAGATATTTTCTAGAGGTAATAATGAGATGTTGTCATGTGTAAGAGTGAAGTGACATGGTGTAAGTGACATGACACTAATTAGATCTTAATTGATATTGTGTAAGAGAGTGAATGACATATGTAAGAGAAATTTTGCATGTCATGACAAAAACTTAAGAGATGGGATTAAAAAAATTAGGTGAAGACTAATTAGAAGTGTATTAAAAGAACAACATAACATCCCTTACGTATAAGAGACCAATTTTGACATGAAAATTTCGGCCAAGAAAAAATAATAAAAAAATGAATATTAAAAATATATATATATCTAAAATTCTGATTCGCTAATAATACCTAAGTCTCTTCTAAATTTAATAAATGAATCTTCTTTTAATGGCTTGGTGAAAATATCAGCAAGCTGATTTTCAGTAGAAATGAACTTCAGAACAATATCACCCTTCTGAACATGATCATCTTAAAAATGATGACAAACATCAATATGTTTAGTGCGTGAATGATGAACTGGATTTTTAGAGAGATTAATAGCACTAGTGTTATCACACATTATAGGACATGTGGAACAATTAATGCCATAGTCTGATATAGTTTGTTTCATCCATAGAATTTGAGCACCTGCTAATCCAGCGGCAATATATTCTGCCTCTGTGGTAGATAATGAAACAGAATTTTGTTTTTTGCTAAACCATGAGACCAAAGCATATCCAAGAAAGTGACATGTGCCACTAGTACTTTTCCGGTCTGATTTGCAACCAGCAAAATCTGCGTCACTATATGATAATAAATCATATGTGCTAGTTTTAGGATAAAACAATCCAAAATCAGAAGTATGTTTAACATATCTAATAATCCGTTTTACAGCAGTAAGATGTGACATTTTAGGATCTGTTTGAAAACGTGCACATAAACAAACTGAAAACATAATATCTGGTCAGCTAGCAGTAAGATAGAGTAGAGAGCCAATCATACCTCTATAAAGACGTTGATCAACCCTCTTACCATTTAAATCTTTGTCTAGTGATGTAGATGTACTCATTGGAGTATGTTTATGTGCAGAATTCTCTAAGCCGAAACGCTTGATGAGTTCTTTGGAGTATTTTGATTGATGGATGAAGATGCCTTCCTTCATTTGTTTGATTTGAAGACCAAGGAAGTAGTTTAATTCACCCATGTGACTCATTTCAAATTCCTTCTGCATAATCTTAGAAAAGTCTAAACAAAGAGATTCATTAGTAGAACCAAATATTATATCATCAACATATATTTGAATAATAATAATATCAGATTTAATGTTCTTAATAAATAATGTTGAATCAATTTTTCCAATAGTATAACCATAAGTTAAAAGATAATTTTTCTATCTTTTGTACCAAGCACGAGGTGCTTGTTTACGACCATATAAAGCTTTCTTCAGTTTAAAAACATGATTTTCTAAATTTTCATGAATAAAACCAGGAGGTTGTTCAACATAAACTTCCTCCTTGAGAAAACCATTTAAAAAAGCACTTTTGACATCCATTTGAAATAATTTAAAATCTTTATATCAAGCAAAAGATAATAGCATTCTAATGGATTCAAGACGTGCAACTGGTGCATAGGTTTCATCATAATCAATTCCTTCTTCTTGATTATAACCTTGAGCAACCAATCGTGCCTTGTTTCTTGTTACCTGACCAAATTCATCCAATTTATTTTTAAATACCCACTTGGTACCAATAATTGAATGATCTGGTGGTCTGGGAACTAATTTCCAAACATTATTTCGTTGAAATTGATTGAGTTCTTCCTGCATAGCAATAATCCATGAACTGTCTTCACATGCATCTTTGATGTTCTTTGCTTCAATGGATGAAAGGAATGCACAATGTGCCATTTGTTCAATTGGACGACGAGTTCTAACTCCATCTGTAATATCTCCAATGATTAACTCTGATGGATGATTTGGAACTTGTACAAATGCCTTGGGAAGATCTGTATTATCCGAAATAGACTCAACCGAATGTTTAGTAGCATCAATTTCATCAAATTTGATATTATCTAAAGAATTGCATAAAGGTAATATACTCTCTTCATCATCAATGATGGGAGAATTAGATAAGTGGTTCTCATCAAATGTGACATGTAGTGATTCTTCAACTGTTGAAGTTCTTTTGTTATATACTCTGTAGGCATTGCTACGTGTTGAGTATCCAACAAAAATACCTTCATTAGATTTGGAATCAAATTTGTCAAGACAATCTTTAGTGTTAAGAATGAAACATTTACATCCAAACACTTTGAAGTATGGTACACGTCGAATGCGATTAAAGAATAATTCAAAACAAGTTTTATTAAGGAATGGCCTTATGAGAACTTTATTCATAATGTAACAAGCAGTTGTGACAGCTTCAGCCCAAAAATATTTTGGTAACTTACTATCACAAAGCATTGTTCTTGCACATTCTTGTAAAGTTCTATTTTTCCTTTCTACTACTCCATTCTGAGGAGGAGCACGAGGAAAAGAGAAATTGTGAGCAATACCATTATCATTACAAAACTTGGTAAAAGATTCATTTTCAAATTCTCCTCCATGATCACTACGAATAGTGATAATGTTAGAGGATTTGATCTTTTGTATCTTTTTACAAAATATTGAAAATTCTTCAAAAGCATCATTCTTATTTTGTAAGAATATAACCCAAGTATATCTAGAATAATCATCAACAATGACAAATGCATATCTACTTCTATTCAAAGAGGCTACTCTTGAAGGACCAAACAAATCTAAATGTAGAAGTTCTAAAGGTCTCTTTGTTAAGATAACATCCTTTGATTTAAAAGAAGATTTGTGCATTTTTCCTTGTTGACAAGCATCAAAGAAATGTTAGTGTTTGAAAGAAATATTTGGCATGCCATTTACTAACTTGTGTTTTGAAATATGTGCAAGATTTTTGAAATTTGTGTGTCCAAAACGTTTATGCCATAAAAGAGTGTCATCTAATGTAATCATTAAACAATGATTATTAGTGGTAACAGACATGCATAAGATATAAATATTATTCTTACGCTTACCACGGAACAAAACAGATGACATATCAGAATCATAAATAATGCAATCATTTTGTTCAAAAACAATTTTGTAATATTTATCGCATAACTGACTAATAGAAAGTAAATTATGTTTCAAACCGTCAACCACGAGAACATTCTCTATGATAGGCTGATTTGTATTGCCAACTGTTCCGGTGCCTATGATTTTGCCTTTCTTGTTGTCACCAAAGGTAACTGAGCCTCCATCTTTATATATAACGGTTGAAAGGAAGTTGACATTTCCCGTCATATGTTTTGAACATCCGCTATCCAAAATCCATCTTTCCTTTTTAGGTACCTGAAAGATAAACCATTAAGCATTGGTACCCTTTGTTTGAGGGTCCTTGGGATTAGATTTTTGGAAGCCAAACCCAAGTGGAATTTGGCTTGCTAATATAATCACTAGAATGTATGATAGAATGTATAAAATGAGAGATATAATCATTTCTATCTTTTAAACATGCATTCTTAGGAACCCATATACTAATTGTAGTATGTTTCCTAGGAGATGATTTTGAAATGTTTGTAACATTTCTTTGTGAAGAAGAAGTAGGAATGTTTACTTTTTTCGTGTAAATAAATGCATGATTCTTCTTCTGTGGTTTAACAAAGATTGTTTTTCCACTAGATGAAGATGTGTTACAAGACTTAGGTGTATTCTTATGAGAATATCCTAGTCCTTGTCTATGATTTGTTGGATATTGAATTTTTAGCAAATCATCGAGATTAGTCTTTCCTTTGTTAAATTTATTAACACTGGAAGACATCTCATCATATTTCATCTTTAGTGATGAGATATTTTTATCCATTTCGGATATTTGTGAATGTAGTGCTTGATTCTTAGTTTTGAGAAGTTCATTCTCTTTACTAAGATCTAAATCTTGAGAAGATGTATTCTCAATATGTATGGAATCAGATGTAGTGCTTTTAGAAGATAATTTTTGATATTTAAGAAGAAGATTATCATTATTCTGTTTCAAAAATTTGTGTTGTCCATTTAATTTTTTGAAACGAGAATAAAGATCTTTTAAAGCATCTAGTAATTCTTCGTTATTAAAAGTACTTACGTCATCTTCATCATCTTGTGCCATAAAGCACATGTTAGCACTTTCATCATTGTTATCTTCATCATCTGAAGAATCATCCCATGTTTCCGCAAAAGCTTTCTTCATTTTGTCAAACTTCCTTTCTCTTCTTGATTGTTCGTTGTTATTGGAAGTTTTGAATTTTGCTTTGAGAAGTGGACAGTCTTTTTTCATATGTCCAGGTCTATTACAATTGAAGCAAAGAGAAGAATCAGTATTCTTAGATTTAAAATTATTAAACTTACCTTTCTGAAAGAATTTTCTGAAGTTTTTGGCAAAAAATGCCATATCATCATCTGAATCTTCAATATCTGATGTTGAGTTGAAGGCAAGTACTTTCTTCTTTTGAACTGATTCTTCTTTCTCGTCTTGTAGTGTAACTTCATGGGCCATTAAGTTACAAATAAGATCTTACATAGATAATGTGGAAAGATCATTGGCTTCCTCAATAGCGGTGATCTTTGGACGCCATACTAGAGTTAAAGCTTTAAGAATCTTGCGAACCTGTTCAAGAGAAGTATAAGTTTTTCCAAAGCATTTAAAGAATTTAAAATATAAGTAAACCTGGTGTTCATTTCTCCAATTGTCTCTTGGTCCTTCATCTTGAATAACTCGAATTTGTGAACCAAGATGGAAATCTTAGTTTCCTTCACTTTACTGGTTCCTTCATGAGTTACCTCAAGTATATGCCAAATCTCCTTAGCACTTTTGGCCTGAGATACTCGATTAAACTCATGTTTATCCATAGCACAAAATAAAGCATTCATGGCCTTTGAGTTGTTGGTTTTTGCAGCTTTGTCATTGGTGGTCCAATCAGCAACAGGAGTTGTTGGCTTTTCGTATCCTGACTCTACGATGTCCCAAATCTCATAATTCATACTTTGTAGATGTATCTCCATTGGTATTTTCCAATATGAGTAATTTGAACCATCAAATAGAGGAGGACGAGTTTGAGAGTGCCCGTCAGGATGCTGATTGTAGTTGTGTGGAACTGCGTTCATGTTTGAGGAACTTGCTGCCATCTTAACCTTGCTCTGATACCAAATGAAAGTTAAACCATGTATGGATCAATACACTAGAGGGGGGGTGAATAGTGTATATAATAAAAACTGTTGCAAATAAAACGTTACTAATATTTGCAAAGATGACAGAGAAATATAATGACAAGTACTGAAAAATAAATCAATCGCAAACACCGAGATTTATCCTGGTTCGGATCCTTTTGATCCTACTCCAGTCCCCTACTCCCAGTAGAGATTTTCCACTATCAACACTTGCAAAACCGCAAGCAACAACTTCACAAAAATGGCGACACTCCCCGTGTCCCAAAGTTTGTACAATCTCAATAACTAGATATTCAAACCTGTAAAAGAAATAATGAAATAACAAACACCTATAGCCTTGTAATGAATATGAAATATGAATTCAAAGGACGGTGTTTGGATAAGAGACTTCAATGTTTCCAGATATGAAATGGTGAAACACAATTGAAGTTCTTCCGTTCTTAAATGAAGAGAGAAATCTATCGATTACTTCTTACAAATAAGAATTGAACAACTTTCCCAAGAGTGTTGAAATCCAAGTTCTTCCGTTCTTAAACGAAGAGAGAAATCTATCGATTTCTTCTTGCAAATAAGAAAAGAACAACTAATGGCGGGTGATTAAGAACTTAATTTCAACTTAATTAAAAACGTGAGAGAGAGAAAGAGAAAAGTTGTGTAAGAAACGTGAGGGTATGGCCTTGTATTTATAGGCTTTGAAAACGGTTGTAAAGACAACGGCTAGAAACTACCAAGGCAACGGCAAGAAACCAACTTAATAGGATAAAATGAAATTAGCAAGCTAAATGACTAATTAGATTGCTAATTTGGAAATGATTGGTTTTTGAGAGTAACGGCAAGAAACTAACTTAATGGGTTAAGAAAGAATTTAGAAGACTAAAAAGAAATTAGCAAGCTAAAAAATCTAACAGGTTGCTAATTTTGAAATGATTGGATTTGGTGTGATTGTTGGAGTACAACCCGTAATGAATAAACAAAAAATATCTTTCAATCAATGATTGTCAAACTTAATAGTCAATGAATTGGATGGCTAAATTTTGAAGAGGAATTATTTGTGATATGAGTAATAGGGATTGAAGAGTGAAATGACATATGAAGCTAAGATAACTCATTAGAAGGCTTTAACAATCTATGAAATATACAACAATTCTTCTTGATACATAAAGCCGTAGATATTGTATCTTGAGCAATTAGCAGAAGATCCTTGTCGCATATATTCAAGCTTTGAGTTGTTGTTTGTCCAAATGTTGTATACTGCATAAATGTTAGTATACCTGCATAGATAGAGTTAGTATAAACAAAATATGTTTGTCACATCAAAATTTATATAGAGATAGAGATATGGAATTGTGAAATTCCAACAGGAGAAACTAGGGTTTTAGGTCCTGAGGAAGAAGAAGAAAACGTTTGGGAGGGGTTTAAATAGGAAGGGCTGGCGGCTGCCCAGAAATTAGGGTTTTGACATTGATTTGTCGGTCAGAGAACAACCACTGACCGACTAGTTTGGGAACAAGTCGGTCGGTTGACCAACGCAGACCGACTAAGTCCAAACAGTAACTCATGTACAAAAATATGATTTAGATTTAGTCGGTCAAAGAACAACTACTGACCGACTAGTTTAACAACTAGTCGGTCGAAAGATGAACTTAGACCGACTAAGAGTGAACAGTAACTGGTACCAAAAATAGTTAATGAGTTAGTCGGTTAAAGAAGCATTGCCGACCGACTAGTTTGCAACCTAGTCGATCAACCAACGTTCTTAGACCGACTAACGACAAATAGTAACTCCTGAGAAATTAACAAAGACAACTAGTCGGTTCAAGAAGGTTTTCCGACCGACTGGATCGTCATCTAGTCGGTCGGTGCCCCTTCTCACACCGGCTAACGTGCACTGAAAGTTCCGAAATGGAGCGTGAAGATCCGGGATCGATTCCTAAGACTCCTAGGCTTGATCTAACAATAAGATATGACCGATATGAAGCCCGTCACGAATGACTTACTCCGAAATCGACTATCAACGGAAGAAGCTATGAAAATACGACGAAACGATCGAAAATGAAAGCTACGAGGATGAAAACCACACATGAGGAGAAAATCCATCAAAACATATAATATAATATAATAAATCCAGATACATGAAAACCAGTCGTTACAGGTCGTAGGTCACACCAGTGCAGAGGCTGACGGGGGATCTCATGACGTCGAGCGAGATCAGCCATTGGAAGAAGCTCGGTACTTTTATGCGAGGCAGACGTGATTACCGACGTCGATCTCATGTCTTCGTCCCATGGTTTTCAATTTCGGGATCTAAAAAAAGCTAGGAGTTCTGTTTTTTTAAGGTTTCTGGAAATGAGAAAGGGAAAGTAGGGGAGGGGATTATGAAGGGGAGCTGCGAGCCTTTCGGGTACTTGAGTCAAGTAACTGAAAATTTCCAACTGTTTACGGGTGTTTTCTCACCACAGCTCGTTGACCGTCGGATGTATGGTCAGCGTTGTCAAGGGGCTGACTTGAGGGTCCCTTAGGTTCGCCGAGCCCGCTTGTTCTCGGCGCTACGGAGCTGAGGGGAAGCCTCGGCTCGGTGAGTCACACTCGGCCTTGGCTGGATCGTGCTCGGCCTCGGCCGTATCCGCGTCGAGGGGTAGGCTCGGCGCTTTGCGAGTAGGTTGGCACTTGATCAGTCATCCACCTGACGACTGCGACGGTGATGGTCGATCGACGCTGAGGGGTAGCCTCGGTGCCTCGTATGTCTTCTTCCTGGACAGATGAAGAAACTCATTAGGGAGGCCGGACCTAGGTTCCGGCCAAAGCCCCTCCGATGCCTAAGTCAGATCAGGGTCTGAAAGGATACTCGACGGGGGAGATCTGGCTTGTGTAGAAGCCAGAACGTTAACCCAAGCGGCACGAGTTTTGGGGGAGGGAGCCAATGGAGTGGCGAAAGCATAGGTCGTTGATGGAGTACCTCTTTGTTGGTTACCTGAGTTTCGATCCCCTATTCCGTCGTCATGGCCTTCCCCTTATATGGTCTTCCGCGATTGCCCCACGTCCTGCCTCTTCTCACGTCCCCACGATCCGCCTCTGCCTCCTCCCACTCGCGTGTTGTCGTGGGGTGGCCCATTAACGGGTCAGTTAATGGCCATCATGGGATCGCAGATTCAGAGGGGCGGTTAATCCGGCCGAATGGGGGCCAGTTGGGTGTACCTGAGGGCGAGGTGGTTGGGCCTCCCGCTCTGTCCCTGGGCCCCCTTCGGGCGGGCTCGCCTTCTCTAGTCGGCTTCTCCTTTGAGGTCGGGCCGTGGGCCGTCGCAATTCGGTCCCGTTGATATTAGTCGTAACAATTGCCCCCATCGCCTGGACCGTTCGGCTTCCGTCGGTTCGGTTTGGGTGATGTGACCCTTTCATGATCCGACGGGTGCGTCAGTCGAGGTTCCGCTATTAAATGGGGGTCATTATTACCGCTCTATTTGAACTCCCGTTGGTGCAGTTTTCGAAGCGTCGCCGCTGTTTTGGTGTCGCCACGCGCCTTCTCCTGACGGTTCAGATCCTAACGTTGCCCTCTATATATACGTTCCGATCCCTCGAGCTTCAACTCTTTCGTGCTCATTCCTTCTTGATCTCCGTCCCGACAGCTTCTTCCTCCCAACCTTTGTCTTTACTCTAGCTTTGATCAAGGTAACTCTTCCACCCTTTATCTCTGGCCATGGCCATGCTTAGAATAGGTGATACGCGTCCTGGCGAACTGACGCCTGGTCCCGATCGTGCCCCTCCCTCGGGGCTCAAAGTTTCTTCGCCATCCCCGGGGGTCCCGGATAAAGGAAAAGGAAAGATTTTTTTGGATCCCATTGGGGACGATGTGGCCTCGTCTTCCGAGCGGTTGGGCATCCCTCCCTCGATCCTTCGGTCGTCATCTAAGGCCCCATTCTTAGTTACTATGGAAATATTGGAGAGGTATCTATGTCATCCTTATGACGTCCGAATTCCCTTTGGGGACGAGTGGATCTGCTTCCCGCAGAGTAACGAGGTCGGTGTCTACGTTGAGATGTTCCATCTGGGGCTCTGTTTCCCCCTCCACCCATTTATCATTCAATTCACTGACTCCTTGAAAGTCACCCTGTGTCAACTAACGCCATCCTCTGTCGTAGTGTTGACTGGGTTCATTACGCTTTGCATCACTCACGGCCTGGAGCCGTCTCTCCCACTCCTCTTTTACTTTTACCGGATCCGAACGGTCGGCCTCGGATCCTGGCTGCACCTCCGTGGCCGTACGGGTCGAGTGTGCCTTCTCGGTTTGCCACCTGGATCGGGAAACTGGGATTCTAGCTTTGTTTTTGTTGTTTTCCCCTGGGTCTCGGTGATCTTGACAGGTTGGGGGAGTTCGCAACACGTCGACAGGGCGGCACCCTTATCCGAGGCCGAGCGGGCCGCTGCCCGCCTCATCTCGTCCCTTTCTCTCGAAGAGAGGTCGGTCTGGCATTTGCTGGACGACCTGCTTCTTAAGCGCACTCTGTGGTCCCACGGTTAGTTGTCTCTCTTCCTTCCGTTTAACCCCTGGCTCACCCTGATTTCGCTTCCTCTCGCAGGAATGGCGGGCCGTGAGTTCTCCCACGATGTCGACGAGCTTATTCGCCTGGGATCCCATCGGGGCCGCGGGAGCTCTTCCGGACGGGTGCCTCACCGCTCTGTGGATGAAGAGTTGCTCCGGTCCGAGCCTCCTTTGGGATGGATTGAGGCCAGGTCACCCCCACGGGTGCCCCCGGAAGGGAAGTATTTGGAGGAGACCCCCTACCTGTTGAGGATCCCGGATCGGCTCCTCGACCGTCTGCGGGCGGGAGTCGCAAGCGCTCCCCTCCAGTGATCGCTGCCCCCATCAGGAAGAAGTAGCGGAAGAACGGCGGGCGCGCCTCTTCTCCGACCCCTGCCGTCGCGCCGACGGATCCCAGCAGGGTGGTCGCGACGACCGCCACCGCCGGCCACGCCGCTGATACTCTCTCGGCTACCCCTTCGGTCTCGGGGGCTGTATGTGTCCTGCCGAGCGCCTCAGCGGGCCTCGCTGGTCCTCTCAGGGGTTCGGTTCCAGGTCTTGATTTGGCCTTGGCGGACCGGCCGGCGGCGGACGCCGTCCCTTCGGGGGACCGTTCCTTTTTGGAGTTGTCCCCCATGGACGTATTGTCGGATTCCCTGGACGGTCACCTCCAACAGGTTTGAATTCCTGCCCCTTTCGGATGATTGTTTTGCCTTTCGGTCTTCCTCGGTATAATCCACCTCCCTTTTATCTACAAGCCACCGCGATGGCTCTCGAGGCACAACGCCGGGCGACCCAGTTGAGAAGCCTCGAGGATTCTCTAAGTCGGGAACGTGCCCGGGCCGGGGAAGCTGACGTGGCCCTTCAGGGTGCCCGCATGGAGGCTCAGTAGCAACACCGTCGTGCTGACGAATTCGAGTCTCAAGTGCATGATCTCAAGCGGAAGCTTGAGGATGTTCATGACTTGAGCCGAGAAGCGGAGGAGAAGTTCCGGCAGGAGAGGAAGGATCTTTGGGGCCAGCTTGCCTAGCTGCATTGGAGGCTCCGTTTTGCCGAGGAAGCTGAGAAGGGCGTCGACACGGCCATAGGGCCGAAGATTGCGTCGGTCCTGAAGGAAGTCTTTGGGACTTACGAGGACCTCCTTGCCCCTCACATAGTGGAGGTCATCTGGGAGTCGTTTTGGCAGTTCGCAGAGCTCGCTCGGGAGCCGATCCTCCCTCCTCCGGGACACGCCGATCCCCATGGCTCGGAGCAAGGTGAGGCACCGGATGACGATATCTCTCATGCTCTGGACCCCTGAAGTGCCTTCGTATTCTGTCCCCTTTCTTGGGTGACAAATTTTGTTGTCATCAACGATGCTGCGGACTCCTGGAGACATTGTCTCTTGCGCTCCGGACCCTTGTAAAGCCCTTGTATCCCGTCTCCTTTCTTGGGTGACAAATTTTGTTGTCAACAGCAGTGCTCGTGAGGACGTTGTTGAGCTATATGTAACCCATACCATTAATGAAAATGATATCTTCTAGTTAGTTCTTCTTGTGTCACGGGTCTCTTTTTCGGAGGTTTCCCCCTTCGGAATAGCCTTTATTGTTCCTAGGCCGAACGGGCGTCGTCCCCCTCGTCTAGGGGTGTTGTCCTGAGCTTGCCTAGCTCGGGGTGTCGTTCTTCCCGCCGAGTCTATTTGTCGGGGCTATTGTCCTCATCCAGGTAAACGGGTAGGTCACTTGATCCATGAGGGAGGTCATCCCGTGGCTTGCGGCCGGTGGTCATGTACGTCGGCCGGGGAGTTGCCCCCAGCCTTATGCGTGGGCGATCTGCTTAGTCTACGGGGGTAGGTACCCCTCGGCTCAGGACTGGCAGTCGCACTCCTTGGCGGGGGGAGTTACCTCCTGCCTTATGAGCGGGCGGTCTGCTCAGTCCACGGGGGTAGGTTCCCATCGGCTTATGACTGGCAGTCGTGCTCCTCGGCTGGGGGAGTTGCTCCCAGTCTTGCATGCGGGCGGTGTGCTCGGTCTGCAGGGGTAGGTTCCCCTCGGCTTATGACCGGCAGTCATTCTCCTCAGCTGTGGGAGTTGCCCCCAGTCTTGCATGCGGGCAGTGTGCTCGGTCCGCGGGGTAGGTTCCCCTCGGCTTATGACCGGCAGTCGTGCTCCTCGGCTGGGGGAGTTGCCCCCAGTCTTGCATGCGGGCGGTGTGCTCGGTCCGCGAGGGTAGGTTCCCCTCGGCTTACGACCGGGCGTCGTGCTCGTCGGCCGGGGGAGTTGCCCCCAACCTCATGAGCGGGTGCTTCGTTTGGTCCGCAGAGGTGAGCCCCCTCGGCTTGTGACCGGCGAAGGAGATTTGTTCGGTGGCGAGGGGAGTTGCCCCTTGGCTCACGGCCGACGGTCGTGCTCCTCGGTTGAGGGAGTTTCCCCCAGCCTTATGAGAGGGTGCTTCGTTTGGTCTGCGGGGGGTGAGCACCCCTCGGCCCAAGACTGGGCGTTCCGCTCGTCGGATGGGAGAGTTGCCCCCAACCTTGCGAGCGAAAGCTTCGCTCCGTCTGCGGGGGTGGGTACCCCTCGGTTTACGGGTGACGAAGGAGATTCGTTCAGCGGTGAGGGGAGTCACCTCCCGACTCACGGCCTACAAAAGAGGTTCGTTCGGTGGGGAGGAGAGTTGCCCCTCGGCTTACGGCCGACGAAGGAGATTCGTTTGGTGGCGAAGGGAGTCGCCCCTCGGCCGATGAGGGATATTCATTCGGTGGCGAGGGGGGGTTGCCCCTCGGCTCACGACCGACGTAGGAGATCCGTTCGGTGGCGAGGGCAGTTGCCCCTCGGCTTACGGTTGACGGAGGAGATTCGCTCGGTGGCGAGGGGAGTTGCCCCTCGGCTTACGGCCGACGAATGAGATCCGTTCGGTGGCGAGGGGAGTCGCCCCTCGGCTTATGGTCGATGCGATTCAGGCTGGTCCATATCAGTCAGACCGCAGTTGCCTTGATTGAGTCCTCCTACGCATCCTGAATTGTCTGCTCAAGATAGGCGATAAAGTTTGCATTGTATGCCGTCATTTCTGTGAGACAATACATTTGGAGTAATGAAAAAGAAAAGGTGACAAGACACGGGGGGGTTCTGGCAGGGTAGCCCTCCCCCGGTGGATCGGCGGCTGTTTCATTCTATCTCCTCACTCGATGATACGCGCAACTGTCTGGACCGCGTTCACCCCTTTTCCCCCGTCCTGCTGTTTGGACGTTCCTTCTCCCGAGGCGGGGTCGTTGGCGGAGTTCTTCAGGTGCCCACGGCTCATAAGCTTCTCAATGTCTTTCTTTAGGTGCCAACAGTTGTCGGTATTATGGCCGTTGTCCTTGTGGTACTTACAGTATTTCTCTTCATCCCTCCCGCCTTTCCTCATTCTTCAGGGAGGTCGGCCCACGTGTCCCTCCTTCTGGGCTTGCGCTAAGATCACGTCCGGGGTGTTGGTCACCGAGGAGTGCCGGAGCTCTTCCCTCCGTGGTCTTCCTCTAGCCTTCTTCTCCGATCGATGCTCCTCCGTGCTGTGGCGCTCCTTCTCACCGCGCTTGGACTCGCGTCTGGTCTTTCCCTCATCCTCGGCCAGGGCCTCTTCTGTCAGCATGAAGCGTTCCGCTCGGGCCATAATTCCGGTGAGGTCCTTCGACGGGTTGCTATGTAGCGACTTCTTCAAGCCCCTGTGTCGAAGGCCTTTCTTCAGGGCCGCCTTCACAACCAGTTCAGGACAGCTATCCACGCTCAATCGCTCCACATTGAAGCGACGCATGAAGTGCCTTAGCGGTTCAGCCGGTCCATGCACCACATTGAATAAGTGTTCTGAATCAGGTTTTACCTGTCGCGCCGCCATAAATTGCTTACAGAACAGCTGGGTTAGCTCCTCGAAGTTGTCTATCGACCGACCGGTCAAGCTGAGGTACCAGGTCCAGGTGGCCCCCCGTAGGGTGGAGTAGAAGCCCCTGCAGAGCAGGGTGTCATCGGCTCCCTGGAACGCCATGACCCCCTCGTAGTCCATCACATGATCCGCATGGTTACTGATGCCGTTGTACTTCTCCAGCGTCGGTACCTTGAAGTTCGAGGGTATTCATGCCTCGGTTATCCTCCGGGTCAGGGGGCATCATTCTCTGCTGATACACCCGGGTCGCTCCCCTTCGCCCGCATCCTTGTCGTTCGGCTACAGCGAGGGGGCTGGTGGGAGCTTGACCTCCTCTTGAGTCTTCGCCGGCTTAGGTGCCTGGCTCGATCGGCACGAACATTCTTTCCGGCTCTCCTGGTGGTCGGTTCGTCGGCTGCCTCCACTCCGTACAGACCGGACGCTCGTTGATCGCCGATCATCCCGCCTACGCTTGTTTGACGTCGGACGCGCGGACGAGGCCGTCCTGGAGGCATCGCCCGTCTGCTCCGAGTCCCCCCATTTCCCTCTCTGACTGAGGTGGGAGTAGGAGATCGTGCCGGGGAAGAGCCGGGCCTGGTGAACCTCCTTTCCATATTCTGCACTCTTTTTCCGTGGTCGGCGACCACAGCTGAGCGAAGGGGTCGACGTTCCCCTTCCTGGCGGTGAGCCCGTCTCTCCCCACCTTCGCGGGTGGGAGTGCTGCTGACAAGCTGTTGAATCGTCACGGCCAAGGTTTGGATGTTGGTGTTGGTCTCCTGCGCATAGGCTCGGAGTTGCCCCTGCGTGGCCAGTAGGGCGTCATTGGTTTCCCCGGCAGCGTGACCGTTCAGGTTCTCGACGGGGGAGTGGTATGCGCCCTCCTCCGGGATGGGTGGCATGCGCCCCAGGCCGTTGCCGATGGGTTCCATTTTGGTGGTTTGACGTGGGTGTTAGTTCTTTCCCACAGACGGCGCCAGATGTTTACGGGTGTTTTCTCACCACAGCTCGTTGACCGTCGGATGTATGGTCAGCGTTGTCAAGGGGCCGACTTGAGGGTCCCTTGGGTTCACCGAGCCCGCTTGTTCTCAGCGCTACGAAGCTGAGGGGAAGCCTCGGCTCGGTGAGTCGCACTCGGCCTCGGCTGGATCGTGCTCGGCATCGGCCGTATCCGCATCGAGGGGTAGCCTCGGCGCTTTGCGAGTAGGTCGGTACTTGATCAGTCGTCCACCTGACGACTGCGACGGTGATGGCCGATCGACGATGAGGGGTAGCCTCAGCGCCTCGTATGTCTTCTTCCTGGACAGATGAAGAAACTCGTCAGGGAGGCCGGAACATCCACCTGACGACTGCGACGGTGATGGCCGATCGACGATGAGGGGTAGCCTCAGCGCCTCGTATGTCTTCTTCCTAGGTTTCGACGAAAGCCCCTCCGATGCCTAAGTCAGATCAGGGTCTGAAAGGATACTCGACGGGGGAGATCCGGCTTGTGTGGAAGCCGGAACGTCAACCCAAGCGGTGCGAGTTTTGGGGGAGGGAGCCAATGGAGTGGCGAAAGCCTAGGTCGTTGATGGAGTACCTCTTTGTTGGTTACCTGAGTTTCGATCCCCTATTCCGTCGTCCTGGCCTTCCCCTCATAGGGTCTTCCACGATTGCCCCACGTCCTGCCTCTTCTCACGTCCCCTCGATCTGCCTCCGCCTCCTCCCACTCGCGTGTTGTCGTGGGGTGGCCCATTAACGGGTCCGTTAATGGCCATCATGGGATCGTGGATTCAGAGGGGCGGTTAATCCGGCCGAATGGGGGCCAGTTGGGTGTACTCGAGGGCGAGGTGGCTGGGCCTCCCGCTCCGTCCGTGGGCCCCCTTCGGGCGGGCTCGCCTTCTCTAGTGGGCTTCTCCTTTGAGGTCGGGCCGTGGGCCGTCGCAATTCGGGCCCGTTGATATTAGTCGTAACACCAACAAAAAAGCTAAAAATGTGATTTATGATGATGAGCCGTCAACAAAAAGGTGATTTTTTGTTTGGATGTTAGAGTTATGAAGACACTTATGAAGACAATGCCATGCTTTTTTCTTCGCTTGAGCTTCTGTCGCCTTCTTCCTCTCAATTCCAGAGCCAGGTCATGTGTATGTGACATATGTGCCCTTGACGGCATCGTGGGGCCTACTCCATGGGACTCTGGGATATACAACACTTCTTGGTCATCATCCAACAACGCAACGACTCTCAATCCAAGGTATTTTTTCTCTCCACTTCATTCAATTTTCTAATTCTATTTGATGACCTGGGTCTTTCTCAAAAATCCATTTTGTTCACAGCCTACTCCATGAGCCTCTGGTATCTCAGCACTTCATGGTTTTCATTCATCAACCTAATAACTCTCAATCCAAGGTGACATGAATCTTTCACAAAATTCAATTTTTTGAAAAAATAATCATTCTTTTTTGCTTGCTTTTTATTATTCTGCTGGATGATTATTGTGGTGGATGATTTTTTTCTATGATTCCCCTTTGTTGTGCTCATGTGGGATGAAAGCATATTGGACCAACAAAGTTGCCTAGCACCTGTTTGATAGTTGGTGGACATGAATAGCAGTAACTTTGATATCATTTGTTTAAATGGGTATATTAATGGATTTCATTTTTTTCCGCACGGCTTATTGAGCCTTATAATTTTTTTGCTTATGGATTTAATTGTGTGCGTCTTAATTTTTCACAGATGGTTGATTTAGATGTGAATGCATTAAATTCTGCATTTTTTGGGGCTTTGAGAATCAAATTCTGATCCTTTTTGTTTGTTTGATTAAGATTTTTGGTTGCATCTTTGGTTATTGATGTAGAAAAATTGTTACTTTTAACTTGAAAATAGATCAATTCATATTGCTTAATGTTGGCCCATATTAATTCATCATTGTTCACTCTGCCATTGAATACATCAAAAGTTCTGGAGTGACATGTGAATTCTGTTGCTCACTTTGCCATATAAATTACATAATTCTGGAGAAGTTGTTCCTGCAATCAAGTTGTTCCTAGAGATGTTCCTGCATTCACATAAATGATGCACTTCACCAGAGAATGCGTACTCAATTCCTATGCTTTTAACACCAATGTCTGAAAAGGTGAGAATTTTTGATGTTGTGATAATATATTCTTTAAAATTTGTTTGGTGTTGTCTTAATATTATTTCGCTACATAAAATCTGATATTAGATACATAATTTCTATTTATGTAGAAAGTGTATGACAATCTCCTACATTTGATGAAAAATTAATTGAACCCCACATAAATATAAAAGGGTAAGACAAAAAGAATAACTAATAAATAAAAATTCCGTTTTGACAGTAACCAGTTATGGCAAACATTTAAATTTTGAATCAAATTATTATATTAGAATGATGCATAAAGTGGTTGTCGTCCAGGTTTGATGTGCCTGTTTTATAAATATCCCAGACTGATATGCTTTGATTGTGCTTGTGGCATTAACCCATTTTATGGATGTGTTTGCCATGTGCTTGCATATGTTTGAAGGCATGCATGAAAGGAGGTGATATTGCAGTGGGAAGAGAAACACATTTGGGTTTTTTTTTTGCATACATACAATAGTTTCCCTAAGTGATGTTGCTGGTTGTGCATTGTATGCTACAATCCATAACGAGAAGGTTTAGTGGGGTGAATTTTCTTTTTTGTGCTTAATTATTCATGCGTCGTGATTATATAGTCTTTTGATCACATCGAAATTGAATTTGATCACAAAAGAGACATGTACTCAATTTGATCACATAGAATCATCGGATCATGTACTGATTTTATTGTTAGATGCATTTTTGTGATAACAATCATTTTTCTTCATGTGACTACTTTTATGAATTATTATGTCTTGATTTGCCAGCAAGGTTTGTTTACAATCACACTTCTCTATAGGTTAGACCTTAGGAATAATAATAGTTGGATCCGTTGGCCATGTTTTTTGTGACAAGGTTGGATGTTCTGTCATACATGTCTACATGTTGCGCTGGATATTGAATACCACAACAACATGTTTACATCACACCAAAAGGTGGCTCCTAAGGAAGTAATTGATGGTTGGTAATGATCGATTTCTTAAATTTACTGCCATGTTTAGTCTTCATTTATTTTTCATAAGCAAAATGACAATTATACATTCAATGCAGATGTTGTCAAATTCCTTTGATTCCAATTGTTAGTAGTGAAAGCATTTTGTTTGTCAATGAATACATATAGCCGGTCTGCTAAAGAATTTGTTTTGGGTCTACCCACCCTGTAACAACATACTGATCGCGGTTGCCATGCTCATTGTCTGTAAATGTTTTCAGGATGACGGCAAGCGTAGGAAATTTTGATGCTTCTTCACCAGATCGTTGTTTAATTATTGGCTGGTGTATGTGTTTATTTGTTAACATCTCCATATTTAATCAACTTGGTTTGGAGACCAACATCAGGGATAAGGAATTATGCCGTCTATTGGAGGACGAAGAAATTGGGACATGCATGAGGTACAATTATATAGAATGGTCCTGCAGTCTAAATGAGTACATCATCATATTGTAGTAGAACTATAGGTCCTGCTATTAGAGTATGCAATAGCTCACTGTAAATGATAAATCTATGGAAAGTTTTATTATGAGTATCATTTTGAACGTTTCTGTGGAATATTACGATATGGTATTTCGTTAGGCCTATTAGATGTTGACTAGAGTTTAGACCATATTTTTGGAGATGATAAATCTGTGGAAAATGAGGCAATATTATACAATTCTTAAAAAAAATCTTGCTGCAACAGGTTGCAAGCCAATGCGTTTCTGCAACCGTCGTAATTGGAAACTTTGTAGGGCCTCGCCCGTGCTCTCTAGGAGCAGGTAAGATTTGGGTTAGGGTTTGATTTCATTGGGATCTTTTTGGTCTTTTTTTATGATGTTGATCTAGATTGAATTGGTTGCATGAGAGAGCTTATAAAGAAATATATGTATGTAATCAAGACATGATTTATATTTATGCTAAATGAGAAAGAGCCACTGTATACCCTTAAACTAATGAGAACATATAGATATTGGGTTTGATCCAAACCATGCAAGCTTTAATTTGACAATCTAACATGACAGATTTGAAGCAGATTCAAAAAAAGATGTATCAAGTACGGTGTATTTCTTTTGTTTTTGTCTTCTATTTAAGGGCACATTGATCTTTGATGAGTTTGTCTGTGTATATCACTCGCATGTCTTTGTTTATATAAATCCAGATATCAATAGAGCTAATAAGATGAAATGTCTTGATAGACATTGGGCTTGCGCCACTATATACCCTTAAACTAACGAGAACAGATAGATATTGGGTTTGATCCAAACCATACAAGCTTTAATTTTACAATCTAACATGACATATTTGAAGCAGATTCAAAAAAGATGTATCCAGTACCGTGTTTTTCTTTTGTTTTTGTCTTCTATTTAAGGGCACATTGATCTTTGAAGAGTTTGTCTGTGTATATCACACACATGTCTTTGTTTATATAAATCCAGATATTAATAGAGCTAATACGTGAAATGTCATGACACATCATCTATTATTATTGACTATTCAAAGTATATCACAAAAGACCTTTAATTTGAAACATTATAGAGCAAGTATATCACTTATGTGGTTTTAACAGCATCAGATCTATTTTCCTAGAAGATTTGTAATATTTACGGCTCGAAGGAAAAGTATATATGTGTCTGATTCAATATATTGTGCCTTATGGAATTTACATCAAACATTCAATGAAAGTTAAGATTCACTTCTATGAATACATTTGTTTTCTTGGTAATAAATGGTTGTATGGAGTTTCTGGTTTAATGAAAACGTATCAGACTCAATACATTTTGCAGTATGGAATTTTCATCAAGTATTCAATGAAAGTTCAAATATTAAATACCATGAATACATTTGTTTTCCTGATAATAAATGGGTTTATAGAACCATTTGGAGTTAGGGCACTTGCCACATTAGGCACCAGTTACTTCAGTTGATAACTGTTACTTTATACTTCTAACACTGCTTCTAAGCTGATTTTGATGCTGTTTATCAGCACGAGCAATTGTTTGCAGAAACCGAATACATGCAGAAAAGGGTACTACTTTGTTCTTATTTTTTATTTTTTATTTTCCCAAAAGGGATCTGTTTTGTGCTTTTGTCCAGAATATGTGCAATTATGTAAATAAAAGTTAATAGATGAGTTCATTTGTTTACATGTCCGAACTACATGTAAGTTTTTTAAAACAATTCTGATGTTAAATTTTTTTTAACAAAAGATGAGGTTTTTTGATTTTATGCAGAGTAACTATTATTTTTAGATGACTAATATTTTTAGATGCAATACAGTAAATGTTCTCATGAGTTGCATCATGTAAATTCTGTAAACTTATTTTTCAACTAGGCCCTTTTGACCAAAAGAGGAGTTTTTAATAACAAAAGATAATGTTTGTGCTTTTGTCTAGAATGGGTGCGATCCTGCAAACAAAATTTAACATTTGAGTACATACGTTCTCATGAGTTCTATCCTTTTGTTAAAAAATTTATTTACAACAAATTCTGTAAACAAACTTTGTAATTTGATAAGAACATATGAACAGTCCTTTTGTTTATAAAATTTAATAGATGTGTTTATATGTTCTCCTGAATCCTATAAACAAAATTTATTAGATGAGTTCGTTTGTTTACAGGACAGAAATACAGGTAGATTTTTTTAAACAATTCTGATGTTAAAATTGTTAACAAAAGATGAGGGGCCCGTCATATAATGAATACTAAGCAGCTCGTGAGAACTATCAAGCTATAACATAACAGTATGGTAAAGGAATCTTAGAAGTGGTATGATAGTACACATTTTTCCCAGAATCATTGAAGGGGACCGTCATATAATGAATATTCATGCTTTACACCTAAAGCCGGTTCATGAAAAAATTGGCAAACACAACAATAGCAAAAGAGAAATCATTAGGACAGAAGATTTGGATCAATTCCATAATGGACATATATATAATTTTCAATGAAATAAAATGATATCATGTTAGACATATATTATTTTAAAACCATAATGGACCCATAATTAGCCTAAAACATATTGATTATGCACATATACTACTTCTACAAGAAAATTCGCTGCATTTTAAATGATGCCATCAATATGAAATTTAATAGATTTGATCAGGGCACATAAGAGGTTCCATATTGAGACAAATGACAGTTTATAAATCACAGTCAACCTTTACCAGCAAAGTTAAACCGGGAAAAAAATATATTCAGGTTCATATTCCACCTTTGCATGTAAATGCTTAACATGTGTCACCAGTAAGGAATGTTGGTTATCGAAAAACACTTCCCAGGTGAAAAAAGATCCCGAACAAAAGGGGTGATAATTTCAACCTGGAATGTAACTCAAAAAACATTACAATAAGCTCAAAAAATAGTACTCATGAAGTGCTTGATTACATGTCAGCTCAGTAATAGCCTTTAATTGGTATTTAGCTTGGGATAAAAGATCTAGGAATATTAATTCATGCTTAGATGGCAACAAGAAAGATTCATAAATCATGATCAATTTGGATCACACAATGCTAACAGACAACAAAATGAACTTTTGATGTGTGAATATCATCATAAGTGGCCTTGATGTATCCTTAACCTGCAGTAACCACTGCATCATCTGAGTCCAGTGTACTTACTTCGTGTATACCTGCAAATTAAAAGAGACAAAAAAAGAGTGAGTTTTTGAGTTGAAATGATTCAATTTAAACAAAAGAAGGCAAGGTATGTCGCAAAAAGTGAATAAGTAAGAAAATCCGCACTCAACATGAAATTTAAACTAAAGAACCAATTACAAGCTCTGTTAAAAAGAATGTAATGAACTCATGATGAACTCTAGGATACTCCACATTGATTGTATAATCGCATTCCGTCTATTGTAGACTGGCCTGCGTATCTCATTATATTTTGGATCCACCTCCAAAACTTTATCACTTTCTTCTTCATTAAACTGTCACGCATAAATCATGTTAGTGATGATATGAAAAATGAAAGCTCCAGGCATACAATTCTGAGAAACATCTAAAGCTTCTAATTACTAGAGCAATGCTCTCAATCCTGAAGGTATTCAAATAAATGCTAATTGCCAACAAGAATGCATCTAAATGCTGAACTAGCCATAGCTGACATTGTTTTAAGGAGTGTGTTCGGTCGTGTGTAGGCCATATCATAATAACACTTATCTAGAATTGAATATAACAAATAGTAGGATAGAATTTATAGGTTTCAAATACATAGCATGCTCTATGTTCTTTTTTTGGTCTGTTTGGACCTAGAATATATTTTATGGATAAAGATTTACATCAGGTAGGGATCGGGTAGGGATGATATCTGATATGCAAAAAATATTTTCATATACACTACCGATAGATGAAAACTCAACACCGGTTTCAGTTGGTAGTTCATCTTTGCAATGAGATATTAATAAATAAGATACAATAATCTTTCGTTTTCCATTAGCACATTGAGTGGGAACTGAATTGTCTTGAAGCAATCATGGTCATCTTCATTAGTAGAACTGAATTTTTTGCATTTACCTGTAAGAACATGCTTTATATGCTTTCTGATATTTTGCAATCATGTTCTTGCTAATAACACTTAGCTTAGTTGTCATCCGAAGATGAGCCACAGAGAATCACCATGTTGTAAGCTTCAATTGTTTGGTTCTTTGTTTTTGGGTGTTTTATATTATAGCCGTTACTCATGTTAGTCTATTGTCACCCACAGATGTCGACCATTGGGGCCGAGGATTTCATTGTGAATCCTCTCCAGATAAAAG
Organism: Scilla litardierei; assembly: GCA_030789695.1. Classification (NCBI taxonomy): domain Eukaryota; kingdom Viridiplantae; phylum Streptophyta; class Magnoliopsida; order Asparagales; family Asparagaceae; genus Scilla; species Scilla litardierei. The sequence continues at coordinate 48,239,419 of CM061139.1, forward strand.
ACGTGCATAAACTGAGAAACTATGCGAAGCCAGAAGCACCCAAAGCCGGCTCCAAAAGGAAATTAGTGCTGGGCTTGATGGCCGAAAGCGACAGCGGATCTGGGAAGAGGCATCGCCTTGCCGATGTTGCGGTGACTTAAGATTAAGAAAATAGGAATCACATTTGGTGTATATCATTTGATGTATTGTCCTGGCACTTACGATAACAACTGTTCATGCAAATTACAATGTAAAAATATAAGCTATGCATACAATTAAATCATGCATCCAAATTTTGCTATCACAAGAAACTGATATTGAATTATATTTTGTATTCATGTTGAATAAAGAAAGAAAGAAGAACAATTAGAAGAAACCTTTGGTGCATCGGGATTTCATGGAATGAGATGATCAACTTTCCGATGGGGATTGCCATGATTATTTTGATGGGGGCGGTGATTTTGGACCAAAATCTCTCTCTTGAAATCTCTTCCCTAAAATTTTGTATGGAATTAAATCCGAAGTGAACTAAATTTTTGAGAGAACTAAATTTTGTTGTGAACTAAATTCTCTGGGGAAAACTAACTTTTGAGGATCTAAATAACAATGTAAGGAACTAAATGTCTTGAGGGAAACAATTGTTTTTGGGAACTAAATAACTTTTGGGGGAACTAAATAATAATTATTGCACCATAATTAAAATTAGGTGATCCATGATTTTGAGGGAGGGAATACTTTAAATGAATCGTGCCCTTAGAACACGTGTTAAGTCGGGATGGAATTAAATTTGTGGGAACTAAAATTTATGAGGGAACTAAATTCTTATTGGAATAAGTTTTGGGGTAACTAAATTTTTTGCAAAAATAAATAATACTTATTGTGCTTTAATTATTGTGTTTCGTTTAAAATCGGGGGATCCCAGATTTTAAGGGGGAAATATCTTAAATGAACAGTGCCCTATGGGCACGGGTCATATACTAGTATATATATATAATGAGAGGAGGGTCCGACTTTCCCGGTGGCGATCAAGGTGACCTAGGTCGGCGCTCTTGTGTTGGGGGCAGAAATGTTGGGAGGAGCTCTTGCTGGGGTTAAATGGCAAGGGGTGACTCAGGAGCGGCGGTTCTGAGGGGGGGGGGAGAGTTAGCAGAGCCAGATCTGAGGATCTTGGTCACGGTGGGGGTGATGTATCCTTCGCTGACGGGAGAACAAATCGTGTTGTTGATCACTCCTTATTTTACACCCTTTTTCCGCATGTTTGCATGCCATTTAGATCGCCCAAATCATGTTTTTCACGATATATCGACGATATTGCGATGTTTTCACGATTTGTTGTTTTTGTCGCATTTCAGGTGATTTGGCGCGATTTGGAGTGATCTCGAGATGCGCTTACTCTAGACGGTCACCAACGACCTCCCCGAGGGGTATTTTCCTGTTGGAGAGGAGCGGAAGAAGAACGGACGTCGCAGGAGCGACGAGGAGGCCAAAACAAGCAGATTGGGCATTTTTTGTGTCCCACTCGGCCGAGTGGAGGAGCCACTCGGCCGACCAGCGAGACACTGCTCGGCCGACCAGAACAGACACGATTTATGTGTGCACTCTGCCGAGCACCGACGACCACATCGGCCGAGTGACGAGACCCCGTCCGCCCGAGTGGCGCCCAGACGAAGCCCTTCCAAAACATCCAAGTTACTGTTTTTCGGCTGCCTGAACTTCAGAAGACCCACTCGGCCGAGTGGTTAATCCCGTCCGCCCGAGTACTATGAAGCCATCGGCCGAGTGACGACAACTCACTCGGCCGAGCAGCCCCCGAAGTAGAGACCCCTGAAAGCCCCGACTTACTAGAAAATTACAGGATTTTCACTCGGCCGAGCGACTTTTGTCACTCGGCCGAGTGCGATGCGCTACCTGTAGCGAAAACTGCGGAAAACAGGCTGTGCAGGGGTATTTTGGTCACAGTTTTTGGACGATTTTGAGGGCTATTTAAACCCTGTTTTTACCCTAGTTTGAGAGCCTCTCTCTTAGATTTTTTGCAGCTTTTTAGATTAGTTTTTAGCTTTATTCTTGTGATTGGAGAGGAGACAAAGATTGGAATTTTGTTGGATTAATTGAAGAACTCCATTGGTTTGCATCTCTTTTCCTTAAAAATTCTATTTTTATTGCTTATCTCAATATTGTGATGAATTCCATTGCTTATTTCAACGATTATTTTTGTGATCTTGCTATGATTTGTGAGTAGTCTCCGCGTCTTGGGGCGTGGGGATGAACCCTACAAGCCCATTTTCATATTTGTGATGAATTGGTAGAAATTGTGCTAGAATTGTTATTAGGGATTAGATTGGGATCAATTTACTATGGTTGGCTAGGTATTCATATCAATTAGGATTTGCAAGAGATTGGATCCCAATTTGATAGGAAACCCTAGAAATCCGAATTGGGTTGGAGTCGGATTTTCGAAGTATCGGTTTGCAAGAGATTGGACCGATACTAGGATTTCCGGTTGCAATTCCATGCCGATACTCGTTTGCAAGAGATTGGACGGGTAGGAACTATCCCAATCTAGGTCGTGGACCGAGTTTGCAAGAGATTGGGCTCGGAGCGCGATTGAACGATGATGTTGATCCTAATGCTAGCTTCCCAAGCCTAGGGTTTGCAAGAGATTGGACCCAAACCTAGGATAGCTATAGACCGGCAACAGCACGAGAGCGTGAGCTTGGTTCTTCATTCAGTTGCAACTAGTTCATCCAAATTCTCATTCAAGCAATTTTGACACCGATAAACCGCATTTATGAAATACAGTGAGTAGCGGGGATTCCCCATTCCCTAGACGTTCTTTATTTGATTTGATATTTTCGCATTTTTGTCTGACGATTGTGACAGGATCGCCAAAGGCAAATTTCTCTCTTAAGTAGCCAGGTTGATTGGAACAAGCACGGTCATTCGTCCTCCCTGTGTTCGATATCCCGCTGCCGCTATACCGTGCGCTTGCGGTAAAACTACAACCGTTCTTTGGGTCACATCCCGGAGCGATCAAGTTTTTGGCACCGTTGCCGGGGAAGGCATTTTGACGGTGTTCGTCCTCGACCACCCGGTTACTTCTTATCTCTCTCTTTCTTTACTTTCTTCTGTTCGCACATTCTGTCTGTATTTTGCATAAGGTCTTTGCAGGAAGAATGGAGAATGCAATGTCAACAATAGAACTCAGTCAGGAAGACAATGACTCCTTCACGGACCTCCTTAAGGAGCTTGTCGATGAGGTCCACGCTACCGGAGCTTTTGCTATCAACGTCAAGGACCCCGACGAACAACTGTTTGATAGTTTCGTGATGGACCAAATCTCCCCGGAGGGGACTATCGGGGGCAATGTCAGAGTTGACGTGATCGACGACAAATTATATTTCGAAAACAGTGGAACAAGTGTCGAGGATCACTATACTTTGGAAGGATCTTCAGAGCAAACCAACGTTCAGGGAGTTACACCACATGACACTTACTCTTGCTTCTACGAAACGTCTGATGTGTTTCTTGATTCCAGGGACGAACCGGAGCCGAGTGAAAGCTCTGACGAAGCTAGCACAGAATCGGAGAGCGCTTATTTCGACGCATCATCCTCACTAAGTAGTGAGTCTGACTCTTCACAAGAGAGCGCGCCACCTGAGCCCGAGCTAAACCCGGATGGCAAGGAAGGAGCGAAACTTATGCGAGCCGATGAAGTAGAAGGAGAGGCGCCTCTTCAGGTGGAACTTAAACAATTACCTCCGAATCTAAGGTACGCCTTTTTGGGTGACAAATTAACTTTCCCGGTGATAGTAAACTCCCACCTTGCGCCTGACCAACTTGAAAAACTCCTAGACGTTGTTAGGAGCCATAAAGATGTCCTGGGATACACTATCTCCGATCTAAAGGGGATAAGCCCTAGGCTTTGCACGCATAGGATCCATTTGGAGGATACCGAAGCCACCTCCATAGAGCCTCAAAGGCGGTTAAACCCGAACATGAAGGAGGTGGTTAAAAAGGAAATCCTAAAATTGCTAGAAGCCGGTATAATTTATCCTATCTCTGACAGTAGATGGGTTAGCCCCGTTCACGTCGTCCCCAAGAAAGGGGGATGACTGTCATAAAAAATGAAAAAGGTGAGCCAATATCTACGCGCACTGTCACGGGATGGCGAATGTGCATTGACTATAGGAAACTCAATAAAGCCACCCGAAAGGACCATTACCCATTGCAATTCATTGATCAAATGCTTGAATGCCTCGCAAACCATAAATACTTTTGCTATCTAGACGGGTATTCGGGTTTCTTCCAAATCCCTTTGCACGAAGATGACCAAGAAAAGACAACTTTCACTTGTCCCTATGGCACCTATGCCTACCGTAGGATGCCGTTTGGCCTCTGTAATGCTCCCGCCACTTTTCAGAGGTGTATGACATCCATATTTTCCGATTACATTGAAAATATTATGGAAGTTTTTATGGATGATTTCTCTGTTTATGGAAGTGAGTTTGACTCTTGCTTGGAAAATCTCACTAAAGTCCTAAAAAGGTGTCAACAAAACAATCTCACTCTCAATTGGGAGAAGTGTCACTTCATGGTCACGGAAGGTATAGTTCTCGGACATCTTGTTTCCTCAAGAGGAATTGAGGTAGATAAAGCAAACATTGAGGTAATCGAAAAACTTCATCCTCCTATTAATGTCAAGGGCATTAGAGGCTTCCTTGGTCACGCGGGGTTTTACCGCCGCTTCATCAAGGATTTCGCCTCGATTGCCCGACCACGTACTTCTTTGCTCGCTAAAGATATTCCTTTTATTTTTTCAGGTGAATGCATACAAGCCTTCAACGCCTTGAAGGAAGCGCTAGTCTCCGCGCCCATCATACAACCACCGGATTGGAGCCTTCCTTTTGAGCTAAGTGTGATTCTAGCGACCACGCCATTGGGGCGGTATTGGGACAAAGAAAGGATAGGAAGCTTCATGCGATATACTATGCGAGCAAGACATTGTATGACGCGCAGAGAAACTACACAACTACCGAAAAGGAGCTTCTAGAGGTCGTTTATTCCATAGAGAAGTTTCGCTCCTACCTCCTCGGTTCCAAGGTGATTGTCCACACCGACCATGCGGCATTGAAGTATCTTTTAAACAAGAAGGAGGCCAAACCTCGGTTTATTAGGTGGATACTCTTGTTGCAAGAGTTCGAATTAGAGATCAGAGATAAGAAGGGTACGGACAATGTCGTGGCGGATCATTTATCCAGGCTCATGCGTGACAAGGAGGACGAGAGTTTGCCTATCGACGACACATTCGTGGATGAGAGGCTATATGCCATAAGGACCGGTGAAGTACCTTGGTACGCGGACTTCGTCAACTACTTGGCTTGTGGAATCAAACCGCATGGGATGTCTACGCAACAAAAGAGGAGATTTCTGCATGAGGTCCGTAGCTATTTTTGGGAAGATCCCTACCTTTTCAAGATATGCAAAGATAGTGTCATTCGTAGGTGTGTTTCTAAAGAGGAGGCGACATCCATCATTTTGCATTGCCACAGTCTACCATGCGGAGGACATCATGCCGCCTCTAAAACCACCGCTAAGATTTTGCAGAGCGGATTCTTCTGGCCTACAATGTTTAAAGACACCCACGCTTTTGTGAAGGGTTGCGATAGATGCCAACGGACCGGGAATATCTCCAAGCGCAATGAGATGCCGATGAGACCCATCCAAGAAATTGAGCTTTTTGATTATTGGGGAGTAGACTTCATGGGGCCATTTCCGTCGAGAAATGGTAACAAGTATATCCTATTGGCCGTTGACTATGTCTCCAAATGGGTGGAAGCAATTGCCACCCCTACCAATGATGCAAGAGTCGTCTCCAAGTTCTTTAAGCAAAATATCTTCCCGCGCTTTGGAGTGCCGCGTACCTTGATAAGCGACGGGGGAAGCCACTTCATAGAGAACAAGTTTGAAGCCATGCTAAAGAAGTACGGGGTAAATCATAGAGTTGGCATGGCATATCACCCCCAGACAAGCGGCCAAGTGGAAGTCTCAAATAGAGAAATCAAGCAAATTCTCGAAAAGACGGTGGATCGATCTAGAAAGGATTGGTCAATGAAGCTAAACGACGCTCTATGGGCATATCCCACGGCCTTCCGCACTCCCATAGGCACCACACCGTTCCGGTTCGTTTATGGGAAAGCTTGCCACTTACCCGTAGAGTTGGAGCACCGCGCATATTGGGCCATCAAAACCTTTAACTATGATTACAAGAGTGCGGCGGTGAGGCGACTCTTGGACATCAACGAGCTTGATGAGATAAGAAGAGACGCCTACGAAAGCTCAAGAATTTACAAGGAGAGGACCAAGATTTTCCACGATGCCCGCATAACCGTCACGGACTTCAAAGTAGGAGACAAGGTTTTGCTCTACAATTCCCGGCTCCGACTATTTCCCGGTAAGTTGAGGTCACGTTGGTCCGGACCTTTCACCATCAAGCACATACAACCGGGAGGAGCTTTCGAGTTGGAAGGCAAGGACGGTGCCACATTCAAAGTAAATGGTCAAAGGCTCAAGCACTATTCCGAGGGAATCCCGACGGGCGAAACCAATAGAGTATATTTGCTTAAGGAGTGGTCGGATGATCTCTCGGACCTCCTTGATGAGGTGATAGAGGAGGCGATCCCCCACTCAATTGGCGCTCTTTTTGATGAAGATTTAGAGGAAGGCCCGGATTTAGGCCAAGATGAGAAGATAGATGATTCCCCCGACCTCTCCGCTGAAAATGATGAAGGCGATGCTGATGTCGCAAGGATTCGAGAGCTCTGCAAGCTCTCGAAAGTGGAGTCTCCGAAGAAAGCTCCTCCGGAACGGAAATCGGCATCACCGGTGAAGCCGTTGACCGGAGCAAACGCTAGCTTGGGGGAGCCTCCCCCCAACACTACTCGAGACGGGAGACCACCGAGGGAGAACACGCCGCCACGTCCGAATCCAAGCGTTCTCCCCGGAAAGTTTGATGGGTGCATCTCATATGCGCCAAACATCCCGCATTGATTGAAAATTATAGGGGGTCGAGCTCACGACCTTAAACGAGCGCTTTTCGGGAGGCAACCCGACGGTTTTCGCTTTATTTTCACTTTTTCTTTATTTTCGTTTTAGAAATTTTTAGTGTTTTGAGTCGGTCGGCCAAAAATTTTGTGATAACGGGTCCTGTTTTTCTTGACAGGAGAGGTGATAGGTAAATCCATCATGAGGAGGATGAACGAGACGACGAGGAGCGCCCCAAGAAGGTGCTCGACGCTTAGGAGGAAGATGGAATCGACTGGAGGAAGAAAGACGGAGTTTAGAGCCCAAACGAAGACAAACAGCAGAACACAAGGCTCACTCGGCCGAGTACACAAGTTCGTCCGGCCGAGCCGCTCACGAACGAGGGAAGTTTGCTGTACCCAACTCTCTGTTTATTTTCCTGATTTCAATATAACTGATACTCGGCCGAGTATTTATTCCCACTCGGCCGAGTAAAACGGATACCCTCCTAGGGCGAGTCTTGCCGAGTAGCTTGAGCCACTCGGCCGAATGGACTTACTCCACTCGGCCGAGGCTGGCAAAGCCACTCGACCGAAGCGTAAGCGAGACGAAATTTCTATTGATCTTGCTCGGCCGAGTGACCCAGTCACTCGGCCGAGTCGTAACTTTTATCATATAAAGGCCGAGGGGGGGCGCGATTTTCGAAACGCAAAACCCAATCGCGCCCCCGACTCTCCAGCTCCCCTCGCCCGATTCCCCTCACTCGCGCCCCCACTCGCCCGACCAGCCTCCTCGCGCTGCCGATCGGTCCGCCACCGCCGGTCGAGCACACGCCGGTGCCTCGCCTGAGTCACCGCCGGCGGCCGCCGCTGGCGGCCGCCGCTCCGATCGCCTCCGGTACCCCCTATTTCGCCTTTTTCGCCTCTTTTTGTGTACTTTTTGAGGATCCATGTGTTAAACGAACCCCAAACCCAAATAAATTCCTATATCTATCTATGATACCCCTAATGCTTCATACGTTTTGAATATTACCCACTGATATCGCCATTTCATGCGCAGGTTGCTTTTTGGAGCTTAGGGGAGCCCAGGGGAGCTTCTCGGGACTGATTTGAGATTCGTGGAGGCGCTGACTTCGCACGCTTCCATTGCTGAGCACTCGCAGCGTGTCTGAGTATACTCCTTCCACTCTTTTACACACACCGCACTTTTTACACTTTTCGGCACGCTCGGGGCCGATATGCCGCCCCGGACACGGCCGCGGACGAGGAGACCTTACGCCAAGCGGAAGCGGTCGGATGATGCCGGCCCCTCCCACGAGGTGGAAGGGTCTCCTCCTCCTTCTCCCACACACGCCGTCCACCCAGCACAGCCTGCAGGCCCCGCACACCCCGCATAGCCTGCAGTGCACCCACAGCCCGCACAGCCTCTCCCTGCCGCTGCACAGCCACCACCTCCGGCTCCACTGGTCGGGCCGCTCGGGATTACATTCCGAGACGACGCACACCGCGCAGTCTTCGAGCGTATCTCCCAGCGCTCGATCGTACCCTCCAGGTTTGCACACCTCGCTGACCTAGGACGCCTGGGGGTACTAGAGGGGATGCGCACGTTGTACGACAACGTGGGCTGGCGAGATTTCTTCCAGGTGTCGGCGGACACGTTCACCCGCCCGACACTTGAGGTTCTGAGTTCGATCGCCCGGACGGATGAGGGATGCTCGTTTCGGTTCATGGATCGAGACTGCCAGGTCACTCTCGATATGATGAGAGCGTTTTTCTCGTGGCCCGCTGTCCCCGGTGCCGATCGCGGTTACGGCCCCACCCATATCCCCCCACCTTCCTTCGACGCCGGTGCCTTCTGGGCCCGGATTACGGGTCTTCACGCTGCCTTTGACCCTAGTAGGGCCAAGGCCTCGGCCATTGTCCATCCCTGCCTCCGCATTGCTCAGCGCCTTATGGCGACGACCTTTTTGGCCAGATATGAGCCGGGCACGATGTATACGCCAGAGCTCTACATGCTCTACGCGATGACACGTCCCAGAGCTCTATCTAGGGATGGCGATGAGCTTGTCCCCGCCGTTGTGATCGATATCGCGGCATGGTTTTTAGACCGCATCATTGTATCGGTGGGCGCTCGCTCACCGATATGCTGCGGCGGCCTGATCACCTTGCTTGCTCTTATGACCGGCGAGGATTTCCCCGATGACTTGCGACGCGTCCCGGGCCCCACTTCTCTGTCGATAGATGTTATGGCCCGGATGAAGATGCTTCGTCCGCACGGTGAGCATCACTGGGTCTGGTTGCACGGCCCTTACGGGGCCGATTACATGATTCTCCCGAGCCCTGCTCGGACTCAGATTGCACCAGCCCACGTTGACTGGCTCCCTGCGATGGATGTTCTCATCCCCGCTGCTTACGTGCTCGAGGCCGAGGAGGCCGAGCAGGCCCACACTGCCCCTGTAGACCCTTTTGCACACCCTGCCGAGCCTGCTGCCCCTGTTGACCCTGTGGCCCCTCAGCCCATACCTGACGTTTCCGCTGCTCCTGACACCTCTGTCGGTGTCGAGAGCACCTCAGCTGAGCCCACTTCCACCACCTCCACCACTTCCAAGGCTGTCACCACCGCTCCCACCACCACCACTGGCCCTCTGTCCGTCGATCCTCTTTGCTCCGCACTCCCCGAGCGCCCATCGACCTTTGTTGAGAGTGGAGAGCCCTCGTTTGCCGTGGTCGTGGAGACCATGGCTAGCATGATCTCCGCTGGGGTTGTGCCTTTTGGTCCACACACTTCCACCCCAGTGGTAGTCACCTCTGTCTCCACCCCTACTGTATTTTCTGAGAGCGTCGTGGCGTCTGTCCACACTTCTGTGCCACCGACCTCTCTGGCCGCCTCGCTGCCATTTTTGCACTCTTCTTTCGCTGCTGCTGCCTCCACTTCTCACCAGTCTGCTACCACTTCCACACCCACACCCGCTCAGCCACCTGTCCAGCCACCACCACCACCTCCGCCTCAGGACGGAGACGGTGCAGCACCACCTTCCTAGGCACCCTTGATGCCATCGATTCCTTTTGCCGTTGTGCTGCCCGTTTCTGCTGGGTCCTGATGCCTTTTTGTCCACCCCCCTCCCCTCACTTATTTTGGTATTCTATTTTTGATCATATCTTTATATATCCTTTTTGGGAGAGAGGGAGAGTTTTTGGTGCCACTTATATCTCTGTATCACTCCTATCTGTGCATGCATCATGTCCGCATCATATTTTCATATCTTTATTTTTCTTTTTATTTTCATTTTTCCATGCATGCATCCTCACTTGCCCCTCCCATCGCTTGTCTCTCGGTGTGCCACGCTTTGCATATTGAGGACACTGTGCCATTTAGCTTGGGGGAGTGAGTTCTCACGTTCTTTTTCGATTTGCCACCTTTATTTTTAGTTTTTCACACCGTTTTTCGCATTTGCACTTATTTTTCATCATTTTTCTTTTATTTTGCCATGCATCACGTTTTTCTTACTTTTTTTCTGTGTGCCGCATTGCAAATAGTTCCTTTATCCCTTCATCTTTATTTCTTTTTTTTCTCATCTCATGCTAGAGATGACTTTTCTATGATGATGATGACGTTGGATTTAGCTTACTCTATATGCATGCTTTATTTGTCATGTCTTAGACTTTATTTCCGATATCATATGCTATGACTTGCTTTGCATCCAGAGATAGTAACCCACACTTTTGCCACATGAAAATGGATGAAATTTTATTATTAGTTGAGTCTGAATATTCATATGTATGCTATCACAGAGAACACACCAAGATTCACGCATTGAATGCTTATATCTGGAGTACTGATTTCTTTTTCCTATATCACTTCTATATGCATGAATTGTACACTTCACTTCAGGATGATTGAATGATGTTAGCTATGATAAATCTGGATTAGTTAGCTTTTTTATGATCGAAACTGAGTAGATTAGATTACCCTGCTGAAGTTGTCGTGCATGTCTTATAGAGTGAACCGAGTGGCATATTTATTTCTTTCTCCACAAATCTTAAACATCATTTCTCTACTTTTAAAATCATTGGCGAATCTCCCCTTAGCGATTCTATTTTATGGCATTTCCCCCGCTACTAATTCCTAGCTCCAAATCTCTTATTCTATAAAAAAAAGAGAAAAAGAGAAAATATTCTTGTATATCATTATCTCTCTTTGAGTTGGGATCGTTGTGTATATATGCTATATCGAAAAAAAGAGAGAAAAAGAGGAAAAATCCTCAATAAAAGATCCCATCTCACTTTCTTCCTTTCTTCTTTCTTCTTATTACATTTGGAGCTATATAAAAATGGGGATGTGAATATTTTTTATGCCACCACGCTTATAGATAAGCTTTGGGGAGGGGATCCATTGATGTGTGAGAGAGTGACTACTTGACGTTGCACGACAACCTAGGCTAAGTAATATTCTATACTCGGTGAGATTATTTCTAGCTTTACGAAATCCAGAGATCTAAGCCTAGCGTTCATTTCATGAAATCCATACTTTTCTATTCTCTCTATTCTATTGTGTGATACTCTTATACTCCTGATAGAAAGCATTCAATTGAAAAGTGTGTGATCTGTGATTTGTATACCGCTTTAAATGATTCAGACGATGTTAATTTTAGAATTATCCCGTTTTTCATGATTATATCGTTGTTCGTGGGTTTTCCGTTTCTATTTGCACTATTATACTATGATATCAGAATAAAATCTTTTGACGTGAGTTTTTCATTCGGTGCATGCTATATGAGTAAGTGGAACCCATGTCCTGAGAAAATGATCTAGTAGCTTACCTCTTCGCTTCTTTCTCTCTTCTTTATTTTCATTTCGTTTTCCATTCTTCTCCGTTTTCCATTTTTCATTTTTTTCGCCGTTTTCGTTTTCCAAATTCCACCGGGTTCGCCATTTACTTATCTTCCTCGAGGACGAGTAAGAGGCAAGCTTGGGGGATTTTGATCACTCCTTATTTTACACCCTTTTTCCGCATGTTTGCATGCCATTTAGATCGCCCAAATCATGTTTTTCACGATATATCGACGATATTGCGATGCTTTTCACGATTTGTTGTTTTTGTTGCATTTCAGGTGATTTGGCGCGATTTGGAGTGATCTCGAGATGCGCTTACTCTAGACGGTCACCAACGACCTCCCCGAGGGGTATTTTGCTGTTGGAGAGGAGCGGAAGAAGAACGGACGTCGCAGGAGCGACGAGGAGGCCAAAACAAGCAGATTGGGCATTTTTTGTGTCCCACTCGGCCGAGTGGAGGAGCCACTCGGCCGACCAGCGAGACACTGCTCGGCCGACCAGAACAGACACGATTTATGTGTGCACTCGGCCGAGCACCGACGACCACATCGGCCGAGTGACGAGACCTCGTCCGCCCGAGTGGCACCCAGACGAAGCCCTTCCAAAACATCCAAGTTATTGTTTTTCGGCTGCCTGAACTTCAGAAGACCCACTCGGCCGAGTGGTTAATCCCGTCCGCCCGAGTACTATGAAGCCATCGACCGAGTGACGACAACTCACTCGGCCGAGCAGCCACCGAAGTAGAGACCCCTGAAAGCCCCGACTTACTGGAAAATTACAGGGTTTTCACTCGGCCGAGCGACTTTTGTCACTCGGCCGAGTGCGATGCGCTGCCTGTAGTGAAAACTGCAGAAAACAGGCTGTGCAGGGGTATTTTGGTCACAGTTTTTGGACGATTTTGAGGGCTATTTAAACCCTGTTTTTACCCTAGTTTGAGAGCCTCTCTCTTAGATTTTTTGCAGCTTTTTAGATTAGTTTTTAGCTTTATTCTTGTGATTGGAGAGGAGACAAAGATTGGAATTTTGTTGGATTAATTGAAGAACTCCATTGGTTTGCATCTCTTTTCCTTAAAAATTCTATTTTTATTGCTTATCTCAATATTGTGATGAATTCCATTGCTTATTTCAACGATTATTTTTGTGATCTTGCTATGATTTGTGAGTAGTCTCCGCGTCTTGGGGCGTGGGGATGAACCTTACAAGCCCATTTTCATATTTGTGATGAATTGGTAGAAATTGTGCTAGAATTGTTATTAGGGATTAGATTGGGATCAATTTACTACGGTTGGCTAGGTATTCATATCAATTGGGATTTGCAAGAGATTGGATCCCAATTTGATAGGAAACCCTAGAAATCCGAATTGGGTTGGAGTCGGATTTTCGAAGTATCGGTTTGCAAGAGATTGGACCGATACTAGGATTTCCGGTTGCAATTCCATGCCGATACTCGTTTGCAAGAGATTGGACTGGTAGGAACTATCCCAATCTAGGTCGTGGACTGAGTTTGCAAGAGATTGGGCTCGGAGCGCGATTGAACGATGATGTTGATCCTAATGCTAGTTTCCCTAGGCTAGGGTTTGCAAGAGATTGGACCCAAACCTAGGATAGCTATAGACTGGCAACAGCGCGAGAGCGTGAGCTTGGTTCTACATTCAGTTGCAACTAGTTCATCCAAATTCTCATTCAAGCAATTTTGATACCGATAAACCGCATTTATGAAATACGGCGAGTAGCGGGGATTCCCCATTCCCTAGACGTTCTTTATTTGATTTGATATTTCCGCATTTTTGTCTGACGATTGTGACAGGATCGCCAAAGGCAAATTTCTCTCTTAAGTAGCCAGGTTGATTGGAACAAGCACGGTCATTCGTCCTCCCTGTGTTCGATATCCCGCTTGCCGCTATACCGTGCGCTTGCGGTAAAACTACAACCGTTCTTTGGGTCACATCCCGGAGCGATCAGTTGTCAAGGAGACACTCAACGGGGATGTTATGGATGGCTGGCAGGAGGTCAGGTGCAAGGGGAAATCTCATCTTATGGGGGGAAGCTTTTTGCCTAGGAGAGGCATGGGTACTTCACAGTATGGTCGGTAGCCATACAAGAATTTCTCGAGGCAAGGTAAGCCTGTTGTTCGGCCTGAAAGAGGTGCACACAACCTGTATGATAGAATTCCTGTGAGGCCCAAAGTCCAGATTACAATTGATACTTCGGCCACCAAACAGTCTTTGTCAGATGTTTGTTCTAATCGCCGCACATATGATTCTACAATTTCAATGACATTGATTCCGTCGATGATCAAAGCTGATGGTTCTACATGTGCGAGAGTTCCAGGGAAACTAGTCCAGATGGGTGCTCACAACTGGAAGAATACCCTTGTGGGGTATGTTCTAGGAGACGTCCCATTCTATGGCCAAATTGTGGCATGGGTTGAGCGGTTATGCAGGCTAAAGAAGAGAATTCAGGTCTATAGCAAAGAAAATGGATTCTTTTATTTTAGATTCGAATCCCCAGAAGAATGTGAGAAGATACTGCAAGGGGGTCCATGGCTATTTGACGGGAGGTTGGTGGTGCTCAAAGGATGGAATTTACATCTTCGTCATGATAGGGACATCCTAACTTATGTGCCTGTATGGGTTCAACTTCATGGAGTCCCTCTCTATCTGTGGAATCTGGAAGCCCTAAATATTATCGCTTCTATTGTTGGATCGCCCTTGTGCCTAGATCGGGCAACATCACTACTGGAGAGAATCACCTATGCAAGATGCCTTGTTGAGGTGGATGCGAGGCAACCCCAGCCGAAATTTGTGGAAGTGGAATTGGATGATGGACTCACATTAAGAATTGACAGCAAATTTGAAGGTGAGCCCCCTCGATGTAGTCACTGCGTTTGCTTTGGACATACTGACAGCCAATGCCCCTCCATGGATAAGCTCCTTTCAATCCAAGATGATTCTAGCAAGGTGGGGAGAGTTTCAGCAAACAATATAGAACCTAATGCTGGGAAGTGTGGTACTCAATTCATGAAGCAGAGTGTGGAGGCTTTATCTGAACATTCTGAATTGAACGGGGGTACGGGCAGTGGGGATACTGGCCATGGTGATATCCCTTCTGAAACTCTGGAAGCAATCTCAAATGAATCTCCCTTGGGAAATATTTCAGGAACTGTCGCACCTATGCCATGTCAACCTCCGGACCAAAATGAATGCAACAGGAGTTAGAGGCGGAAATAAATGCTTCAGGTCCTATACCCTGTAAACCTTCAGCTGCTGCGAATGAGATAGGAAAGCCGGATTGCATCATGGAGAAGGAAATTCCAGCAGTTTCTAATGCTGGAGGGTTACAACATGGAGCCTTTAAGAATCCGGTTCTGGAGGAGGGCTTGAAGACACATGAGGATCATTACAACATCGGGGATTTGCCTTCACTGCTTGCGGATAGCCTGGAAGATGAAATTGACAGGGTGCCCAAAGACTTGGTTATAGACAATCCAGAATGGGAAGTAGATGTGGAGGACCAAGTAAAGCAAGCTTGACTTGAATCTATATACAGGAAGAAGACATGAGGATTGAACAAGGCTAGCACTCGAAAGAGTACTCGACTATGAGAGAGTGCTCAGGTGCGAATTACCCCAACCCCTACCCAATAATGACTATCTTATTCTGGAACACTAGAGGTATGAATAACTCTATTAGGAGGAGGTACATTCGTGATATTACAAACAAAATAGGGCCAACTGCGATGGTTCTTTTGGAGACTAAGATTAAATCTTTGACGGGTACGAATAAAAAAGTGTTCCCCAAAAGCTGGGAAATACTGGACAATTTGGTGGAAGCTTCGGGAGGGAGAATTATAGTGGGGCTTAATCCCCAAGTTTGGAAGCCTACTATTATCTCATTCTCAGACCAGCACATTTCTGTTTTGTGTGCAAACTGTGGGGGTTTTACTTGTGTAATCACTTGAGTTTACGTAAGGAACACTTTGTCTGAAAGGAGAGGATTGTGGAATAGTTTAATGATGGATCACCCTCGGGTTGGCGGGGTTCCTTGGATAGTCGGCGAAGACTTCAACAGTGTCATGTTCACCAAAGATAAGGTGGATGGAAGGCCGTTAGAGGAGAAAATGTTATATGAATACAATGAATGCATCAGGAGCTGTTTACTGCATGAACTAAAAAGCAAAGGTGGAAGACTCAGCTGGTGCAATAATAGGGTTGGCAAGGATCGCATCTCTGCTCAACTTGATCGTGTCTTTTGCAATGCGGAGTGGATTAATATGCTTTCTGATTCCTACATCGAGTATATGGACCCCTACACAAGTGATCACACGCCTATGGCTGTGCATTTGCATTCTCAGGTACAATCCGATGTGAAGCCTTTCAAATTCTTTAATTATTGGATCAAATGCCCTGGTTTTCAGGAGTTGGTGGAGGCTAGCTGGGGGGATTATGTTGAAGGCACACATATGTACTGCCTCACACAGAAATAGAGGAGACTGAAGCCATTATTGCGGAAATGGGCTGGAGATAACAATGCTTCTAATTCTATGCAAATGTGGCGGAGAAAGCTGGAAGAATGCCGCAATAACCCAAACATCCACCTTGATATTCCCTCCAAAATGAAGTGCAGAATATTCTAAGAGAGTTATCTAAGGCTATGAAGTTAGAGGAGGACATGTATCAGCAGAAGAGTCGTCAGGATTGGTTGACTTTGGGTGATAGGAATACGAAATTCTTTTATAATGCCATGAAATCAAGGGACAGCCACAATAATCTAAGACATCTGGTGGATAGTAGTGGTCAGCAAAACAGAACTTTTGAGGATCTGAAAAATGAGGCTCCTAAATTCTTCAAAAATTTATATACTCAGGACCATTACAGATGTAACTTCCAGAATTTTGTTACCAAGAGAATCTTAACTGAAGGGGGTGGTGCATGGCTTTGTTGGGGGTATCAAATGAGAAAATTAAAGCTGATGTCTTCCAGATTGGAGCCGATAAGGCTCCAGGGCCTGATGGGTTTAATGGACTATTCTTCCAACATAACTGGAATCTGGTTGGTGATGATGTAATTGCAGCAACAAAATCTTTCTTCAACTCTGGTAGATTAATACGACAGGTAAATCACACCTTCCTAACTCTTGTGCCCAAGAATTCAAATGCTACTGTGCTTGGTGATTACATGCCTATTGCCTGTTGCAACGTCATATACAAGGTTATCAGCAAACTACTTTGCAACAGACTAAAAGTGGTAATCCATGAGCTCATCTCCCCTAATCAAGCAGCTTTTCTAAAAGGTAGGCTTCTATCTGATTGTACACTTTTAGCACACGAGCAGATCAGAGATTTCAGCAATATAATGGGGAGTAGAGCCTGTCTGAAACTGGATCTTAGGAAAGCCTTCGACAGTGTGAATCGAGAATTTATATATTATCTTCTGAGTCAGATGGGATTCCCGCGCAGATTTATATACTGGATTAAGGAATGCATATCCACGCCAACCTATTCTGTAATGGTTAACGGTGCTCCAGTGGGACATTTTGATGGCAATAGATGGCTACGACAGGGGGACCCTCTATCCCTCTATTTGTTTGTCGTGGTTATGGAGGCATTTTCCATTCTAATGGCAAAGGTAATGAATTGGCGCTCTATTCTCCCTATGAGGCACACATGAGCTATTTCCTACCTCCTCTTTGCTGACGATCTTCTTATATTTTGTCATGCCAACAAGAAATCTTTCATGGGACTTAAATCTCTCATATCCGAGTTTACTGATTACACTGGGCTACATGTCAATTGGGATAAAAGTGCTGCTATTTTCAGTAAAGGAGTGGTGGACAAGAGAGGGTTAGCAGATTCCTTGGGAATCATGATAGTCACTACTATCACTACTTATCTGGGATTACCACTTTCCTCAAAATACCTGAAATCCCAAAACTACAGCAAATTGGTAGATAGATGCAAGAAAAGAATGATGGGTTGGTCATCTACTCTGCTATCAATTTCAGGGCGTATCGAACTGGTTAAGACTGTTGTCTACGGAATCGTTGTATTCTGGATGCAAGCTTTTCATATCCCACTCTCAGTTCTGCGAACGATTACTTCTGCTTGTCGTCGTTTCATTTGGGGGAATTCTAGAGTTTGGTCATAGGACGACATCTGCAAACCAAAAAAAGAGGGGGGTGTAGGTATTTCGAAACTGGAGGATTGGAATGCGGCTGCAGGTATCAGGCTTACATGGAGATACTTAACTTCAGATGGTATCTGGGCAAACAAAATGAGGGAGAATTACGGCTCTTCTGAATCATTCTTCGGGGCAAAAGGGAGGTTATTACAGTCGGGAACCTGGAAGCGGCTGCTGAATAATCGGGGGTTATCCAAAAAACTTATTAGAAGGCGGGTTAGGGATGGAAGATCAACCTTATTTTGGTATGATAATTGGCTAGATTGCGGGCCCTTAAATGATTTATTTGACATTCCAGTAGGGGAAGAGAAGCACTGCGTTCGGGATTATTGGAGCACGGACTTGGGTGCTTGGAAATTAGCCGCAACCGTTGATCACCTTCGGCAATTGCTGCGGCATGTTGTGCTAAGGGAGGGAATCGACTCATGGACCTGGGTGCCTGGGGATACCTTTCAATTCAAGCACGCATGGGAGGTGGTGAGGAGCCCAGGTATTAAATTTTGTTACTATAACTTAATCTGGTTTAACAGGCATGTCCCGAAAATGGCACTTACCCTTCTAAGGGCCTTCAAGGCGAAACTGTTGACCAAGGATCTTTTGAGTAAATGGAGCCCAAATATATCTGCAGATTGTGTTCTCTGTGAAGACAAGAAATTAGAAACTGTTGGTCACTTATTTTTTGAATGCGGTCTCTCTAGCTACATATTACGGTGTGCCCTGCTAAATCTTAATATTAAAGCTCATCTTGCCCCTTCTCTTGAGGGAATTGGTGACCACTATCTAACGCATTTCAATGGGAAAAAGCCGCTGAGTTTGCTTGCTAAAACAGCTCTTGCTACTATTGTCTGGCATATATGGCATGAAAGGAATAGGAGAATATTTAAGGGGGAATGAAAGACCAAAACTACTATATTTGAAGAGATAGCTGCTGATATTCGAGTTGCCCTGGGAGAACTCGAGCCTTCAAGTAAAGAAGAGACTGATGCTTTTGCCAACTGGGAGTTTCAAGACAAAGGCTAATTATTTCTTTATTCACTTTGGAAATTTTGTACAATAACTTGGCTAGGATAGGGTAACAACAGTGGAGAGTGACGGCGCTTGTGCCCTACCTCTCCCTGGTGGAACCTCATGCCTTTTGGATGTAACTCTTGTATAGATATCAATAAAGTAACAAGCTAACCTTTCAATATATATATACTAGTCATAACCCGTGCCCGCGGGCACGGTTGATTTAAGATTTCCCCCGCGAAATCTTTGTGCCCCGGAAAATTATTTCCACAGCCAAAATTTAACAGAACAATAAATTAGCATAAAATTATTTAGCGGCACGGGCGCCTTCGATGCGGAACAACAAATTCAGCGTCGAACAACAAATTTGGTGCCCGCGCCTTCGACGTGGAACGACAAATTAGCATAAAAAAATTTAGCGGGCGCCTTCGGCGCGGACGCAGAACAACAAACATCAGGGTATTTTTACGATAATTTGTTGTTCCGCTAAATTACGCTAAATTTTTTATTTTGTTTAATTTAATGGATCATGCTTCTTCACAATCTTTCCCAATGCACTTTTAATTTCAAATTTTAGGTTCTCAAGGCAATTTCCCCCCTAAATTTAATCTCCACAATCTTTTCCAAGGTACTTCTAATTTCAAAGTTTTGGTTACCAAGACACTTTTCCCATCAAAATTTAAGTTTTCCCACTAAAATTTTCACAAAATCCAATCTCAACCATTGATTTACCAAGATCAAATCCCAGCCACTCTTTATCTTGTCCTAGTCAGCCCTAGAATTCAAAAAACGTTGTCAAATGTATAATAGATAGTCATAACCCATGCCCTAAGGGCACGGTTCCTTACTATATTTCTCATCAAAATCTTAGATCCCGTAAGTTTAAACAAAAAACAATATGTAAAGCACACTAATTGTAGTTAGTTCTCCAAAATTTTAAGATTCTCTCAAAATTTAGTTCCCACCAGAGAATTTAGTTCCTCCAAAAATTTTAGTCCACCCAAAATTTTGTTCTCTCACAATTTAACATGTGTCATAAGGGAATGGTTCATTTAAAATATTGCATCTCTCAAAATCTTGGATCCCCTAATTTTAAACGAACGACGACAATTATAGCGCAATAACTGTAATTTCATTCCTCTAAAAAGTTTTTTCCTCTCAATATTTAGTTCCACCGTTCATTTAATTATTCCCCCTCAAAATATTGTATACCCTAATTTAAAATGAACATTAATAATTAACACACAATAATTATTATTTAGTTCATCGCAAAAAATTTAGTTCTCCAAAATTTAATTGCCTTTAGATTCAGTTACCGCTCTCAAAAGCGCCTAGGGCAGAGAGAGTTTTCAAAGTGATGGACACAAATCACCAGATGGAATGGCCCATCTAGCTTGGTGGGCCCCAACATGCCCCTCTTAATGTCAATATTTTCCCCAAGCGTGCAGGGGGGATAGTGAGATTTAGACTAAGAAGGGAGACTTTAATGCATTGGTCAATGTACATTCACTCAAAATATTTCCACAGATTCCCATTAATGCATTGGTCATTGATATGTTGCGTGAGGCTACATTTATGATGGGAGAGGCAATTCACACTTTTTCTTGACAGAGAGAAGAGATTTAAAAATGCATTGATGTGATTAAATGAGGTTTTTACGGTTGAAGTATTTAAATGAGGCTTTAAAAGTTCTCATAAATTTAAAATTATAAAAATACATTGAACGGTAAGAGGGAGGGTGTTGATAGAGAGAATAGTTTTTTAATCTTGTGTCTTATGTGATGCATTTTATGACCAAGTAAAAATGATTTTTCTAAAAGTCTTTGGTTCCATGGTGCAGTTATAACTGATTAATAGCGTTAAAATCTACAAAATAATCACCACAAAATTAGAATCTACAAAATGAAACACCAATCAATTAACCCTTGGATTAAGTATTAAAAGATGACAAATTGGGACCAACAACAATAGCCTAAATGAGTACACTCATCTGTTACAACAATAATATTCAGTCCAAATGAAACACCAATCAATAAACCCTTGTATTAAGAATTAAAAGATGACAAACTGGAACCAATATCAGTACAGTCCAATTGAGTACTCAATTGTTACAATAATAATAATATTCAAAACCTGGGAACAAAAAAGAATCCACACACTTAAAATTGTAAATTGCAAATTGCAATAATAATAGTCCCACCAACCTATACAACCAAGCAGGATGGCTAGAATTTATCAAACTTCACAATCATCACTCCCACTCCCACCCCTACTGCTCTTTTCTGTAACAGCCATGTCTGACATAGGCCGACGTCGGTCCTCCGATGTTGCTTCATCAAATTACATGACCGCATAGTTACCAGCACTTATTATAGTCTTAAAATCTATAAGAATCAAGGAAAAATAAGAACTAAGAAAAAACAGAGCCTATCTAGATAATTCATTTGCTTTCCCTTCACTTAAACTTCTCACCAAATGTTGCGCATTGATGCACTTCTTCCCACAGTCCTACATAAGCATAAGAACAATGTTCAGAGTCATTCCAGATCGAAAAATATACTGCGAGCATCAAAATGTTGATAGATGATTGTCCAAAAATATGCTATAGATTATGCATTTCTAAGAAATTCTATCATACAAAAGATTATAGTTTTAATGAGAGAACAATTTCCCACTAAACCTAAATAGTATTTACCTTTCTTAATGAAACATAAGAATCACAAATGATGATTTATTTCTTTGGCCTTCCTCTGCCACTTTCTCAATGCACTCAAGCATATGATTCACGCTTTTTATACAACGTCAAGGAAAAAAAACCCCTCTAAAATCACAATAAAGTTATTTCTTACACCAAGCTTTAGCATATAAGAAACAGTGGTGTTCCTATTATACGTACACATGCTCTTCTTGTACCCCCCAGCTATTTCTTACAACACATGCAGTTTTTAGCTTCTTATGCTTCTCTAGGAATTTTTTCAATGAAGGGATTGTGTTGAGACACGTTTTGCCATTCTTGGAATATGTTAAGAGCTCATCAACTGCCGGTTGATTGGGAAGCAAACTAAACATTGCACATCTACAAAGGAGTGAATACAAATCAAATGTCCCTTCTACACAACATTTTATAAACATATAACTATCTAAGTGCCATAGGGTGCCATAGGGATGTATTCCAAACAGGAAAACACCTAGGACCAACCTTCATTATTGTCATCAGTACTCAACACAATGAAGACATATTTTAGCATCAGGTTCAGAGTAAGAGTCCAAAACATCTTGCACATGCACATCAACAATAATTATTAAATTAAGGAAATTTTTAGGGCAAATCATGTAGGACATATATATGTTAATTTTTTTAAAAAAATTCATCAAAAAGATTTCAAACTAATAAACAAAATAGTAATTTCCCCAGAAAAGAACAGCACAATTTCAATAACAATTTTACATATTCTAGAACCCTTTGGAGGCAATTCGTATGCCAACTTGAACGTGCGACCATGTTAAGAATGTGACCAAAAGCTATTACTAATGTGCAGTTCAATATGCAGTTTAACCTGGAGTTCAATATGCAGTTCAATTGCCTACTTGAATGGTTTTTCACCTTCTTCATTAACTCCAACCAAAAGCTATTACCAATGTAGTTCATGCACCTACTTGAGTGTGGAACTATTGATGTAGACCTGGAGTGCACATAAAAAGGTCCTTCCTACATAAGAGTATGGATATTGGATAATAATGGATGTAACTATTGAAACTCATTTTAACATGTTTGTTTGAAATTGTGGGTACAAAAATACAGAGTGCATATGCAATCTTATTTGAAAACAGAAAATAGTATCAAAGGTGAAAACAAACATGCCATCATAACTTTGGAATAATCTCTAGGCTATAAAAAATTCAACCATACGTTTGACTAAGTGATATTTTATATGGAAAAAACCAAGACAATGCAAACACAAAAAACACCAACCACTATGTTAATTCAGTAACTTTCTTGCATCCTAAGAGCAACCGTATGTTTAATAATATACATGGAAATGTAATCAAAGATAATGGAAAAAATGATGTTGTATGTGTTATCAGTCATTTCTTTTTCCAACAAAAAACATGCATAACTACAGTAATCATTGTAAGTGTAAGGGCAATTAATAAGCCACCGAGCCATATACACATCCAAAACCAACAATTTTTTCCAAATTAAAAAAAGCTGACATGAAATGACGAAGTGTAAACTTA
Source organism: Scilla litardierei (assembly GCA_030789695.1). Taxonomy (NCBI): domain Eukaryota; kingdom Viridiplantae; phylum Streptophyta; class Magnoliopsida; order Asparagales; family Asparagaceae; genus Scilla; species Scilla litardierei. The sequence goes on from CM061139.1 coordinate 48,262,674, forward strand.
ACTTCATGAATCAGCCTAAACAACCATAAATTAAAACAAAGTAAACACTAAATAACTCATATGCAAGGAGATTAGCAATTTCTCTTTAGTTATGAAGCAAATTTGATGTGTGGTGGTGAAGTCAATGAGGAAAGAAGTGCAGATGGAAAAACGAAATAAAGAAGGAATAAAAAAAGCAACATGTGATGATTTTGTGCATGTTTAATTATTAAGGATTTTCCATATTTAGTGTGACAATTGCAGTTATTATTATAAAGTTTAAATCATTTGTTATTTGTTAGATATCTATGAGCAATGTAGGATTTGTGCATGTGGATTTTAAAACTGCAAACATTCATACAGAGGCAAACACATATTGATACTGTTATTTTCTTGAGTAGCATTTTCTTAGACCAAACTGTAAGAGAATAAGTGATGATGAAAGTGGAATTTTAGTCAAAAACTTAACACACATGCTCAACGGGCGATCTTAATTCAACAACTCCAAAAGTGGAAGTTTCCAACTAAAACAAACTAAAATTTCTCGCCAATCTTGATCAAAAGAAATTCAAAACCAAGAAGTGCAGTCATGAGCAACACATAACAAAGAAGCAAAAACATTGCAAACATTGCAAAGCTCAATTACCACCTCTAAAATTTCTCATTTCTCTCTTTGCACATGTCGCCCCACAATTTCCATTATTTCTGAAAAAATCAAAAACACCAAAAAGAAAAACCCCAGACACGATTAGATCCAAAAATTAGGCAATGCAAAAGGTTTTTATATTTCAGAGCACTTGACAGTCAAATGGGAATTCGAAAAAAAATTCTAGCTTTTAACGCTAATTCAATTAGCTTAACACGTCATTTACAGCAAATTTTTAATCTTGAACTTTTCCCTAAACCTAAATCGAAAAATCCTATTGCAGCCAATTCCAAAATGAATCAATTAACACTTATAAAAACTGAGATACTAAAAACAAAAAGAAGATAACATAATCAAACCTTAAGGAACCCAACCCTAGCTCCAGTCACAGATAATACCAATCTCCGTCAAGCAGAAGCAATCACACTGTGAAACAGCAACATCGTAATCAAATAGCTAGAATCCAGCAATTACATTAGCAAGCTTCATTGCAAATATATTGTATAGGATATTTAGCAAGGTAATCCATTCCTTCTTGCTTCGATCTGTAATTTGTGGGACTTTTATCAAATAAAAAACTTACATGTTTACTCGATACTCATCGTCAATCTTCTCCTTAAAGCTCTTTGCAATATCCTGTGTGAGCTTTCTGCGACAACCCACTTTGCACGACTCATATGTCCTCATCTTAAAATGTGGGAATCAAATCACATAGTTGCAAGCTCAACTTTAGCATTACATATTTTGTTTAGAGTGCCCTATGAAAATGTCACAAGGTTTACATTTAGGTTCATTAGATCAGAAAGATGAAGGGTACAAACCGTATAGACTGAGTTCTCTATGAGATCGCCACGAAGGACCTCACCCAAATTCTCAGCACTATTCTCGATCTTGGCGGGCTTACAGTAATCCAAAAAATAGTAATCATATGGAAGCTGTGTCTTTGTTGAAGAAAGCTTGTTCACTTTCACATGAAGCTCATCTCCCTGCGAAACAAACGCCCGTACGTAAATACCATGCTACGGCCATAGATAGAAGCAAGCTCCAATCGTGCAACAAATTACATTCCAAAAAATCCAAGACAATTCGAGCTCAACGCAGAAACAACATAAGGAATTTTGCATAAACAATTAAAAATTTCCTAAACACTCTTCAGAAACTGCTGCCATAATTTCAGATTGCAACACCAACAAACAATAATTTAAAGCTAATGGGGGAAAATAGAAGTTAAGGTTAAGTGGACAGCCACATACATCCAAAAAAGAGGAGAAAAGGGAAAAGAAAGGGATGCATACTTCAGTAACAATGGCACACTACAAAATGGTGTTCTCATCTTGGCATGACAAAGCATTCATAATGGCCTAACTTTTGAGTGTTATTGATCAAAAGGGTTTCAGTAGTCAACATCCTTGCATCCTTCACGTCATTAAGAACTTCTTTGCTGCTAAAAAATTCATACACACATACACACATACACACACACAATCTCGAACACATGTACACATAATTCCATCTAACTTCTGAATGCATATGTATCTAATAAAGCATACACATACAGAGAACAATGAAAATGATCTGTGAAAGTCCCCCCTAAAGATTTTAGGGCCCATGTACTTCTCTAAACCAAAAATTTGATAATAATGTTTCTTTTAAAAGTTCATTACCCCTGAGACATATACACACAAAGAACCAAAACTCTGTGAAACACATTGGGGAAAATAACAGTTAAACCCATGGATTTACATATGTACCTTTTTTTAAGTTTTGGCCTTGCAAGAACAAATCCACACCTTCTTTTTCTCAGGATCTTCGGCAAGCAGAATGTTTCTGAATAAATCAAACACATGAATAAAGCAGAATTGTTACGACCCGCTTCCCTAAAATGGAGGCGAGACGTGAAAAGGTCCGCACGAGAGTGGAGCTGTGAAGCCCCAAACCCGATAAGCGTCAATAAAACATAAGCAGGTCCCTGTAACCACAACTGAACAACAATAATAATACAAGGAGAGACTGAAATAAAACCTCACATCTCATAAATTGTCCAACATGAAAAATAAGTCCAACATCCAGAAAAGCCACCAGGCTAAAATAAAGAGTCTAAAGGCCCAGAACAAGGCCAACAAAAGCATCAACATAACAAGGTATGGGTGCTACGCACCGATAACAAAACAACTGTCTAACAAAAGTAAAACACAACGAAGACACTAGGACTGGTCCCCAGTGTCCACGTACTCTCCGTCAAACACAAGCTCGGGCTTGGCGTCAGCAAACACCTCGTCCTCAACAATGTACTCAGGCTCAGGATCTAACATGTGTCACCCAAAAGAGTAAAGGGGCACATGTGAGCATGTCTAAAAGACTTGGGCAAGGAAACTGAAAGTAAGGCAACTAGCAACCTAGCAGTTTTAGTATGCATGACATGGCAGTCATAACATGAGTGCATAATTAAGACATGATGAACAACAAGTACAAGAGTACAATTATCGGGACAAGACAAGAGTAGCCAAGCTACTAACATTCTCAATCAATTCACATTGTTTTGTAGGTGTTTACGCCCTTCAGCTGAATGGTACATCATTCACACCGATCGGCACTAAACACAATTCACGTTTCACTGTTGTTTGTAGATGTTTACGCCCTTCAGCTGAATGTTTCATCATTCACACCGATCGGCACTAAACACAATTCACGTTTCACTGTTGTTTGTAGATGTTTACGCCCTTAAGCTGAATGGTTCATCATTCACACCGAACGGCACTAAACACTACCCAACCCCAGAGTTTACGCCTTTCAACTGCAGTTGCTGATCAGGCAGACCCCCAGTTGACTAGCCGCTTAACCCTTACCCCATCCCACACGTAAACAAGCCAGGGTCCCTGCACATGAGCCCAGCTAGTGAGCCAGGGTTTCCCCGCACGGGAGCTTGTTTCTTAGTTCACAATTCAATATCGAGCGTTGGGGTTAGCAACTCATTATGCTCGCTTCTGGTCACGAGCCAGGAAACACAAGTATTGTAGCGATGCTACGCAATCACGGGATCACTTAAAGAATGCAATGACATGACAATTAAATTGCGTACTGTTAATGGAATTTAAACATGACATGGTAATTGTGCAACATGCTATATGTCGGAACTAGCTTCGTTGTCAAGCTAGTTCCCCAATTTGCGCCTAGGCGAGTATCATTTCGTCGCCTAGCCTCTTTTACGCCTACAACAAGCAAATGGCCTAAAACATGGCCTAAATCCTAAGTGGCAAGTTTCACTTGCCTAGCACCGGGGATGACGACCACTTCGTCACACTGATGCTAATCTACGGGGAGATCGCTGTTATGGGGGAACAATCATCAAACAATATGAAATTTTATTAGGGTTTCATAAAAATACAAATAGGTTATAAAAACACCAAGGGATCGATTTCTTACCGAGAGGAGGCGGAAGAAACACTCCGGAGAACCCTAGGATCAGATCTAGAAAAGATTGGAGAAGTTTGGAGAAACTAGGGTTTTGGGGATTTTGGGGATTTGATGGAGATTTGGGGAAGATGAGAGGTAGATAGAGTGAATTGATGGTTTGGATGATGGATTTAGGGCTTGGAATGAAGGAATGAAGCTTGGAGGAAGATGGGGGCTCAATGGGGGAGATTTTAGGGTTTAGGGTCGAGTGGAGGAAGATGAAATCATTTGGGATGGGTTTAAATAGGATGGGCTGGCGGCTGCCCAGAAATTAGGGTTTTAACACAGGTTAGTCGGTCAAAGAGCAACCACTGACCGACTAGTTTGGCAACTAGTCGGTCGGTCGACCAACACAGACCGACTAAGTGTAAACAGTAACTCCTGAACGAAAATAGGATTTAGAATTAGTCGGTCCATGAACAAATACTGACCGACTAGTTTAGCATCTAGTCGGTCGATGAACGTTCTTAGACCGACTAAGAGTGAACAGTATTGATACTAAAATTTAGATGATGTGTTAGTCGGTTAAAGAAGCATTGCTGACCGACTAGTTTGCAACCTAGTCGGTCAACCAACGTTCTTAGACCGACTAACGATAAACAGTAACTCCTGAGAAATTTAGAAAGCCAACTAGTCGGTCCAAGAAGGATTATCGAAAGAACTGGATCGTCATCTAGTCGGTCGGTGCCCCTTCTTATACCGGCTAATGAGCACAAAAAGTTCCGATACGGAGCGCGGGGCCCCGGGATCGATTCCTAAGACTTCTAGGCTTGATCTAATAGTAAGATACGACCGTTATGAAGTCCGTCACGAACGACATACTTCGAAATCGACGATCCTAAGGAAGAAACGAGAAAATACGACGAATCGATCGAAAATGAAAGCTACGGAGACGAAAACTACACATGAGGAGAAAATCCACCAAAACATATATTATATTATAATAAATCCAGATACAAGGAAAGCAGTCGTTACATCCTCCCCAACTTAAGAAAAATTCCGTCCTTGAAATTTCCAAATACTCACGAGTCCGGAAACAAAAGTGGGAAACGCTCTCGCATCTCATCCTCATTCTCCCAAGTAGACTCTCCAGGTGAGCCGTGTCGCCACATCACTCTCACAAGATTGACAATCTTGTTCTGAAGCGATTTCTGACGCCTGTCCAGAATCTGCACTGGATGCTGGTCATACGGCATATCGGGGCGAACGGTAATCTCCAAAAAATCCACAGCATGAGACGGATCGCTAATGTATCGACGAAGCTGCGACACATGGAAAACATTGTGAACTCCTTCCAAAGATGGCAGCAAGGCCAAGCGATACGCTACCTCGCCAACCCTCTCCAAAATGTCAAAGGTCCAATGTATCGTGGGCTCAACTTCCCTCGCTTCCCGAAATGAATCACACCACGATTCGGGGAAATCTTCAAGAACACATGGTCGCCCGGCTGAAACTCCAAAGGACGATGTTTAGCATCCGCCCAATGCTTAAAACGGTCCTGAGCAATTCTCAACCTCTCCCGAATATTCCTGACGATATCCACGGCCTCCACGATCATCTCAGGTCCCAACAACTCCCGATCACCAACGTCATCCCAACTCAATGGCGATCGACATTTCCTCCCATAAAGAGCGGCGAAAGGCGCCATGCCAATACTCGCCTGGAAGCTGTTGTTGTAAGAGAACTCCACCAGATGCAGATGGTCCTCCCACGAACCCTTGAAATCCAACATGCACGCCCTCAGCATGTCTTCCAAAATCTGAATCGTCCTCTCGGACTGGCCATCCGTCTGTGGATGGTACGTCGTGCTGAAACTCAGACGCGTACCCAAGCTCTTCTGTAAACTCTGCCAGAACTGAGATGTGAACCTCGTGTCTCTGTCAGACACGATACTCACGGGGACTCCATGAAGTCGCACAACCTCCTCCATATATCTCCTCGCTAGCGCCTCAGTGGACTGTCCCACTCGGAACGGAATAAAGTGTGCAGATTTGGTCAATCGATCTACGATCACCCAAATCGCGTCATTCTGCTTCAGACTCCGAGGTAGTCCAGTCACGAAATCCATAGTGATGTGTTGCCATTTCCACTCCGGAATCGGAAGCGGTTGTAGCAACCCGGCCGTACGCTGATGCTCCGCCTTCACTTGCTGGCAAACCAAGCACTTGGCTACACTCTGAGCCACGCTCCTCTTCATACCATGCCACCAATAATTCAGACGAAGATCCTGGTACATCTTGGTGCCACCAGGATGCACAGAATACGGCGAACTGTGTGCCTCCACCATCAGCTCCTCTCTGATATCCCCAGCTGGCACACACAACCAGGCTTCGAACCTCAGCAAGCCATCCTCATGAATCAAAAAGTCAGTCCGCAGACCGGCTTCCACCTGCTCCCGAATCTTCACCAGCTTCGGATCCTCAGCCTGGCCAGCCTTAATCCGATCCACGATCGTCGACTGTACCTGCATGTACATCAACGACGAAGCCTCCCCAGGAAGAACAACCTCCACGCCAGACTCACAAAAATCCTGCTGCAATCTCCACTGCGAGGTCAAAATCATCACCGCTGGAAGCCTACTCAAAGCATCTGTAACCACATTCACCTTGCCAGGGTGAAACTGCAAATCAATCTCATAATCTGCCATAAGCTCCAACCATCGACGCTGTCGCATGTTGAGCTCCTTCTGAGTGAAAATATACTTCAAGCTTTTGTGATCGGTGAAAATCTTCACTTTCTCACTCAGCAGGAAGTGCCTCCAAATCTTAAGAGCAAACACAACGGCAGCCAACTCCAAATCATGCGTCGGGTAATTCTTCTTATGAACCTTAAGCTGACGGGACGCATACGCCACAACATGCCCATGCTGATGCAACACACAACCGAGACCCTTGCCAGAAGCATCGCAAAAGATCTCAAATCCACCGCTGCGATCAGGCACAACCAAAATAGGGGCAGTCGTCAACCTCTCCTTCAGAATACCAAAAGCACTCTCACAATCACCCGACCAAACAAAAGCAACATCCTTCCGCGTCAACCTGGTCATCGGCTCAGCAATACGAGAAAAGTCCTTAATGAATCACCGATAGTAACCAGCAAGTCCAAGGAAACTCCGAATCTCAGACGCAGACGACGGAACAGGCCACTCCCTGATGGCCCGAATCTTCTCGGGATCCATTGAAATACCATCTCCAGTCACCACATGCCCAAGAAAAGCAACTCTATCCAGCCAAAACTCGCACTTCAAAAACTTAGCATACAAACGATGCTTCCTCAAAATCTCCAACACCGTCCTTAAGTGCGAGGCATGCTCTTCCTCCGACTTCGAATAGATCAGAATGTCGTCGATGAAGATAACGACAAACTTATCCAAAAAGTCGTAGAAAATCAGGTTCATCAGATTCATGAAAACTGCGGGCGCGTTAGTTATGCCGAAAGGCATAACCACGAACTCATAGTGTCCATACTTCGTCATGAACGCTGTCTTCGGAACATCATCCTTCTTCACCTTCAACTGATGGTAACCAATCCTCAAATCCAATTTAGAAAACACCCTCGAACCTCCAAGCTAATCAAAAATATCATCGATGCGAGGCAACGGGTATTTATTCTTAATGGTCACCGCATTCAACTCCCGATAGTCCACGCACATGTGACGCGAACCATCCTTCTTCTTTACCAGCAACACCGGTGCTCCCCACGGAGACACGCTAGGATTAATATAACCCTTCTGCAAAAGCTCATCCAGCAGCTTCCGCAACTCTTCCAATTCTGCAGGTGCCATACGATATGGTGCCTTCGAAATCGGCTGCGCACCCGGAATAAGATCAATAGAAAATTCCAAAGCCCGATCAGGCGGAAAACCAGACATCTCCTCGGGGAAGACGTCGCCAAAATCTCGCACCACAGCTGGCCACTCCAACTCCATCTGCATAGCCACAGCCTCCACCGGCCTGGCCCGAAATCTGACAGGACCAAGCGAACTGCTACCACGACTGAACTCAAATACTGGATGTCCGGGAATCTCGAACACCACCTTCTTCCTCCGACAGTCGATCGTAGCATAGAAGCTCGCAAGCCAGTCCATCCCAAGAACTGCATCATAGTTGATGATGTCGTGGACAATGAAATCAGCAAAAAGCTCATGTCCACAGACCACCAACGAGCAAGAATTGCAACCACGATGCATCGAGACCACTCCATTCCCTGTAACGATATTCCAACTCTGGGGAAGAAGGGGACGTCGACAAGGAATGCCTCTCCACGAAGCTCCGAGAAATAATGCACATCGATGCACCAGAGTCAAAGAGGACTCGTGCAGGAAATGTGCAAACCAAAACCACACCTAATCAATCAATTAACAATCAAACCCTAGTCTAGCAAACAACCATGTTCAAGCAAACAACACAATCTAACAATCAAAACCAGCTAGGAAAGTAACAGCTAGATTGAGGATTACATGTGATAACCTCATCCACAGCCTCGCTCTCCACAGCGGTCATCAGAAAAGCCTGCCTCCTCGGCGGAACAGCCTGCTGAAAAGCCTGCCTCTGCGGAATAAGAGCTGCTCCACGGCCAGCAGGAACAGACGCTCGCTGCTGCAACGGCTGAGCTGCAACAGGAGCCCTCCGCAGCGGACCCGCATGCCGACAATCCTTCGCAACATGAGAAGCATCACCGCAAACCAGACACTGGCCCAAAAACTTCCGACACTGATCCTTGATGTGGCCAGGCTTGCCGCAGAAATGTCAAGTCTTCAGAATAGGCCCTCCCGGCCTCTTAAACTGAGCAGACTGATTAGGCCTGAATCCAGGTCTAACCACAGCTCTCGCCTGTTCCACAGGCCTCTTCCCAGCACCAACAACAGACCCCCTCCTATGGTTCACAAGCAGCTCCTACCTCCTGGCTGCTACCAGAACCTTCTGATAAGACTCCCGGTCAAAAGAGGTCACAAAACTCTGGAGCTCCGAAGCAAGTCCTTGCAGGAACCTCTGAGCTCTCTCCTCAGTGTCCTGCACCATCTTCGGTGCAAACCGACTCAGCCTCATGAACTCTTGGTGATACATGTCCACCGACGAGTTCCCTTGCTTCAAATCGATAAAACGCTGCCGCATCTCTTTCCTGGCAGCTTTCGGAAAGAACTCACCCTCAAATCTGGCCTTGAAGGTAGCCCAAGCTATCAGCTCCACCAACATCTTCTCTTCCGCATCCCACCAATTCCGAGCATTATCCTTGAGTTGCCTCTTCGCCAAATCATCCCATCCAGCCGGGGTGATCTTGGCCATCTTCAGATTGTCCTTGATGTTCCGAATCCACTCATCGGTAGCCAGAGGACCCTCAGACCCATCAAAATATACGGGACCCAGCTCCCGAAATTACTTCGCTCCTGGCTCAGAGCGAGGGGCATCCGAAAGAGCCCAGGCAGCTCGAGCAAGTGGAGCATTCTGGACTTACAGAAGCACGCCCTGCTGCACTTGCATCATCTGGAGCATCATCCGCATCATCTCACCGCTGGTGGGTTCCCGCTCAGGCTCCTCATCATGAGGGAGCGCACCACTGCCCCCACCACGGGTGAATCGTCTTCCTGCCATCTAGTGACACAGAGAACGAATCATATTAGACTTATAGCTTGCGACTCGGACGTCGAACTTAATTTATTGGACATTCTAATATTATTATCGTCATTCCAAAAATCGAAGTTACAGAAGGACCTGCATGGGCCACCAACAAAACCTGTCACGACCCGCTTCCCTAAAATGGAGGCGAGACGTGAAAAGGTCCGCACGAGAGTGGAGCTGTGAAGCTCCAAACCCGATAAGCGTCAATAAAACATAAGCAGGTCCCTGTAACCACAACGGAACAACAATAATAATACAAGGAGAGACTGAAATAAAACCTCACATCTCATAAATTGTCCAACATGAAAAATAAGTCCAACATCCAGAAAAGCCACCAGGCTAAAAGAAAGAGTCTAAAGGCCCAGAAAAAGGCCAACAAAAGCATCAACATAACAAGGTATGGGTGCTACGCACCGATAACAAAACAACTGTCTAACAAAATTAAAACACAACGAAGACACTAGGACTGGTCCCCAGTGTCCACGTACTCCCCTTCAAACACAAGCTCGGGCTCGACGTCAGCAAACACCTCGTCCTCAACAATGTACTCAGGCTCAGGATCTAACATGTGTCACCCAAAAGAGTAAAGGGGCACATGTCAGCAAGTCTAAAAGACTTGGGCAAGGAAACTGAAAGTAAGGCAACTAGCAACCTAGCAGTTTTAGTATGCATGACATGGCAATCATAACATGAGTGCACAATTAAGACATGATGAACAACAAGTACAAGAGTACAATTATCGGGACAAGACAAGAGTCGCCAAGCTACTAACATTCTCAATCAATTCACATTGTTTTGTAGGTGTTTACGCCCTTCAGCTGAATGGTACATCATTCACACCGATCAGCACTAAACACAATTCACGTTTCACTGTTGTTTGTAGATGTTTACGCCCTTCAGCTGAATGGTTCATCATTCACACTGATTGGCACTAAACACAATTCACGTTTCACTGTTGTTTGTAGATGTTTACGCCCTTCAGCTGAATGGTTCATCATTCACACCGATCGGCACTAAACACTACCCCACCCCAGAGTTTACGCCTTTCAACTGCAGTTGCTGATCAGGCAGACCCCCAGTTGACTAGCCGCTTAACCTTTACCCCATCCCACACGTAAACAAGCCAGGGTCCCTGCACATGAGCCCAGCTAGTGAGCCAGGGTTGCCCCGCACGGGAGCTTGTTTCTTAGTTTACAATTCAATATCGAGCGTTGGGGTTAGCAACTCATTATGCTCGCTTCTGGTCACGAGCCAGGAAACACAAGTATTGTAGCGATGCTACGCAATCACGGGATCACTTAAAGAATGCAATGACATGACAATTAAATTGCATACCGTTAATGGAATTTAAACATGACATGGTAATTGTGCAACATGCTATATGTCGGAACTAGCTTTGTTGTCAAGCTAGTTCCCCAATTTGCGCCTAGGCGAGTATCATTTCGTCGCCTAGCCTCTTTTACGCCTACAACAAGCAAATGGCCTAAAACATGGCCTAAACCCTAAGTGGCAAGTTTCACTTGCCTAGCACCGGGGATGACGACCACTTCGTCACACGGATGCTAATCTACGGGGAGATCGCTGTTATGGGGGAACAATCATCAAACAACATGAAATTTTATTAGGGTTTCATAAAAATACAAATAGGTTATAAAAACACCAAGGGATCGATTTCTTACCGAGAGGAGGCGGAAGAAACACTCCGGAGAACCCTAGGATCAGATCTGGAAAAGATTGGAGAAGTTTGGAGAAACTAGGGTTTTGGGGATTTTGGGGATTTGATGGAGATTTGGGGAAGATGAGAGGTAGATAGAGTGAATGGATGGTTTGGATGATGGATTTAGGGCTTGGAATGAAGGAATGAAGCTTGGAGGAAGATGGGGGCTCAATGGGGGAGATTTTAAGGTTTAGGGTCGAGTGGAGGAAGATGAAATCGTTTGGGATGGGTTTAAATAGGATGGGCTGGCGGCTGCCCAGAAATTAGGGTTTTAACACAGGTTAGTCGGTCAAAGAGCAACCACTGACCGACTAGTTTGGCAACTAGTCGGTCGGTCGACCAACACAGACCGACTAAGTGAAAACAGTAACTCCTGAACGAAAATAGGATTTAGAATTAGTCGGTCCATGAACAAATACTGACCGACTAGTTTAGCCTCTAGTCGGTCGATGAACGTTCTTAGACTGACTAAGAGTGAACAGTATTGATACTAAAATTTAGATGATGTGTTAGTCGGTTAAAGAAGCATTGCTGACCGACTAGTTTGCAACCTAGTCGGTCAACCAACATTCTTAGACCGACTAACGATAAATAGTAACTCCTGAGAAATTTAGAAAGCCAACTAGTCGGTCCAAGAAGGATTGTCGACCGACTGGATCGTCATCTAGTCGGTCGGTGCCCCTTCTTATACCGGCTAATGAGCACAAAAAGTTCCGATACGGAGCGCGGGGCCCCGGGATCGATTTCTAAGACTTCTAGGCTTGATCTAATAGTAAGATACGACCGTTATGAAGTCCGTCACAAATGATATACTTCAAAATCGACGATCCTAAGGAAGAAACGAGAAAATACGACGAATCGATCGAAAATGAAAGCTACGGAGACGAAAACCACACATGAGGAGAAAATCCACCAAAACATATATTATATTATAATAAATCCAGATACAAGGAAAGCAGTCGTTACAAGAATGTTTCAGAATGTTTCGGCAAGCATACCTATTTTTGGGTTCATTTACATCACCAAACCAAAAATCTGTGAAACAAATACGTAAGAACAAATCACATAAGGGTTCATTTACCTCTCCAAACCAAAAATCACATAATGCATGGTCAGAATGTTTCAGCAATAAAAAAATCTATGGTTGTTGACATCACAGCCTTGTGATTTGGGGGTTCACATAATGCAAAAATCTATGGTTGCTCTCATAATGCGATTTTGGGGTTCATTTACCTTTTTAAAGCTGCAAGAACAACTCCGCAAGCAAGGCTCATGATCAGGAAATTAGCCTTGCGCCTTGCTGCTCTCTTCCTATTTTGGCGAGAAGACCCAGAAAAGACCTAGTGACTACTATTGAAATTAAATTCCACTCGATTAATATAAAAAACTAAATCCATAATTATCAAGTGTATCACTATCATGTTGATTTGGCCTCTAGTATTAGAAATGCAATTCTAAATGGATCGCATAGTCCTGCTAAACAAAAGATAACTTCAAATTTAACATGGCGTATCACTTCTTTCAATTTTGTACAATTAATTGTCTCATAAACAGATGAGAAAACTGTGAATAAAATTTCAACCATTGCAAAAATAATATCAAAGCATCTGATTATTAGCTTTAATTTTAACAACTAAAGGGGAGAGTCGAAAAAGATCATCAGCAACAACTGAATTATAAAGTTTATATATACTAATCTATAATCTTTAATCTAATATAACAAAGTAATGGTCTCCACCATCAAATATTATATGAAAACACCACAGAGCTTCCTCCATAATTTATCAATTCAAAATTTGAACAACATGAAGAACAAATCTAATGGTAAAGTTGAAATTAATCTTTTAAATAAATAAAACTGAAATAAAAATAATAGGATTGGGGCTTTTAGGATCAGAAGAACAAATATGTTGATTAGGACAACAGTCATACACCTCAGATTTACCGATCAACTTCGATTCTGGCCCTGGACAATAAATTAAACAACACACAACATTAAATTTTAGGGGGGAAAACGAGTTTATTGAAACTAAGAATTAGAATTTAGAAGAACCGCATACTTGGAATTCTCAGGGATTTCTCCATTATTGCCATTCTCTTTCGCTATCTCTCTTTTTCTTCAATCATCGACATCTGAAAGTTGAGCACTTTATTTGAACTGAAGATATTTCTATGGTTTAGAAAAATAAGAATAAGAATTTAGTGGGGGAGGGAAAGCATACGCTCCAGCATCCAGAAGATCTTAGATTCCGCCATCTTCAGCATCCAGAAGATCTTCAATCCCTTTCCCAATCCTTATTGATTTAACAGCTATGTTCTATAATCTATTCAAGTCTACACAAAAATATAGTGTTTATTACATTTAAAGCCTAGAAAAAATAGAATAAATAAATAAATAAAATTCAATTTGTCAAGAATTTCCACAGCTTTATCTGAAGTGATCTAAAGTTCATATCTTTACTTAAAACCCCATTTATCCAATGCAGAGAGTGTAGAGACAACCCTAAGTACCCACAAACAACGACTTGTCCTCAGCATGCACGCATGTGCATAGACACATACACAGAATATAAGCGAAATGTAATATCATGTAAATATACAGGAAAGAAAATATTTTGGCATGATCTATACATAATATTGAAGGATGCCAGAGCCATAAGATTATTTCACAAACAATCACAACAATACCGACTTTGTGTTTATACAATAATAGTACAAAGTGGCCCTAAAACATGCAGCAATTAATTGGATTGGTAACACATTTTTTCATAGCATTTCCGAGCAGTCAAAATAATACCTAGAACAAAAATCACTACTTACTTCTAAACATTTAAAAGCAATAAAATTAATGAGATAGCAAAGAACATGTCCCAACATCAAAAGCTTGGCTTTGGTGACGAAAATAGCCATATGGAATCAACGTCATATGTCTAAGACTGCTATAAAAATCTCAAGTGACCAGAATAATATATTGAGATATTGTAAGTACCACATGTCCAAGAATCCATATGGAATCAAGGTGAACAAATAACACATTGACAGTACCACATTCACAAATTACACACCATTCTTCCAAAGTGTTGAAATCGTAGTGGAGCAAACTTACCCAAGGCCCCAAAGTGTTAAATGGATACACAGATTTCCTTAAGGCTAAAACACCCAAATTTCACCAAGTTGTTTGAAGGAGCACACTTTCCTTAAAACCCAGATGGCAAAATGATGCAAACAAAGTGAAAATCAAAGCAAGGATCAAGATCAAGTCAAAGAAAAAATCTTAGTCGTTACCTACAGAATCAATCTGCAAGTATGTTCTCCCATTGTGTACCAAAACTAATTGTTTCTACTAAAACAACATGGCCAAAAGAATTAGAGAACAAATTTAACAAAACTAACTATAGTGTTCTATGGTAGTGTAAAGTATTCAATTTCTCCATTTTCCATTGTTGATTCAAGTACATGATTCAGTTTGTAATAATGAAACCAAAAAAATAGAAAATTATACAATCTTCTCAATTGTAAGGCCTCTCCAATTAAGCAGTTGATCCGGTAACAGTGAGCATCGCATTGCATGTCAGATATAAAAAACAATGCAATAATATTGCTTTGTCCATAATCTTAAGCGTCGTACATACCTGTGATATTAAATTGTAAAAGGAAATTAGAATGAGTTGAGCCTTTCAATAATTGAGAAGCCAAATGTTGTATATTGAAATGAGACTGTGTTTGTTTGCATTCAAATATTGTCAAATGTCGTGAACTATGCCCATATTGCTACTTTGATATATTTTCATTTTCTAACAAAGATGCTGTTCGAAGGAGACTGATAATATTTCAAATTGAAAAAACTTGCTTCTAACATTCAAATATGTGTAACATACAAATTTTATATATTGCCTTTGCACTTTTGCCCACATCCTTTTCCAAAATTCTAGCATATCAGTAGAACAATGAACAAATATTTCCTGAACAAATATATCCGAAATCTCATAGATATAACAAATTATCCAATCATCAGTCATCAGATAACAAATCATCCAATCTTGTATTAGCATAAACATTCACTTTATGGAGGCAATCCGAAATCTCATAGATAGAACAAATTATTCACTTTACGGTCATTAATTACACGGTGCCAATAATTCAAACCCAATGTAATATTCAAATAGACACAATAAAAGTTGTGTCCAACCTGTAATAAGATAATCGCTGACCAAGAGAAAATCTCACAAGCATTGTTAGTATGTCATAGATGCTTATAAAATTAACGTTAATTATAGGTGGCATGAACTAATGCTTTAATGTCTGTTTCTATTTCAAATTAAATAACACAACCCAAAAAACTATGGGATATGTGATCTACACAGTAATTTTGCTTTACCAACCAAGATTTTTCTCAAAATACAAAATCATGTGTGCATGCCAAATGCAAGTTGCGAGTTAAAACGTAAAATGACAGAATGCAAAGAATTAATGAAAGTTCCTTTTGTTATTTCATTTTGTTTGTCTCTTTCCCACCTCCTAATAGAAAATCAATTGGCTTCAACATGATAACTAAATATTTCATAGCAACCACATAAAGGTCAAGCGTAGATGTTGCGAGGGGATTGAACACATACATATGAAACATAAATATTGCAAGGGAGCTGAACACTTGAAAAATAGGCCCTGTAAAAATATGAGAAAAATCCTACATGTCCCCCCAGCTACATCAAGATGCTTCATTCCAAGCAAAGGATGCAACTTTGAAACTAATCTATAACCAAGCAAGATTTGTAAGACCAAACATTAGCCAACAAATTAAATTCAACATAAGTAAAAGTAAATTTCAGTATAAAATAGTATTAAAATACCTGTCTTTCCACAGTCATTGCAATCCAACACTCATAATATCATAATTTGTAGCAACACTGTTGAAGACATTACCGACCAATTTGCATTTCTCATCTTCTTGTATATTTGTTTAAAGACTGCAGTAATTCCCAGGTTATCACAAAATTAGTAATAAAATTTTAAGACGGCAGTAATTCTCAGGTTATCACAAAATTAGTAATAAAATTTGCATGAATGAAAGTGATTACAACTTTTTGCTTCCTTATTACTTCTTAATGTAATAAGTAAATGCTTTTATTATGCAGGTGAGGAAATCTATTTGTAATGGAACAAATCAGAGAAAATAAAAATAAGATTAAAATTAGAAGATATCAAGCTTTGATTAATGAAATTAATCAGCTAAACATGCTCGTACCCTGGAAATGAACAAACCCTCCATCGGCATTCCTCTCATTGAGATTAGCTAAACAGGCTCATCAAGCCCCGGAAATTAACAAACCCTGTAGATTAGCTAAACAGTCCCATCAAGCCTCTCGTTGAGATTACCCTGGAAACTAACAAACCCTTGAAATTAGCTAAACAGGTTCATCAAGCAATCCCCGTCCATCGGCATCCCTCTTGGAGATCTCACTGAAATTAACAAACCCTGGAAATCCAATCAGATCCAAAGGCTTTGAAGTTAAACACAGTGAATTAAATGTTTCGAATATAGAACAAAGAAGAACAAAGATGGGGCGGAGAGCTTAGCTGCAGTCGCCACCACTTCCAGACTTCGAGCGAGCACCTTCTTCCTCCATCGAGCACCTTCGGCGATCCCTACGGTTCCGATTTTGGGGAGAGAGATGGAGAGATAAATGGAGAGGCCAAAGGAGGAGAGCTCGATTTCATGGCAAATCCCTTCCACCGTTTCTTCTCCTGGCGAGGTGAGCGCGACGATGGAGATGGCACCGAGGTGGAGGAGGGGGTGGAAGCGAAAAGGTGGTAGAGTTAGGGCACGGGCATCCTGCTGTGTTTTTGGTGGAGGGACAGAGGGAGGGAGAGAGAGAGAGAGGGACGGACGGACCGCGTTTCTTTCATTTGAGTTTTCTCCCAATGTACTGTTTTCCCTTCATTTGAGTTTTCCCCCAAAGTTTTGTTAACATTTGAGTGTTCAAAATTTGATTTTTAAAAAAATTTCCCCTCCAAGCATATCTGAGTTGGACATTTGCTTTATTTTCAAATTCCCTCCAAATATTTCATATTCCCTCCAAATATTTCATTCCCCCCAAAATATTTTTCTTCTCCCAAAAGTCAATTCCCCCCAAATGTCAAACTCAATTTCTCTTAACTTATCCAATTTCTCTTAACAACATCCCTCACATATACCCAATTTCTCATCTCTTATCAAAAACTCTTATCCAAGAACCCATGATAACATCCCTGTTTTATAATATATATATATATATATTTGACGGGTAATGATAAGATTTTATTAAGAAAACAATATGGTACAAATAGGCAATTAGCTGGCCTTGGAAGAGAGAAGAAAGAGCGGGGATAGGGCACAAGCGCCGTCACCCACCACTATCTCCACACTAACAAGAACAACTAAGCCAATAATGTACAAGTATATAGAGATACAGAACATGGTCAAACACTGCTGAAACCCCAATTGTCAAAAGGAATAGACGCCGTAGGTTGGTCGCGCTCAATGTCATGTAGGGCGATAAGAATATATGCGTTAATAGCTCCAAAGAGGGCAGTTCTCCCTACCACTTTCCCCTCAAAAATTCTGCTGTTGCGCTCCTTCCAAATGTTCCACACCATCGATGCAAGAGCAGTTTTGGCAAGAACTCCAACACAGTCTTTCTTGCTATACAAATTAAGGAATAGATCACCCACTCCAGCAAGAGAAAGTGGAAAAGGCGCACCAACATTCAGCTTAAGGAGCCCCCTGGTTAAAATGTAACGGCTATAATTGCATTCAAAGAATAAGTGCTTCAAGCTTTCATCAAAATTAGCATCGCAAAGCACACATTTCGGTCCATAGTTGCCGCCCCATTTGCAAAGAATATCCTTGGTTAAAAGCTTGCCATGAAATGCTCGTAGAAGAGTAAGGGACCATTTAGGAATATGCCGAGGATACCAGACTACATGATAATAGCGAAAAGTCATACCTCTGGTCCGGGTCTCACTCCAAGCATCCCGGAATTTACAATTCCCACCAGGAATCCAATCCCAACTATCCGATCCTGGAGAAGTGTGGAAGTGAGAAATAAGATGAAGTACGGGTGCAATGTGCGGGTCATTCACCCACCCATGAGCCGAATAGTAATGACAAATAAGACGGTGTTCTTCGCCTGGGGGAACCAGATAAAGATAAGCAAGTGGTCCACATGGCAGCCGGCTATCAAACCAAAAAGAAGTGGAAGCCACATCCCTAACAACACGCCTGATAAGACGGTGAGAAGTGCTACGATGACGGAGGAGAAACTTCCAGGTGCCAGAGGATGAAGGTGAGGGTGTAGCACTAAAAAAGCGACTCTGAGAAGAGCAGTAATGAAGTCTCATAAACTGTGCCTAAGGCCCAATAGAAGTAAGAAGCCTCCAAGTGACACGGACTCCTGAGGCAACATTAAGATCCGATAAAAGTCTCAGGCCTACACCTCCCTCCTTTTTGGGCTTACAAGAATCCTTCCAGGCCAAACAGTGATGCTTCCCCCAGATAAATCTTTTACACATAGAGGTAATACTACGTAGTACAGAAACCGGGAGACGAAATGAGAACATCCAAAAGAGACCATACCATAAATCACATTACGCACCAGCTCTATTCTGCCAGAAATAGAAAGGAGCGACGAGGACCAACCTTGCAACCGCTTCTTACATTTATCAATCAGGCGTGCATAATTGATCGGTTTAGGATATTTAGCAGACAATGGTAATCCAAGATAAACAGAAAGAGAGGATACCTTCTTAATCCCGAGAAACGAAGCAAGGGAATAAGGATTCCTAGTGCCTTTGCTAAAGATGATGGCGCTTTTATCCCAATTAACATGAAGACCAGTAAATAGACCGAAAGTGCTCAACAAAGTAGAAAGCCTCAAAAAAGAGTGCTGATTAGCCAGGCAAAAAACCAGCAAATCATCAGCGAAAAGAAGATGCGATACAGATCCTGATCTTCTCATAGGATGGATGGACCGTGATGCTTCGGCTCTAGCAAATAGAAGAGAGAAACACTCCATGACACGGATGAATAGATATGGAGATAGTGGGTCCCCTTGTCTAAGCCCTCTATTCGAACCAAAGAAGCCCGCAGGAGAGCCCTTAACTAGAACAGAGAAGGTTAGGGTAGAGATGCATTCAGCAATCCAGGTAATAAACCTATTATTAAAGCCCATCTGATGAAGAATGAAAAGCACAAAACCTCTGTTAACACAGTCGAATGCTTTGCGGAGATCCAATTTAAGGCAGGCACGAGATCCCATGGGATTACTGAAATCTCGTATCTGCTCATGTGCAAGAAGTGAGCAATCAGATAATAGACGACCTTTAAGGAAAGCTGCCTGGTTCGATGAAATCAGCTCGTTGATAACCATTTTCAGCCTGTTGCAGAGGACTTTACCAATAATCTTGTATATAACATTGCAACAGGCTATAGGTCTGTAATCCCCCAATCAAGATACTTTTGAGTTCTTTGGAATTAACGTGAGAAAAGTATGATTTATCTCCCGCAACATACGACCAGAAACAAAAAAAGAAGTGACTGCTCGGATGACATCTCCACCGATAATATCCGAATGTAGATGATAAAAGGAGGCATTAAAGCCATCAGGACCAGGGGCCTTGTCTTTACCAATCTGGAATACAGCCTCTTTAATTTCAGATACAGAGATACTCCTATCCATCCAATTTGCCGCATCAATAGTGAGTTTGTATTTCGGGATTAGGTTTGGAAAAACAGTCCAGTAGTTGTCCTGATTATAGATCTTCTCAAAGAAAGAGGAAGCAGCATCCCTGATCTGCTCGGCATTAAGATTCCTAGACCCATCTGAAAGTTCCTGATGATTGAGGCTGTTGTGAGAATTCCGTGTTTTAATCGCAGAGTAAAAAATTTTTGAATTTCTATCTCCCAGATGCAGCCAATTTTGACGGCTCTTCTGCCTAAGATCCGACTCCTCAGAATCAAAGGCGCGTGACAATTTAATAGCAGCATCAAGTTCGGCCTTCTGCAGAGCCTCACTAGCCCGGATGTCACTTTGGGATTGTATGTCCACTAGCCTCTTTCTGCACAGGGCCGTATCAATATCATGCTTCCAGGTGGCCGAAATGATTTTGAAATTTTCCTTGAGTGCTTTCAGCTTATCAACAAAATATTTCATTGGAAGAAGGCCAAGCTGACGCAAATAATGGGAGCAGACGCCATCATGAACACTAGCCCAAGTTTTTTGCACGGTCTGTTGATACCCATCTTGCTTGTGCCAAGAATTATAATATTTAAAGGGTTTGGGAAAAGAAGGTACCTTTGGGTGCAGGAAAATAATCATAGGAGAGTGATCGCTGGTTCCTGAGCTAACGTATTCGTAGAAGGAAGAGGGAAGCAGCCGAACCCATTCAAGATTGCACAGCACCCTATCCAGTCTAGCCGCAATGCGCTCAAGGCCAATCCTTCTATTACTCCAACTTAAATGGGGGTCAACACTTTTGAGATCCAGCAGATTGCATCTACCCAAACAACTATTAAAGTCATTCAAAGCTCGGGCATCCAAAGATCGGCCGCCAACTTTCTCATTTGAATATCTAACACAATTAAAATCACCCCCCACAAGCCAAGGGAAACCAGAGAGGGTAGTAGCATCACGGACCAGTGCTTGCCAAAGAGGAAGGCGGAGAGAGGGCAGATTCAAAGCATAGACAGTAGAGAGTCCCATTTTGAAACCCGCCTTATTAGTGAGAATCAAGGAGATGTGTTGAGCCGAGATTGAAGAAGTAACATAGTTCCAAATATTGTCATCAATATAAATGACGATGTGGCCACCACGATGATGGTCTCTGTTATCCACAGATAACCAGGAAGAAGGGAAGCATTTAGAAATTCTTCCTGAATGACACGCATCTACTTTCGTTTCCAGCAAACATACGACAGAGGGTTGAAGGGTCCGTAATCTCTGCTTTAGGTCACCGCAACGAGCAGAGTTATTAAGGCCCCAAGTGTTCCAAATGAAGACCGACATTACACCAGATTGGGAGGAGCTCTGTTACAACTAGCAAACTGGGAGCTCTTACGAGTAGCTGAGAGGGATGCAGGATTTAATTTATCCTTGCTGCCAATAGACTCGGATTTTAGTTTCTCCAGATCTTCACCCCAAAGAAGATTTGGATAGACAATCACATCATGTAGGGGAACATCCGAATCAGGAGGAGCATCAAGAAGTAGAGATGGTTGAGCGATGGTCTTAGCCACGCCATGACCCTGCAAAAGACCGGTTCCTGAAAGGCAATCCGCAGACGGTACATATGACGTGTTACTGCATTGGCCTGAAGAGAAAGCCGGAGTAAGGTTGGGGTTATCAGCAGGTGCAAGCAAGATACCCACATCATTGTTAGGCAAGGACACAGGCTCAGGTTGGCCACCCTCAATCGCACACACCCCTAATGTAGATGTGCCAATAATGACAGCATCCACCACCAAATTATTATTATCTCCCGTCCCCACAACTTCAGTTGCCACAATTTCACCCTCCTCAGAGTCATCATTAGTAACAGTACAATCAATAGGATTTGGAACACAGCCTTCAGCAGTAGTAGGACATAATGATTCTAAGCCCGCATCTTTACCAACATCCCTCGTTTTAGTAACAGGAACATCCGTTTGGATTGAAGTGGGCTCCACCACCGCCTTAACAGAGCATTGCGTCTCCACATGGCCAAAAATGTAACATGAATTACATCTTGGGGGCTCGCCCTCGTATTTGACATCCACAGATAATGAAGAACCATCTTCCAACTTAATCATAACCGTCCTGACTAAAGGCGTCTTCGCTTCAACCTCCACAAGGCATCGAGCATACACAATGCGATCCAACTTGGCCGTTGCCCGATCAAGACACAGAGGCATGCCCACACGGCTAGCGACAATATTCCGCACATCAATAGTCCACATATGTAGAGGCAAATTATGAAGTTGGATCCAGACCGGTACAGCTGTGAGAAAATCACGCTCATGCTTAACCGCGGAGTTCCATTGCTGAAGAACCACCAAACGCCCATCAAACAACCATGGTCCACCATGCAGAATGGCATCACAGTCGGACTCTTTTTCAAACCGAAAATAGAAGAAACCATTTTCCTTACTATAAATTTGCAAACCGCTTTTGAGCTTCCAAAGTCTATCGGTCCAAGCTCTAATTTGACTGAAGTAGGGGATGTCTCCCAGGACGTAACCAACCAAAGAGTTTTTCCATCTAGCAGCTCCCGCCTCAAGGAGAGAATTAGGAACCCACACCGAATGCTCATCTCCAACAATAGGTGGAATGAACTTCATAACAAGAGGATCATCATACGTACGTGTACGGGAGCAAATATCGACCCACGACCGTTTGCCAGCACCTGGGTGAATGAGAAACGGTGTAACCGGCCTTGCAGGCATTTTATCGAGCATCTGAGGAGCAACTTCCCTCCGAGCAAAAGACTGGCCAGACCTACCTCTAGGTAGCTGCCGATGGGATCTAGGGTGTTGAGCCCCCCCTACCTCCATTACCCGTGTCCCTAAAGTCCACTCTCTTCTTCGCTTTGTTCACCAGCGACCAGGCACCATCAAGAGGATCGTGCTCACCCTTTGCACGGATGATCAGATCATTCCCCTTAACATTAAGTTGATGATTGGGAGGCACCAAAGAAACTCCAATACGACCCTCATCCCCAGTATTACATAGAGATTCCGCAACATTACAAGAGTCTAGTGCTTGCTCAAAGATTGATGAACCACCAATCCCACATTTCTTAGATGTACCCCCAGGATCTCCTTCACCGCCTCCACCCACATCAGCCGTCACCTTCACGCCAAGGTCGCCTAGGGTTTTTGCTCCACCAAATCCGGATGTATTCATCTTTTTTTCATATATATATATATATATATATATATATATATATATATATATATATATATATATATATATATATATAAAATAAAACATGGATGTTATTCATGGGTTTTTGGATAAGAGTTTTTGATAAGATATGAGAAATTGGGTATATATGAGGGATGTTAGTTATTGGATAAGAGTTGTTGTTTAAGATAAATTGGTTATAAGAAAATGTATAAGAGAAAATGGATAAGAGAATTTGGATATGTTTGTTATTACATAATAGATTTTGTATTTGAGAAATTGCATATGAGAAATTGATACGAGATATTGTTTAAGGTTTGAATGTTGGGGGGGAATTTTGCTTGGGAAACTCAAATTTTGAAAACCAATGCATGTTTAAATTGGTTGGGAGGAAACCAATGGATGTTTAAATTTTCAGTTTCGGTTTCAAAAACCCATCCAAACAAAAACCCCACTCAGTTAAAACATTTGAATTTGGGAATTTACTCATATCTCTCTCCCTCGCTCTTCTTAATTTAAAAACCCCATCAGCCATTGATCCCACTGTCCTTCCCCAAAAACCACAACGAAGGATACGATGGGGATTCACCAGCCTTGACGTGGTTCCCAACGCTTGAGAGCTTCACCAAGACCACGAGGGCTACCGGAAGGCCGTCGAGAGCTTCACCAACCTCCGCATTAGCGTCTGCCAGGAGGAACGTGATTGGGAGCATGTCGAGGAGTTGATCGAGGAGGCTCATGATGAGATCAAACTCATCAATAAAACTATAGGTTCGTGCTTCTGACTTTCTGTATTTTTTGGATTTAGTTGCGATATTGAGCCTTGCCCATTTCCTAGGGTTGTATCGGAAACCCTTTCGTGATTCTGACTTTCTGTATTTTATGGATTTGTTTGCTTTTTGGTTGCAATTTTGGGAATTTTTCGTAACGGAGTTGAAATTACGAACTCATTCCTTATATATAGAAGATGCTGAAGGGGTTGACACCATGAAACCAAAGTTGTGATGCATGCCTTTACTCAGATCTCAGTTACGAAAAATTACAGGAGTTGAAATTGAGATCTGAATAAAAATTACAAAAAAAATTATGCAATCTGGAAGATGATGCATGTATCATTAAATTTCAGGGGTTGACACCATGAAACAAAGTTTCTGTATGGGGCGAGAATGTTTTGATATTTTCTTACTTTTATGACTCAAAATTTGAATTGCATCCTTGCCCTTTGTAGTATTTTATCATCTCATTTTGTTTATTGCTATCATTATTTTTTCTCAGTTATTTATCATAAGAAAAGCATGTAAGGGCATGTATGCAGGCAAATTGTATTTTCTCAGTTGATTGCATTATATACATTTTTTACATCTTAAACATAAGAAGTACTAAAACAAATAAGCTTCATGTTTTGTGAGCAAGTCCATAGCCTTTATCAGAAATTAAATCATCAGAACCAATATGATCACATTTAATTGGGTTTTGTGCATTCAATATGATCACTTTTAATTGGTTTTTGTTAGTCTAGCACCGTTTTGTTTGTTTTCAAGTTTACATACAAAGTTTCTAATGAATGTGAAGTTCCTTTCAGATTTGAGACGCTTTCTCCAGATGATATTGTTTCATTTGCAAGGAATTCTTCAAAGATATACTCAAAAGGTAAGTTATGTAACTCAAATGTACTTATTAAAGGGAGCTTGTGATTGTATAGACTTATTTTGGTTAGAGTTAACATGAGTGTTCCATTGGATTTACTAATTTCAGAATTGATTTTAGATTTCAATCCAATATTAGTTGGAGATGGTCACTCTCACTTTTCAGTTGTTTTATCTCTGTAAAAAACATAGCTAATCTTGGCGTTCGGGGCCATTTTGGGTTGGTGTTGTGTTGCTAATGGTTGTGAATATCTTAATATCTTTAGGAAAAGACAAACACAATATTTTCCATTCCGTTTTGCATGAAGACATGAAGATATTGATGATTATATATTGAAACTATTTTGGCTTAATAAAAAAAGACGGGTCTTTTGATAACATAACGATGAACATTTTGAATAATTTCAGGAATAAAATTCATGTACAAAGAATGTATTAAACTTTTTGTAACATACCATACATGTTATTTATTTATTTTGAAAATGATGTGGTCAGCAGGACTACCTCCTCTACATAGGGTATGAGCAGTATTATCCCAGTTGAAAACATTTGCCGATTTGCCTATCTCTGTAAGATTTTTCACATTTCTTTCCTCTAATTTTCTTGAATTTGTGTTCCTTTCTGTGGTTTTCTTTCAACCTTATCTATTTTTTTGTGGGATTTGATATTTGAGAAGAATGGATCCACAGATTCATAGAGCACATGCAGGCATTGGTTTGGGGCAGTCATTTTACCAAGCTAATGTATTTTTTATGCGGTTAACTTTGATCATATGAATTTTTTAAGGCATGCAATGGTTTTTTTTGCCGGCAACTAGGTTTTCTTCTTGGTAGATAAGTAACAGGTTAGGTTATGTATCTTTCTGTAGTTTTCTTTTGTGGCAGACGAGCACAAATTCAAGGTAGTCATTTTGTTAACATTTTTATCATTTGTACAAATGCAAGCACAAATGCAAGCTAATTGGTAGTGGATTTTTATCATTGTTAACATTTTGAGGCAGACGAGCACAAATGCAAGCTCATTTTGTTGGCAAACATGTCTATAAGTAAAATGCAAATTCCAAAATTCCAAAATTGCTCAAGCAAAATTGGTAGTGGATCCAATTGGTCAAGTAAAATGCAAAATTACTCAATTCGGTTGGTAACTTCTAAAAAGAATAACCTAAAATTGTTTTAAAGTTATTTTGGTTTGTATTTTATGATTAAATCGTTCATTGAAAGTGATTATAGTTTGGTTATTTTATAACAATCCCAACGGTTCTAGAAATTTATTGCCACTAAATAGAAAACTGGGGGTTTACAGAAATATCCCATTCGTCTTTGTTGTTGTTTTGATTTGTTTTTTGCAGAAAGAAATTAGGAGAAGTGCGTATCCTTTGTCTCGAGGTCAGATTCCTTGATATTTCATTTGGATTCTATTTTATCTATTTATTTTCTTAAAACGTTGGGTATATATGTTTTCCCCTAAGATTACCACTGGATTCTAGCTGTTTGATTACAATGCTGTCGATTCACAACGTGATTGCTTTTGTTCAACTGAGATTGGTATTTATCTTTGAAGTCTCAGAGCTGGGGATGTGTTCTTTAAAGTTTGATCATGTTCTTTTCTTTCTGTTTTTATTATCTCTTTTTCTAAGAGTTGATTTGTTGGTGGGAATAGACTTCATTTTGGAATTAGCTGCAATTGTTTTTTCCTATTTAGGTTTAGGGAAAAGTTCAATATTTTCAATGTGAGTTAAGCGAATTGAAATAGCTTTGAAAGTTGGAAATTTTTCAAATTCCCATTGGACTTTCAAGTGCTCTAAAATATGAAAACCTTTTGGATATTTTACAAATACCTTTTCTTTATGGTTGTCCGGTGCCTCCAGAAAACTGGAAAATGTGAGAAAGCTAGATGGATCCTTTGCAAAACAGTGGGGTGGTGGCATGTGCATATAAAGCAACGAGTTGAAAATCCTTTGAGAAATTCCCCAATACAATCATGATGAATTCAATCTTCTCCATGTCACGTGAGCACTGATGTTTTCTAATCTATTTCGATTACGATTCTTTTTGTGGCTAATTTTTGGATCTAATGGTGTCTGGGGTTTTCATTTTTGTTGTGGTTTTTGACATTTTTGTAGAAAGATGGCTAATAGTGGGGCAGCATGTGCAACGAGCTACAAATCCCTTGAGAAATTCTCCAATACAATACGGTGTTTACCATGTTTCTAAACCCTTACATCTTAACATGTTGCTCCATTGTGTTAATTTCTGCAATTGGTGGACATATGCATTTCATATCATGGTTCATGTCAAAACTTTTTATGCATATAGCTCATTGTTTCATGGATTGATGAATGATGGAATACAGTATTGGGGATGCAAACGTTTCTTTTGATTAATACATATTCCAAATGTTTATTTTGATTGCATATAAACATTATCCAAATTAAGGGACTTAGGTTGCTTCAATTTTTTTCATTATTAAAGGTTAAAATGAAGAGGACACATAATTCACTCTCAAAGCATAAAAGCTATAATCATGCCGATGCCAATGTTATAGTGATAAGATAACAGAGATCAATTTATTGCTAGGCATAATCAAAGGGAAAGGATAACAAATACTTCACTTCAAAAAAATATTGATCAAATGGTGATTATTGATCTTAATTAAGCCTTCATCAAATATGCCAGTGACGATATAATAGTGAGAAGACACGAGCATGATAGATGGTCCCAAGACTAAAAGAAGAGATCGAAATACAGGGAAACATAACACTTCCATCAATTTAACATTACTTGAGCCAATCTCTCTAATTTTCTTTTCAACACAGCATGTGCATCTGAACTCCTCAAATAAAACAATCACCTCTAGCAAAAAAAACTAAAGAACTTATACGAGAATATGTTAGTTATATAACCAAACATTTTGTAAAATGCATCCTGCATGATGCATTTGTCTGAATACCTTATAATATATGAATAGATTGTGTTCATACAGATTTTGCATGATCCAAACTGAAGATATTTTCCAGAAGTTTACGAATGGATTATAATTTTAATTCTGAATTACACAACATTCTCAAATTTTAGGTTTGACAAATTCAGATTTCTGATATTCCAATGGTCATTTGGCAACTGCACTACGTATTTCATAATATTTTTTGACATTGCGACTACTTTCAATATAAAAAGGAGGAAAGTACCACATACTTTTCTGGAGCTTGGATGGCCTACCGAATTGCTTATTTTCTACGCTGTCCTATGGAACATGTGATTCACTGTAAGTCTGCAAGTCATTTTTTTGCTTCTTAATGAGCATTTAAGTTTCCTTCTGCTGAGACCCCAGTTTCCTTACAAATATCTCTTCAGAATAGAGTGATCTTACAAAGTGTCTAATTATTCTTCTCAAAAGAAGTCTGCAAGCTTCTCTTCTACTGATTCAGTCAAGTTGCATCATGAAATATCCAATGAACATATACAGACACATTATTGGTTCAAGGGTCCTGCTCCCATAGACGATCCCCTACCATCTAATTATTTTGAGACTCCACTCCTGATAGGTCATAAGTGAGAATGAAAGAGTCCTTGGATGTTCAGCTTCTACATTGGACATCATGGATCATGTGAGTTGATGTGTTCAATTCCTAACATGTGGCCTTGATTTCATTGTAAAGTGTTTGCCGAAATGTTGATTTATTATTTTGTTCAGGAGATAGACTTTATTGGAAAGGGAAGTTATGATCAAGGTATTATGTCACCGTTGCTTTTTAAGTGTAGAATTTGGTCTCTGTTTTGTTGCGATGACTTAAATGTGGTACTTTCCTCAAATAGAATCACACATGACTGTAATTTCAAGGACTTATGTTTCCACTTCGATAGCCAATTTCAAGTACACTATCAATGATATTTCTATATCCCAGCATTCATGTTCTTCATTAACTTTATTATGCAGGATCGAGAATGGAGAAAACTGATCCTAAATAAAGTTAGATGAATCACTTATCAGTGATCCAAAGGCAGGAAACATTTAGAATTAGAAAAGTGTAATGCCAAACACTAGAGTGTTCTTCCTGATTCACGATCTGACGGTCAAGACTGTTGATAATATTCTGATGGCTTAAGAAGCGGTAATTAATTCTATTTATGATGTTTAGATCTTGCCATCTGCAACAACTGGGACAATCCGTATACGCAATATTGGAGAATCACTGACAAATTTAAGTGAGCAAAAGTATGCAGGAACTTAGAGAATGGAGGGCTGAGCAGGCCAGGGGACTTGGAGAATGGACCTCCAAAGCCAACATCAGAGTTCACCATAAAAGGAGGAGAAAAAGTGAACCTCTAGATTAATAGCAGTAAGGTTTTAATCAAATTCTTCATCTTTAGTTATATATTGTTTAAGTCTCTAATTAAGTTAATTATTTTCATATAGTGGAGCAACAATTACACGTGACATTGCCGTTGGAGGATTGGACTTGGATTACAATATTGAGTATATTCTCAGTAGTGAATGGAGCTATATGTTTGCCATCAAAAAAGAGCAGAAGAATGCTTGTAAGTGTTGAAGAGCCAGTGCAGAATGCATTCGCCTCAAGAGAAGCATGGAAAATGGTGTTGCCGATTGATAATACTAGCTAATGTAAAGGAATTTTGGTGCTTACAAATACTATGTGCAAGCCCACTTTAGTTTTAGCTTAATTACTGTAAAGTAATGAAATGATTGTAAGTTTAAGTTTGACACATTGATATTGTGTAATAGTGAAATTTAAACCCCTACATGTCTGTGAATGAGTTAGATATGAAAGAAGACTAATTAGAACCTTAATTATTGAAAATTATTAAGATTTGGGCTAATTTTAGTAGTTGGGTGAGTATTGTCAATCTTGAACATTTATGCTAACTAATGCTGATTCTATATGAGATGAAGAGGATTATTGAACAAGCAGGTGGGTGTAAATTTCAGAATCTAACTCATTAGTTATCATTAGAACCGGCATTAGTTATCATAGTTCCTATAAAAAGTGCTTTCAGAATCATGTTATATATGTGTTTATTTTATAATAGCCAGAAGCAGGTGGGTGTAAAGTGTACTGAAATATCACTTAATGGCCATATATACACATGGTTCTATTTATAAATGTAACAAGAAGTTTACTAGAAAATGTGGTAGCATCCAAACTGACACCTATACTTCTTAACTTCATGAACATAAACATAGGTGACCGGCGCCCTGTTTACGGTATGGGCGCGGTGTCGTTTTACCGCAAGTGCACGGTTAGTGTAGGGTGCGGGTTTATCAAACTCAGGGAGGTGGATGGCTTGAATGGCTACTAGCCTCCCCTAGGTTGTGTGCTAGCTACGCGGATAATGTGGGTGGAAGTGTAGAAATAAAAGAAAGAAATAAAAAATACACGAAATGAATCCCCGCTAACACGGGCTAGAGCACTCATGACACTTGGCATTTGACTTGACCCAGGGTGAGTCATTGCCCCAAAAGGTGGTACCTAGCGTCCATGGCCCGATATTCCGGTCGGTGCCAAGCACGTTAGGCCTACCCGGTTCTGGACGGTGGGCATTCCCATGTCCATTAACACCTTCCGCAACGGGAGCATTAAGGCCACAATGATATCTCCCAAAATTTCGTCCAAGCCGTTCCCACTCGCGAGGACTCCATGTCTACACTAGGGGCGTGAGCTGTGGCTAGGGAGTCAACCGCCAAGTTTATTCCCCCTCGGCCCGACGGTCAGAGGCGGTCTTTTTCCCGCCAATGACAATGAAACACCCCCGCGTAACCCTAATGGCCACATAGGTCAAATGTGATTTCTAGCAATACATCGAAGCGGATCTTGACTGGACAAGCACCGGACCCCAATCCCCAACACAACTAGTGTGTCGCAATACGAATTGGACTCAGATTGCTAGAAATCCCCATTGACACATTTCATCGAACACATGCCATGCAACCAAGTCAAATGAAACAACCCAAGCATCAATCCTACCCTAACCCGTATTAGGGTTCATCAACACTACTCCATGGTGAGAAACATAAAGACAAGCAAAACAAATAACATACAAACATTCACCATTGAGTAAAATGAAAACAACACAATACAATAGAAAATGAGAGAAGAAAAATACTTATCTTGATTCGAATCCAACAATCAGGTACAAGATTTATTGAGCAAAGACCTAATCTAATCTACCCTAAGCTTCACAAGAGAAGGGGCAAAAAGCCCTAAAAACTGAAGAAGAACTCCCCCCAAGTCGTGCCCCCAACCTCTATTTATAAACCCCTCAAAAACCCTCTTGGGTCGGGTTCAGAACTGTCAAAAAAGGCCCACCCGATCGGGTGGAAACTCACCCGATCGGGTGGAATAAACAGAGAGCTCAGATTCATAGAAACAGATCTCACCCGGTCGGTTGACAAGTCAACCGATCGGGTGAAATAAAATTCCAGACTGCAGTGCGCTCAGAAAATTCCAGAAAAATCTAGAAAAATCGGATTTGGGCATGCGACCAATCGTTCGAAAGCTAACGACGATGCCAACGCTAGAAAAATAAGAGATCACCCAAAATCCTTCTGGAATGTTAGCAGATCTTCAATGAATGAGCAACGGTGCGCGAAAGGGGACGAAAAGGCCACCCGATCGGGCGAGCGGCTTGTTGCTTCGGCCGTCGCCTTCGGGAGCATCAACCAGGTGCAGAGGAGAGCGGGTGGTGTGATCGGGTCGTCCTTCGGAGGAATCGGCTACAGATGAACCGATCGGGTGAAGGTCACCCGATCGGTTGGAATTCAGCTCCATTTTCCCGAGAACTCTGTTAGGATGAACCGGTCGGCGAACCGATCGGTTGACCTTGCGCTTCGCTCCAGCTTCAGTCCAGGTCGGACACGCATGCATCACCCGATCGGTTGGCTGTGTCCAACCGATCGGGTGGGGGCTGAAAAGTGGCAATCTTGGTCGTTTGACCCCCTAGATCACGCGTGACTCCTCCCGTTGCTTCGGGGACTCAGAATATCGTCGTTTTGTGTCCCAAATGCTGTAAATTCTTGCAAATATACAAAAAACATGGAAAAGTGAAAGAAAACAAGAAAATACAAGAAAACACGAGAAAACGAATATAAGACGGTGGTAAAATACGGAAAATACGGAAGAAAACGTGTGTAAATATATGAAAAATAAACGCACGTTAAAATCCCCCAAGCTGAACTCTTCCTCGTCCTTGAGGAAGACGAGTGAGAGTAGGAGCTCGGAGAGAGAAAATAGAGAGAAAGAGAGGAAAAGAAAACTCTATATCCTAGATCGCCTGTCAGGGCCAACAAAATCAAAAACGACACACCAAGCAAGCAAACACCAAATCACATCACTAAACTAAGGAATACGAGTCCAGACAAATGTCGTGGGCCCACGCGGTGAAGCGCGAGTGAGTGTGGTCGTGTGTTAGCAGACGGTGTCACTATCTACATTGTGCAATAAAGCTCGATATACACAAATCCAAGAAATGACCCAAATATCGATTCGATTCGAATTAAGTGGTGAATATATATAGTTCAAGCATGCATGAGAATAGAGAGAGAATAGAAACATATCATGTGTCGGGGACTCCACAACTATGGTTAAGGAAATCACCACACTAAAGCCTAGATAATAGCTAAAAAGTTCCTAAGCCAAGTGTTTTCAAAAACGATGGGGGTTGAGATGATGTGGAGTAGAACACTCGGTGCAAATTCTCGCCTTCCCTTTATTCTCGGCAAGTATGAAAATATGCACACTGGAATTTTTTTTGGTATTGGGCATATATATATTTTTTTTGGATTTTGGGCTATACAAAATTTTTCTTTTCTTTTCTTTTGGGGTTTTTCTTTTCTTTTCTCTCTCTTTTTTTGATTTTTGGGGTTTTGGCTATACACATGTGTACTCTCCCAAGTGGGAGAACGGTACACGACGAGGGGATTTGCACCAAGTAAAACAAAAAAGAAGTCGGAATCTA
Source organism: Scilla litardierei (assembly GCA_030789695.1). Classification (NCBI taxonomy): domain Eukaryota; kingdom Viridiplantae; phylum Streptophyta; class Magnoliopsida; order Asparagales; family Asparagaceae; genus Scilla; species Scilla litardierei. The sequence goes on from CM061139.1 coordinate 48,295,624, forward strand.
AACACTTGGGCAAAGGAAACTATTCTCGCTAAATAGAGCATGGGCTAAATGGGTTATCCTAGTCCTTAATTATGGAATCCCGACACATGCGAAATGAAGTACACGATATATATATAGCATGCAGAAGCAGACAGGGGAAATAAATACCGCATATTCAAATCAAAGCATGATAATCTAGGGGTCATTCCTGGACATGTATATAAAGTAAAATCACAAAGTAGAAGCACACCAAATGCTAGTCACGACTCACGACTCACAAAAAGCTAAGTGGACCCGCGATGCATGAAATGCAAGAGGACTCAGCTTCCTGAGGTTAGTGAATATGATTATCGAAGCCGTGCAAGGTGTGCGTGTGATTTTCGTGGCAATTCGTCATAGGGTTCATCTCTGGGAGAAAGAGATAAAAAGAAGAAAAGAAAAAAAAGAAAAAAAGAAAAACATGGAGAAAAACGACTCAAATAATGAAGAAAAAGAGACAAATGACGCACGAAGTGCGACTCCCCCAAGCTGAAACTTGCATTGTCCTCAATGCAATAGTAGTGAATACGGGAGGGCAATGAAAATGTAGGGGAGTTACGCACCGACACAAAAAATGAAAAACACGAAAAATACACGAATGAAACTGGAAAATAAAGAAAAAGAAACATACAGAATAAAAGATATAAAACGCAACGAAGGACTCAAAGACACAAACACACGACAACGACACACGAAAACATGCACACAAAAGTCGATTTCCCCCAAGCTGAACATGACAATGCTAGCAAAATGATATGATCAATGTGATGCAGAAATATTCTCGGGGAAAATCGGAAAAGAAAGAAATCAGAATGCAGGAGAGACAGTCTGCTCGTTCTCCTCGGAAGAGGATGTGGGCTGAAATGATAGAAGGGCACGACATGAAGGGTTATTAAGATGCAAAAGCAAATCCTAGATACGCTCCCCTCGCTAATGAGAGGAGACGAGATTATTCAAATCTAAACTAGAAAACGGTAAATTTTTACACTATTGGATTAGGATACACCTGAGCATAGGCGGATCCAAGATCTGAAGTGGGGCAGGTAGCTGCTCTAACTGCTCCTTCTGTGGCTCCGCTAGAAGCGTTGTGACACGTGTGCCAATGGACCCAAGCAATGCACCTCCAAGCATCCCTCGTAGGTGTCCACCTGTGACCTGCAAAGGACGAGGTGCATTAGTCCATGGCAAGAAATTATTTCCCAAAATAAATGTATCACAAAGATAGTCGCCGACAAATGATGGTAAAATATATGAAATGTGGCGAACACTCCCTGAAAATGGTATGATATCCTCTGTGCTAGCGACGATCAAATCCCCGCTCTCCATGTGAAGTTGCTCTCCAGGTGGTGACACACCGCAGCATACCTCAAGGGAAGTCGATCCTGTGTCCTGCGAGAGATATGGTGTGTCAAAAATATATAAGTCTAAAGGAATAGGACGTGAAAAGAGAGACTTAAATGTGGAGTGAGAGTGAGTATGAAAATCTTCCTGAATAGGGGCAATATGCTCAAGTAGATGCTCAGCCACAGAAGAAGTGGAGCGTGACGGTAGAGGTAGATGTGGCTCGGGCTCCATGAAGTGGACGATCGTATCCAAGCCCTCATGCACGTCCTCCTCGATGATATGCTCATACTCCACCATCTGCCCGATGTCCTGAATGACATCATCGTGGTTGACCATAGACCAAGGAAGAAGCTGAGACAAAGATGGCTGTGGAGGTGGATGTAGAGCGGATCCCTTGTATGTGGTCATGGTGTCCTCGTCCTCACGCACATCCTCCTCGCCGGTATGCATAATCTCTGTAAACTCCTCAGTGCTCTCATAGGACTCATGTGGGGTATCCAAATCAAGACAAGAAATCTCTACCACAGATCCTAGATAAATCTCCCCATCCTCACTATCATCATCAAAAAATGCTTCGTCATCCAAGTGGTAGTGATGGAAAAATGGGGTATCGGCTTGAGATGTGTCTATGGTGGCCGATGGCATGGTGGTCTCAACCATGAAAGTGGGTATATCCTCTCCTTCATCCCCTCTCCTCGGTGATTGGTACCATTAAGTTTTGTATTATTTGGCCTTAGTTAAACATGGCACTTTCAAGGAGAGACACGAGGCTTGATTCTTCTTGTGTTTGTGGAGGGGTATAAGGTTGAGGAAATGGATGGGAGGTGTTTGGGCTAAGGTTGTGGGAAAATGCTTGGCCTTGGAGTGGGGGGAGGCTCTCAAGCGTAAATGGGCAATCATAATACACATGCCCCGCCATCCCACAAGTCTCACAAACCACAACCGAATAAGGATTGTATCCTCCCATCTGAGCATCGAAATTTGATCTCCACATGGTTACACCAAATATACCTGGACAACAAAAATAAGAAAACTAGAGAGGAGCGTCAATAGTACAAGAAAATAACAAAAAGATAATATAATGGTGGGGGAAAATTTTCTTGGTTATTGAATTTTTTTTAAATATTTTTTTTGTGTTTTTATGCGTAGTCTAACGAACCCAAGCTAAGCTAATATCAAACCGAACGCCTCCCCGGCAACGGCGCCAAAAACTTGACCGGCACCCCGTTTACGGTATGGGCGCGATGTCGTTTTACCGCAAGTGCACGGTTAGTGTAGGGTGCGGGTTTATCGAACTCAGGGAGGTGGATGGCTTGAATGGCTACTAGCCTCGCCTAGGTTGTGTGCTAGCTACGCGGATAATGTGGGTGGAAGTGTAGAAATAAAAGAAAGAGATGAAAAATACACGAAATGAATCCCCGCTAACACGGGCTAGAGTACTCATGACACTTGGCATTTGACTTGACCCAGGGTGAGTCATTGCCCCCAAAAGGTGGTACCTAGCGTCCATGGCCCGATATTTTGGTCGGTGCCAAGCACGCTAGGCCTACCCGGTTTCGGACGGTGGGCATTCCCATGTCCATTAACACCTTGCGCAACCGGGAGCATTAAGGCCACAATGATATCTCCCAACATTTCGTCCAAGCCGTTCCCACGCGCGAGGACTCCATGTCTACACAAGGGGCGTGAGCTGTGGCTAGGGAGTCAACAGCCAAGTTTATTCCCCCTCGGCTCGACGGTCAGAGGTGGTCTTTTTCCCGCCAATGACTATGAAACACCCCCGCGTAACCCTAATGGCCAAATAGATCAAATGTGATTTCTAGCAATACATCAAAGCGGATCTTGACTGGACAAGCACCAGACCCCAATCCCCAACACAACTAGTGTGTCGCCATACGAATTGGACTCAGATTGCTAGAAATCCCCATTGACACATTTCATCGAACACATGCCATGCAACCAAGTCAAATGAAACAACCCAAGCATCAATCCTACCCTAACCCATATTAGGGTTCATCAACACTACTCCATGGTGAGAAACATAAAGACAAGCAAAACAAATAACATACAAACATTCACCATTGAGCAAAATGAAAACAACACAATACAATAGAAAATGAGAGAAGAAAAATACTTATCTTGATTCGAATCCAACAATACGGTACAAGATTTATTGAGCAAAGACCAAATCTAATCTACCCTAAGCTTCACAAGAGAAGGGGCAAAAAGCCCTAAAACTGAAGAAGAACTCCCCCCAAGTCGTGCCCCAACCCTCTATTTATAAACCCCTCAAAAACCCTCTTAGGTCGGGTTCAGAACTGTCAAAAAAGGCCTACCCGATCGGGTGGAAACTCACCCGATCGGGTGGAATAAACAGAGAGCTCAGATTCGTAGAAACAGATCTCACCCGGTCGGTTGACAAGTCAACCGATCGGGTGAAATAAAATTCCAGACTGCAACCAGTTTCAGCACATAGCTGCGCTCAGAAAATTCCAGAAAAATCTAGAAAAGCCGGATTTGGGCATGCGACCTATCGTTGGAAAGCTAACAACGATGCCGACGCTAGAAAAACAAGAGATCACCCAAAATCCTTCTGGAACGATAGTAGATCTTCAATGAATGAGCAGCGGTGCGTGAAAGGGGACGAAAAGGCCACCCGATCGATTGAAATGTCAACCGATCGGGTGAGCAGCTTGTTGCTTCGGCCGTCGCCTTCGGGAGCATCAACCGGGCGCAGAGGAGAGCAGGTGGCATGATCGGGTCGTCCTTCGGAGGAATCGGCTACAGATGAACCGATCGGGTGAAGGTCACCCGATCGGTTGGAATTCAGCTCCATTTTCCCGAGAACTCTGTTGGGATGAACCGGTCGACGAACCGATCGGTTGACCTTGCGCTTCGCTCCTGCTTTAGTCCGGGTCGGACACGCATGCATCACCCGATCAGTTGGCTATGTCCAACAGATCGGGTGGGGGCTGAAAAGTGGCAATCTTGGTCGTTTGACCCACTGGATCACGCGTGACTCCTCCCGTTGCTCCGGGGACTCAGATTATCGTCGTTTTGTGTCCCAAATGCTGTAAATTCCTGCAAATATACAAAAAACAACGAAAAGTGAAAGAAAACAAGAAAATACAAGAAAACACGAGAAAACGAATATAAGACGGTGGTAAAATAGGGAAAACACGAAAGAAAACGTGCGTAAATATATGAAACATAAACGCACGTCAATAGGCAAGTAATAGTTTTAAGAATGACTCTCATTCTCTGGTCGATTCTGAGGTATAGCAAGTAATTGTCTTCCCCCCACCCCCCCACCCCCACCCCCCAAAACCCCCCACCAATTACAGAATCCCTGGGAGCAGGTGTCCAGTGTGGACATACATTCTCTAATTCCATAGTTGGTCATCTATCTTCTTTGCTCACCCTCCTGTCTTTTCGCTTTACTTTATACGTCCAACCGTCACTGCTTTCTTTAACTTAGTCATTGATGGTTGCTACTGCTGCTCCTAACATGCAAGTGTGTTGCAGGTATGGATTAATAACATCATCTTAAAACGATTCTTTATTTTTTCTAGGCTTTTCTTGATCCGTGTCTGAATCAAAATATAAAGTTGTGTTGTTTTGTATATTATTAGGATTGGAAGTTGGCTGTGAAAGCGGTGAGGAACAACGAGGAATGATGCGAAATAATGAGGAGTTTGATATGTTGTGGGCTGGAATCACCATCTCTAATGACAGACTGCACCAAACATTCTTCTGGTGATGACGTTGCTGAAAAGCAATGGAAGGAAAAGAACGGCATCTGAGTAGTTTTAAAGATCCATATTTATTTTTTTTTTAAAAATTCTGTATTACTTTTCTCTTCATTTGGGGATGTAATTATTAGTTATGATGTGCATGATGATGATCTTATAAGAAATGAGCTGAGGTTTCTAACCTAGTTAATTTGTTGATTTGCACGGTTAATTTTTTGTGGTGGCTCAGAAATTGATTCAAGTTTAAATGAAAATCTCCGATCTCATTTGCATTTGCAGGATTTTGTTCTAATTTTGCTTAATGCCTTAAGAAATCAAAAAAAGGGAGATCTTAGGAATGTTTGTGTCTTGAAATTTTAAATGGAAAATTATGAAAATTGATAGCATCATGCTAGCATTGCGTTGTATATTGGGCGTGTCATTTTTACAATTGTTTGGTATTAATTTTGAAGGACAAAAAATGTTTTATTTAATCTTGATTTTTGATATTAATTTTGAAGAAGAAACTTATGAGGAAGAAGATGCATGTTTTTATTGTAACATTGAGTTCAGAAGTACATTTGAAGATATGTTTTAAAGTTTAAATCTTGAGTTTTAATCTCAATTTTAAATCTTAGTTTTAGATCGTATGTTAATTCTATCTTTTGTTGTGTTCATGTTGTGTGCACATTACATGTATGTTGTGTTCATGTAAGCAAAGAAGGGGAAATAAAATTTTTGTTTGTTTAAATTTGGAGGGTGAAATAATATTTGGGCAGAACAAATATTTTGAGGGGATATCTTAAATGAACAGTCCCCGAGGGCACGGTTCTACGTCAAAGGCGCTCCGCAAAAGCTATATTTTTGTTTTTTAAAATTTTGGAGTGGAAATAATTTTTGTGGAGAACAAACAGTTTGAGGGGATAACTTAAATGAACCGTGCCCGAGGGCATGTGCCCGCGCCGAAGGAGCCCGCATGCTAAATTTTTTACGCTAATTTGTTGTTCCGTGTCGAAGACACCAGGGCAGATGGCGCCCACACCAAAATTGTTGTTCCGTGTCTAAGACACACGCGTCGAAATTATTGTTCCGTGCCGAATGCGCCTGTGCCGCTAAATATTTTTTACGCTAATTTGTTGTTCCACACAATTTTGGCTGTAGAAATAATTTTTTGGGGAACAAAGATTGCGCGAGGGAAAATCTTACATGAACCGTGCCCTCGGGCACGGGTTATGACTAGTGTGTGTATATATATATATATATGATCAATTAAGATTTCCCCCACAAAATCTTTAATCTCCAAAAAATTATTTCCATAGTTAAAATTGTGCGGAACAACAAATTAACGTAAAAATATTTAGCGGCATAGATGCATTCGACGCGAAACAACAAATTCGGCGCGGAACAACAAATTCGGCCAGAGCATTCGGCATGGAAAAACAAATTCGGCGTGGGTGTCTTCGGCACAGAACAACAAATTCGTGTAAAAAATTGAGCAGGCACCTTCGGCACGGGCTCGGGTGCCTTCGTCTATTCTCTGCTACGTTGGTATGTATGCTATCAACGTTTTTCCTCCAAATGCATTAATTGTGTGCACTCTGCTATTCTCCAGAAATTTTCATTTCCCAAAAAATTTCATTTTCCTAAAAACTTTCATTTCCCCATTTCCTCATTTTCCCAAAAACTTTCATTTCCCCATAAATATCTTTCCCTCCAAAACTTTCCACAAAATCACATCTCAACCATTCATTTCTCAAGATTAAATCTCAGTCGTTCTTCTATCATCCCTTTTGTCCTAGTCAGTTTGTCCTAGTCAGTCCTAGAATTCAAAAAAAGAATGACAATCTTGATCATTTGCTAGAACGGTCAATACTTGGTTCCGGTCAATACTTGGTTCCTGACAACTTTTAACCAATCTCTTATGTTACTAACAACTTTTAACCAATCCCTTATGTTACTAACAACTAACATTCTAGACCAATCAACCCATGAGCAATTCATGGTACCAAAGCATCTTAATTCTACGTTTTGATTAGCATGCAATTCCTACATTAATTCAATTTCAACAATGCCAAATGAATTCATATAAACTTTCCTATAATGTGACAACATGAAATGCTTCAATTGCTTACAGTTTTCTTTCAAAATTAATTGCTTACAGTTCTCTTTCAAAATTAATGAACCATTAACTCAAAAGAATCATCACATGATTCACATTGTAGAATCAATCTTCACATTTTACAATGAGCATGAACTCTTGCTCTTCGCATATGAGAAACTAAGCAACTCAGATAAGAACCCTCAAATTCCAGACAAAATTTTGAAGATGAGATGTGAAAATGACACAAACCTGGATGTGATATGAACACAAAATTGTGCAAAACCCCCAACATTAATAAATGAAGAACTACAAATGCAGAAATCAAAATTTTGATTACAATACAGGCATAAACATGCATATTAGCCAAATAAAACATGGAACTGGTGAATGGATGATTCATTATTGTTACTGGAAAAATTCAAAGTTCACATCAACGTGCACAAAAAACGTGCATAAACAATTGGGTTCTTAAGCACCAATTGATGCTTTTAAAAGGTTAGGCATTGGCCTCATTCATCATGCTTCTGGCTTGCAGCAGGCAGGGGTACTTTTGCTTACACTCCACAGCCGAAGAATAGCATATATTCAACGTAATACACTGCGCCATTGAAGGGAAGCCGTTCACGACACCGCGTCAAGGGCTGCTCAAATTTTTGTTTCCATTTGTGAAGTCCAGTGCCTGATCATTCAGGTACAGTTCTTTCTCTCCAATATCTGGAACAATTCTACCTGCCAGAAGAAAAGAGAATAATTAAAATAAAATCACAATGTCCATTTTTAACATAATCTTTATAGATACATTTTGAGAGACGATATGCAAAAACTATGATATCGATGGAATGGGTTACATTTCAAACAAATTCTTCTTTTCAACAAAATTAAAAACTAATTTTTATCAGCTAAAATTTGAGAATTGTGTTGTGTACATTGGCAGATTGGATTTGATATATATGATCTAATTTAACACACACATATATATATTTGCATATATATGAGATTTGTGTATATATAGTTGCATATATATGAGATTTGTGTAGATATGCCAGTCAAATTTTACAAATCTCAAATATATAGTTGCATATATATGAGATTTGTGTATAATGCCAATATACACAATATAAATCATATTTGTGCATGAGATTTGTGTATATTGGCATTATACACAACAAAAATCTGCCAATATTCATTAACATCATTTTTGAATCCTGGACTATGCCAATATTTCTGTAATATAGCTAACTTAAGAAAAATCACAAAAATCTAGGATATGCCAATATTAATCCTGGACTATGCCAATATAAATCACACAAATCTCATACACAATCTGGGAATATAAACTGGACTAACCCCAAATATGCCAGTATTCATTAACTGAGAATAATGAATAAACTGAGATTAATGCCAATATCCATTTTTGAATCCTGGACTATGCCAATATAAACTGAGAAAAAAACATTTCACCTTTTTTAGAATATCCTGATTACATTGAACATAAAAAAACATGGACAAAAAAACATTTCAGTCAATTAGTTGCAAGTGTTTACTTCCTCGATTAGTTGCACGATCCATCCTCATATAGTTGCAAGTGTTTACTTCCATGAATCATATTGCAATAAGATACATGATAAATAGGCATACGTGCTTGATGCTTGCCAGCCGAGATTTACAAATTTCATCCTGTATAAGAAAATCTTATTCATTTACTCCAGCTTCAACATCACTTCCATAGTCCGTATCTGCAAACATGATATAACACATAAGAAGTTGTTATCAACACTAATTGTTTCAGAGTGTTTTCTCACTACCGAATCGTTGACCGTGGACTACCCGGTCAACGTGGTCAAGTGGCCGACTAGGGTCCCTTGGGTGCGTCGAGCGCGTGTAGATGCGACGCGGATCGGAGATGTAGTCAACGCAGAGCACGTCAGCTGGGTCGGATCTGGATCCTTGGCCACTGGGGGGCTAAAGGGAAGCCTCGTCCCGGTGTGAGGTGCTCGGCCTCGGACGGTCGGACGACGAGGGGTTGCCTCGGTCGTCTCGCTTGATGCGCGACCGTCGTAGAGCTGAGGGGAAGCCTCAGCTCGGATGGAAGCGTTCGGCCTCGGTCTCTCCTGGCGTCGAGGGGTGGCCTCGATGCCTTGGCTGATGCTTGATCGCGCTCGCCTGGTGCCGAAGGGAAGCTTCGGCACTCGGATCTAACGTCTTCCTGAACAGACGAGAACACTCGTCAGGGAGGCCGGACCTTGGTTCCGGCGAAATCCCCTCCGATGCCTAAGTCAGATAACAGTCTGAAAGAGGAGGCTCAGCGGGGACGGTTCGACTCGAGAGGAGATCGGAACGACGTCCTCCGGCACGAGCGGGGGGAGGAGATGAAGTGGGGGAACTAGGTCGTTGATGGAGTACCTTAGGTTTTGTTACCTGAGATGCCGTCCTCTGTTCAGTCGTCCTCCTAGTCCTTTTATAGGCTCCTCGTCGCGACCACCCATGACTCACGTCCTTCGACCGCCCCCAATCGTGCCCCCTCAATCCGCCTCCCCATCGCCGCTCCCCACACCCTGCCAGCACCTCCCCATAACGGCCATTAAGTGGCAGCGGGCCTGGGGGATCGGTTATCGCTGGAGCGGGCGAGTGACTCGCGCGTTTCCGGGGTCGGGTCGGATCGATGCTCGGGGTCCTCTCATGGGCTTCGCTGGGTGGGCTTGGACCCCCCACGATTTTGCGTTGTAAGCTGTGCTTCTGGGCCCATGCTGTTGGGCCTCCGCAAAATAGACGTATCAATTGCCCCCATCAGTTGGGCCGATCGGACTTGGCCGGTTCGGTTCGATCGATGTGACTCCTGTGGTTCCGATTGGCGCGTCAGTCGAGGCGTGGTCATAAATGAAGGTCATGATGAGGCGGATCGATAGGACTTCCCTTGGCCCCGATTTCGAAACTCCGCCGGCTCTTTGAGGCTTGCCACGCGTTCCTGTCAGGCGTTTTGAATTCGCCCCCGGGTCTTGTATATAAGTGCACCGACTGCTTTGATCCCAACTTCTTCCTCGCTCTCCTCTCTGTTTCGGGCTTTCCACAAACTCGGATTCTTCAGCCGCCTTCGTTCTCTTGCCTTCTCCAAATAAACAAAAAGGTAACTCCTTTCCCAACCTCATATTATGGCTGCTCTTAGGATAGGTGGCTCTGGTCAAGGGGCGAGGGATCCTCCTGAGTCCAGGCGTGGTGGGCCCCGATCTGTGGGATCCGGTCCCTCCTCGGGGAGCCGTTCCATCCGAGACAAAGGGAAGGGGAAGCTCTTCCCCGACTATGCTGGCGATGATGTGGCGTCGGTTGCCGCGTGGCTTAATGTACCTCCGGTTATCCTCAGAACGCCGTCGAGGACTCCTTTTCTGGTGGCTGCGGAGATTCGGGGGAGGTACCTCTGTCACCCGTATGATGTTCGAGTCCCTTTCATCGACGAGCGGATCTGTCTTCCGAGGGGCAACGAAGTCGACGTTTACGTCGAGATGTTCTGTCTGGGTCTTCGTTTCCTGCTCCATCCCTTCTTTATCTAAGTCATGGAGTACCTTATGGTGTCCCTTTGCCAGTTTACCCACTGTTTGGTTGCGGTTCTGACAGGCTTTGTGATGCTCTGCTGCACTCGTGGTCTGGAGCCATCTCTCCCCCTTCTCTTCTATTTTTATCAGATCCAAACGGTCGGTCTAGGGTTATGGCTGCACCTCCGAGCCCGTGCGGGGAGGGAATGCCTGATCGGGCTACCCCACTGGGTGGGGGATTGGAGCTCGGGTTATGTCTTCGTAGTCTTCCTTGAGGATGCTCAGATTTTGACATGTTGGGGTGGGTCAGGTCGGCCTTGCCGAATGCTAACCCTCTCTGAGGCTGATCAGGCGGCCGTCGCGCTGCTGTCGGCCCTCCCCTTACAGGCGAAGTCTATCTGGCCTTTGCTGGACGACCTACTCCTGAAGGCCGTCTTGTGGTCTCCGGGTAGGTCGCTTTTCTAGTCCTGGATTGCCCCGTGGCTTACCCTGATTTTGGTTTTGCTTGCAGGAATGGCTGGTCGCGAGTTCACCCGCAACGTCGATGAGCTGATTCGGCGTGGAGCCGCTCAGAGCCGAGGCAACACCTCTGGAAGGGCGCCTCGGCGGACCGTCGAGGAGGAGGTGCGCCGAGCCGAGCCCACCGTGGGCAAGGTGGCAGCCATGTCTCCTGTCCCTACCTCTGGTAGTCCCCTCCCTGGGGAGGTCGCAAGAGCTGGATCCGTCCCACCAGCCCAAGCGGTGGGGGGTGATGACGGGTCCGGTGCAGTTCCTCTTGCGCCTGGCGCGCCCCCTCTTGTCCCTGAGGGTGGAGGCGGCATGAGGCGGAAGCGCTCCCCTTCGGTGCCTGCCGAGCATCGCGGAGGGAAGAGGAGGAAGGAAGGCGCGGATTCCCCCAGTCTAGTGCGCTCCATGCCCCCGGCGGTGGCCGCCGAGGATCTTCCAGTGACCCTGACGACCACCCCCGTCGCAGCGGCCCTGCCTCCATTATCGGAAGTCGGTGCCCTGTTGGCGAGCTGCTCGGCCCCCCTCGAGGTCACCCCCGGGGACTCAGTGTTTGTCGACCGAGCCCTGGCTCAGCAGTTGGCCGAGGGCTCCGTCCTCCCCTGGGACCGTGGTCTCCTCGAGAGGGCCCCCGCTGACAAGGTGTCGGACATCTTGGTCTGGATCCTTCAGCAGGTCTGGCTATCCCGCTGTCCCTTTCTTTCCTTCGCTTTCTTCTTGGCTCATGTCTTGTCGTTCAGGGTTCAACACTCGCTGTCGAGTCACAGCGTCGAGCTGCCCGTTTGAGGGATCTGGAGGAGTCCTCTGCAAAGGACCACGAGCGGGCTGGGGCGGCGGAGGTAGCTGCGGTGGCGGCCCAGATGGAGTCTCGGCAACTCAAGCTCCAGGTGGCCGAACTAGAGAGACGAGTGGCCGATCTCCAGGGGGAGTTGGAGGACGCTCGGCGGTCGGCCGAGGAAGCGGTGGAGTCGTTCCACCTGGAGAGGGAGGAGTTCCAGAGGGAACTGTCGGATCAGCATCAGGTGGCGTGGTTCACGGATGAGGTGGAGAGGGGCGTCGTCGGAACTCTGGGGGAGAGGATCTTCGAGGTCCTCAGGGAGGCCTTCGGTAAGTATGAAGACCTTATCGGCCCCAGGATCGTCGAAGTCGTCCAGTCCTCCTTCCGGGATTGTGCGGAGCGCGTCCTGCAAGCCCTTCCGCCTGCCGATCCCCCTCGCTCCGGGCAGGGCGAGGCGCCCGAGGATGCGTCCTCCCAAGCCCGGGTCCCCTAGGTCGTCCTTCCCGGCCTGTCATCATTGTTTTTATCCTCAAATTTCTCAGCATCCGCTTCGCTTTGGCCCAGCCTACTTGAAATGGATCCCTGACCTCGTAATCTCCATTGGCATCTTTACCGGCTCTCTGCTTCAGGGAAAACAATTGCTGATGGCAAGGATGTTCATTTAAGCCTGCGATTTTGTGTTCTTGGTCGACAAGTTTTGCTTTGCCGGTGTCACCCCAGTTTTCATGGGTGACAAATTTTGTTGCTCGCCGAGAGTGAATTATTTGTAAGGAGGTTCCTCCACTTCGATTTCCAGTAAAAAGACACACTTTTGTACCACGGTTAACTGTTAGAAATGAAATTGACCTACTTGAATTTTCCGCGCATTTTGCTTCGTTGCTGCGACTTCGGCTCCTCTGCTGATGGTGGTCGCTCGCCTCTTTCCTCCGGGAGGTCGCCCCTAGTCCCTCGAGTGGACAAGACGGTTGATGTCCTTATTAGCTAGGGGGGTCGCTCCCAGTCTTATGAGTAATGGAGTAGGTCGGCGAGGGAGAAGTCCCTCGGCTTAGGACCAGTTGGCGTCTGCGCTGGCTGGGGGAAGTGCCCCCAGACTTACGAGCGATGGTGTCGGTCAACGAGGGCGAAGCTCCTCGGCTTAGGACCGATTGACGTCTGCGCTGGCTAGGGGAAGTGCCCCAGACTTATGAGTGATGGTGTCGGTCAGTGAGGGTGAAGCTCTTTGGCTTAGGACCGGTCGGTGTCTGCGCTGGCTGGGGGAATTGCCCCCAGACTTACGAGCGATGGAGTCGGTCAGCAAGGGTGAAGCTCCTCGGCTTAGGACCGGTCGACGTCTGCGCTGGCTGGGGGAATTGCCCCCAGACTTACGAGCGTCGGAGTCGGTCAGCGATGGTGAAGCTCCTCGGCTTAGGACCGGTAGGCGTCTGCGCTGGCTGGGGGAATTGCCCCCAGACTTACAAGCGATGGAGTCGGTCAGCGAGGGTGAAGCTCCTTGGCTTAGGACCGGTAGGCATCTGCGCTGGCTGGGGGAATTGCCCCCAGACTTACGAGCGTCAGAGTCGGTCAGCGAGGGTGAAGCTCCTCGGCTTAGGACCAGTTTTGATTGACCCCCTGTCCGGTGAGATGGCGGTCTTCACTCTTATGCAGCCTTAGCAAAATGTTGACTCCGTCGGAGATGAAGAAAAGGTAAAAGGAGTACCTTTGTACTCTTAAAGGTCCTATTGGACTAGTACATTTGGAGGAAAAAGAAATAAAGCAAGACGGGGGGATGTGAACCTAGATAATCTCCTCCCGACTAAGCGGTGACTGGGGGGTCTCGCCTGCTCACTCTACGATACGGAGGGGTCCTTGGACGGTGATGACCTTCTTTCCTTTGGCCGGGTCATCGGTAAAGTTCTTTGCGTGCCCTCGGATCATCAACTTTTCGATGTCCTTCTTTAGGTGCCAGCAGTCTTCAGTGTCGTGGCCGTTGTCTTTGTGGTACCGGCAATACTTTTCCTCAATTTCCCCCCTCTTTTTGTCTTCGACGGGGGGCGATCAGTGCGCTCTTCCTTCTGTACTTGAGTGAGGATGACGTCCGGGGTGGCGTCCCTCGTATCCTCCCTCTGATGCTTGTTTCTCACCCTCTTCTCTGTCCGGTACCCTTCGGGGCTGCGGTGCTCGCTATCGCCGCGCTTGGTCCCTCGTCTGGCCTTTCCCGCCTCGATGGCCAAGGTCTCCTCGGTCAACATGAAATGCTCGGCCCTCGCCATGATCCCAGCGAGATCTTTCGGGGGATCATTGTGCAGAGATTTCTTCAAGCCTCTATGACGCAGCCCTTTCTTTAGGGCTGTTTGGACAACGAGGTTAGGTGGGCTGTTTACGTTCAGCCGCTCAGCGTTGAAGCGGCGCATAAATTGTCGGAGCGGCTCGATCGGGCCCTGCACTATGTTAAACAAATGTTCAGGATCAGGCATTACCTGTCGCCCTGCCATGAACTACTTCCAGAACAGCTGGGTGAGTTCCTCGAAGCTGTCAATGGAGCGGCTGGGCAGGCTGCGGTACCAAGTTCTCGCTGCTCCCCGGAGGGTCGAATAAAAGCCCCTGCATAGCAGGGTATCATCGGCTCCCTGGAAGGATATGTCCCCCTCATAATCCATCACATGGTTCCCTGGATCTCCTATCCCGTCGTATTTCCCCAGCGTCGGGATCTTGAATCAAGAGGGGACCCGCACGTCGGTTATTCTCCGCGACAGGGGGCACCGGTCTCTGTGGATGCCTCCAGGGGTCCGACACCCACCTACCTCAGGCTCGTTCGGTTGTGGAGGTGGCATAGGCGCGGGCTGGGCTGGCTCAACGGCCCTCGCCACACTGGGGGTGGGGCTGGTCCGGCGTTCCCGGCTCCTCCGACGGGAGATTCCGCTTAGCCGTGATCGGTCCCTCGAGTGGTACCGATCACTTCTTTTGCGGTGGGGTGATAGTGGCCGATGAGACGACGCGGTCACCGATTCGTCCCCCGTGTATTCGGTATCCCTCCTGCTCCTTTCACGATAAGAGGAGGAGGCGCGCGATCTCGCCTAGTAGAAGCCAGGTAGTGTGAACCGACGCTCCGTGTTCGTTCTTCGATTTTCGTGGTCATTGACCACAACGGACCGCAGGAGCGGGGGGCCCCCTCCCCACGATGGCCGTTGCCCAGCACGTCTCTGTTGGCTGGCGCGGCGCCGATGAGCTGCTGTACCGTCGCGACCAGCGTCTGAATGTTCGCGTTGGTCTCTTGGGCCAGGGCACGGAGCTGCTCCTGCATGGCTAGCTCAGACTCGCCAGTCTCTTCGGCTGAGGGGGCGTGGTGATTGCCGTTGGGTGTGCCCTCAAGGTTCCTATTGGGTGCGCCATTTCCCTCCTCCGGGATGGGGGGCATGCGTCTCTTCCCGTTGCAGGCGCGTGCCATTGCAATGTGGTTTGTTTTTTCGTGGGATAGTTCGGTTCCCACAGACGGCACCAGATTTTTCAGAGTGTTTTCTCACTACCGAATCGTTGACCGTGGACTACCCGGTCAACGTGGTCAAGGGGCCGACTATGGTCACTTGGGTGCGTCTAGCGCGTGTAGATGTGACGCGGATCGGAGATGTAATCGACGTAGAGCACGTCAGCTGGGTCGGATCAGGATCCTTGGCCACTGGGGGGGCTGAGGGGAAGCCTCGGCCCGGTGTGAGGTGCTCGGCCTCGGACGGTCGGACGACGAGGGGTAGCCTCGGTCGTCTCGCTTGATGCACGACCGGCGTAGAGCTGAGGGGAAGCCTCGGCTCGGATGGAAGCGTTCGGCCTCGGTCTCTCCTGGCGTCGAGGGGTGGCCTCGATGCCTTGGCTGATGCTTGATGGCGCTCACCTGGTGCCGAAGGGAAGCTTCGGCACTCGGATCTAGCGTCTTCCTGAACAGACGAGAACACTCGTCAGGGAGGCCGGACCTTGGTTCCGGCCAAATTCCCTCCGATGCCTAAGTCAGATAACAGTCTGAAAGAGGAGGCTCGGCGGGGACAGTTCGACTCGAGAGGAGATTGGAACGACGTCCTCCGGCGCGAGCGGGGGGAAGGAGATGAAGTGGGGGAACTAGGTCGTTGTTGGAGTACCTTAGGTTTTGTTACCTGAGATGTTGTCCTCTGTTCAGTCGTCCTCCTAGTCCTTTTATAGGCTCCTCGTCGCAACCACCCATGACTCTCGTCCTTCGTCTGCCCCCAATCGTGCCCCCTCAATCCGCCTCCCCATCGCCGCTCCCCGCGCCCTGCCAGCACCTCCCCATAACGGTCATTAAGTGGCAGCGGGCCTGGGGGAGCGGTTATCGCTGGAGCGAGCGAGTGACTCGCGCATTTCCGGGGTCGGGTCGGATCGATGCTCAGGGTCCTCTCATGGGCTTCGCTGGGTGGGCTTGGACCCCCCACGATTTCGTGTTGTAAGCTGCGCTTCTGGGCCCATGCTGTTGGGCCTCCACAAAATAGACGTATCACTAATTGACAACAAATAAGTTGATGCATGATTTGTACATACAATAGAAAAATTATAGTGCAGAAACCTTGTTGCAATGTATTGAGGAACATTCGCTTCATAAATCTAGATTGTCCTATGACACATTAAAACTAAACTTGCTATGCCTGGAAATCAAGTTGGATGTTTTAAGTTTTTTTGTTAAGTAATATCTATGCCTGGAAATTAGTTAACAAAACTTGCAGATGATACATTAGCTGGAAATTTGAACATCAAGTGAGTTTGGCTGGAAGTTCTGTTAACTAATTATTGTGCAAATTTTGGATACAACTCACTTGAAAGTGGTAACAGTGAGGATGATTAACCTGACCATGTGCAAATTTTGTTAACTAATTTTTTTACTTGAAATTTTCAAGTTTTGTTAACAAAAATTTTGTTAACTAAAAGTTTTCAAATTAACATGTTAACATGATTAATCATTATGACTCTTAGTTAACAAAATTTTGCATTTTGAATCATGTTAACAGTGATGATGATTAACCTGGAACCAAAATATATACAACACGGAAATATCTACAACACAAAAATTGGTGTTGAGGAACTTGAAAAACTCAAAAATTACCTGAAATACAACAAACACCAAGTATTCAAAGATTACCAGGATCAAAACAATGAGCTTTAGCCCAAATAAAAAAACAGAACCTGAAAGTAATTGTAAAAATATTAGTTGGCATCAAAGAATAGCAAAGCTTGCAAAAATATATCAAAGAACATGAGAACTTAATCTTAAAAAAAGCTTGCAGATGATAACATCAAGTTGGATGTTTTAAGTTTTCTTGTTAAGTAATAGCTATGCCTGGAAATTAGTTAACAAAACTTGCAGATGATACATTAGCTGGATATTTGAACATCAAGTGAGTTTGCCTGTTAACTAATTATTGTGCAAATTTTGGATACAACTTCATCAATTTCTCAATGCCTCAATCAGGACAATATCAATCATTATCCTGTCAAAAACATTCAAAGTGAATTTTTGATTAAGCATCAATTTCTAACTAAGCATCTTTGATCCTGTCAAAAAAAAACTTGCCATTCAGTGGATCAGGTCAATTTCTATCACCATCAATGCAGGGAATAACACGCTTCAATGTAGTGTAAATTTGAGGCTTGCAGACTTCCCATTGTGTTATCAACATCAAATGCTGTGAGGGTATGCAGCATTGGAAAATAAAGCTTACACACACCAGTGACTTTTAGTGCTCAAATTAAACTTCTAATTTAATTTAAGCATACCCACATCAGAATGCATTGGTGAGCATTTGCATACACACATGTCTAATTTAAGCATTCACATCACCGATGCTTTAATTCTGATGTTATAACTTCTATTTAAACTTCCAATTAAACTTCCAATAAAGCATACATACACCGGTGTATGCTGTGAGAGTGTGAGGCAATTAGACTAAGGTCTGAGTGTTCAAATGCAGGTGTGTTCAAAGTGCAGGACAATTTCAATACTGGATTCAAGCTCTAAAATAAAGTGTAATGTGAGGTTGTAAGGAAAATAAAGTGTAATGTGTGGCTGCAGGTGTGTAATTTGGACATGTAAGTTGCCATTAACACTGTAAGTTCAACCCTGCAATACCCTGAATATTAAGCAAAATTTTAATGTTTCTAATATTTCAAAAAGAACTTACATGTGATTAGAGGTTCCAAAATACTGGATTCAAGCTCAAATGTTGCAAAAAGAACTTACATGCAATTTTTCTACTTGCTCAAATCTAATGTTTCAATACTGGATTCAAGCTCTAAAATAAAGTGTAATGTGAGGTTGAACTTACAATTGCAGGGTATTGCAGGGTTGAACTTACAGTTTTTCTAATGTTTCAAAAAAATTTAATGTTTCTAATGTTTCTAACGTGAGCAAAACTTACATGTGTTAATGGCAAGTTGAACTTACAGTTTTTATTAAAACTTGGAATACCCTGTAATAAACATTAAAAACATTAAATTTTTCATAAAAACTGTTAATGGCAAGTAGAAACATTAAAATGTTCATTAAAATTGTTAATGGCAAGTAGAAAAATCTCATACAAAGCTCAGCAATACCCTCCAATTTGCAAAAATCTGAAACATCCCAATATAATTTCTAACGTGAGCAAAATTTTAATGTTTCTAATGTAAAGTGTTAATGCAAGTAGAAAAAAATCTAATTTTTATGCAAGTAGAAAAATCTGAAACATCCCAATATAATTTTAATGTTTCTAATGCAAGTAGAAAAATCTCATATAAACTTGCAATACCATGTAATAAAAGCTTTTTATATTAGAAAAATTGTTAATGGCAAGTAGAAACATTAAAATTTTCATAAAAACTATTAATGGAAAGTAGAAAAATCTCATATAAAGTTCAGGAATACCCTCCAATTTGCAAAAATCTGAAACATCCCAATATAATTTCTAACGTGAGCAAAATTTTAATGTTTCTAATGTAAACTGTTAATGCAAGTAGAAAAAAATCTAATTTTAATGCAAGTTGAAAAATCTGAAACATCCCAATATAATTTTAATGTTTCTAATGCAAGTAGAAAAATCTCATATAAACTTGCAATACCATGTAATAAAAGCTTTTTATATTAGAAAAATTGTTAAAGGCAAGTAGCAACATTAAAATTTTCATTAAAACTATTAATGGAAAGTAGAAAAATCTCATATAAAGTTCAGGAATACCCTCCAATTTGCAAAAATCTGAAACATCCCAATATAATTTCTAACGTGAGCTAAATTTTAATCTTTCTAATGTAAACTGTTATTGCAAGTAGAAAAAAATCTAATTTTAATGCCAGTAGAAAAATCTGAAACATCCCAATATAATTTTAATGTTTCTAATGCAAGTAGAAAAATCTGAAACATCCCAATATAATTTTAATGATTATAATGCAAGTAGAAAAATCTCATATAAACTTGCAATATCCTGTAATAAAAGTTTTTTATATTAGAAAAATTGTTAATGGCAAGTAGAAACATTAAAATTTTCATAAAAACTGTTAATGGCAAGAAGAAAAATCTCATATAAAGTTCAGCAATACCCTCCAATTTGCAAAAATTTGAAACATCCCAATATAATTTCTAACGTGAGCAAAATTTTAATGTTTCTAATGTAAACTGTTAATGCAAGTAGAAAAAATCTAATTTTAATGCAAGTAGAAAAATCTGAAATATCCTAATATAATTTTAATGTTTCTAATGCAAGTAGAAAAATCTGAATCAAGCTTCAGGAAATCATCATGTGCACCAACCAATGTATATATATATATATATGTATTTAAACCTAACCTCTATGTTCCCTCAATAACAAAAAACTGTATTTTTGCAATCTGCAATTTATGTGCCATCCTGCAAACTTCCCCTCATTTCTCCATATCCAAACTTCTACTCATTTGTTTAAAATACAGATCCAAATCTACATGGAAATTGCAATTATTGTTACATTTGTTTTGTGTGCATATGGAGCTAAATTTTTTTTACGTGTATGCTAACTTAAACAGTTTAGTTTCTGTTTTTGTCATTCACCCATATGAATGGGAACATAATCAGCCATCAAACCCGTATGCTCACAGGACATCGCAATGTATGATCAAATACCATGTAAGTAGGCAATTGTCAAATGACTGAAATGTAGTGGTTAGAAGAGCATTGCATTTGTATTAAATAATGGTCCATAAAATAGCGTGGTCTTCTTCATTAAGACAAAACCGACTATATTGAGAATGACAAAATAAATGGAAAACACCATGATATTGGTTGTCATCAAAGAGACGTCATATGCATCATCTAAAAGAAATACACTTTCCATAGTGAAGAAATCCAAAGTATAGGTCAAACTGGACAAAGAAAATTACCGGATATCAATAACTCTTTCTTCAGCACCAAAAACTGCTCCAAATGCTAAATCCAAGTCTGCCTCCTGTGGAAAAATGTCATGTAATGGGATGAACCAAATAGTGACAAAAAATATATACAAAAACTGAGAATGCATGCAATCAAGTGATGTGTTTACCTCATATATATTGTCATCACATAAATCTCACAGCTTTGTGCATGAAGTGCTTTCTGACATGATTATATTTTGTTGGGTACTTGAGCAACAAGTTTCAAGATATTTTCAGTTCAAACCTCATCATTAACGATTTAGAATATATTTATTTAACCTAATCTGTTCTGTCTTTTCAAGCAAATAACAATGACATTATGCACCATTCAAGATGGCCCAAATGATGTAGGTGCAGCGTTTACTATTATGTTTGTTTGGTGTAAAGTGTCAGCCCATAACATATTTGCCTAATATGGAAGGTAATGAGATTTCTAGCCACACTTAAATATGATTTACTTCAGCATTGAAAGGCATGTGAAAGTAAATCTGGACAAATATAAATTGATATGTACTTCATTCAAAATAGGCCTCATCAAAATTATTTTGCTACTTTATGTATTTATTGTAAGCATGCATTTTTTTACTTTCAAGCACTCCAACTGTTGTCCATTTCATGTCCTCGAGCTCCTATCATGTTGCTCAATAATCATGATCCATTTTAACACATCTTCTACTTCCTTACACTTCATAGTAAATGCAAACCATGCTCCATTTGATCCTTCAAATACTAAATGAGCAAGCATCACGCACATACTTCTTAATGTCAAATTACTTCAAGGCCAAACATGTGATGATGATATGAGCTGTCAGCACAAATATAACTATTGAGACAAAATGCACGAAAAACATCCCCAACAACGATAGGAAATGTAATCATGAAAGTAGCTATTGAGATGAAATGCAGGAAGAACAATCCCAATAGGAAGATATTGAATCAAATTAGTTTAACAGCATACCTCTTGGAGCTTTCCTTCATGTAGAAATTGTTCATACCTGAAACAAAAGCATAATATAAATCATTAGCAAAATATAGATGCTAATTGATGCATTCATTTGGTAATAATACAGATGCTAATTGATGCAATAATATAAATCATTACCAAATTCTGAAATCAGCAGCAACAAATTCAATGTTTTTTAATTACTATTTATAAGCAATCAAACAACATGATCCATTATTCTAGGCATTTCCTCAAATACGTCTTGTGCTTGTTTTTCTCATCAAAATTTCTCTAACGTAATGATTGTTTGTTTACTCAAAATTTCTCAAAATTTCCTCAAAATTTCCTCACACATGAGCATTATTGTTTGTTTACTTGACAATCCTATTGCCATCTTAATTTATTAGTGAGTTTCAATGTCTTTTTCCCACGCTAAAAGAAAGCAAATATATGCTCTGTTAGTATATACACCTTTTTTCCAACACTATAAGAATCTGCCTTTTTCGCTGGAGCGACCTCACTTACAAAAATAAGCCCAGGCCTCACTTACAATTAGAGATGAAACCCTAGAAACCACTTAGAGAGAGAGAGAGAGGGGAGAGAGACTCACCATTGAGATTTTTGAATTAAGGGTTTTAGGGAGTGAGGCGGAGGCGGAGGCGGAGGCGATGTCGACGGTGTGCCTCAAGCTTTGGCGCAAGCCTTGAGTTCGTATGAGAGGTTGATTTCTGAGGGTGGCTGACTTCTGGGGGGTTGATGGGGTGCTGATGCGTTTGGGGGGAGGGAGCTCTGAGGTGCAGCCATTTGATTTCATTTTCTTTTGGGGTGCTGCGTCTTTTAGGGGAAAGGGACTGAGTTTTCATTTGGGGGGAGAGAGAGAGATAGAGGATAGGATTGAGTTTTCATTTGAGTTTCCCCCCGTTTGTCCCCCCCCTTGAGTTTTCATTTGAGTTTTCAAATTTTGAGTTTTCATAACAAAATTTCCCCCCAAAAGTTTGTCCTAGTCATCATCAACTTATATCCCTTATCCAATTTCACTTATCCAATTTCTCATATCTTATCCAATTTCTCTTATTTTATCCAATTTTCTCTTAACAACATCCCTCATATATACCCAATTTCTCATCTCTTATCAAAAACTCTTATCCAAAAACCCATGATAATATCCCTGTTTTATAATATAGATATCTCTTATCCAATTTCTCTTGTCCAATATCTCTTATCCAATTTCTCTTGATAACATCCCTCTTTTATAATATATATATATCTCTTATCCAATTTCTCTTGTCCAATATCTCTTATCCAATTTATCTTGATAACATCCCTCTTTTATAATGTAGATACTCTTATCCAATTTCTCTTGTCCAATATCTCTAACCCAATTTATCTTGATAACATCACTCTTTTATAATATAGATATCTCTTATCCAATTTCTCATGTCCAATATCTCTTATCCAATTTCTCTTGATAACATCCCTCTTTTATAATATAGATATCTCTTATCCAATTTCTCTTGTCCAATATCTCTTATCCAGTTTCTCTTGATAACATCCCTCTTTTATAATATAGATATCTCTTATCCAATTTCTCTTGATAACATCCCTCTCTTATAATATAGATATCTCTTATCCAATTTCTCTTGTCCAATATCTCTTATCCAATTTCTCTTAATAACATCCCTCTTTTATAATATAGATATCTCTTATCCAATTTCGCGTGTCCAATATCTCTTATCCAATTTCTCTTGATAACATCCCTCTGTTATAATATAGATATCTCTTATCCAATTTCTCTTGATAACATCCCTCTCTTATTATATAGATATCTCTTATCCAATTTCTCTTGTCCAATATCTCTTATCCAATTTCTCTTGTCCAATATCTCTTATCCAATTTCTCTTGATAACATCCCTCTTTTATAATATAGATATCTCTTATCCAATTTCTCTTGATAACATCCCTCTCTTATAATATAGATATCTCTTATCCAATTTCTCTTGTCCAATATCTCTTATCCAATTTCTCTTGATAACATCTCTCATTTGTAATATAGATATCTCTTATCTAATTTCTTTTGATAATATCACTCTTTTATAATATAGATATTATCCAATTTCTATTGTCCAATATCTCTTATTCAATTTCTCTTGATAACATCCCTCTTTTATAATATAGATATCTCTTATCCAATTTATCTTGTCCAATATCTCTTATCCAATTTCTACTGATAACATCCCTCTTTTATAATATAGACTAGTCATAACACGTGCCCGCAGGCACGGTTCAATTAAGATTTCCCCCACAAAATCTTTATTCTCCAAATAATTATTTCCATAGTCAAAATTGTGCGGAACAACAAACACTACTACAAAAAGGACCTTTAATAGCACACCTTTAATAGCGCTTGCCAATTATAAGCGCTGTTAATTAGAGGCACATATAATAGACATCGCTTCTTTTTGCAAGCGTTGTTAAAGGTCGGAGAATAGACAGCGCTTCTTTCTACAAGCGATGTTAAAGGTTGGATAATAGACAGCGCTTCTTTCTGCAAGCGCTGTGTATTAGAGGCACAGATAATACACAGTGCTTGTAGAAAGAAGCGCTGTTAAAGGCCCTCCTTTAACAGCGCTTGTTTGTGCAAGCGCTGTTAAAGGCCCCCCTTTAACAGCGCTTGCACAGACAAGCGCTGTTAAAGGGGGCCTTTAACAGCGCTTTCATAAACAAGCACTGTTAAAGGGGGGCCTTTAACAGCGCTTCTTTCTACAAGCGCTGTTAAAGGCCCCCCCTTTAACAGCGCTTGTTTGAAACAAGCGCTGTGAAATGTATTATACATTTACGCTCAGCGGTTCGCAATTTCGCGAGCGCCGGTTTACCAAATGTTTCTAAATTTTTCGTTCCCCCTTTTTATTCACCGCCTTCATTCTCCTTCTCACCTCCTTCACCATCTGCCTCTTTGGCTTCCCCATCTCTGCCCCCGCACCGACCTTTGCCGAAGACGAAGCCCATCGGATCCCACGATTCCCACCTCCGATCAGGTCGCCGAAGCCGTCACATCCATCGACCGTAGAAGCCGTAACATCCATCGGCCGCCGAACCCCACATTCCTCCGTTAGTTTCACGATTCCCACCGCCGAACCCCACATCGACCGTAGAAGCCGTAGTCTCTATTTTCCCTTTCTTGCTCACTTTCTTTCTCGTTTTTTCAAACACCTAGCTGTAAAACTGTTCTCTCTCCCTCTAATGTAAACTTGAAGCTTGAGATTAGGGTTAGGGTTAGGGAATTTGTGGAGAGATCATCAGAATGGAGAAGAAAGAGTAGAGAGATCGAGAGAGAATCGACGCGGTCCTCAATATCCTGAAGAATCAAGATTCCCTCACAATGAAACAGGTCTCGATCATAAGGTTTTCATTTCCATTTCTATCTGATTTTTATAGTCGAGCATTTTCAAACATATTAATATTCTGACGTTGTGATGTGAATAATATGCATCGAGCTCTTGGGCCTTCTTCGATCCTGAAACGTTGGAGAGAGGAGCGAGGCTGTGAGGAAGATCAACAGCTCTCCTCATGCAAAGCAGGTGCTCGACATTTTGCCTAAATGAAACTGTTGTCATTTTGCCCATTGTTTGACTACTAAATGAAATTAAAGAACACAAAAAAGTGATTATTTGACGTGATGTAAACACTACTATTATGTACATA
Organism: Scilla litardierei; assembly: GCA_030789695.1. Classification (NCBI taxonomy): domain Eukaryota; kingdom Viridiplantae; phylum Streptophyta; class Magnoliopsida; order Asparagales; family Asparagaceae; genus Scilla; species Scilla litardierei. The sequence continues at coordinate 48,320,658 of CM061139.1, forward strand.
TGCCCTATCATGATATCCAGTTAAAGTACACAAGATGTTTATTGATTCAACATTTTACATAAAACTGATATAGCTGCGCAAAAATAAACAACATAATATTTAGCTGAAGCTTGAAAACAAAATATAATAAAATGTTTGATTCTATTAAATCAAACTTCATTTTTGTACAATTGATGGATTTTTGTCGCAATAAAAACTTCACTTACAAAGCCCCAAAATTGCAGGACATTTCAAGTTTCATTAAAAGTGCCACCTGCCCTTATGCACTTATATATCAAACAATAGAACAGTGTTTTAACCGATGCCAAAGACCTGTAACAATCGGAAACTGTTGTTGATCTGTAACAAGGGAACAACAATATTATAACACCCTAAAAATATAATATTGTTGACCTGTAACAATCAGAAACTATTGTTGATCTATAAAAAGGAAAAAAAACAATATTATAGCACCCTTAAAAATATAATATTGTTAACCTGTAATAAGTGAATGCTATTGTTGGTCTCTGCCACCTGATCTAGTGCATTTCTCCCCTTTCTTTATGTTGATTCAATCATGCCATCAACAGATATAACACCAAAAACAAGGATTCAACCCAGTAATTACATGTTGGGACACCACTAATTAAACTCTCTTCACATGAAGTTTAAAATTCCTTTTACAGATCAAGCCTAAGTCAGTACTAACTTGAAAGTTTAAAATTAGATTTAAAATCATAAATGTGCAAAGCATAAATTTGAAAAGTTTGTTTGCTAGTTACCGCACCTCCAAGGTTTCTTATCTTACATGCAATTCCTTTTTCAGGTCGCAGTCGGTGATGGTACAACGAGTTGGCTGTTTGGAGTGGTTTGTGATATGAAAATACCTCACCCTCATCATATTGCTAATGTTCCTTCGAGGACAGGAACAACATTCCGTTTTCATTTGGAGGGGTAATTCAAGAACAATGGTTACGCTTTCAACTTTTCAAGTCTCATTTAACAATTATAAATTCTGATCTGATTGGTTACACAACCCAGTTTTATCCTGGCTAAGCATCTTTATTTGTCATATTTGTGAATGTGGAGGTTGCATGCAACTCTATGCATTGTTATTGAATCTATTGTGTGTGTGTGTGTGTGTGTGTGTGTGTGTGTGTTAGCAGTACAACTTTGTGCATTGTTATTGCATCTAGTGTATCTACTGAACGGATATACAATAGAATTCCAGTGATCATGATGATTATGAACTTAATATAAATCCTCCAACTGGTGCACAATGCAGTAGCATCTTGATCACCTTGTTTGTGATATTCACCTGCATCAATAATATTGTGCATGCTCTCAATATATCATATTCTAACATCCTATCAGAGCTCATGACACAGATTGTGATTCAGAAAAACTAATTATGTTCAGTTAATTGTAAATTTGTAAGAGAAGCAATGCAATTCTTCTGTATATCATTTAAGAATAGTATATTTGTCAAACACATTAATCAGGTTAGGAAAGCAAAAGGCAGGCTAACATTGACATTTGCACCCTATTTGACATCTATGTCACAAAATACTGAGATTAAAAGGGAGAATATGTACCCCTACAGGTGTCACGTGTATGTTAATAAGAAAGTTTGCAACGGTAATCTTAAGCCATAGAGTATTTAACAGAGAAAGATTGACTTAGCTCTAATCTTTACACTAAAATACCCAATTTCTGATATTAATACAAAGAAAAGATAAGAGAACCCTACTTAGTTTGCCCAATTAACCAGTAACTTGATTCACACTTTTTTGCATAATTCAATTATAATTCGCTAATAATATGCTTATTATTCTTGTTTTTAGCCAGTCGAACCAATTAGTAATTTCCTGAATAATTTGTGAATTATCTGCATTTTTTGAATAATTACAAATTATTCGCGTTCATGTTTTTAGCTAGCCAAACAAATCAGCAAATTATTCACGATTTGTGTGTTAAAAGTTGTGTATTATTTACGAATTGAGATTTGTGTGTTAAAATCAGCAAACATGTTTTTAGCTAGTCGAACCAGTAACAAATCAGGAAAGTATTACCATAGCTTGCTCAAAGTCCTCGTATATATATAATTACAGTTATTATGTATCTCCTGATACTTGCGTTAGATCCAGAGTGTGTTAGGTGATACCTTTTTCTTTGCGGGCATTTAGTAAACATGCTAATATTTAGGTTAAAATGCGATTTTGCAAGTTCAAGTTTAGGCTTAAGATGGAATTTTTAGAAAAGCAAGTGCTTCCCCGTTGAATGAATCTAGATTTTCTTCCTTTTCATTGGGAAAATGGTTATATATAACTGAAACTTTAGATTGAGACTGAGAAAATTGATCAGCAAATATTAATATGGGGGTTTAAAAGCGTATTCTTTTTGTTGCCCCCTTTTCACAGCAGATGAGAAGCTCGAATATTCTTGCGGTATCGGATGAGGATGGGTATGTGAGCTTCTATGACACACGCAGGAGCCTCCCTTCTTTTAGTTCTTGCCGGGAGAAGGCAGGTTTGTCGAATGAGGATCAGGGTTGTGATTTTACTTCGTTTAATTTTCTATTTTGTGATCTCATTTTTGTTTGTTGACTCAGCTGAAGCGAGGATTTATGATTGGATAGCACACAACAATGCCATATTTGATATATGCTGGATAAAGGTATTCCTCTTGTTTCCATTGGGCTAAGTTGATATCGGATGGAATTGAGTTTCTATGATGAGTAAGTGCATTGCGAGATTCTTATATTGATATATGTAGTGAAATTACTGATGATAAGCATGTAATAAGTAATGGTATGACGGTATTTAACTGAGAATCTTACTATTTAAAGGAGTTGTCAATTTGGAGTCACTGCAAAAACTCTTTCTAAAACATTGTATGAGATTTAATGAGACGAGATGTGGGCAGAAAAGATGAGGAACACAACAGTAGTTAGGAGTTTCTACTTAAGGTCTAATTAAGAGTTTTTTAAATAAAAAGTTTCAATTATAATGGAGTTTCCTTCACATCTTCTGTGTGTTGGGTTTATACCCGCCTTACTCATCAATCAATAGATAATATTAACGAGAAGTATGCTCCCAAATTCTCTTATCTTTATAGCTTGTAAGAAATTCATTGCATAATTCTTCAACCAGAAGGATGTCATTTCAACATGATTCAATATTTAGCAGTTAACACTGACCGCATCATCAGAATTTAAACGCAGACCACTGACATTATTGAACAGGCTAACCATTTGAAATGGATTTGCGACAAAGGAACCGTTTAAGAGATTTTCTCGCATCGTATTCCTCATTCATTTGCAATATCAACAGTATTTACTGCTAATTTGGAACTTGTACAATGTTGCAATTCCAGTGGTACCCATTGCTCATTTTACATTGTTTTCCTTTCTTGCAGGATGATACTCAAATCCTAACAGCCTCAGGTGATCAGACGGTAAGTTAGAAAACCTTTCTGTGGAGAATTTTTATTGTAGAGATACACTTACGTTTATCGTTTATCCTAGGACCATTTATAATTTTCAGTTGTTTCATTGTGAAATTGCTTATGCTAACTTGAACATAATTTGTCCTAGCAGATAAAGATATGGAATGCTGAGAAAAGGAAATGTATCGGAGTTTTGGCAGGTCATACAGGAAGTGTGAAATCCATTTTCTCCCATCCCTCTAATCCTGGTAGGAATAAGTGTAGTATATTAGTACATTTACTACCCATCTTCTGCAAGGATGTAGCTATTTCTTTACTTGTGCTTTGATACATAAAGAAGCATGTGATTCTTGCAGACATCCTTGTTTCTGGTTCAAGAGATGGTTCTTTTGCTCTTTGGGACCTGAGATGCAATTCTAATTCTGCAAACACCCGTGGAGAACCACGCATATTGTATGATCCTTATGCCTACTTCTTTTAATTCGTAGAAAGTAGTATCTGATGCTAACAATGATCCTTCTATACGTTACCTCTATATCCATATGCATAGGTCTACTGCCAGTGTTAAGGATGCCCATACTTCTGTTCGTGGAAGAAGGGTTAAGAGAATGAAGGTCTGTACATGTAATCGCCATCTTTCTGTGCCTGTTATTCTTGTTTTCTTATCTCAATTAATTGTATCGTGTTTGTATTAGGCTTCTTCCATGAGCATTACGTCTGTACTTTATCTCAAAGATGAAATCTCCATTGCTAGCGCTGGTGCTGTGGACAGGTTATTAACTGATAAAAAATAGCTTCATCTTTCTCTTTCACATGATTCGTAAATCTCCCTTCATGTTGATGTGATCATATTGCTTTCATTCCCTAGGCTCGTACTGAAATTTATCCTATCTTGATTATCTTTACACTTTTATATCACACATCCTGACTTACTGTTACCCTATTCCAGTGTCATAAAATTATGGGATACTCGGAGCCTGAAATCTTCTATCGCACAAGCATGTCCTCGCAGCAAGCCATCTACTGAAACGGTAAAATTTCTGTCATTTGCTTTTCCAATCATTGTGTTTGTGTTATATTCTTTTTTGGTGAGTAGAGATTTTTCCCATTGAAATTAAATAAATATGAAAGTGGCATACTTCAAATATATTCGCCGGCGAGGTTGAGTATGTTTCATCAAAATCTATTTTCTTCCGCTAGTTCAAAATTAAGAACTAGAAGTTTGAAAGGCATTTAACAGAGAATAAGTCATTCTGGTCTATAATTGAAACTTTAACATGTTTAAGTCTATTGCAAAGTAATCACAATTTGGATGCAGTCAACTAAGCTGACACTCAATCCAGTAATCACAATTGTATGGAAGTGCATTCAATCCTGACACTCACAAAACCATGAATCCACTCCAGTTTGAATTTTGATTCATTGCGCTTGCATCTGGCGAACGTTTCTCGATGAATTGAGCGTTGGGGCCTTTATTTCCTCGAGCTTCCTTTACATCTTAGTCCATCCAATAGAGATCCTATTGGTGTTTCCGTATGTCATCCAATAGGAACGTGGTTTTATGGTGTAGAATTCGCATCCATGTGGTAGTCTTGCATGCGTATGTTTTTTTTGCCGTCTGTATGTTTGGCTACTAAATTTGAATTGCAACAACCATGACATGATGTGTTATCGTGCACAGGTTTTGAGCCACATTTCCGGGTATAATGTCTGATCATGATTTATTCTTTGACTTGCAGGCTGACAGATGTTGCTTCACACTATTATGATCTGAGCAACTTCCCGTCGTGCGAGGCAAAAAGAGTCCTGGAAAGGCTGTACAGCAAGCGCGAGAGGGAGAAGGGGGAGAGCAATAACAGGAACAGGGCGGCATCATCATAGCCTTGGATTTCTCCGTTGCAGTCATCGTCGTTATACTAAACCAATGAGAAAGAACCAACGAGGCCTAGGAAGGAGTTTACAGGATAGAAGTTCAGCCGCCGCTTCAACCCGCCATCCTTACCGAATGAATGAATGGTTATGGTCGGGTCAGTGACTAGGGTCAATGTGAATTGAGTGAGTGATGCAGTGTTTGTATATGTGATGTCATCCATCCAGCTTAAATATATACTCCCCATGTGTTTCAGCAGTGGACGATGGATCGATTGATCTGTCTCTGTTATTGTGTTCTGATATTTGTCTATGTATTTTTGTAGAAATGTAAATTGACTTGATGTCTGTTATTGTGTTCTAATATTTGTCTATGTTATTTTTTGGGCTCTCTTGAAATTATCGACTTGTCCCTAAAATTTAAATCAACTGCTGTCCAGTGGTTCTAATTCAGTCGTGCGACTAACAAGCGCTGTTAAGGGCCCCCCTTTAACATCGCTTGCACTAACAAGCGCTGTTAAGGGCCCCCCTTTAACAGCGCTTGCACTAACAAGCGCTGTTAAGGGCCCCCCTTTAACATCGCTTGCACTAACAAGCGCTGTTAAAGGCCCCCCTTTAACAGCGCAGGCCCCTCTATAACAGCGCTTGCACTAACAAGCGCTGTTAAAGGCCCCCCTATAACAGCGCTTGCACTAACAAGCGCTGTTAAAGGCCCCCCTTTAACAACGCTTGCACTAACAAGCACTGTTAAAGGGTGGCCTTTAACAGCGCTTGCACTAACAAGCGCTGTTAAAGGCCCCCCTTTAACAGCGCTTGCACTAACAAGCGCTGTTAAAGGGTGGCCTTTAATAGCGCTTGCACTAACAAGCACTGTTAAAGGCCCCCCCTTTAACAACGCTTGCACTAACAAGCACTGTTAAAGGCCCCCCTTTAACAGCGCTTTACAAGCGCTATTAAAACCACCCCCCTTTAGCAGCGGCGACATAGACAGCGCTTGTAAAGCGCTATTAAAGACCATATTTAAGCGCTGTTAAAGGTCCATTTTGTAGTAGTGAAATTAACGTAAAAATATTTAGCGGCATAGATGCATTCGGCGTGGAACAACAAATTCGGTGCGGAACAACAAATTCGGCCAGAGCATTCGGCGTGGAAAAACAAATTCAACGTGGGTGTCTTCGGCACAGAACAACAAATTCGTGTAAAAAATTGAGCAGGCACCTTCGGCACGGGCTCGGGCGCCTTCGTCTATTCTATGCTACGTTGGTATGTATGCTATCAACGTTTTTCCTCCAAATGCATTAATTGTGTGCACTCTGCTATTCTCCAGAAATTTTCATTTCCCAAAAAATTTCATTTTCCTAAAAACTTTCATTTCCCCATTTCCTCATTTTCCCAAAAACTTTCATTTCCCCATAAATATCTTTCCCTCCAAAACTTTCCACAAAATCACATCTCAACCATTCATTTCTCAAGATTAAATCTCAGTCGTTCTTCTCTCATCCCTTTTGTCCTAGTCAGTTTGTCCTAGTCAGTCCTAGAATTCAAAAAAAGAATGACAATCTTGATCATTTCCTCGAATGGTCAATACTTGGTTCCTGACAACTTTTAACCAATCTCTTATGTTACTAACAACTTTTAACCAATCCCTTATGTTACTAACAACTAACATTCTAGACCAATCAACCCATGAGCAATTCATGGCACCAAAGCATCTTAATTCTATGTTCTGATTAGCATGCAATTCCTACATTAATTCAATTTCAACAATGCCAAATGAATTCATATAAACTTTCCTATAATGTGACAACATGAAATGCTTCAATTGCTTACAGTTTTCTTTCAAAATTAATTGCTTACAGTTCTCTTTCAAAATTAATGAACCATTAACTCAAAAGAATCATCACATGCTTCACATTATAGAATCAATCTTCACATTTTACATTGAGCAAGAACTCTTGCTCTCCGCATATGAGAAACTAAGCAACTCAGATAAGAACCCTCAAATTCCAGACAAAATTTTGAAGATGAGATGTGAAAAGAGATATCTATATTATAAAAGAGGGATGTTATCAAGAGAAACTGGATAAGAGATATTGGACAAGAGAAATTGGATAAGAGATATATATATTATAAAAGAGGGATGTTATCAAGAGAAATTGGATAAGAGATATTGGACATGAGAAATTGGATAAGAGATATCTATATAATAAAAGAGGGATGTTATCAAGAGATATTGGACAAGAGAAATTGGATAAGAGATATTGGACAAGAGATATTGAAATAGGCTACCTCTTTTATAATATAGATATCTCTTATCCAATTTCTCTTGTCCAATATCTCTTATCCAGTTTCTCTTGATAACATCCCTCTTTTATAATATAGATATCTCTTATCCAATTTCTCTTGTCCAATATCTCTTATCCAGTTTCTCTTGATAACATCCCTCTTTTGTAATATAGATATCGCTTATCCAATTTCTCTTGTCCAATTTCTTTTATAATATAGATATCTCTTTTCACTTCTCATCTTCAAAATTTTGTCTGGAATTTGAGGGTTCTTATCTGAGTTGCTTAGTTTCTCATATGCGGAGAGCAAGAGTTCATGCTCATTATAAAATGTGAAGATTGATTCTACAATGTGAAGCATGTGATGATTATTTTGAGTTAATGGTTCATTAATTTTGAAAGAGAACTGTAAGAAATTAATTTTGAAAGAAAACTGTAAGCAATTGAAGCAATTCATGTTGTCACATTATAGGAAAGTTTATATGAATTCATTTGGCATTGTTGAAATTGAATTAAGGTATGAATTGCATGCTAATCAGAATGTAGAATTAAGATGCTTTGGTACCATGAATTGCTCATGGGTTGATTGGTCTAGAATGTTAGTTTTTAGTAACATAAGGGATTGGTTAAAAGTTGTTAGTAACATAAGAGATTGGTTAAATGTTGTCAGGAACCAAGTATTGACCGGAACCAAGTATTGACCGTTCTAGCAAATGATCAAGATTGTCATTCTTTTTTTGAATTCTAGGACTGACTAGGACAAACTGACTAGGACAAAAGGGATGATAGAAGAACGACTGAGATTTAATCTTGAGAAATGAATGGTTGAGATGTGATTTTGTGGAAAGTTTTGGAGGGAAAGATATTTATGGGGAAATGAAAGTTTTTGGGAAAATGAGGAAATGGGAAAATGAAAGTTTTTAGGAAAATGAAATTTTTTGGGAAATGAAAATTTCTGGAGAATAGCAGAGTGCACACAATTAATGCATTTAGAGGAAAAACGTTGATAGCATACATACCAACGTAGCAGAGAATAGACGAAGGCGCCTGAGCCCGTGCCGAAGGTGCCTGCTCAATTGTTTACACGAATTTGTTGTTCTGTGCCGAAGACACCCACGCCGAATTTGTTGTTCCGCGTCGAATGCATCTATGCCGCTAAATATTTTTACGTTAATTTGTTGTTCCGCACAATTTTGACTATGGAAATAATTTTTTGGAGAATAAAGATTTTGTGGGGGAAATCTTAATTGAACGGTGCCCGCGGGCACGGGTTATGACTAGTATATATATATATGATGGATTACAATTTTGATCTATATGCTTCCATGAGTTAAAGATATTCCTTGAGAAGGATGTATTTTAATATGCTTTTCCTTGATTTAAATCCATTTCTCCACAATGAGTATTCTCGAAACAGTTAAGCTGAAAATTACTTGATTAATTAAAAATTGAATGAAAATTGCATGATTGTCTGAAAATGTATGCTATCATAATGAATGGTAATTTAATAGAGTTTGGATAACCGACGATACTTAAGTAGCATTTACTAGATATTCTTTCACCGATCCATGTCCCAATTCTATCCTTTTTTCCTTTTTGTTTATAAAAAATTACGATCTTTGATCGTGCTTTGCATTCCATCGCGTTTACGTGAGTTTGCAAAAATCCCAAAAACATTGGAAAAATCAAAAAACCAAAAAAATATTACATAAATAAAGGTCTGAGGGGTTCTTCGTAACCCGATGCCCTAAGACCGTCTATTCTGGGATGCATAGGCTGCCTCTTATATATATTGAGTTATCTCGTGTATATAAGGAAATAAAAATATGAATATATAAAGAAAATTGTATAGCCAAAAGCAATTGTAAAAAGAAAAATCCCACATCCTTACCTCACTTTCTATATTGAATAGGGACATGGCAAGGTCGATGATGTCTAGGATTCGTAAAAAAGTTTAGTGTGGTGTTCTCTAGATTTCATTGAATTTACCATCTTCATTTATGAAAAGTTGATTAAAATCATCTTGCATGCTTGAAATGATTGATCATGATACTAAATGCTGCTTAGAGAAGGAGTTGTGGAGATGTGAATTCAAATCATGGAATTTGTATATTAATTGTATGCGATAATAGGAATTTCCCTCTGATTTCAGATCATATACTCGAGTTCATTTTATTCGTCGAAAAATCCATTCTATATAATCCATGCTAGACTTAATGAATTCTCGTGAATCGTGTGCTTTCATTTTATTAAGTTGAAGTGTTGCTGCGTGCTTATGAGATGAGGAGATGATTTAGTCACTTTTTCCTATTTTTGACTTCTTTTACATTTCATTGTTTTCACCCTCCGACGAGCTTCTTATTCGTCTTCCCAGAGGACGAGTAAGAGGTACGCTTGGGGGATTTTGTTGTGTCCATATTTTCTATATTTTTATCGTGTATTTCCATATCATTTCGATCGCCTGAATTCATATTTTCATATTATATCGCACTTTTCTCGATATATTTGATTCTTGCGATGTTTTATACACTTTCAGGGAATTCGGAGCGATTCAGAGCGATATGTGATTTTGGACACAACTTCGATGCCAAAGCTCGCATCGCCTTGCCACAGCGACCCAAGTGGGCTAAGGAGAGAAGGAGAAGAGTAGAAGGGATTGGAGAATGAGGAGAAAGAAAGAAGGAAAAAGGAGAAGTGAAGAAGGAGAAGTGATGTTGAGAGAAGTATGCCCTCGAGGCAATTTATCTATGTAAACATATTGTTCATGAATGAAAGTATGCTTTCTGGTATCAATTGTCTGAGTATTTTCTATTGATATGTTACTTAGATAATTTCCTTAAACTCATAGTAAGGTCATACACGTATCTAGATAGAGATCTCGATTATGAGTAGTGTTTGACCGATAGGAGCTTGAGACTTAAAAGAGTTCATGGTGATAGATGCATCGAGAATATGATATCTACACATCAGACAGACTATTGTGTTTTTGTCTTGATGATCTCATAATCATTCGACTTGGTGAAGTCGGAGACAAGACAGAGGTGCTCATTGGAGAATGAGTCCACTAAATGACCCAATGAAAGATTATCAAATGGTTAACATTAACTAATGTGTCATTGATAACTTTCTAGTGATGATATGTAAGTTGTTCCTAAAGACTTGGGATCATTGTACGAACCTGTGCGTGAACCATGTCACTTAGATCTATGATCTAGCTTCGAGGTAAGGCCTGCTGAAAGGTCTTAGGTTGGGTGACACTTGAAGCGTACGAGGTGAGTAGTGATCAAGAGAGGATTCGTCTCTTCCGTTAATGGGAAGTTAGTGTCACAGGCTCATTACGGTTCTTGGTAAAAACCTTGGCCAAGGTATGTTGTAGGAAGTACAACATGTATATACCAAAGACCGAATGATACTGGCCAGTGATATCTAGTAGGATTGATATTTTACCATATCCTAGGCTTTGCAGTGACATAGTTAAGATGAAAGGACTAAAACTACGGTATTCGTCACAGACATAGTCAGAGTGATCCCGACGACACTTTTGTCGATGGATCAATCACGTAATTATGATGCTGAAACAGGGATGACACATGCTGCTCATGGTTACTGTCATCTAGGGATTTCAAGTCCCAACCTGTAGTAGTGTCAGGATGTAAGGTCTCTGTCACGACCCGGACCAAGGATACCCTGAGCAGCGAGTGTTACGAAGGGAAATACAAAATACAAACACAAAAGCAAAGCAGGTCCACTGCGCGCTGCTGGGAATAGTACATGTGGCGTTCAACAACAACCAACCAATAAACACAGAACAACACAAAGCCACAGAGAAATATTAAAATAAAACATACACTGTACAAATTCATATACATCTCAAAGCATCATTGTGCATCAATTCATATAGTACAAGCATCTCTTACCCCAAAAGAAAACCCAAAGTGCACATAGCTCTCTCCTCACCCCTCACCATCCAACCTAAGCTCTAACTGCCAACAACCGAACTCCAAACTCAACCTCCAGCTCCATCTCCTATCTCCAAGAACCACACCTGAAAAAGTCAACGGGGGCACGTCAACGCGTGAACCAGTAGGAATTCCATACTCCAACCTAAGTGCGACACACACACTAAAACCATTACTGAGTGCACGGTGCTACAAGTGAAAGTGCCACAACTAAACATGGCATGCACAACCAAAAGGAGCAACAACAGCACTGTACATAAGAAAAGAGAACAGAACCAAACAACGGGTATAAGGGGAGGGGTAATGATAGTAACAGTAACCAACAACAGGTGCTACAAGGTATAATAAAGGGTCAGTCAACCAATTTCACACAATGTTAGCTTTTGGAACCCTAATATCGAATACGACATATGGGACTGGACCTCTTCCAACCGTGTGGGAGAGCAAAGAGGACTCACCGCCGCGCTAGCCCGTCAGGAGCCTCGGGTATCACTCTACACTCCCCGTAGCGCTAGCTTGTCAGGATTGCAAGTGTACCCACCACACAAAACCACAAAGACAACACAACCAGTCCATCCCATAGGCCTACCCGATACTTCAGAGTTCCCCCAACCCATGTCACACTCCAATGGGAGGACTGATACACTATCTCACTCTCACATGTTCAAGACAACATTGCACTTTCCAACACCACATATGAAACCAACCATTTCCAACTTCATCACACCATCCTTTCATTACCACATCATAAAAAACCCATAACCACATCATAAAAGAACCCATTAACACGTCATTTACAACACAACCAGGCCCACAGCCGAAATGTCAATGTATGAGAAAAATGCCATCGAGTGAACCCCCAAAATACAAGTAATAAGTAGAACATCAAAGCTTTACAATGCTATGAGACATGAGAGGGGATTCTCTACAAATACTACCTATCATGAAGAATTATCCCCACTTGAGCATGCTTCCACAACCAAGCCATACTAAATTAACCTTGTGCATATCCCTTTACTAGGAGGGCTAACGTAGCATATTCATGTTAAAATAAGAAATTCGACATTCTAATACTCATGTGAAATAGCAACTAGTACATGCTTACCAAAAGATATAAACTTGGTAACATTTAACAACCCACCTAAAAATTCCTCCCAAGGTGCAAACTTAGCAATTTTTAGCAACCAAAATGTAACTTTAACAAACTACATAGGAACTTTTCTTAATAAGAACAAGCCATGTATGATTTCTTCTTAAGGGTGCAAGATTTGGCAAGAGTATATTGCAATTTGCAACATGTAAAGATTTCTAAGTTTATGTCTACATTACATAGCGACTACCTTTAACCAAAATTTCACAAAAATGCACTAACTTTAACTAAAGAATGAAATCTTATAAGAATTACACAAAGGTTCATTTTAAGCAATTAACTTTCACCCAAATTACATGGAGATATCAAGATTAACATCAAAGTTTCTAATTAAAAAAGACGAGAAAGATGTTACCATTTACACAAATTTGACATGCTACTTAAGAAGGGTATAAGTTTTAAGTGGCTTTCAACTAAGAAATACAACTTTTACAAAATATCAAACCTCAACTACAATCTTTGATGTGATTTAATAAGGTCTATTTAAAGTACCATCTTTAAGAAGGTCAATAGGAATCCTAGTGAAAAACAAGTTTTAAGCATGATTATAACAAAAGCAGACCTTCTTAAATAAGAGGAGACTTTCCAAGTCGTTAAGGGAATTTTAACAAAGGAATGCAACATAAAAGAAATAAAAATATTAGCATTTAAAGATTGCATTCAATAACAAGGCTAGTTTATTCCATTTCAATTAAATTTTGTGTGTAGCATTAGGATGACATAAGGAAATTATGAAAGGGCTAGCGTGCATTAAAATTAAAAGACTAAGATGCACTAGGAATGACAACGTAATGAAAATCCTTGACTAAAGGAAAGCAACATGAACCAGTTTCAAATAAACACCATGGTTGGATTAAGGATTAATTAACAACTTGAAACACTTTCACTAGAACATAATCTTTCCAACATAAACCTTACCAACATGCCGATTTCAACATGAACTAATCCTCATGCATCATAAACCTTTCCAACATGAGCCTTCACAACATACCAATTTCAACATGAACCAATCTCCATGCGACATACACAATTCTCCATTCAACATGAACACAACTTCATTAGGGACCTCTTGCATCATAATCTATTTCCATAAACCATCTCTAACCATTGAAATGCAATTTCATAAATGCAACCAAGTAAATGTTAGGCAAGTGTTCATTAAAAAAATGCAACATTTACAACTACTTAGTTCATATCTACACAAAAAAGCAACTATCTTAACCCAAGTTTCACAAAAATGCAATCAATTTTGACTAGAGAAGGCAATCTTGCAAAATCACAGAAGATGTTACTCCAACAACCAACTTTAACCAAAATTACCTGGAGGTATAGCATGAAGAATGACAAAGATACTATCTTTAATCAAAAGATGCATGAAAGATGACACCTTTTCCTCATATGAGTCATATTGCTTAAGAAAGAAACTTGATATCATATTAATCTCAACAATTATCATGCATTAAAACCCTAAATGGAGTAGGATTCCTACCTCAATGAAGAAGCAAATCCATCTACCAATTCATGAAATCCACCAAGAATCCAAGAATTCCACCATGAATCATGCTCCAAACCCCAACATTTCTCTTTCCCCAAATCTTCTTCTTGGATTCCCCCTCCCTCTTCTCTTCTCTTCTTTCTTTTCTCCATTTCTTATTCTCTCCTTTTCTTTTCTTTTCTTTTCCTTTTTGGCCTGGAAGCAAAATTCGGCCTGGGAGCTTGCTGGCCACATTCGGCAGCATAGGGGGGAGTCTCGGCCATGGGGGGATGGGTTTCGAGATTGGAGAGGTAGAAATTATGGTAGCAAAGGGGCTTTCCCCTTTTCTCTTTCTCCTCTTCTTTCTTTTTCCATTTCTTTCTCTTTTCTATTTTTTTTCCTCCATTTTTTTTGTCTTTGACCTGGGAACTCACGCAACCATGGGGGAGTGGGGGAAGGAAAGGGGAAATTGGAAAAAGAAAATAAAATTTTGAAGAAGGGAAGAAGTTTGTAGAAGTATGGAAAATAAATAATTAATTGGGAACCCTTTATTATTACAAGTTTGCCATTCTCATTAACATCTCTCCTTCTCTCTTTCTAGAATTTCATGCCCAACTATCAACCCTTAGCTACTAAAATTAACTGTAGGCCCAAACAAATAATAATAGTAATAATAATAACAACATCAATAATAACAACCATAATAATACCAACAACAACAACAATAACAACAATAATAATACCGTTCATTCATACCAATAACAACAACAATTATTATCTCTTGAGAACGTATAAAATAATTATCATGAAAATACCATTTTACTGTACACACCCACCAACCAAAAATCACTAGTGCACTAATAACAATAATACTTATAATACCACTACTAGTAACACTAATAATAACAACCACAATACCATTCACTTATACGCCCAAATCATATCATATTCAACCATATAACCATTCACGTAGGAACTACTATGCACACAACAAAATTACCATACACACTCATTACTATATACATCCTACGTGTAGGGTACTAGGGCCCTTACAGTCGTACACCAAGTATGATTTACGTCTTAGTAATAGGAAGAATGTTAATAGGGATGCATTTGATGCATTGGAATAATTTAGCTCACCAGTAAGTTGTGAGATTAAAGCTAAAGAGTTTAGCATTTGGGAATTTACACGTTATGTGTAATTAATACTTGGTATTAAGTTGACAAAGATGCATGGGATCGAAGGGGACTTCCTGAGAAAACCACATGAAGAAACCGCGTTCAAATCGGAGCTCTAACGAGTCCGAAAACGTAAAAACGGCATTAAAAGGCACAAAGAGGGCTTACGGGTCTGACTTGTGCCCGGCGGGTCAGACCCGCCAGAATTTAGCGGGTCGGACCCGCACTAAGACTTAAATTATTTCACTAAGACTTAAATTATTTGACCATTAAGCGGGTCCGACCCGTGGGTCTACCGCCCGTGTGCGCTGCACGCAGGCTGTGCCCGCCTGGGGCCCACGCGCCTGTGCAGGCCGCCCCTCCCTAGTATGCGCCACATGGCGTGCACAGATTGTGCCAAGTGACACGATCTGATCTGCCCTCGGGATGCATGAATTCGCTGTTTGTGTGTAAAACGCGATTTCAAAGTTTATTTTCGACATTTGAGGGGTCAAATAATATCGGAATTAGACGCCGTTTTTTCTATGCGATCGTTGTCTCGAGATCTTCGATTTGACAGGTTGTTTCAAAGTCAAAACTCAGAAATAGATTTATGGTTGATTTTAGAAGTTTGGACTTCTATTAAATCAATCCTGAAATACCCATTTTTATTAGTCCCACATCGCTCGGAGCAAAGGAAGAGGGGCCGGCTCCTTGTATAAGTAAGGGGTAGCCCTCCTTATATAAACTCGTACCAAGTCTCTGATTCGAGAAGCTCTAAAAATTTTTTGAGCACGCTCGTTCTAAGACTTAAATTATTTCCCTCTTATAATTCTTCTGATCCTCCGATCGAGTCCTAGCAAGACGACGAGGAGGGTTAGATGTGATCCAAAGTCTTTGACGTAGCTCTACTCAAGTGAAACTTTCTTCGGCAAGTGATTGGCTCGGAGGCGCGGTGTCGGCTCGCTTCGGGTGGACCAGTTTTGTAGGCGCAGAGGCGGCTAGTTTCGGGGAGCTAAACTTGTTGTTGAAAACGACGATTTGTTTTCTGCGGAAGCAAAGTTGCTGGTAAGTCAATTGTATTTGAGCTTTCATATATATGTAGTAGTTTAGATCTATCTTTGGGGTTGGCCAGACCCACCCCATGATAGTAGATTTTCCTGGCTAGGGTGCATGATGTCCTTAGGGTTCTTTTATTAAAGTCTTTAATAATTTTTCCGCTGCTATTTTATGATTCTATCATCCGTCCGACATAGAATGGGCATAGATTTATGTCCTGAGGGTCCATCAAAACCCAATGAAGTGTGGCCAGATCGCTCGACCGAGCTGTGACACCAATACGAGAGAGCGAGAGTTGCAAAGGGGTGCTCGGGCGAGCGAGTTGGCCTGCTCGATCGCCCGAGCGACCAAGTCGCTCGCCCGAGCCAGTTGTCAGTAGAGCCCTAACATTGTGCTTGCAACTCTCTGTTAAAATGGCGCTTAATTTGCTCGGTCGAGCGGTAGCCATTTGAACGAGCCACTCATGATTCAACCGAGCGACATCGATTCCTCAAGATGGTGTGATCAGTGCTCGATCGAGCGGCTTCCCCACTCAACCGAGGGGCCCCTCTCGAGCTCCCCAGGATGAAGCTCCACAAGACAGTGCTCGGTCGAGCGAGCACCTCGCTCGACCAAGCGCTATGTCGGTAGACTACATTTTGGCCTTTCTTATTGGGTTTCGGGTTGGTTTTGTTGTAAAACCCGAAACTAATGGGTTTTGTATATAAACTAAACAATTTTTAGATTAGAATAGGCTTTTTATTACTGTTAGAAACCTTAGAGCTATTGGAGGGGCTCTTTCTCTTGTGATTTGTTTTGCCATCTAAATCTTGGTAGTTGTTTCTTTCTTTTTGATTTCTTGATATATTGATTTATATTGTTTTCTCTTCGCATTGAAATTTCTTTTCATATTGTATGCCCAAGTAATTATCTTAATCTCCATTTCTATCATGTTTGTAGCCATTGGCATGCTGGAGTAGTGTTTATCTACGGCTTAGGGATGATCTTTAGGATCCTAGGGATTGGATGTTAGGTTAGACCACCGTTGGATGAATCTAGGGTTTTCCTATGGTGGTTTGAATAAGGGTTTTGGGGGATTAGCCTTAGGATTGGAGGATCACGAAAGCATTTCCATATCCTAGGGAGAATCCCCACGAATCTGATTTGGGCTTAGTGGCCGTTTTCTGGGGCTCGCGTTCACGAGGGTGACTCGAGAGCCGAGGGCAACCACTAATCCCAAATCCGCTAGCCGATGACTACGAAAGTAGCCCAACCGCTAGAACCGACCATAAGGTGATGTCGCATTCTGTAGAGCATGTGAGTGTTTACGGATTGCGAGGCGGGACCAAGTGTCAATCGTAATCCACGCATTCTCGTACGAAACCGGTCGCGAAAGCACGGCTCCGTATAGGGATGCGTTAGATGAGCGTGATAACGGAAGTCTAACGCTCGTTTTCATCTCCGGATGTGACACTCCAACCCTAATCCATCGTCCGACGAAGGACCATTTGACCTGAAATCCATTACCGAAGGGCCTAGCGGGGAATCCCGAAGGGCTTAGACGTTTAATATTTAGTTAATTCCACTTCCCACAATCAACCAACCAATTCCAACGTGACAACCCCGACCACACATTCTCCTCCTTCTACAAAAAGCTAAGTGTTAAACGATCGCCTCCCCAGAGTTCGAAATTCTATAAATATTATAACGCACCGTGCACTTACGGTGATTCGTCCGTCCCGGGCGTAAGCGTGGGGTGACGAACACATACATGTGATTTTCCTTTCAAAATGAAGCATCATTAAGGTGACTCCTTTCCTTTCCATCGCTTATCAGTCCAGTCTAACGATACATAAATTATATGAATGTCTTCTTCATATGGTCTTACTTGAATTTACTTTTCTAATCTGTTCATTTTCGCGTTCATTCATTCTTAAGCGGGTCTGTCAATACAGCCACATGCCAGATTCCATTGCCTCTTCTTTTATATCCAAACCTATTTTCTCATATTTTTGATTCAATAATTTTAATTAGATGCTCACGATCGAAGGGACTAAATTTCGGTTTCATATGAATTGTGAAAATCATGCCATGCAAAGGAGAGAGGCAGTTGCAATGTGCGAAAAGGAGTTCATGGAATTAATGCAGTTTAAGTAGTGAGTGGCATGGAGGGTTCCGATTCTACTTGTCGGGTTGTGAGAATTCACGTAAATAGGTAAGGTGATGAACTATTTGTTCATATGCATTTTCTAACGAACGATTAGTCAGTGCATGATTTACAATTCTGATCGCTTTAGCTGATAGCTATACCACTGAACTATTAAGGAATACGACTCTCGTTCTTTGGAACAACCAACCTATAATTGAAAGAAAATTGGTCAGTCACTTTCTCTTTATGCTGATGTGTCCATTAAGGTATGGCATATGCATGAGGTCCAACGACGACATTTTGAGAATGTATCCAAAATTGGCTAAAAATAGCAGAGGATAGGGGAAATGAGAGCTCCTCATGAGCAATTTATCATATTTGGCCAATAGATTCTGGGGGTGTATTATGTGGTTATGTGGTCGAGAGCACGCTTTATCCCTCTTGCTTCGGGGTGTTTTCTCACCATTGAATTGTTGACCGGATGGCTGGAGGTCAACGTTGTCAAGGGGGACACGTGTGACCTCCAGGATCAGTTGAAGGCACGTTTGCTCGGTGAGGGAAGCGTGGATCCTCGCGTCGGCTTGCCGAAGGGTAGCCTTGACAAAGCGATGACCTCCTTATGATGGGGGTGAGCGGGCTCGAAATTAAGGACGCTCGGCTTCGACTGAGAAGATGCTGAGAGGCAGCATCGGTGTCGCTGGATCTGCTCGACCTGGATAGACGAGAAAGCTTGTCAGGGGGGTCGGACCTTGGTTCCGACCAAGTCCCCTCCGATGCCTAAGTCAGAACGGATCTGAAGGGTGCTCGGTGGGATCAGTATGGCTTATGGGGAGGCTGATACGTGAGTCCTCGGGCAGAGCTGTGGAGAGGAAATGTAAGGTGGAAGACAAGGTCGTGTGAGTAGAATACCTCAGTGTTATCGGTCTCCAGGAAGTGATCCAACTGTACGTAGTACCTCGAGTCCTCCCACGTCTGCGCCTCCTCAACGTCCTCCACTTCTGCCCCCATGATCCTCCTATTTGATGGCACCTTCATGGGTCATGAAGGTGGGCGTAATGGGGCCCCTTAATGGTGATTAAGGGGGCGCGCCTTAAGCGGAGCGATTAGGTCCCGCGGACATGGGTTAGTGGTAGCGCCTGCTTCGGTGCGAGGACCGATCCGACTCCAAGTCTTCATGGGGGCCTCATCGCTCGGCCTGCTTTCCTTCAGGGCCGCTGGCTTGCGACATAGGCTTAGGCCATTGTGTCTTGGCCCATCTTAGAATGGTTGTACCAATTTCCCATATCGCTCGAGCCGTTCAGATTCTGACGGTTCGGTTCGGGCGATGTGATTTACGTAGATTTGACAGGCGCATCAGTCGAGACAACGACATTAAATGGAAGCCATTATGACGCTGCCTAGTTGGACTTCTCCCGCCCTTGGAAGCAAAATTCGAAGTGACGTCGGTCGCCAGATGTTGCCACGGGTCCTCTTTCGTGTAATGCCCTACAAGCTACTGCACAAGTACTAGAGGGGGGGGTGAATAGTACTTTAAAAATAACAAGGAGTATAATTCCAAATTATAGTGCAAACAACTACCAAATCAATTTGCGGAAGCTTAAATTGAATGACAACAACAAAATTAACAATGCTAACAAATGATGTTAATGGGTTCGGATCCACCCAAGTCTCCCCGACTTGTTCCCGGTGATCCTACGTCCCAACCACCCGGATCCCCTCCGGATACTTAGGTTAGAAACCCTAACCCAAGATTTCCACTATGAATATCTTGTGAAAAAACCTTCACAAGATCAAATCATACATGCAATGGCAATAGTGAATCCCACAACCCGGGATCACAACCTTCTCTCACAACCAAGAGAATCAATAAGCAATATAAATAAGTTTATAATGAAATAAACAATCTTACCACAAATTCCTATACCTTGAGTTTTTCTTACCCAATAGGTGAAAGGAAGGATTTGAGGAAGATGAAGTCACCAAGACCTAGCACCAAGGAAATGACCAGCAATAGGTGCCTAAGAGTGATTTGGAGACTTGATTCAAGCTAGAGCTTGAAGGGCTCACCAAGAACAAGCTTCTCTCAATATGGATTCTAGATCTAGAAAGTGAGAGAATGGGTTTCTTGTGAGGAAGAGAGCTTTAGAAATGAGTGAGAATGGCTATCTCTTTCTATCTCAATGAATCTCTTAATGGCAGCTCTAACCTAGAGAGAAATGACCTAGGTTCGTATTTATAGGGTCCCATAAAAACAAGTTAGGTCAATTCCCAACGGATAGAAATCTGAGGCAACTAGTCGGTCAAAGAACAACCACTGACCGACTAGTTCATCAACTAGTCGGTCAGTAAAACAACATGGACCGACTAAGAGAGGAACTGAGAAGAAATAGAAATTCAGACCTAGAAATCTAGTCGGTCCAAGAAGACATTCTGATCGACTAGTTTCACAACTAGTCGGTCAGTCAGTGAACGTAGACCGACTAAGAGGCATAATGAAATAGTCTGAATACAAATTGACTTAGTCGGTCCAAGAACAAAAGTTGACCGACTAGATTGTCAACTAGTCGGTCACCAAACGTTCTTAGACCGACTAACGATAAACAGTAGCTTAGGAGAAATTTGGCATGAACAGTAAATCTCAACTAGTCGGTCAAAGAAGCATCACTGACCGACTAGTTCACAAACTAGTCGGTCGGTGAGTCAACGTAGACCGACTAACTGTAAACAGTACTGAACAGGAAAAGATGAACACAAACTAGTCGGTCCAAGAAGCTCCGCTGACCGACTAGATCACCATCTAGTCGGTCAGTACTTCTTCTTGTACCAACTAATATGCACAAACAAGTCCGAATCGAAGCGCGACGCTTCGAGGAAGTTAGAATGAACTTGTATTAAGATCCTAGAGCTACGATATAAGCGTTATGAAGATAGAAGCGTAAGATATACTCAAGGCTTAACATTCTATAGATCGAAGCTAAAATACTATAAATAAAACCTTAATGAACGGTCTTCGAAAGCTTCGATTAATTCTTCATGACTTCCAAAACGGCGCAAGAGCTTCAACGAAGCTTTAGGCAATGAATACGAGCTTTGAGAAGTCTTGAGATGTCGCTTTGAATGTTCTCGTGAATTTGGCGACGATCTCCAATACTGCGCTCACAAATTGTTAGTTCATGGATTATTTATGTTTGCTCATCATCCAAAATCAAATCCGGGGAGTCCAATAATCAACATTTCGAACAGCTCAGATCCTGAGATCGTTTCTCGTATAAAATCACCGCACTTTCGGATTTGATCTTCGCACTTTCTGATCTGATTCTGTTCTTCCAAGTGCTAGTGAATTCTCCTACGTCTTTCTTCTTTCGATCTCCTTGCAAGGTAACCTCCTTCTTCCTCTTCTGTCTTGATCGATTCTTCCCATGGCTGCAATAAGGATAGGGGTTCTGTGCCCGGGTCTGGGGATCCTCCAGTTCCAGGGTCTGGTAATCCTCCGGCCTCACGACCTATGCTGAACAAAGGGAATGGTCTGATGTTCGAGGATCCGGCCTGTCAAGACGACGCTCAGGCGGTGGATCGGTTTGATGTTCCCTCGGTGATCCTCAGATCATCGTCGACTGTTCCATATGCCACGGTCGAGGAGATCCGGGCAAAGTACCTCTGCTACCTGTATGACGTTCGGATTCCCTTTGGTGACGAAAGGATTTGCTTCATGGGGAGTCGTGAGGTCGACATGTATGTTGAGATGTTTCGCATGGGGCTCCGCTTTCCTCTTCATCCGTTCATCATCCAGGTTTTGGAGTTTCTGGTTGTGGCCCTGTGTCAGCTGACCCCATACTCGCTTGCAGCCCTGGTGGGGTTCATTATGATCTGCCACGGGCACAGGTTGGAGCCAACCTTGCCACTCTTCTTTTACTATTCCCGGGTTCAGACGGTCGGCCAGGGGTCATGGCAGCACCTCTGTGCTCAAGCCGGGAGGGAGTGTCTGCTGGGTCTGCCCTGCTGGGTTGGCGACTATAGCGAAGATTACGTCTTTGTCCTTTTCCCAGAAGACGCTATGATCCTGACCCGTTGAGGAGCTTATTGTAGGAATATGATGCCCTCAAGGCCATTTATTCCTGTGTGAATAGCACAAACATCTTGTTCTAAATAACAGTAAGCTGTTTGGTAATGATTTATCTAAGCTATATTGTAATGTAGTCAACATTAGATATAAACTTAGGTAAAGTCCTGAGACTTTATGCAAGGTCAAACGGGTATCGAGATGAGTATCTCGATCATGGAGAAACGTTTAACCGTCTGTAGCATAAGTCTAAAATGGTTCGTGGTCGTAGATGATCCGAGACAAGGATATCGAAACATCGGATAGACCATTGTGTCTTAGTCTTGACCGTTTAGCGGTGGCGATGATCTCATGATCGCTTGACTTGGCGAAGTCGAAGACGAGACACAGGTGCTCATTAGAATGAGTTCACTGAACGATCCACTAGAGTTATCATATGGTTATATTGACCAATCTGTCAGTGATAACTCTGAGTGATGATAGGATAGTTGGTCTTTTGACTTGAGGTCATTTTGACGGACCTGTGCGTGAACAGTGCCACTTAGATCAACTGACCTAGCTTCGAGGCAAGGCCTGTCGAAAGGTCTTTTGATTGGGTGTCACTTGAAACGTACGAGGCGAGTAATGACCAAGAGAGGATTCGTCTCTCCCGGTCAATGGGAGTTAGTGTCGTAGAGTTAGTTCGGTCTTTAGTAAAAACTCTGCGCAGAGTATGTTGGAAGAAGTCCAACATTTATTGACCAAAGATCGATAGAAACTAACCGGAGTCAAGTTATTGGGGTTGACAGTTTGACCGTACCCTAGACTTGATCTACACGACATATTTAAGACGAAGAGACTATAACTACGGAATTCATCACGGAAACAGTCAGGTGGTCCCGACAATACTCATGTCAATGAGTCAACCACATAATGATGATTCCTGAAGCAGGGACGGCAACCACTGCTCGTGGTCACTGCCGTATAGGGCTTCGAGCCCAACCTGTTGTAAGGGTCAGGCTGTAGGGTCTCACACAGAGTGCAATGCTTCGTCTAGTAATAGGTAGAAATTAGTTAGGGAGAATAATTGCATTTGATGCAAAAGAAGAGAAAATTGCATTTGATGCAATATGGTAATTTAAGCTTAGATAGGGACTATTTTGCATTTGATGCAAAAGTGATTAAATATATATTAAATTGTTTAAAACAATATTTAATAAAATAAACGCAAGGAAAAGTTCACGGGTAAGACGGGAATGTCCCGGTCTACGCCCAGGTTCGAACGGCGTCCAAATCGGACACCAAACGCAAAAGTTATGGCCAAAACAGTAAAAAGCCCATGTAGACATCAGCCCAAGAGGCAGATGGGCCGGACAGCAAATAAAGCGGGCGCTTTTGCGCCCGCAGTCTTCACGGGCGGGGCCCGCCCGCAATCATGCAGGCGGGGCCCCGCCCCGCCCCACAGTGCACGCAGGACGCGTGCAAGGCACGCGCCGCGTGGCTTGCACGCGCCCAGCGCGTGCACTGTGCACGCGCCTCGAGGCGCGTGCACTGCACGCGGCCTGAGGCCACACGCTGCCTAGGGCAGCGTGTATTTTGGCGGCTGGCTGTTTGCGTTTTTGTGGGTTTTGGCTGATCTTTGGACACTCAATTGGAGGGTCAAACGACCTCCGATTGACGAACGGTTTTTTCCTATGCGTTCACCGTTGAACGCTTGTCGTATTGATAGGTTGTATCGATCTTGAAGCTCAACGGTGAGTGAGTTAAAATTCACGGAAGTTTGCACCTTTTGAAGTGCAAACTAACTTGATTTTAAATTAACTCTATTTTAGTCCCACATCGGATTTTGAGAAAAGGGGAGAGTCCGCCGCCTATATAAATAGGGGTCTCCCCCCTTCCTCAAAACTCGTCCCAAGCTCTAGATCTGAGCGGCTCTCGTAAATGTTGGAGCACGCTCGGATCTAGGCTTAAAATTAATATTTCTCTTCTCCCTAAATTTCTGCCTTACTCCTGCGGGCTCTAGCAAAGCCACAAAGGAGTTCGGATTCTGGATCCGAAATCTTGGCGGAGGTTTCACTCGCGTGAAACTTTCTTCGGCGGTTGGTTGGCTTGGCGGCACGGGGATTGATCGCCTCGGGATGCGGAGCGGTTCGAGGAGCGGTTCGGGGAGCGGTTCAAAGGAGCGGCTCGGCGTGGGACGGGAGCAGCTCGGAAGACGGCGCGGAACATCTCGCCTGCTCCAGGGCTGAGATTCCGGGTATGTGGTTAAAGTAGTTTATTAGCATTAGTTTAATTTAATCGCAGTAGGCTAGATCCTTCTTGGGATGGTCAGACCCATCCCAAGTCGGCATAGATCTTGGCATAGGGTCTTGGACCTTAGGGCCAAGTTAAAATTGTTTTAACTTGCATGTTAATTTAGATTAACTGTTTTTCTTCCGCTGCTTTTGATTTTCCTGTCTATGTTCCGTCCGACTTAGGACGGGACTAGAATTTTTGTGCCCTAAGGGAACGCCCAATTTCCCTACAGTGGTATCAGAGCCTAGGTTTGCGTAGCGATCTAGGTACTGCGATTTGATTAAACGTGTTAATGCTTTTAAATACTTTCAAAAGTTTTTAAAGTTATGAGATAATATTTTAAAAATGTTTTATATGTTCAAAAATTCTTTTTGATAAATTTTGAACATGGAAATTTTTTAAAAATGACATTTTAAAATTTATGTGATAATTTTAAAACCAATTTTAAATCTTTTAGAATTTATGCGATAAGTTTAAATTGCCTAAAATTTTATTTGATAAATTTTTAAGCTTGAAAGTTTTAAATGATGTTTTAATTTTATGAGATAATTTTAAAACTGATTTTAAAGATTAAAATTTTTATGCGATAAATTTTTTAAGTAGCATGCAAATTTATGATTTTAAAATTAAGTTTTTATGAGATAAAAATAAAATAATTTCAAAATCATATTTTAAATTTAATTGTTAAATTTATGTTTGTATGCAAAAATTGTTTATGCGATAAACTTAGTATATTTAAATGTTAAATAGTTATGCACTATCTTTATGCGATAAATAAGTGTAGCTTTATTTTAATGGCTTGACATCTTGTCCCTTATTTGATAACACAAGACAAAACCTTTAGGTTAGCCATTAAAAAATGATTAAAATTTATTACTTGAATTTTAATGACATGCTATGTTTTAATAAAACATTAACAACAATATAAAGACCTAATTCCTGATTAGGGTAGTCCTTTAAATGAACTTTAAATTCTAATTGTTATAATTTTCATTAAAGGACTTCGCTTTTAGCGTTGTTAATAATTTATTAAAATCCTAATAATGATTAGGGTAGCACGTGAACCTTATAGTTGATAAGGACTTAATAAAAGTTATTAAACAAATCCTAAAAATTTTGAATTTAAGGATTCAACTAGTTGATAGGATTAATTAGTTGTTAATAAAAGCTGTTTAGTCTATGTCATACATACAAAAATGACAAGCTTCATTCAATGGACCATGATCCAGTCAATGTGCTTGGCTAAGAGTTCTGGGTCAACCCTTGCTAGTCCAAGGGGTAGTGATCCTGGCTTAGTCAATTCCCTGGCTGAGTTCCGCTGGACCGCAATGTCGCGAATCATGATTGTATGACACCCTGGACTATATCTAAGTCAAATACGTTAATGATCTTTTTCAAGATTAGCCGTAGCCCTCCTTGTTTTAGGGGTTAGCAACTATAGGGCCCGTGTTATAGTTGTTGAGATACGCTCAAGCTGTGACATGGCAACCCTGTAGAAACCAACTCCTTAAATACATAAGATGAAATCTTGACTAACCCTAACCGTCGTCTCGTACCCCGAGCGCCGGCATAAGTTAAGTCAACGATGTAGTCTGACTAGATGTAGTCTAAGACCTGACCCAAACCGACGTGTCGTGCATACACCGAGCTGAGGGGCAAGTCAGGCTAGACATGAAAACAAGGGTCCGACTAGACTAGACATGGTGATTTGGATGAGCACACTCATGATCACGAATGGCTAGGGGCAAAAACCGATTAAGAGAGTCATATCCGATATGATCGATGAAGAGTCATCTTCCGATCGCAGAGTCAATCAACTTGTTGAGCTACACTCAAGGTTGTTTAGACTCAAGGTGATTGGAACTCTTACCCATTAATTTTTAATTCGATTAAATCGTTTGTTATTAAGCTTTAAAACGTTCGTAAAAATAGTGGGAGGATATAGATAGATAAAAGCCAATCTACCTATATTTAATATTGAACATATGCTAAAACTAGGGCAAGACTATGTTTACCGAAAGAATCAATTGATAATATTAGAATTAGTTAACTGGTCAATAAGTTGATTAATTGAATATCAAGTTAAATTCTAATTGATATAATTAAACTATATTCTCATTGACATTAAATGACCTTCTAAAGAACAGACTTAAGAAATATGATTTCATTAAGTTCTGGGTCCAACAAATAAATTAAAGCAACATGTCACTCGTCTCTATATGAGGCAGCTCGAACATATAGGACATTCAAAGTATGTTTTTCCCTACAACTTGTTGAGCTACCCTCAAGGTTGTATGGACAAACAATTTTGATCCGCAAAGTTCGAAAATTCGATCAAACCGTTTGAGTCGAATACGAGTACATGGGCGATGCAAGACTATGTATCCCAACTGGATCTTGAGACAAGCAACTTCTTGAGCTACACTCAAGATTGCAAAGCTCGAGCGTTTGGATACATAAGTTGCTTGCATATCTATTTATTTATGTTAAAATCTAAATGTGATTTAGAAAAGGGAAGGAGGCACTTCGGAAAGTCAATTGAGAAAGTTAGTTTAATTTATCATTAGTAAAGACATAAGTAGGAGGAAATGAAAATGTGACATATTTTGATGTCACGATTTCAGAATGAATTGTTATACAAAAGACGTTTAACACATTTTGACGAATGTCGTCACATTGCTTCTGAAGTAATGTTTTGCGTTAAGTAATTTGTAAATAACTAAATATATATTAAATGTTAATATATAAAATACACAAGATAGTAGCAAACTTATATGGTAAAATTAGACTAGGCCGTATCTAGAGATTAAGCTTCACAAGTCACATAAAGAGGGGTCTGACCTCTCGTATTATGAAGTCTACGGACACTTGTGAATCTTAGCCTCTTAGATACAATGGCCGAAACCCATCTGTGAGACAGTGGGAGAATGAGTTGTCGAACTCAGTCTCGTACATACTGATGTACCCGAGTCTACTTTTAACAAAATAAGTTATTCGTATATTTTATTAAGACACGTGTTCTTGATGAAACACAAGTCTGATAAAATAAAGAACGAAATGACTAAAGTATTTAAACTGATTCGATTAGATCGAATGGTCAAATACTTAGCCTCATAAAATCTTGTGTAATTAAAAGAAAATGTGATTTTCTCTCAGGTCAAGTCTGTTAACACATCAGAGTGTTAAAAGGTATGAATCACACTTAGTTAGACTTGGTGCGATCCATAAATAAGTGACTCTGAGTTAACTCCTCCCTCTGGGTTAAGTCCCAAATGGTAATGCCTAGGTTTTGATAATGTTCTATAAGGACATTATCAATAATATATTCAATAAATCAATCGTAAGGAAGTTGTATTATTACTCGAATCTCGTGAGACGGATTGTCGAGTTAGACATCATAACTGATGATGACTTAGTCAAACTTCTAGGATGAAATTCGGAGTAGTAACTCCGATTTAAAACTTGATGCAGGTCCGTGTGCGTAAATAAATTTGAGAATTTGGTTTACGTGCCCAAGGAAAATGTTTCCTCACTTTCTGTAAGTAAATCTTTAAGTTGAAAGATTGGTGCAGAAAAGGAAATAGTGAAGTACAATAATGTTGGACGGAAACGGTTTTCATCCTAATTTCTTTAAAACGGATTATGATGAAACCGGTTTCGCCAACAGATGTGTACAGATCTACTCGGACCAAAGCCTGATGTAAACGCTCAAGTTGACCACGAAAATTGGAGCATTCACTTATAAGTTCGTTTTTCTAAATATGATTTAGACAACCCAACTTATATGAATTAGCCAGAGAGTTTTCAAGGTCAGTGGGAGCGTGTAAATTGCATGCGAATCATCAAAGGGATGGAACATACATTTTGACAAAGTAATCAAAAGGTTTGATACTTTATCAAGAATAGATATGAGCCATTTAAAATGACCAATAACTAATTTGAAATTATTATCGTAAGATACGATGAACTGGATAAGATCCAGGGAAATAAAGTATTATAGATTCCGATAGACCAAATGAATTATTTGAATGCGATTCAAATGGTTGGTCTAACATAAACATAGAAACCCCTTAAGTCTATAGTGTAGACGATTTTAGCAGATCCACTCACGAAGGCTCTACCACATGAAGTCGGGAAAACTTATGTGTAAAAACGATATTAGATATCGAGATAAATGGGCCTGAGTGCAAGTGGGAGATGTAGGAATATGATGCCCTCAAGGCCATTTATTCCTGTGTGAATAGCACAAACATCTTGTTCTAAATAACAGTAAGCTGTTTGGTAATGATTTATCTAAGCTATATTGTAATGTAGTCAACATTAGATATAAACTTAGGTAAAGTCCTGAGACTTTATGCAAGGTCAAACGGGTATCGAGATGAGTATCTCGATCATGGAGAAACGTTTAACCGTCTGTAGCATAAGTCTAAAATGGTTCGTGGTCGTAGATGATCCGAGACAAGGATATCGAAACATCGGATAGACCATTGTGTCTTAGTCTTGACCGTTTAGCGGTGGCGATGATCTCATGATCGCTTGACTTGGCGAAGTCGAAGACGAGACACAGGTGCTCATTAGAATGAGTTCACTGAACGATCCACTAGAGTTATCATATGGTTATATTGACCAATCTGTCAGTGATAACTCTGAGTGATGATAGGATAGTTGGTCTTTTGACTTGAGGTCATTTTGACGGACCTGTGCGTGAACAGTGCCACTTAGATCAACTGACCTAGCTTCGAGGCAAGGCCTGTCGAAAGGTCTTTTGATTGGGTGTCACTTGAAACGTACGAGGCGAGTAATGACCAAGAGAGGATTCGTCTCTCCCGGTCAATGGGAGTTAGTGTCGTAGAGTTAGTTCGGTCTTTAGTAAAAACTCTGCGCAGAGTATGTTGGAAGAAGTCCAACATTTATTGACCAAAGATCGATAGAAACTAACCGGAGTCAAGTTATTGGGGTTGACAGTTTGACCGCACCCTAGACTTGATCTACACGACATATTTAAGACGAAGAGACTATAACTACGGAATTCATCACGGAAACAGTCAGGTGGTCCCGACAATACTCATGTCAATGAGTCAACCACATAATGATGATTCCTGAAGCAGGGACGGCAACCACTGCTCGTGGTCACTGCCGTATAGGGCTTCGAGCCCAACCTGTTGTAAGGGTCAGGCTGTAGGGTCTCACACAGAGTGCAATGCTTCGTCTAGTAATAGGTAGAAATTAGTTAGGGAGAATAATTGCATTTGATGCAAAAGAAGAGAAAATTGCATTAGATGCAATATGGTAATTTAAGCTTAGATAGGGACTATTTTGCATTTGATGCAAAAGTGATTAAATATATATTAAATTGTTTAAAACAATATTTAATAAAATAAACGCAAGGAAAAGTTCACGGGTAAGACGGGAATGTCCCGGTCTACGCCCAGGTTCGAACGGCGTCCAAATCGGACACCAAACGCAAAAGTTATGGCCAAAACAGTAAAAAGCCCATGTAGACATCAGCCCAAGAGGCAGATGGGCCGGACAGCAAATAAAGCGGGCGCTTTTGCGCTCGCAGTCTTCACGGGCGGGGCCTGCCCGCAATCATGCAGGCGGGGCCCCGCCCCGCCCCACAGTGCACGCAGGACGCGTGCACAGCACGCGCCCGCGTGGCGCGTGCTGTGCACGCGCCCGCTGGGCGCGTGCAAGGCACGCGCCGCGTGCCTTGCACGCGCCCAGCGCGTGCACTGTGCACGCGCTGAGGCGCGTGCAGTGCACGCGCCTCGAGGCGCGTGCACTGCACGCGGCCTGAGGCCACACGCTGCCTAGGGCAGCGTGTATTTTGGCGGCTGGCTGTTTGCGTTTTTGTGGGTTTTGGCTGATCTTTGGACACTCAATTGGAGGGTCAAACGACCTCCGATTGACGAACGGTTTTTTCCTATGCGTTCACCGTTGAACGCTTGTCGTATTGATAGGTTGTATCGATCTTGAAGCTCAACGGTGAGTGAGTTAAAATTCACGGAAGTTTGCACCTTTTGAAGTGCAAACTAACTTGATTTTAAATTAACTCTATTTTAGTCCCACATCGGATTTTGAGAAAAGGGGAGAGTCCGCCGCCTATATAAATAGGGGTCTCCCCCCTTCCTCAAAACTCGTCCCAAGCTCTAGATCTGAGCGGCTCTCGTAAATGTTGGAGCACGCTCGGATCTAGGCTTAAAATTAATATTTCTCTTCTCCCTAAATTTCTGCCTTACTCCTGCGGGCTCTAGCAAAGCCACAAAGGAGTTCGGATTCTGGATCCGAAATCTTGGCGGAGGTTTCACTCGCGTGACACTTTCTTCGGCGGTTGGTTGGCTCGGCGGCACGGGGATTGATCGCCTCGGGATGCGGAGCGGTTCGAGGAGCGGTTCGGGGAGCGGTTCAAAGGAGCGGCTCGGCGTGGGACGGGAGCAGCTCGGAAGACGGCGCGGAACATCTCGCCTGCTCCAGGGCTGAGATTCCGGGTATGTGGTTAAAGTAGTTTATTAGCATTAGTTTAATTTAATCGCAGTAGGCTAGATCCTTCTTGGGATGGTCAGACCCATCCCAAGTCGGCATAGATCTTGGCATAGGGTCTTGGACCTTAGGGCCAAGTTAAAATTGTTTTAACTTGCATGTTAATTTAGATTAACTGTTTTTCTTCCGCTGCTTTTGATTTTCCTGTCTATGTTCCGTCCGACTTAGGACGGGACTAGAATTTTTGTGCCCTAAGGGAACGCCCAATTTCCCTACACTTATGTCAGTATAACCTGACACTGTCCCTCTCTGAGGCCGATCAGGCGGCTATCAGACTTTTGTCGTCGTTGCCTCTGGAGGAGAAGTCGGTCTGGCCTTTGCTGGACAACCTTGTCCTCAAGAATGTCATGTGGTCCCCTGGTAGGCACTTTTTCTTCTGCTCCCCTTCTTTGCTTACACTGAGCTTCTATTCTCCTACAAAGATGGCTGGTCGAGCGTTCAGCAGTGACATGCGTGAGCTTATCCACTGGGGAGTTGGGCATAGAAACCCTTCTGGCCATGCGCCTCGACGCACTGTGGATGTGGAGATTTGTGAAGCCGATGCTGTGGTGGAGAGGCTGGAGCTGACGGTCGCTGTCACGCTGTCGCCCATGGCTATCATCGATCCCCTTGTGGCAGAGGACGTGGTCGACAGTGGCTCTGCCCATGTCGAGGGGGACACCGGGAGTGCTGGGCAGGGGGCCTGGACCCTAGCGGAGAGCCACGGGGGAGAAAGGAAGTGCCCACCTTCGGAGTCTGGGGGCCTGAGGAGAAGAAGAAGAAAAAGGTGGGGGAGGGCAGTGTATGATCCCGTCACGCGAGGATGGAGGATCGAAAGAGAACTTACGTTAGCGTACGCTGCACTGTAGTCTCTGAACTTTGCCCTCGGATTCGCCACAACGGTCGTTACTTCGTCACAGAGGATCGAAGCAGAGTTTCCACCGTCTAAATCTCTATTTGGAAGAAGAACTATATGGAAGGGAAAAGAGGAAAAGATTTGCCTTATGCAAACTTATGGCATGAAGGATTAGCCTTAAAAGCCTTACCCTTGGGTCCTATTTATATGCTTTAGGGGTAGTTATTGTAGGAAATAATCATATATAAGCTTATTAGCCTATATTAGCACATTTCCTTATCCTCTTCCTTATGCACTTATCAAGTGCCTTTATGCACTTATAAAGTGACTTTTTCCACTTATCGAGTGGTCCTTTTCACACATGAAAAGGTTCCCTTCGCACATGCTTTCATGCACGCGACATCCGAGGTCTGTATACCCTCATACATTCCCTCATGGGTGTATACATGTCGTCCATATCCAACATCTCCCACTCACACTTGAGGAGATTGTAAGGAAACATCTTTTCCTTTAGGTCTTCAATTTATCATACCGAGAAATAGACCGTGTGACCGTCATGCGCATAGAATCCGCTATTGTACACTTGTTAGAGATACACAACACTCTTTGGGGTGCAAAGTTGAGTAGATCAACGCATGTTTTACCCTAGATTATTTCTTCACATTTCTTATACTTTATATTCAACAATTGAATCCCATCTGGATTAAAATTAGCTGGCCAGCTTTGAATCTCTAAAGTCCAAATGTGAATCTGAAATTAATCTTCCTCTTCTTGCGATCCTTTCGATCTTGACTTGATTCGCTTTTCTAACATGCACCGCCGGACCGAATGGACCATAGTCCATAAGCAACATGCTAAGATAGCGATCACCCAGTCAAATCTAAAGGAACCAATTAGATTCCTTAAGGGTAAGAAGTTAAGACCCATGTGGTCTTTGGGTCTCACATAATAGTAAACACAATTACTATTCTAACCCAATGGTCAAATGCATACGTAGTATGAATACGTATTACAACATCACTCCTTTCCCAGGGAGCGTATGTCTTAATGATGTTATAAGGATAATGATCAGACACCACAATGTCTGATTTTAAGTCCCTTCTACTACTTAGTAATCTCCTGGACCCATATCCCGCATAAGACAGATAAGATTAAAAAATCTTCTTAGATCTTTTGTAAGCATCCATATGATGCAGATCTTTCATACGACCATTTTGTTCAAGTCATGACTCTAAATCATCCGTCTGATGATTTTGACTTTAAACATGTCTCATCTTTATTTTATCTGTCTGATAGAATAAAGACGGTTGCTCATGAGAGAGAGCCAACCTCAATCTGTCCGACATACAAAAAAACAGCTGAGATTTAAAAGAAATGTACACAAACATTTTCAAGAAACTCATATGAAATGTCGAAAAAAAAGAACTTATTCTTTTATTAAATTTGATCTTTCATAGACATGGGAATACATTGATACAACTCATCTCTTACGCAATCCTTGAGATGATAAGTGTTTGTAAAACACATCTCTGGGGATCGCTTTCGTAAGCGGATCCTCTATCATCTCATGCGTAGGTATGTACCTAATGTCTACCTTCTTGTTCTTATCATAGTCTTTTGCAAATTTATAGCGGATATCAATGTGTTTGGTCTTACAAAGGAATTTAGGATCTTTGACATATGCTATGGATGCTTGACTGTCTCTGTATATTGGTACAATACCTGAGTCACTTGCATCAATTAGCTTGTCTAAGAACTTTCTAAGCCAAACAGCTTCTTGGACCGCCATGCTAAATGCTACAAATTCGGCTTCCATAGTTGAAAGTGTGATGCAGGATTGCTTTTTGCTACTCCAGGATATTGCACCAGATCCGAGTAGGAAAACATGTCCTGAGGTCGATCGTCGCTCATCGAGATCACCCGCCCAATCAGCATCAGGGTAGCCTTCGAGCCTCATGGCATTTCCTTGATAGCATAAAGCATAGTCCACAGTCCCTTTAAGATACCACATTATCTTCTTAACCGCTTTCCAGTGTGTTTGCCCTGGATTTGATTGGTAACGACTTACCATTCCAACGGCAAAACAGATGTCTAGTCTTGTACACATCATAGCATACATAAGACTACCAACTGCACTGGAATATGGAACTTTTTCCATAATTTCCTTTTTCTTTTGGTTCTTAGGACACATTTTCAGACATAAATTATCGCATTTGCTTATAGAAGTATCAATGGACTTACAGTCATGCATATTAAAACGTTCTAGAACCTTCTTTATATAAGTCTCTTGTGAAAGAGAAAGAAGTTTCTTTGAACGATTCCTCGAAATCTTAATTCCAAGGATATATGCGGCTTCTCCCATGTCTTTCATCTCAAATACTGATGAAAGCCAAGCCTTGATATCCATCACAAAGCCCTTGTCATTTCCGGCTATTAAAATGCCATCTACATATAGAGACATAATAACATACTTGCTTTTGATCCTCTTGATATATACACAGTTATCTTCATCAAGCATGGTAAAACCATTTGATAAGACAACTTTTTGATATCGTATATACCATTGCCTCGAGGATTGTTTAAGACCATATATGGACTTACGAAGTTTACAAACCTTATGTTCGTTTCCTTCTTTTACAAACCTTGTTGGTTGTTCCATATAGATCTCCTCGTTCAATTCTCCATTGAGAAAGGCAGTCTTTACATCCATTTGATGTAATTCGAGGTCTAAGCAAGCTACCAAAGCCAGAATCAAGCGAATCGAGGTAAAACGAACAACAGGTGAGAAGGTCTCTTCGTAGTCTATCCCTTCCTGTTGCGTAAAACCTTTCGCGACAAGGAGAGCTTTATATCTGTCTATAGAACTATCAGCCTTATGCTTGATCTTGAGAACACATTTGTTCCCAATAGCTTTACGTCCTCTGGGTAAGTCAACCAAGTCCCAGACTCGGTTAATTTTCATGGATTCTAATTCCTCCTTCATCGCTTCCATCCATTTGTCTTTTGTAGGGCATGATACGGCCTGTTTGAAAGTAGCATGCTCGTCATCATCTTGTAGTAAAGTCATAAAGGTTTGTGGGAATTCATCCTCAAATCTTAGAGGAGCTAACCTTGTACGACTACTACGTCGTATTTGAGATTCTTTAAGTCCTTGTTGACTCATATTTGGATCAATTCTAATATTACTCCCACTTGGAATGAGAATAGAATTGCTCCCACTTGGATCATTATTCCCATATGGAATAGGATTCGCATCATTCGTATCATCCATTGGTGAAGGTTGAAACGTATTTTCTTCTTCACCAAGAATTCTCCCACTCGAATGAGGTAATCCTTATTGATCATAAATCTCAAATAGAGATAAGTCCTGACTTATCTCGCCCTTACTAGGAAACTCATTTTCCAAGAAAGTAACATCCCTCGACTCAAATTCAATCAGTCCTCCATTGTCTTCCTGACCAATGAAAACATAACCTTTGGAGTTTTCTGCGTATCGTATGAAGATACATTTCCTCCCCCTTGGCCCAAGTTTGCCATACTTATGGGAGGAAATATGTGCGTAGGATGCACACCCCCATGGTTTTAATATGCTTAAGTCGGGAGACCTTTGGTTCCACAACTCATAAGGAGTGGAGCTAACTGATTTCGAGGGTACGCGGTTTAAGATGAAAGTAGTCGTCAATAATGCATCACCCCAAAAGGTGATTGGCAAGTTAGCTTGCGCCATCATTGAACGGACCATTTCCATCAAAGTCCTATTCCTCCTTTCAGCAACACCATTTTGTTGTGGAGTATAAGTCATAGTTATTTGATGAACTATGCCCTTTTCATCACAAAGTTCCTTAAAACTTGCTGATTGATATTCACCGCCTCTATCGGTTTGCAAGACCTTAATCTTGTGATCTAATTGATTTTCCACTAAACTCATATAGTTTTTAAAGCAGCTTAATGCTTAACTTTTGTGGGATATCAAATAGATATGTCCGAATCGGGTGAAGTCATCAATGAAAGTGATGAAGTAGGACTTCCCGCGTCTTGTCTTGACATTCATCGGACCACATATGTCCGAATGGATTAGCTGTAATGGAACCTCGGCCCTTGTGCCGATTCCAAATGGCTTGCGACAAGATTTTCCTACAAGGCAATGTTCGCAAGTCGACATTTCGACCTTTGAAACATTGGATAGAAGGCCACATTTGGCAAGTCTATCCATACGTGTTGGTCCAATGTGACCAAGCCTTGCGTGCCAACAAATTACATCAGATTCATTAATCGAAGAATTTGTAACAAGGAAATTTTCATTAAAATTAGAGGAATCGTACATAGTATTTAATACAATGAATCCCTTAAAAACATACCCAGAACCAATTACAGAATTATTACCAGACAAATCCACATTACAATCATGAAAGAACCAACTATAACCAAGACCCATTAAGACGACCACAGAAATTATATTCCTTCGAATATCCGGAGCGAAGAGAACATCATGTGGTAAGATAGTGCGGCCGTTGTCTAAGACGAGCTTGCACGTCCCAATGCCTTTCACTTCAACACGTGTGTTGTTTCCTACATATATCCACTTCGTTCCTTGGGGTATCCGGTGATACACCACGAAGGACCGTCTGTCCCTTGCTATGTGGTCGGTGGCACCGGAATCAATTATCTAAAAAGGATTAGATTCTACAAGAAATATTGAACTAGAAACACATATGTAACTAGTATTATTACAAGTTACCTTGTCACCTCCATCCGTACATGAACGGGCATAGTGACCTAACTTGTTACACTTGAAGCACTTGATCCTCTTCAAGTCTTTCTTCTTGTGCCATTTCTTGTTCCCACCCTTCTATTTGGGTTTCTTGGTAGACACTGGTTGCTTTTGCTAGTCATGAGCAAACTTCGAGTGATGTTTACGTTTCTTTCCTCCGTGTGAGGAACTAGCAACTATGTGCACTTCTGCACTTGGCTTGGCCGCCGCAAGCCGCTCTTCCTCTAACTCGAGGTTCTTAGAAACATCGCTGTAATTCTTGATGCTCTCATTATGAGTGAGATGCATCTTCGTTTGTTCCCATTCGATTGGTAGGGAACGTATGACCGCTTGGATTTGTTGCTCATCAGTGAGCACATGACCTGCATCCTTTAACTCTGAAATGAGATTCGCCATGTGTCGTAGATGCATTCCCATGGAATGATCTCGACACTTTTTGGACGAATCGAATCTTATAGTTACAGATCGAAGTTTGGTCACCGAGGTGCCACCAAACTTCTCCTCAAGCTTGGACCATATGTCCATAGCGAGGTCATGTTCTCGGAAGATCCGCATTATGTCGTCTGCCATACTTGACAGCAACATAATGCGAGCAATCTTGTTCTTCCGAGACCAAGCATCAAAAGCTTCCTTGTCTCTTCTGTGTTGGGCCGTAGTGCCTAACTCAGGTTCAGTCATTCTTCAGAGTTTCGAGCACGTCTTGCTCCTCTAGAACATATTGTATCTTCATGGACCATAGTTTGTAATTATCGCCGTTGAGTTTTTCACCTTTGTTTAACTCAGTGACGATGTTCTTAGCAGCGGAAGACATTTCAGTTTTAAAATGCTGCAAAAGACATAAAACAAGTTTGATCAAAAAACATTGCATAAAGTTTTCATTTGATAAGTTACTTTCGAAAAATATTAAAGATGTTGCTTTAGAATCGGAAAGAACATCACGATGCCAATCACCATCTAGAACAACTTTCAATATTTTCTCCTCACTTATCAAACAACAGTACTCTTATAGTACTTGCAGCGGAAAAGTGTTTTTGAAAAACGTATTTTGCAAACGGTATTTTGCAGCGGGAGGCAGTGGCCTGCCCCGGCCATTGTCGGGGTCGAGCCGTGGCCGTGCCAAGGCCGGATTCCCCTTGCATGGGGTTTTTTCCGTATGCAACTGCCGCCTGTCCCGTATGGGCCGGCCATGCAAACCACCCACCCATAGGGGTCGAAGCCGGGGATCGCTGGTCATGGCTTGGCCAAGGGCCGGGCCTCCTCGGCGTGGCTATGGCCCCTTGGCCAGGGATGGCCAGGGCCTCTGCCTTGGCCGAGCCTGGCCAGTGCTGGCCAGGGGGGCCCTGGCCCCTCGGCCAGGGCCTCTGCCCTGGCCGAGGCCGGCCAGGGCCGGCCAGAGGGGCCCTGGCCCTCGGCCAGGGCCTCTGCCTTGCCCAGCTAGGGAGCCCTGTCCCCCTCGGCTAGGGCCTCTGCCCTGGCCGGCCAGGGCCGGCCATGGCCTTGGCCGGCCGGCCTTCCCTTGGCCGGCCGGCCTTCCCTCCGTGGAGTCTATCTCCCTCCTTTGGGGGGGTGCTCGGTTGTTATTGGCCGATGCCAACCCCCTTCCCAATGGGAGGGGGTGCATAGCCATGCACCAATGTGATACGTGTTCATCTTCTCCGATGAGAAGTATGAAACCACCTTCTTCTCCGATGAGACACCCGTTCATCGAGAAAGTAGTTATTCTTTAATGGCCGTGTGCCAAAAAAATAACGTACTTTCAAGGCCGCAAACTTCACGCTCCACATGAAGAGAGTTCACATTCTCTATTGAATGGAGACTCAGCATCCATGAAGAGTGCGAGTTTGGCGAGATGAACGGTCAGTTCTTCCCGTCACGGAGAGTTCCTGCCATATCTGTAATGACAGAAGACCCTAACGTGAAAAGAACAACTGCTGCGATTCTCTCCGTCACGATGCTCTCCTACCATATCCATAATGGTAGGAAACTCATTCGTCAAAAAGACAACGCCTCGTTCATCGGTGAGACCGGGGCGAACCCGTATGGCTCTGATACCAATGTAGGATCCCGTCGCGCGAGGATGGAGGATCAAAAGAGAACTTACGTTAGCATACGCTGCGCAGTAGTCTCTAAACTTTGCCCTCGGATTCCCACAATGGTCGTTACTTCGTCACAGAGGATCGAAGAAGAGTTTCCACCGTCTAAATCTCTATTTGGAAGAAGAACTATATGGAAGGGAGAAGAGAAAAAGATTTGCCTTATGCAAACTTATGGCATGAAGGATTAGCCTTAAAAGCCTTACCCTTGGGTCCTATTTATAGGATTTAGGGGTAGTTATTGTAGGAAATAACCATATATAAGCTTATTAGCCTATATTAGCACATTTCCTTATCCTCTTCCTTATGCACTTATCAAGTGCCTTTATGCACTTATAAAGTGACTTTTTCCACTTATCGAGTGGTCCTTTTCACACATGTAAAGGTTTCCTTCGCACATGCTTTCATGCACGCGACATCCGAGGTCCGTATACCCTCATACATCCCCTCATGGGTGTATACATGTCGTCCATATCCAACAGGCAGGCCCTTGACGGTGCTCGAGGTTATGACCCTCTCGGGGGCAAGCCTCCCACAGGTCGATGTGGCCACTTCTGCCAGCCTGACTGAGCAGTCGCTAGTCGACACAGGGGTGCCCTATCCGTACTTGAGGTTGGCCCGGATGCCCCGCCCGGAGATTCGATCTTCCTCGATCGAAACATGGCCCTTCAGTAGGCACATCGTTCTGTCCTCCCGAGAGACCGCTTCTGGTTGGAGAGGGTCTGCCATGATCGCTTGGCAAACTCCCTGGTCTGGCAACTTCAGTAGGTTGGTGTTTTTCTTGTCTTTGCCTGCGATCCTCGGTATCCTTTGATTATTCCTTCTGTCTTGCAGGCTTCCACGATGGCCGTCGAGACGCAGCGCTGTGCGAAGTGGGTGTCTGGCCTCATTGCGTCTTTGGCACAGGAGCACCTGAGGGCTGGGATGGCCGAGGTGGCGACTAAAGAGGCCTGTCAGGAAGCTTTTCATTCACGGCGTCAGGTGGACGAGCTTACGTCCAAGGTGAGGGACTTGAGGGAGGCCTTGGCAGCTGTCGAGAGATCCACCCATGAGGCAGAGGAGGCGTTCCGCCAGGGGAGAGGTGAGCTTTGGGCCGAGCTGGGGGCCCTGCGACAGGAGCACCCTGAATGACTCTTCGAGGAGGTGGAGAGGGGCTATGAGGCGGTCCTGGTGCTGAGGATTGCGACATCTCTCCAGGAAGCATTTCAGCCATACGAAGACCTACTTGCCAGAGGATCGTGGGGGCCTTTCGGAACGGGTTTCGGAGATTCAAGGAGCAGGTTCGGCATACGCTTCCTCATCCCCCGGCTGGCCCCGAGGGGCCCGTTCGATCAGGGTAGGGGGAGGCCCCCATGTATGCTTCTTCTCGGGCTCCAGCGTCGTAGCCAATATCCCCCGTTTTTGTCCCATCCATTGTAAAGAACAATATCTTAGAATTTGAAATATAACTCATTGAAACCTTTACCATTTGGTGTATGGTCGTATTTTTGTCAAGCATTCTGTGGATTGTGCTTCTAACACTTAGTTGCCCCCCTCCCGCTGTTCATGACTGGATGATCCATTGGGTTGAGTTGCGGGAGGTGTTCTCTTTGTCGACTGAGTCATCGTCTTTTCGGGGTGATTAGCCTGTTGGGGGAGTCGCACCAGCTACGTTGTAGATCAGGACCATCAGCTCGTCAGGGCTGATCATCGTTTCCCTGATGGATGTTCTTCAGTCTTCCCAGGGTTCTTCCTTGCAGACGTTCCATTCCCTGCTCCTGAATCTAGCTTGAGCAGATTGTCCTGGTAAAACCGCCTCGCCTTGATTGGTGGTTGGTCGATCCGGCCGGTTCCAGAGAAATGCTCCTGGACCTTCGATTTAATGGATGTTCGGCCTGTCGAGGGGTTATCCTCGGTCTCGAGGTCGGGCACGAACCTGACGGCTGAGCCGGGGGTCGGCGCACTGGGGGAGCCACCCCTAGCCTTACAGTTTGTTCTGATGGTCGACCTGCTGGAGGAGTCGCCCCCAGCCTTTCGGGTGGTAATCGCGATCGGCCTGCTGGGGGAGCGACCCCTGCCCTATGGTTGGTCGTAGCGATAGGCTCGCTGGGGGAATTGCCCCAGCCTTACGGTCGATCTTGGTGATCGGCCTACTGGGGGAGTTGCTCCCAGCCTTACGGTCCATCAGAATGGTCAGCCTGCTAGGGGAGTTGTCCCCAGTCCTACGGTCGATCGTTGTGATCGGCCTACTGGGGAGTTGCCCCCAGCCTTATAGTCAATAAGAGTGATCGGCCTGCTGGGGGAGTTGCCCCCAGTCCTACGGTTGATCGGAGTGATCGTCCTACTGGGGACTTTCCTCCAGCCTTACGGTCGACCGGGTCATTCGGCCGGTCGTTGGAGCTACCCTCAGGCTTACGATCGATCGACTGACCGGCCTGCTGGGCGAGCTACCCCAGCCTTACAGTCAGTCGGGTCGGTCAGCCAGCTGGGGGAGCTACCCTCAGGCTTATAACAGAGTGAGGGACCGACCTACTGGGAGAGTCGCCCCCACCCTTACGGACAGTTGTTAGGATTGGCCTGCTGGGGGAGTTGCCCCCAGCCTTATGGTCGATCGGAGCGATCGGCCTGCTTGGGGAGTTGCCTCCAGCCTTATGGTTGATCGGGGCGATCGGTCTGCTGGGGGAGTTTCCCCCACCCTTATGGTCCATCGGGGCGATCGGCCCACTGGGGGAGTTGCCCCCAGCCTTACAAGCGATCATTATAATCGACCTACTGGTGGAGTTGCCCCAGCCTTACGGACAGTCGTTCGGATCGGCCTGTTAGGGGAGTTGCCCCAGCCCTGTGGTCAATCAGGGCGATGGGCCTGCTGGGAGAGTTACCCTAGCCTTATGGTCGATCAGGGTAATGAGCCTGCTGGGCAAGTTGCCCCCAGCCTTATGGTCCATCGGGACGATCGGCCCACTGTAGGAGTTTCCCCTAGCCTTACAGGCAATCGTTGCAGTTGGTCTGCCTGGGGAGTTGCCCCCATTCTTATGGTTGAGGCGAGGAGAGACACGATTGCTTTAGTACGAACTAGCATTTCATTCTCCGAACCGGGAATACACATTGAAATGGAATAAAGCAGGGAAGATAATGGCGAGCTAGTCTCACCTGGGGGGAAGAGCTACGACTGGCTGTCCCGCCTTCTCACTCGATGATGCGTAGAGTGGTTTGGATTACTTTCACCTTCTTTCCTTTGTCCGTCTGTTTAGACGTCCCTTCCCCAGGGATTGTCTTTGGATCGTCGACAAAGTTCTTTAGGTTCCTGCAGCTGATCAGTTTGTCTATATCTTTCTTCATGTGCC
This sequence comes from Scilla litardierei, assembly GCA_030789695.1. Lineage (NCBI taxonomy): Eukaryota > Viridiplantae > Streptophyta > Magnoliopsida > Asparagales > Asparagaceae > Scilla > Scilla litardierei. The sequence goes on from CM061139.1 coordinate 48,363,062, forward strand.
AGCAGTCTTCGACGTCATGTCCATTGTCTTTGTGGTACCTACAGTATTTCTCCTCGTCCCTTCTGTCACTCTTCATTTTTTGGGGTGGCCTGCCGATGTGGCCGTCTTTCTGAGCATGTGTTAGGATGACGTCTTGGGTGGCGTTCAGCCTGGGGGTCGCGCTTCCTCACTGCGTTGCTTTCCCCTTGCCTTCTTCTCCCACTTATGGTCGTCCAGCTCGCGGCATTCGCTTTCGTCCCGTTTGGAGCCCCGCTTGGCCCCTGCAGGGGGACCTCCTTCCTCCACTGCCAATGCCTCCTCTATCAGCATGTAACGCTTTGTCCAGGCTATAACCTCAGCGAGGTCTCTCGCAGGGTCGTTGTGCAGTGACTTCTTTAGGCCACTGTGCCAGAGCCCTTTCTTCATGGCCATTTTCACGACCATATCGAGGAAACTTTCCACATTCAGCCTCTCGGTGTTAAAGTGGCACATGTAGGTCCTTAGGGATTTGCCGGGCCTCTAAATTACATTGAATAGAAGCTCCGATTCCGGCTTTATTTGTCGGCCGGCCATAAACTGCTTGTAGAATTTTTGGGAGAGGTCTTTGAAGTTGTGGATGGAGCGATTGGGGAGGCTATGTTACCAGCTCCAGGTGGACTTCCGGAGAGTGGAGTAGAAGCCTAGGCAGAGCAGGAGGTCGTCGGCTCCGTGGAACACCATGACCCCTTCGTAGTCCATGACGTGATCTTCTGGGTCCCCTACTTCTCTAAAGTCGGCACCTTGTATCTGGATGGTAACCGAGAATCGATAATGCTCATGGCTAATGGGCAGCAGTCGGCCCTGGGGCCCCCAGGGCCCGCCAGTGCTTCGGCGTGATGGCCGAGCTGGTGCGGCGGGCTGATGGGGGTTCGTAGAGAGTCTGCTCGACGCCCATCCACACTAGGGATAGGCATTGGTCGTCGAGCGCTTCTCCTCTTGTGGTGATCCTCACGGCCCCTATGACTCCTCTGGCGGGGGCTCCCACTCCGACCCCGCCGATCTTCGATGGTTCAACGGTCGGGCCCTAGATCGTTGTTTCCAACAGTCTCCCCCTTTTGGTGATGACAAACCCGTAAAAGATTTGAGCAATAAGTATGTGTGTGTGAAGTGTGTTGAAGGGTGTAATGCAATATGAATCAAGGAATGAATATTCAAGCAGTACAACATAGCACGTACAACATTCAAATATAAAAGCAGCATGCTCCCCCTTCTCTCAAGCTCCCCCTTCATCCTTTATTCAAGTAATTTACATGCTCCCCCTTCAACGAATAATACCCAAGGCGTCTTCGGTGTGCCGAGCATGGTCGCCGAGACGAGGCCGTGGTCGACTCGTCGCTAGTCCGATTTGGCCTTCCGTCCGCCTCGTCTTGTAGGGAGGTGGGTGTGAGGGACCACACCGGGATGAAGTTTGGCATAGTGAACCGTCGATCTGTGTTGGCACCCTCGCCACCGTGGTCGGTGACCACGACCGAGCGCAGAGGATGGTGGAGCCCCTGTCGATTGGGGATAGCGACCGACCCCCCTTCCGGGAGACGTGGGCCACCCACGAGCTGTTGAATCATCGCAGCCAGCATCTGGAAGTGGGCGTTTGTCTCTTGTGCGAAGATACGGAGCTGCTCATGAGTCACCAAGCGTGAGTCGCTGGTGTCCCCAGTGGTGTGGCTGTGCCCGTTCTCGGGCGGGATGTAGTCGCCCTCCTCGTAGATAGGGAGCATGCGTCCCGTTCCGTTGCAAGCATGTTCCATTCTGGCGATGTGGTTGTTTGATGTGGGTGCTTGTTCGAGCATCCCACAGACGGCGCCAGATGTTTCGGGATGTTTTCTCACCGCTGAATTATTGACCAGAGGGCTGGAGGTCAACGTGGTCAGGGGGACACATGGGACCTCCGAGATAGGTTGAAGGTACGTTCACTCGGTGAGGGACGTACGGATCCTCGTGTCGGCTTGCCTAAGGTAGCCTCGGCAAAGCGATGACCTCCTTGTGATGGGGGCGAGCGGGCTCGTAATTGAGGATGCTCGGCTTCGGCTGAGAAGACGATGAGGGGCAGCCTCGGCGTTGCTGGATCAGCTCGACCAGGATAGACGAGAAAGCTCGTCCGGGGGGTCGGACCTTAGTTCTAAGGTCTGACACTGTCCCCTCCGATGCTTAAGTCAGAACGGATCTGAAGGGTGCTCGGTGGGATCGGTATGGCTCACGGGGAGGCCAATACGCGAGTCCTCGGGCCGAGCTGTGGAGAGGAAATGTAATGTGGAAGACAAGGTCGTGTGAGTAGAATACCTCAGTGTTATCGGTCTCTAGGAAGTGATCCTCCTGTACGTTGTACCTCGAGTCTCTTTATAGGAGTCCTCCCACGTCCGCGCCTCATCAACGTCCCCCACTTCCGTCCCCACGATCTGCCTCTTTGATGGCGCCTTCATGGGTCTTGAATGTGGGCGTAATGAGGCACCTTAATGGTGATTAAGGGGACGCGCCTTAAGGGAAGCGGTTAGCTCCCGCGGAGATGGGCCAGTGGTAGCGCCCGCTGCGGTGCAAGGCCGACCCGACTCCAAGTCTTCGTGGGAGACTTGCCGCTCAGCCTGCTCTCATTCAGGGCCCCTGGGCTTGCGACATGGGCTTGTGCCGTTCGGTCTTGACCCATCTCAGAATGGTCATATCACCTCTCCTCTACCATTTGAGATTTGTGTAATAATTCAAAACAAAGTTATGATATCGGTATCTTTTGAATATCCATATGATTTTGAAAAGAGAAATATCGGGTCATTGAAAATTATTGTTGTTGTTCGATTATTCGTGAGGGATGATGTCGTCTAGTTGAGCTGTATTGGTTGTCGTATGTGCGTCGTCCTTGCTTGCATGTATTTTATTAGTATATTATAGTACTGTTTGTCTAATTTATCGGAGCTTATGATAAGCTTTCTAGTAAAAGAAAGACCTGGATTCAACATTTAGTACTGTTTATTTAGAATATGTAATGTATTTGTCATTAGCATCTTGGCCTCGCTGACCTCCAACAACGTCATTCTCCCTTGAGTTGTTCACTTACTAATTAGTATTCTTTAATTACAAACTTTGCTGACAATCTCATTTTAGTTATTCATCAGGTCACAATCACGAAATTATTGGGTTACGTCGATGCTTTAGGGCTTAGTTTGGCACGAGGAGTTGGCTACAGAGTTGGCCTACAAACCCCATCACTGTGGCTTCTCTACAACTGTAACATGAAGCCAGAGAATCCGCAATTGTTTTTCCCTCCCGGATGTCATGAAAGAAACAAAGATCATGGAAATTGCAAAAAGAAAAGAAGCGTTGCTCTCTAAAAGAATTTTAAAAGTAACCGATACACCGAGGAAATATCGGAACAAATTAAAACAACCCATAACCTAATAATCGTCCTATAATACTGCTCTATTAGATCTTTCTCATTGGTCAATTCAACAAATCGCCTACAGCGTTTGGCACTGAACGTGAACATCATTTTCAACCTTCAATGATAACCAAACACTGAGCGAGACTCGTGTAGCAAACAAGGAAATGCTTGCTTTGATCACTATACCCAATACTAACCCTTCAGTTCGCTCCGAGCCCTACATCAAAATCTCCCAAATCTCAACGACAACAAGAAGAAACAACATAGTTAGCAGCAGCAGCAGCAGCACCGCAATTATGATTCATGGGCAGTAACTAAAAATGATATTCTATTTCATGTGCATCTCCATTTCAGTGTTTGAACATGAATAGAAACAACAGAACGCAGGGCAGTAAAAGAAGAAAATGGAGGAGTACGTCCACACCAGACCAAGGGTGGGAGATATTGAGCAAGTCACTAATTCAACATGTGAGATACATTATCCACATTCATGACTTGGTAAAAGATCTAGCATTCTAGACACCACAAGGTCAATATGCTTGAAAGTTCAAAATCACCAAGCACATTATATAGGGTCAATGCTTTAATTGTCTATAGAGACGGAGAATGTTATGACCCGCTTTTAGGGGGGCCATTACTTAATTGGTACATTCGCAGGTCTGGAGATCACCAGTAAAAACAATATAGCAACGATGCAGATATGTACAAAATTACTCAAACATGCGTCTTTATTATTACAATCCATCATTGATGTACAATATGCTCCAATAGCTCACACAAAGATACATGAAAGGAAAAGAAGTACATATGAAAATACATCATGACCCGAACTCTAAAAGTCAGTAGTCACTGAATCGGACCCTGGCTCTTTTGACTCAGGAACATCTACATCAAACTGTGAGTAGTCTGCGGTGCCCGAAGTATGGAATCGTAGGTAAATCACAACAATTCTAAAAATAGAAATAAAATCAGTGCAAGAGCACGGAACATGTTATGAGAAGTAACTAAAAATGATCATGCAAAGGTGACATGTAAAAGTGACTGTGCAAGTGCGACAAGTAATGTATGAGAGCAACAACTATGGTAACAAGAAGGCATAGGCTGTAACAATAGTAAACATGTAAAGTACTGAGCAAGACGTGCATATACTTAAATGTTTATTGTGGTGCAAGCAGTAACTAGTCAAACTATGGGACTCGCGTAGGAGAGTGCAATATGCAACCATGAGCCAACCTCTTTTGCAACGGGGAGCTAATCACGCGCGTCGACATACAACCTACTTTTAAAAATGTAACGACCAGTTTTCATGGTGCACGTTTTTCCGTATTCAAAACGAATTCAAAGTAAATGATTTTTTTCCATTATTTTCATCGCTCAAATCTTAAAACGAGCTTCATTTTCATGATCCTCATGACGATACGATCACATGGTATTGTTTTCATAATTTTTGGACACTTTCAGTTCCAGTGGCAAAATCATAATTTCGTAATAATACTTATTACATTAGCCCTAGCTAATTATTATTAAACCAACCCCACCGCCCTTTAATCGCCTCCAAAATTTGTTAAGATCCGATATTATCGGATCACATCCCACCAAGTTAATTACATGCATTCCCACCTCTCATTCGTTGGCAGACAACCCCCATAATCCCCAACAACCGATTTATGACACTATTGACTATACCTAATATTATTATATGATATCATTAGATTATAAATATCTTTGTCTCTCCAACTTACCTCTCCAACTTACTTGCAAACACAACGTCTACCACCCCTATCTCTTTTTCCAACTCCCGTTTTCTTCCCCTCATCTCCATAGCCACCCCTCCTCCTCGCTACGACCACCGCTCCTCCACCCTGAAGCCTTGCCTCCAAGACCTTAGCCACCCCAACGAGAGAGCCGCCGGCCCAAGCTTCCTCCCCTCAGACATAAGCTCAACAAGCCCAAAGCCCCCCATCAACGACAGATCCCTCCACCTCCGTGGTTGCAAAACAAACACACCTCTCTCTTCTATTATTATTATTTCATTCCCCTTCACCTGAGGACCCTCGCATGTCCCTCCCCTGCCACGCAGCTGCCTAGATCAGCTGTCGTGAATGCCTCTGCCCAGAAACCCGTGCCGCCGCTGCCCTAGACCCGCGCTGCCGCTGCCTGCGTGCACAGCCACCAGATCCACCGCCTTAACCGCCTGCACGCGCCCCCGTGCTACCCACTACCGCGCATGCCCGCCTGCTGAGCCCCACGCCGCAGCTCCTGCAGTGCCGCCCTCCGCCTAAAGGACCCCCCCCCCCCCGACAGCCCCTAGATCTCCCATCTGCAAAAAGAAAGAGAGAGAAAGAAGATAAGAGAGGAAGAGACAGGGTGAGAAGAGAGGGAGGGTTATTAAAGGATAAGTATAAATGGTATGTTAGTACATTAGTATATAATATAGTAAATAATACAATTATATACGTATTATAATATGAGAGAATTAGGTTTAAATTCATAATAAATAATATAGTGATCAGAAAAATACCCAATGAGCCCAGAAAATCCAGTGCATCGCGTAGAACGCACAGACGCTTAAATCATCCCATTCTGATACCTATATTTTTGAATATTATTTTTCAAAGATATACGTCATTAATTCTATTTTTCTTTAAAAATTCGTATCATCAAATACTCCACGTATATCTCAAATATAAAAATTTGGACATATTCTACTAATCAAGACAGACGTTTTGACAGGTCATATGAAAACTTTTGACGAGTATATTTCTTTAAATAAATCTTCAAACATTTATGATAACTATTTTCTAATTTAAAATATTTCATTTTAATTGATTTTACACTTTTAAAAATTATATAAAATATCTAGAAGAATCAAAAAAATATTTTCTTCCTATGTAAAATTATATTTTTCATGTCTAGCCTATTGTGCACGTTTTGACTTGTTTTTAGCGATAATAAAAATACAAACACGTTAAGAAAAATAGGTAGAAAATAGTGTCACCATTAACCGATTATTTTTTATGTTTGCAGGTACCGTTTCTCGTGCACGAGCACCCTTGGAAGCACTAGTGTTGGATCTGGATCTAAGCCTAGAGGTGTAGAGGGATGTGCCCTCAGATCATTTATATTTTATGCAAATGATAATTTAAGCTTAGATATGGACTATTTTGCATTTGATTCAAACCGGATTAAATGTGTCGTAAATAGTTTACGACAATATTTAATAAAATAAACGCAAGGCAAAGTTCACGGGAAAGACGGGAATGTCCCGGTTTAAACCCCGGTTCAAACGGCGTCCAAATCGGACGCCAAATGCCCAAGTTACGCCCAAAACAGCTCAATGGGTCAAAGCAGGACTGAACCTGGCCAGACCACTCAGGTCTGGCCTGGGCGCCAGGCCCACCTGGACCAGGGCGCCCGGCCCTGAGTGCCCAGCCCTGGCCCAGGCAGGCCCAAGCGCCTTGGGCGCCTGGCCCAGGCGCCCAGGCTGGGCGTGCCAGGCTGGGCGCGCCCAGACCAGGTCTCCAGCCTGGTCTGGGCTCGTCCAGCTAGCGCGATGGGCCCTGCAGTATTGGGTGCAAAACCCTAGGCAGTACAGTTTTTGTGACGGCTGATTTTGGACGAAAATCAAGCCTTGGGCTGATCTTTAAGCGATCAATTGAGGGGTCAAACAGACTCCGATTGACTCGCCGTTTTTTTCTATGCGTTCACCATTGAACGTCATTCGAATTGATAGGTTGTATCAATCGTGAAGCTCAATGGTGAGGAAGTTAAAATTCATGGAAGTTTGGCCTTTGTGAAAGGCAAACTAAATTGAATTTATTAACTCCAAATAATAGTCCCACATCGGATTTTGAGTAAAGGGGAGGGTTCAGCTCCCTATATAAATAGGGGTTTGCTCTCCTCCTTAAATCTCGTCCCAAGCTTAAGATCTGAGCGGCTCCCGTAAATGTTGGAGCACGTTCGGATCGAAGATTAAATTAATTCTTCTTCTCCCTATATTTCTGCCTTACTCCTGAAGGGCTCTAGCAAAGCCACGAAGGAGTTCGGATTCGGATCCAAAATCTTGTCGAAGGCTTTCACTCGCGTGAAACTTTCTTTGGCGTGTGGTTGGCTCACGAGGATTGCTCGTCTCGGGATGCAGAGCGGTTCGAGGAGCGGTTCGAGGAGCGGCTCGGCGTGGGACAGGGAGCGGCTCGGAAGACGGTGCGGTACACCTTGCCTGCCCCAGGGCAAGGTTCCGGGTATGTTTTAAAAGATTTCGTTTTAATTATTCGCAGTAGTTTAGATCCCTCTTGGGATGGTCAGATCCACCCCGAGTTGGCAGAGATCCTGGCTAAGGGTCTTGTTCCTTAGGGCTGTATGTTAATTAGATTAACATATATTTTTTCGCTGCAAATTTTTGTTTCTGTGGTCCGTCTGACTTAGGACGTGCACGGATTTGTGCCCTAAGTGTTCCACAAAACCCAATAGTGGTATCAGAGCCATGTCTGTATGTAGATCTAGGACTGCGATTAATTAATTGAATGCTTTTATATACTTTTAAAATATTTTAAAGTTATGAGATAATTTTAAAATCTTTTTACATGCCTTTTAAAATGTTTATAAATTTATGTGATATTTTTTAAAGATGATTTTAAAAGCCTAAAATTTTTATGCGATAAATATTTTAAGTAGCATGCAAATTTTGTGATCTTTTAAAACCCGTTTTTATTTTGATGAGATATAATAAAATGTTTTAAAAATCTTATTTTAAATTTAAATGTTAAATTTAAGTATACATGCTAAAATTGTTTATTTGATAAACATTATTCTATTTAATTGTTAAATAGTTGTACACTCTTTTATGCGATAAAATTAGTGTAACTTTATGTTAATGGCTATTGTCACTTATTTGATAACACAAGACAAACCTCTTAGGTTAGCCATTAAGAACACGTTAAAATTTATGAGATAAATTCTAATGACATGCTATATTTTAATAAAACATTAACAACACTTTAAGACCTAATTCCTGATTAGGGTAGTCCCTTTAATGAAATTTTTAATTCTAATTGTTATGTAATTAATTCTCATTAAAGGACTTCACTTTTAGCGTTGTTAATAAATTTATTAAAATCCTAATAACGATTAGGATAGCACTTGAACCTTATAGTTGATAATGATTTAATAAAAGTTATTAAACAAATCCTAAAAATTTTATATTAAGGATTCAACTAGTTAATAGGATTAATTAGTTGTTAATAAAAGCCTTTTAGTCTATGGCATGCACATAAAAATGACAAGCTTCATTCAATGGACCATGATCCAGTCAATGTGCTTGGCTAAGTTTGTTGGATCACCCTAGATAGTCTAAGGGATAAGTGATCCTGGCTTAGTCAATTCCCTGGCTGTGTTCCGCTGGACCGCAATGACGCGAATCATGACTATAAGACACCCCGGACTATATCTAAGTCAAATACGTTAATAATCTTCTTCAAAATTAGCCAGATTAGCCGTAGCCCTCCTTGTTTTAGGGGTTGGCAACTATAGGACCCGTGTTCCAGTTGTTGAGCTACACTCAAGCTGTGACATGGCAATATTATAGAAACCAATTTCTTAAACACATGTGATGTAGTCTAAGACCTGACCCAAACTGACGTGTCATGAATACACGGAGCGCCAGGGCAAGTTAGGCTAGACGCGAAAATAAGGGTCCGGCTAAACTGGTCATTGTGATTTGGATGAGCACACTCATGATCACAAATGGCTAAGGGTAAAAACCAATAAGAGAGTCAAATCTGATATGATTAATGAAGAGTCATCTATCGATCACAGATTCAAACAACTTGTTGAGCTACACTCAAAGTTGTTAGGCTCAAGGTGATCGGATCTCTTACCCATTAATTTAATTTGATTAAATCGTTCATTATTAAAGCTTAGAACGATCGCAAAATTAGTGGGAGGGTATAGATAGATAAAAGCCAATCTACCTATATTTAATATTGAACATATGCTAAAGTAGGGTAAGTTCTAAGTTTACAAATGGAATCAAAATATAATATTTTAATGAAATAAGTTGACTGGTCAAATAGGTTGTTAATTGAATATCAAATTAAATTTTAATTGATAGATTTAAATTATATTTTCGTTGACATTAAAATGACCTTCTAAAGAACAGACTTAAGAAATATGATTTCATTAAGTTCTGGGGCCAACATATAAATTCACGCTACATGTCACTCCCCTCTATATGGGACAGCTTGAACATATAGGACATTCGAAGTTTGTTTCTCCCTACAATTGAGTTACACTCAAGGTTGTATGAAAAAACAATTTCGATCCGCAAAGTTTGAGAATTCGATCAAACTGTTTGAGTCGAATACGAGTGCATGAACGGTGCAAGGCTATGTATCCCAATCGGATCTTGAGACAAGCAACTTGTTGAGATACACACAAGGTTGCAAAACTCAGGCGTTTGGATACATGAGATGCTTGCATAGCTATTCATTTATATTGGGCTATTTAATATCTAAATGTGATTTAGAAAAGGAAGAAGGCACTCCGGAAAGTCAATCGAGTTAAATAGTTTAATTTATCATTAGTAAAGGTAGAAGTATGAGGGAATGAAAATGTGACATATTTTAATGTCACGATTTCATAATTATTGTTATACAAAAGGTTAACACATTTTGACGAATGTCGTCACATTGCTTCTGAAGCAATGAGTAATATGTATAACGATAATATATATATATATATATATATATACATATATATATGTATATATATTAAATGTTAATATATAAATACACAAGATAGTAGAAAACTTATATGGCAAAATAGACTAAGCCGTATCGAGAGACTAAGCTTCACAAGTCACATAAAGAGGGGTCTGACCTCTCGTATTATGAAGTCTACGGATACTTGTGAATCTTATCCTCTTAGATATAATGACCGAAACCCATCTGTAAGACAGTGGGAGAATGAGTTCGTCGAACTCAGTCTCGTACGTACTGATGTACCCGAGTCTAAATTAACCAAAATAAGTTATTCTTATATTTTATTAAGACACGTGTTCTTGATGAAACACAAGTCTGATAAAAATAAAGAACGAAATGACAAAAGTAATTAAACTAATTCGATTAGATCGAAGGTCAAATACTTAGCTATATAAAATCTTGCGTAATTAAAAGAAAATATGATCTTCTCTCAGGTCAAGTCTGTTAACACATCGGTGTGTTAAAAGGTATGAATCACACTTAGTTAGACTTGGTGCGATCCATAGCAAGTGACTCTGAGTTAAGTCATCCCTCTGGGTTAAGTCCCTGATAGTAATGCCTAGGTTTTGATAATGTTCTATGAGGACATTATCAATAAGATATTCACTAAATCGATCATAAAGAAGTTGTATAATTACTCGAATATCATGAGACGAAGAGTCGAGTTAGACATCATAATTGATGATCACTTAGTCAACTTCTAGGATGAAATTCGGAGTAGTAACACCGATTTAAAACTTGATGCAATCAGAATAGGTCCGTGTGCATAAATAAATTTTGGAATTTAGTTTACGTGCCCAAGAAAATTTCTTTCTCTCTTTCTGCAAGTAAATCTTTAAGTTAAAAGATTGGTGCAGAAAGAAAATAGTGAAGTACAATCATGTTGGTCGAGAACAGTTTTCATCCTAATTCCTATAACGGATTATGATGAAACCGTTTTTGCTAGCAAATGTGTACAGATCTACTCGGACCAAACTCGATGTAAACGCTCATGTTGACCACGAAAACTGGAGCATTCACTTATAAGTTCGTTTTTCTAAATATGATTTAGAAGAACCAACTTACATGAATTAGCCAGAAAGTTTTCAAGTTCAGTGAGAGCGTATAAATTACATGCGGGGCATCAAAAGGGATGGAACATATATTTTGACAAAGTAATCAAACAGTTTGATACTTTATCAGAAATAGATATGAGCCATTTGAAATGACCATTAACAAATTTAAATGATTAGCGTAAGGTACGATGAGCTGGATAAGATCCAAGGAAATAAAATTTTATGGAATCCGAAAGACCAAGTGAATTATTTGAATAAGATTCAAATGGTTGGTCCAACATGAACATAGAAACCACTTAAGTCTATAGAATAGACGGTTTAGCAGATCCACTCATGAAGGCTCTACCACATGAAGTCTAGAAAGGCTTATGTGTAAAAACAGTATAAGATACCGAGATAAATGGGCTTGAGTGTAAGTGGGAGATGTAGAGAGTGTATGCCCTCGAGGCATACTATCTCTGTGTAAACAATACAAACGTCTTGTTCTAAATAACAGTAAGCTGTTTGGTAATAATTTATCTAAGTTATATTATAATGTAGTGAACATTAGATATAAACTTAGGTAAAGTCCTGAGACTTTATACAAGGTCAAACATGTATCAAGCTGAGTATCTCGATCATGGAGAAATGTTTGACCGTCTGTAGCATAATTGTAAAAGGGTTCGTGGTCGTAGATGTTTCGAGACAAGGATATCAAAACATCGGATAGATCATTGTGTCTTAGTCTTCACCGTATAGCAGTGACGATGATCTCATGGTCGTTTTGACATGGCGAAGTCGAAGACGAGACACATGTGCTCATTAGAAAATGAGTTCACTGAACGATCCACAAGAGTTATCATATGGTTATATTGACCAATCTGTTAATGATAACTCTTAGCGATGATAGGCAAGTTAGTCTTTTGACTTGAGGTCATTTTACGAACCTGTGCATGAACGGTACCACTTAGATCACTGACCTAGCTTCGAGGCTAGGCCTGTTGAAAGGTCTTTGATTGGGTGTCACTTGAAGCGTACGAGGAGAGTAATGACCAAGAGAGGATTCGTCTCTCCCGGTCAATGGGAGTTAGTGTCGTAGAGTTAGTTCGGTCTTTAGTAAAATCTCTGATCAGAGTATGTTAGAAGAAGTCCAATATTAGTTGACTAAAGATCAATAGAAACTAACGGGATTCAAGTTATTGAGGGTGACAGTTTGACTGTACCCTAGACTTGATCTACACTAAATAGTTTAGACGTAGAGACTAAAACTACGCAACTCACCACGGGCATAGCCAGGGTGGTCCCGACAATACTCATGTCGATGAGTCAACCACATAATTATGATTCTGAAACAGGGATGGCAACTACTGCTAGTGGTCACTACCTTATAGGGCTTCGAGCCCAACCTATAGTAGGGTCAGACTGTAGGGTCACACACAGAGTGCGACCGTCGTCCAGTAATAGGTAGAAATTAGTTAGGGAGAAGAATATGCATGTGATGCAAGGGATAAAATATTGCAAAAGATGTTTGCAACTATCTCCTGCGTTCGGGATAAATGATCCTGAGTGCAAGTGGGAGATGTAGATGGATGTGCCCTCAGATCATTTGTATTTGATGCAAATGATAATTTAAGCTTAGATAGTGACTATTTTGCATTTGATTCAAACCAGATTAAATGTTTCGTAAATAGTTTACGACAATATTTAATGAAATAAACGAAAGGAAAAGTTCACAGGAAAGATGGGAAGTCCCGGTCTAAACCCCGGTTTGAACGGCATCCAAATCGGACGCCAAATGCCCAAGTTACGCCCAAAACAGCTCCATAGGTTTGAGCAGGACTAAACCAGGCCAGACCACTCAGGTCTGGCTTGGGCGCCAGGCCCATCTGGACCAGGGCGCCTGGTCCGCCTGGGGAGTCTTGCAATGGGATGTGAATGAGAAGGTTGCGCAATGTTTTGATTCCCTTGCAAAAACTTGCGCAATATACAAAGGAGGATGGCTTGATGCTTTGTTGCACAAGGGATTGGATATGGCCGACATTTTCTTTCCCCCTCTCTCTCTTTATCTCTTTGGAAGATGGGTTTATATAGGAGAGGATGAGATATGATAGAATCAATTAGAATCTCATAATTGATGGAGATTTGAAGGAATCCAAACTTGACTAGGATTTGAAAGAATCACCATGGATATGGAGTTTGAATGGAATTTGAGTAGCTATAAGATTTGAATTTGATCTCATTTAATCATATTTGATTTGCATGAGATTCTCCATATCTCTCCATCTTTGACCAAGTCTTCAATTTGCATGCAATTAGGATTTGAATATTACACCAATTGATTTGAATCAATTCAAATATGGATTTGAATTGATTACCTCCTTATCTTTCCATCTTTGACTTAATCCATTATTTGTAACCATTATCTCCATCTTTAACTTTGTCCACTTGGCTAATGCATGGCACATTCTCCATCACTTTTACTTAGTCTCTCTTTGAGTATTTACGAGAGTGCCATTCTTGAAAACACTTAGCACCACATTAAATCGTTCACATACGTTTGTTATCATCAAACACGAATTCATCGATCGTTGTATCCAACACACGTTGTATCCAACAATCTCCCCCGTTTGATGATGACAACCCTGTTGGATCTAGATCCTAGCCTAGAGGGGGGGTGAATAGGCTTTTAAAAATAATCCGTGCAACCCACGAATAAGCACACGCAATTATAGCAGCAACAGGGTAAATAAAAAGCAGACACAGAGTACACAGCATATTTTACCCTGGTTCGGTCGTCCCGACAACCTACTCCAGCCCCCAAAGCAGAACTAGTATTGAATAACGCAATATGTACAAAACCACAAGTTAGAGCACGCTCAGAGCACCCTCTACGTCTCTACACTCGCCAGGCTCTCAGTACCCCACACACTGTGTTTTCTCTCACTATCAATCCTCGTAATGCTTTCTACCAGCTAGTCCCAAACTAGCTGGGTCCCACTTGTCTAGTCACAACTAGACAAGTCCCAAAATAGTCACAGAAAAATAGGTGAAGTTTCCCCACAGACAACGTTACACTAAGACACAAATAAAAGAGTTTAAGAGTTTAGAAATGCTCAGTTTATGTCCGTGTAGGCGTCTCTGTCTATCAGCACGTCGTCAGCTCTAAACGGTGTCTCAATCTGACTCCTGGATCGCAAAATACACACTGGTCTGTGTGTAAAGAAATCCCAGTTCAAACTGAAATATTCTTCGGTCTGTGCGCTCAGCAATCCCCTTTAAATAACTCGGTCGGTGCGCACAGGAATACAGTTCATTCCCTTTTATAGCGGGTCCGTGCGCAGAGCAACTCCTTAATAAATCAGTGATGCCACGTCAGCTTCTAAAAATCCCGCACGCTTCAATCTGCGTTCGTTTTGATTTCATGAAGTCGATCTCAGCCGTCCATGTGTTTTGCTTTGCGATCTCAGCTGTCCGCTCCTAATTCAATTCATGCAGCGTTCTCCGACTTTGATACGGCGAGGACGGCTCCGATGGTAATGACGACGACAGCTCTCCGGTGGCGCGACTTCTGTAGCGGTAGCTCGAGAGCAGCGGTGCTCCTTCGTCGTCTGTCCTCTCCAAGCGATGATCTCCGAACGTGGAGGCGATGGCAGCAAGAACCTCCGACGATGTTTCTTCGAGGAACGGCGACGGTTGCTTCGACAGCGAATCTCTTCACCGACGGCTGCTCCGAGTGTTTGGGTATGCAGGCGGCAGCAAGAGCAACGTCCTTCATCTTCGACAGTGTCAGAGATCTTTGTTTGATGGTGACGAGGACTTTGTCACGAAGTTCTCCGGCGATGGCTTCGAGATCAGATTCGTTCACGGCGGCATTCTCTTCTCCTTGGGATGATGCAGCTTCAGCGACGGCGGTGAGTCCTGTTTTCTCCTCGATGGCGATGGTAAGGCGGCGAGGTGACGATCTCTGGCGGTGCTCCGTTCAACAAGTTTTGGCAGTGGCGATGGCTTCACAGAGTGCTTCGACTGCTCCGACGGTGTCGCTTCGACTGCAGCTTTGAGGAACGATAGCGGGCTTCGACATCGACGGTGATGGCGACTTCCGGCGGTGGTCATTGCGTTGTTCTCCTTGTTTCGACGAACTCCGACGAGGCATCGGCGCTTCTCCGACTTGATCAACACTCCGACGGTGAGCTCTCCTGCGATGCTCTTGTTTCGTGCAGCAGGCTTCGTCTTCGGCAACGTCGAATCGATGGGTGATGACAATCTGATATGGCGGCGAACTTTGAGTTGCAGCAGCTACGTTGACGCTTGACGATCGATCTTTGAAGATGGCGATCTGCTCCTCCGGTGGTATCTCGTTTTCGCGGGGTTCTCCGACGTAGGCAGCAAGAGGGCGAAGTAGTCGGGGTTGCGAACACACCGTCATAGTGGCTTGGCCGTGCCCTTCCGCTCTCTTGAAGTTTTGCTTCGGGACTTTGGGTATATGGCTACGGTAAATACGAGTTAGGGTTGTTGGATAATGTGTTGTATGCCTATGTTTGTAGCCACCTCTCTCAATTTTTGTTTCCTCACGCCACTTTTTAATTTTTTTTGTATTACCGTATGATAAAAAATTGTAGCCCCTCTCAATATTAATTTTTGTTGCCATCACCCCAGCCTTGGTTTAGATACATGCCTTTATAGGGATATGGCTAGGGTTTTTATGGAGTGCGACTAGGATAATGTGGAATCCCTAAGATATAGGAGTCTTGTAATTTGATTGGGATTTTGAATTAGAGAAGGATTAGGAGACAGGATGAGATCTTCTAATTGTGTTGACTAAATCCCCTTGAGTTTTGAAATGGCTCCAACTCATCCCACATTACCATTGACCAAGTCAAAACATCTTTGTGCACACACACTCCCTTTCTCCCAGTATGCTATACGAATAGCAATTCCGCCAAATTGTGAAAGTATATTGTCTCGCCAAGCCTGAAACACACTAAGCACACACGTTAGATATAACGACACGTTTGTCATCATCAAATCAAGATCCTAGATCGTTGCTCCCAACAATCTCCCCCTTTTGGTGATGACAAACCCATAAAAGATTTGAGCAATAAGTATGGGTGTGTGAAGTGTGTTGAAGGGTGTAATGCAATATGATGTATGGATGAGTCATTCAAGCATTGCAAAGCATGCACAACAAATAGTATATATAAAAGCATGCTCCCCATTCTCTCAAGCTCCCCCTTCAACATATATTCCTTGCTCCCCCTTCAACAAAGAATTCCCGCCCGACATCAACTCTGCAAAATCTTTTCTTTCTCCCCCTTTGTAATCACCAAAAGTGGATTAATGAAGTCACAAAAATGTTCAATGCAAAAGTAAACCATTATTAAATGTAGCATGTAATTTGCATGATTTTTCCAAAGAATATACAATTCAAGCTCATAGAATTTCATAACAAGACTTCTCCACCTTCGTGTAAGTGTAATGATATAGACAATAAAGTACAAGAGGAGATTCAATTTCAGACGATCAACCAAATCAATCCACATTTTCCAATTTTCATGAATATCACTAGGATTGATTTTTCCCACCTCATCAAAGATGAGTTCAAGTTACCGAACCCTGAAACATGGCCTAAAAGGACTTTTAAATGCGGGGTGGCATTGCTTGTTGAGTTATATACACCAACGCTAATGATTACCCATTTAGCACAAGTTGGATACTCGTGGGTTGTGTATTAGCCATGAAGTGTATCCATTTTTCATACGGAGCAAATTTCATTTTTTTCATTTGCAATTCTTTTGTGCTCAATTTTAATTCATGGCTAAACACTTCATATCCCTTAGAAAATTCAGAAATTAATCATTCCTACATTCACTTTCCATTATTCTTCAAAAGAATCTCCAAAAGTACTATGAAGTCAAATATCGTGAAAGTGCAAATGTAGGTGTAGAAGTCAAATTTGAAATTTATGAGACATGGCATGGCTACTAAAAAGAGAACAACATGTTCATGTAGCTACAACAATAATGAATTAACTTCTACAAGGGATAGATTTGATCATTCATACAATACCACTTAGGATAAAACATAAAGGGTATTCTTTTAAGCTCAATTTTTTTTCAGAAATAAAAACATTAAAAAACATGCATGCAAGCACACAAAACAAAATAAAAACAAGCACACAAAAAACAATCTATGAAGGTATGCAATGAAATGCAAAGAGGGATAAAAATTATACCTTCTCGTCGCTATTTGACGAAGGAGCTAAAGGAATGAGACATTGAAAAATTTGCTCCTCGCCAAATCTCCATCACACCTACATGAAAGGTGTTAAGTGTGACCTTGGAATCCAACAAGGTCCACGAGTGTTAGCCATTAAAGATTTAGGAACCCAAACTTGTTTAAACTTGATATTTGTGTTCCTAAATTTACAATAATATGAAGTGTGGCCTACACTATCACAAATAAAGCACTTTGCATATTTGTTCTTTGCAATAGAGGGTACATTGTGGAATTTCTTGAATTTTTGCTTTTCAACATTTTTTAGACCAAAACCAAGTCCTCTTCTATTATTGCCATATAATTGATTCTCTAAAATAGTGTCCAACGATTGTTTTCCCATAGAGAATTTCTTAATGGCCAATTCAAGTTGAGAGACTTTGGGTTTTAATTGTTTATTTAATTCCACAAGCATCGTGCATTTACTAATAAAAGCTCTCTTGTTTTCCTCTTCCTTCTTTTCAAATTCAATCATTTTTCTTTTAAAGTCATTATCCAACATGCAGAATTTATCATTAAGCTCTCTAATCACATAGTCTTTTTCAGTTTCGAGCTTAATCAAATCAAGTTTAAGCATGCTATTTTGATTTAATAAAGAGGAACAAGAAATACAAGGAGCAACTTCATCAAAGCTAGCTTTTTCCTTCTTCATGATTTCGATAGTAGACTTACATGCATCAAGTTCAATTTTAAGCTTTTCATTCTCTTTAAACACCTTATCATCTCTAACTTGCATGTCATAGTTCTGATTTTGGAGACATTCAATAGTGAACTCATGATCTACTATTTGATTTTGCATTTCTTCGCAAATTTTAAGAAGTTCAGCTTTGTTGCCTGACGGTTTCTCATCTTGGATCCCCATGAAAGCCATGCAAGAATGGGCTTCATTTTCCTCCTCGCTTTCAGCTTCGGTATCCATGTCCCATGTTAATACCTTCGCTTTTCCTTTTCCTTTAGCGAGCTGAGCAGTTTCATTTGGGCAATCCTTCATCAGATGTCCTCTTCCCTTGCATTTAAAACATTGCATTCTATCAGTAGATTTCGGATCATTAAATTGCTTGGAAGAATTATTAAAGTTAGAACGATTAAACCTGGGTGCCATTTCATTTCTCCCATGCTTGGTCATGATGAACTTTCTGAAGTTTCTCACCATTAGCGCTATGTCGTCATCATCTTCTTCACTTTCGTCAGCTTTCAGAGCAAGGGGCTTTATGGCTTTCTCTTTCTCCTCAGGTTTCTCTCTTGCTTCAACATTTTACAGTTTCAACTCATGGGACATCAAATTACCAATAAGGTCCTCCACCTTCAATTGTGACAATACCTTTGCTTCCTGGATGGCGGTGACCTTTGGTCTGAAAGAGCTTGGCAATGCTCTTAGGATCTTCCTCACTTGATCGAGGCTATCATATGGCTTTCCAAGTGAGCTAGACTTGTAGACTATGTCGGTGAACCTTGCATACATCTCTGATATGCTCTCTGATGGTAATATGCGAAATCCCTCGAACTCTGCACTCAATAGAGACAGTCTAGACTTCTTCACCTGTGACGTTCCCTCGTGCGTCACCTCCAAAGTATGCCATATCTCCTGCGTAGTTAAACAATGTGAGATTCTATTATAATCAGATTTATCAAGTGCACAAATGAGAGCATTCATAGCTTTAGCATTTAAAGAATAAGATTTCCAATCATCATCATCCCATTTGTCATTTGGTTTTTCAATCTCAACATTTTCTACTTTAATAACAGGCAGTTTATATCAATTTTCAATTATTTGCCAAGCTTTATAATCAACATAAATAAGGTAGATTTTCATTCGATTTTTCCAATAAGCATAATCACCTCCATTAAACCTAGGGGACGGGAAACAAACTGACCCTCAGCAAAAGCACTATCCATATGGTTATTCATGGTCAACCCTAGGCTAGATCCTAAAACCCGCTCTGATACCACTTGTTGGATCTGGATCCTAGCCTAGAGGGGGGTGAATAGGCTTTTAAAAATAATTCGTGCAACCCACAAATAAGCACACGCAATTATAGCAGCAACATGGCAAATAAAAAGCAAACACAGAGTACACAGCAGATTTTACCCTGGTTCGGTCGTCCCAACGACCTACTCCAGCCCCCAAAGCAGAACTAGTATTGAATAGCGCAATGGGTACAAAACCACAAGTTAGAGCACGCTCAGAGCACCCTCTAGGTCTCTACACTCGCCAGGCTCTCAGTACCCCCACACACTGTGTTTTCTCTCACTATCAATCCTAGTAATGCTTTCTACCAGCTAGTCCCAAACTAGCTGGTTCCCACTTGTCTAGTCCCAACTAGACAAGTCTCAAAATAGTCACAGAAAAATAGGTGAAGTTTCCCCACAGAGAACGTTACACTAAGACACAAATAAAATAGTTTAAGAGTTTAGAAATGCTCAGTTTGTGTCCATGTAGGCGTCTCTGTCAATCAGCACGTCGTCAGCTCCAATCTGACGCAAACAGTGTCTCATTCTGACTCCTGGATCGCAAAAATACACACTGGTCTATGTGTAAAGAAATCCCAGTTCAAACTGAAATATTCTTCGGTCTGTGCGCTCAGCAATCCCCTTTAAATAACTCGGTCGGTGCATAGAGGAATACAGTTCATTCCCTTTTATAGTGGGTCCGTACGCAGAGCAACTCCTTAATAAATCAGTGATGCCACGTCAGCTTCTAAAAATTGCGCACGCTTCAATCTGCGTTCGTTTTGATTTTATGAAGTCGATCTCAGCCGTCCATGTGTTTTGCTTTACGATCTCGGCCGTTCGCTCCTAATTCAATTCATGCAGCGTTCTCTGACTTTGATACGGCGAGGACAGCTCCGATGGTGATGACGACGACAGCTCTCCGGTGGCACGACTTCTGTAGCGGTAGCTCGAGAGCAGCGGTGCTCCTTCGTCGTCTGTCCTCTCCGAGTGGTGATCTTCGAACATGGAGGCGATGGCAGTAAGAACCTCCGGCGATGTTTTCTTCGAGGAACGGCGACGGTTGCTTCGACAGCGAATCTCTTCACCGACGGCTGCTCCGAGTGTTTGGGTATGCAGGCGGCATCAAGAGCAGCGTCCTCCGTCTTCGACAGCGTCAAAGATATTTGTTCGATGGTGACGAGGACTTTGTCGCGAAGTTCTCCCACGATGGCTTCGAGATCAGCTTCGTTCACGGCAGCGTTCTCTTCTCCTTGGGATGATGCAGCTTCAGCGACGGTGGTGAGTCCTGTTTTCTCCTCGATGGAGATGGTATGGCGGCGAGGCGACGATCTCCGACGGTGCTCCGTTCAACAAGTTTTGGCAGCGGCGATGGCTTCACAGAGTGCTTCGACTGCTCCGATGGCATCGCTTCGACTGCAGCTTTGAGGAACGATAGCGGGCTTCGACATCGACGGTGATGGCGACTTCCGGCGGTGGTCATTGCGTTGTTCTCCTTGTTTCGACGAACTCCGACGAGGCATCGGCGCTTCTCCGACTTGATCAGCGCTCCGACGGTGAGCTCTCCTGCGATGCTCTTGTTTCGTGCAGCGGGCTTCGTCTTCGGCAATGTCGAATCGATGGGTGATGACAATCTGATACAGCGGTGAACTTTGAGTTGCAGCTGCTGCGTTGACGGCTTGACGATCGATCTTTGAAGATGGCGAGCTGCTCCTCCGGTGGTATCTCGTTTTCGTGGGGTTCTCCGACGTAGGCAGCAAGAGGGCGAAGTAGTCGGGGTTGCGAACACACCGTCGTAGTGGCTTGGCCGTGCCCTTCCGCTCTCTTGAAGTTTTGCTTCGGGACTTTGGGTATATGGCTACGGTAAATACGAGTTAGGGTTTTTGGATAATGTGTTGTATGCCTATGTTTGTAGACACCTCTCTCAATTTTTGTTTCCTCACGCCACTTTTTAATTTTTTTGTATTACCGTATGATAAAAAATTGTAGCCCCTCTCAATATTAATTTTTGTTGCCATCACCCCACCCTTGGTTTAGATACATGCCTTTATAGGGATATGGCTAGGGTTTTTATGGAGTGCGACTAGGATAATGTGGAATCCCTAAGATATAGGAGTCTTGTAATTTGATTGGGATTTTGAATTAGAGAAGGATTAGGAGATATGATGAGATCTTCTAATTGTGTTGACTAAATCCCCATGAGTTTTGAAATGGCTCCAACTCATCCCACATTACCATTGACCAAGTCAAAACATCTTTGTGCACACACACTCCCTTTCTCCCAATAAGCTATACGAATAGCAATTCCGCCAAATTGTGAAAGTATATTGTCTCGCCAATCCTGAAACACACTAAGCACACACGTTAGATATAACGATGCGTTTGTCATCATCAAACCAAGATCCTAGATCGTTGCTCCCAACAAACCCAATATAAGATTTGAGCAATAACGATTCATACAATATCATCGTGACATGTGTGTGTGAAGTGTGAAGATGGAGGATGTATGCAATATGCAACAAGTAGGCAATGATGTGCAAACATAATGATGTGCTAACATACACGCATGCTACAATGATGTTCAAGCATTCAAACATGTATTCATGCTCCCCCTTTATTCATGCAACCCCTTGAACCAATATTCATATATTCAATAAGCACATTTTCATTATTCATTGTTCATTAATGCTCCCCCTTAAACCAATATTCATATAATGCAACATGTAAGCATTAATGCACATATTCAAATCTTCTCAATTCTTTCTCCTCCTTTTGTTATCATCAAAAGTGTATAATGAAGTCAAGTTTCATACCATATGCAAACTAAAGAGTATTATAAATTACTACTAGCACTTGCAAGGAGACATTCATAGAATAAGAACTTCAAATTCACTGAAAATTATAACATAGACTTCAACACCTTCGTGTAAGTGTGATGCTTAAACATTGAAGCACATAAGGAGAACTTTTAAGAAATTCAACCGAAACCAATCCACATTTTCCATTAAACATGAAATCACATAGGATTGATTTTTCCCAGGTCATTAAAAATGAGTTCAAGATACCAAACCCTAAAAACATAGCCTATAAGGACTCTTAGATGTTGGGAGGGTGTTGCTTGACGAGTATAACACCAATGCTAAAGATTACCCATAAAGCATATGTTGGATACTCGTGGTTAGTGTTCTTGCTAAGGATTGTATCCATTTTTCATACGGATCTATTTTCATTCTTTTTTTCAATTTTTTCATATTCAATTCTTTTGTGTTCAATTTTTATCCATGACAAGACACATCATACCCCTTGATTTTCAGTTATTTTTCATCCTACATTCACTTTCCAATATTTCATAAAAGATGTCTCCAATTGTGCAACAACATTTAATATTCGTGGAAGTGAAAGTGTAGGTAAAGAAATCAAATTATTCTAATCATTGAACAGGTCATGCTATTTAGAAAATCAACCATACACATATAGCCATAACTATAATACATCAATATCTACATGGATACGATTATCATTCATTAATAACACGTAAATGATTCAAAAGAAGAGATATTCATTAAGCTCCATTTTTTTGCTTTTTGATTTTTTTGATTTTTTTTCTTTTTGATTATAAAGACCTAAGCTAGCTAGCAAACAAACTAGCACACAAATAAAAAAGTCAAGCACACAAAACAAAAAAATGCTATAAAGGTATGCATTAAGTGCAAAGTAGAAAAATATACCTTCGCGTCGTTGTTTGGCTAAGGAACTAAATAATGAAATGTTCAATCCATAGTTCCTCGCCAAATCTCCATCTTACATGCACGGTAGATGTTATGTGTGACCTTCGAATCCAACAAGGTCCACTCATGTTAGTCATCCAAGATTTAGGAACCCATGTTTTCTTGAATTTCATATTCTTGTTCCTAAACTTACAATAATAAGAGGTATGACCAATACTAGAACAAGTAAAGCACTTTGCATACATATTTGAGACTATCAATGGCTCATTGTGAATTTTCTTATAAATAGACTTTTTATCATGTTTCATATCATAACCAAGACCACGTCTATTATTGCCATAAAGCTAATTTTCTAGAATAGCATCCAATGATTGTTTTTCCATAGAAAATTTCTTTAAAGACAATTCTAGACTAGTGACTTTACATTTCAATAAAGCATTTTCATTCACAATCAAAGTGCATTTACTTATAAAAGCCTTCTTATTGTCCTCTTCAGCAATTATTTTTCTTTTAAGTTCATTATTTAGCATGCAAATCTTTTCATTAAGCAATTCAATTTCAGCTTCTAGCTTAATCACATTTTGCGTATACATGCTAATATTATTCAACAAAGTAGGACAAGAAAGGCATTCAGATTTTTCATGCAACCTAGAATTCATTTTTTCCAACAAATTAATAGTAGAATCACATGCAACAATTTTTTCTTTTAGTTCCTTAATTTCTAATGACATGTTGTAAGTGTCGTGTTGCATTTCATCGTTGGAATTTCAATACTCTTCAAATATGGATTCATGTTCCTTTATAGTAGTTCTTGGTTGTCAATTTCATCTTGCATTCCCTTAAAAATATTCACGAGTTCCATTTTAGTGCAAAATTGTACCTCATTGTGTTTTGCTATTAAGCAGAGGGAGGTGTGCGCAGTTTCCTCCTCATTTTCGCTATACATATCCCACGTTATCGCTAACGATTTTCCTTTCTTTTCACCGACGTCATTATTTTCTCGTGGACATTCGTTTATAATGTGTCCTCTCTTTTTGCAATAAAAACAAAGCCTATTGTTAGTATTTTTCTTACTAATATTCTTAGGCACATAAGCATCATTTTTATTTAAAGGATCTTTTCTTCCCTTTTGCTTCTTTTCATTGCTGCCGAGGGATTGCTCGCTTCCATATGTAGTTTCCAAAGTCATCCATATATCTTGTGTAGAAGAGAAATGTGAGATATGATCAAATATTTTTCAATTCAAACAACACAATAAGATATTCATTGCTCTAGCATTTATAGCACACACATTTCTATCATTTAAATGCGAATTACTTTCAGGCATAGAATATCCATTTTAAATAATGTACCAAGTATCAACATCAACGGATAGCAAATAAGTTTTCATCCTTGCCTTCTATTATATATGATCACGGCCACTGAATAGAGGAGGACGATCAATAGGCATGCCATGAGCAAAAATAAAGTTTGGGGTATTCATGATAATTCTAGATTAGATCCTCTAACCTAGATCTGATACCACTTGTTGGATCTGGATCTAATCCTAGAGTGGGAGAACAGACTAATAAAAATTCTTGTGCAACCCACGAGAAATCACATTTAGTTATAATCACATGCTGGGTAAATAATAATCAAATACAGATGCACAACAGATTTAGCCTGGTTCGGTCGCCACCACGACCTACGTTTAGCCCCCAAAGCAGATACTAGATTAATAATGTAACAGGTACACCCTTAATATAAAGGAACCCACGTCTCTACACTTACCAGGATCTCAGTATCCCACTCACAGTGTTCAACAAAATTAATCCTAGTATAAGCTTTCTATTGGCTAGTCCCAACTAGCCATGTCTCTCTTGTCTAGCACCCTCTAGACAAGACCCCAAATATGTCACAATGTTAAAGTTTCTCCTACAAAGATCACTACTACTACACAAATATAATAATAAAGAGTTTAGATTATCTCAGTTTGTGTATAGGCAATCGTCTCTGTCAATCAGCTCAGGTCAGATCGTATCTGACAGGATATAGTCGCCAACATCATGTCCTCGCCTTTGGAACTTGCGGCCTAGGTGATCTCCCCTTGATGTAGCTTACGCAATGAATGGATGGATTCCACTTTGAAGTTGTGCATGGTTTGGATGGCTTCCCTTTGAAGAGTTATGCAATGAAGAGATGGAGGAGCTCCTTGTAACTTGTGGCCTTGGCTTGGCTTGGCTTGGAGAAATATGTTGCGGCCTTGGGGATATTATCTGGAAATGAAGTATGGCAATGTTGCACAAGGAGATCTTGGAGATGGTTGGTTTCTTGGCTTTATTGGTTGCACAATATACGACTTTTGAGCATGAAAACTTGCGGCTATGGAGCTCCTTGGAGAGGTAAGTTGCAGCCAATGTGAGGGATGTTGGCTAGGGTTCCTTGCGACCAAGAGGATGTGCAATGGAGTTCCTTGGCTTTGAGCTTGGAGAGGCTTGCAACGGGATGTGATGGAGAAGGTTGTGCAATGTTTTGATTCCCTTGCAAAAACTTGTGCAATATACAAAGGAGGATGGCTTGAAGCTTTGTTGTGCAAGGGATTGGAAATGGCCGAATTTTTCTCCCCCCCCCCTCTTTTCTCTCGTTGGAAGATGGGTTTATAAGAAGAAGATTGGATATGATAGAATCAATTAGAATCACATAATTGATGGAGATTGGAAGGAATCCTAACTTGACTAGTATTTGAAAGAATCACCATGGACATGGAGTTTGAATATGGATGGCTATGGAATTTGAGTAGCTATAGGATTTGGATTTGATCTCATTTAATCACCTTTGATTTGCATGAGATTCTTCATATCTCTCCATCTTTGACCAAGTCTTCAATTTGCATGGCATTAGGATTTGAATATTGCACCAATTGATTTGAATCTATTCAAATATGGATTTGAATTGTTTTTCTTCTTATCATCCCATCTTTGACTTGGTCCAATTTTTGTAGCCATTATCTCCATCTTTGACTTAGTCCACTTAGCTAATGCATGTCACATTCTCTATCACTTTTACTTTGTCTCTTTTTGAGTATTTGTGAGAGTGCCATTCCTAAAAACACTTAGTACACACATTAAATCATTCACACAAGTTTGTTATCATCAAACACGAATTCATCGATCAGTGTATCCAACTACACATTGTATCCAACATCTAGCTCCAGCCACGGCTTACTACGACGGTGTCGAAACCGTAAGTCACTCTAATTCTAGTTTTAGAAGTAAAGCAAGTATACTAGTATGAACTTAGGACATCATATATAGCCTCAGAATGGCTATTGGCTTGAACCAATGATTAGAGACCCAATTAACTAGAAAACTAATCAACTGAAGAATGACGTTGATTTGAGAATACGACATTGCCAACTTTCAACGTTGATAGTTGTAGCATGCAACCACCTACTTGGGTAAAATGTGTACTAATGGTAATACTACATGCTCGAAGCATGGAATCATCTTTGTTGGAGTTGTCTTTATCGTCAACTTTTTGGTTTTTTAATAAGAAAGTAAATCAGTGGTCCTGCTTTAACTATCATAGTAAATGATCAGGAAACTACTCTACCAGTTGTTAATATAATCGATGTAGTGGATCTAGATAATCAGCGTTCCTATTATTTATTTACCAAGTCGATTGGTTTCGCTTGGACACAACTTCTGGATCACCCTGCTTGCGAGGATAAGTGACCTGCTTGGCCAACTTTGACCAAGCTCGTTTGTATGGATCAACGCTAAAACTCCAATTCTCAGTGGTTCGTAAACATTGATTTTAAATACCTTTCAAAAGAGTTACCTCAACCTTTTCATTGCCATAATAAATCTTTGTCTTGTTCACCCTCGTTAACTATGTTCTGATGTTTGTCACTTGTGCATGGATTCTCGATACACTTATTGCTTGACTACTTACGTTTAAATAGTCATATCATTTGATGTATGACATCTATATATGACTCATGAATTATCGTATGGAATACCTTGTGGTACATCTTGTGGAGCATCTTGTGGAACATCTTGTGAAACATCCCGTAATAAACAAATACTTGGTATGATTCACACACTTGGGGTTTTGGGGTAACTTATAATAGCAGTAGTGTGGGAGCCACCAGTTAAGGATTTGTTGTCACCGTGCGGGTTCTAGCAACCCCTTCAAAGTACGCCTGTGACAAATTCATAGACTTGATCACAGATTCTTGAACAATATTACATGCTTGGTATTCACAGTTTTGGTTTAACCCGGGTACGCGCAGCCGTGGTATGAGATGGACTCTTGGTTGCTCACTGTACTCCGCATTATAAGTCACGGTCTAGGCTAGGCATAATTATACCCCCCTTAACATTTTCGTCTCAGTTATGTTTAATTATTGCTATCACCATGGTTGCTCTTGTTCGTTACTTATTGTACTTGCATAGTCACCTTTTACGTCACTTATCGTACTTGCATGCATGTATGCTCTTACCTTATTTGTTGCACTTGCATACATGTCTGCTCTTACATTTCTTGTTGCACTTGCATGATCATCTTTAACTATATACCATAGCATGTTCAGTATGTTTGTACTACTTTAATTTTATTGCTAGAATTGTTGTGACTTACCTACGGTTCCATCTTTATGGCCCCATCAGACGACGTCCAGGGAGAAGAAGAGATTCCTGAGTTGACGGAGCCAGAGTTTGTCCTAGGGGCTCCAGTTTTAGAGTTCATGTCGTGGCCCATTTCCATTTGTATTTCTTTCCTTTTATGTATCTTTGTTGGAGCATATTGTACATTATTGATTGTAATAAATGGACACCGTTTGGGTATTTTTGTACATCTCTGCATCAGAAGCTATTTTGTTTTTACTGTGCAGACTTGCGAATATAATCAAATAAGTAATGGCCCTAGAAATCGGGTCGTTACAAATTTGGTGGCCAATGCAGATCCGCGCTAACTACCTCATGAACAATATAGCAAGATCAGGATGTATGGTATAAATACTGAAATTGGCCCCACGAGTACGTGATGTCTCGAGTATTCACCTGTATATGACATACTGGTGAAGTGTCCTTATTACCCATCTTCCTTGATCTCCATTATCCTCTTTGAAACTCTTGAACTTAGATCACATCCTTTAGACGTATCCTTATATACCATTCTAGTAACCTCCTTTGTCATCAATCAAATGGATCTTTGATAGGTCAAACCGTATACTCATTTCATCACCATCACCTTTTCTTTGGCTGGTGATGGCCTTTCGATCGACCATCGTATTCTTAGAATATTCATATTAATATTTAGTTCACCTAGACTCTGGCCACATTCTTTTGTAAACAGGCTAGCCTCAGAAGTTTCCGATCTTCTGAAGCTCGAGCTCAACAATGGGAGCAGATTAGAAGGACCAATGAAGATCAGGCCAGATCAATGGAAGCAGTGATGATTGTGATGGAAGAGAAACCAGAAATGGTACGAGAATATCATTAATCTAGTATAAGGAGCACAGCCTGAGCTTGAACAGATTTCAGATTCGGTTGGATGAACTGCTACGATAGAACGTGTCACCTTGGTATGCTCATAGAAGAATAGAGGCGCAAGAGTATCAACTATCAAACGCTGGACAAGAAGACTGTGAAGATCGAATGTCGTTTTCCTTATATCTTGATCGACTTGGAGGGTCAACTAAAGTTGGACTATACAAATACTTGATGATACCGTTGGTGTGGTTAACCCATTGCTGGTATTCACGAGTTATGTATTTTACGAGTACTTGGGCGTATTCGTGGTAGTTCTCATCAACAAAATTTGGATCGAAGGAAGCTCAGAAGCTTGCCAAGCATTTGAGGATGGTACGAGAAAAATTGAGACTAACCAAACTGAGATGTGCAAGCATAGCCAGTTACTACCTCTTCATCCCTCTTGAGCTCGTATTCTTTTTCTATCCATTGCTTTCACCTTGTGCCCGATTTCCCATGGGTTGGATCCTTTTTCCCACCCACCGTCTTCCCCCTCTTTATTACCTTTTTTTGCATGCTCTCCTCGAGCCCTAGCCCAGCCTACCCTACCCGACACTATCGACGACTTCGGCACCCCTTTTTAACCCCCCATCTCTTCCCTCACCAAAACCATCCTATGGCTTCCCCGCGCCGTGAAGACACCTACTCCTTCACCCTTTTCCCCCGCTAGCCCAACCCATTTCGCCTCAAGCTCCACCGGCTTCACCCGAAGCCCCGCTATTGCCCATCACCGCCAATCAGCTACAGCCACCACACGACATGGATCGACAAACATTAATGGCCCTCTGACGATATGCTTTGGGATTTTGGAGATTATTGGCCTTGGCGACGACCCTCGCTGACACCCTCGCTACCGCTATGTGGATGAGATCTTGGGAAGTTACTGTTTTGGGCTTCTTTTGGGCTCCTTGTTGGATCTGCATATAAGCCTAGAGGGGGGTGAATAGGCTATTAAAAAATCTCGTGCAACCCACGAGTAATCACACACAGTTATATAGCATAGATACAGATATGCATGGTAAATAAAAACAATCATAGAGTACGCAGCAGATTTACCCTGGTTCGGTCACACCCACGACCTACTCCAGCCCCCAAAAACATACTAGCATTAATATGTTTCTTTTGTACAACTACAATAAGTTTTGAGCTACCTGTTTCTTTTGTACAACTACAATAAGTTTTGAGCTACCTGCCCCCCTACCTAGTTCACGCAACACTCCACCGGTGTAGAACACTATCAACCTAGTAAATTCTATATCTTGACTAGCTACAACTTGTCAAGACCCTCTTGCCTAGCTCCCACTAGATAAGTCCCCAAAACACAAAAAATGGTAAAGTTTTCCCTATAGAAATCTATACAACTACATGGCCGTCGTCTCTGTCAATCAGCCCAGGTCAGATCACATCTGACATGATATCATCGCCAATGTTACCTCCTTGCCTCTGAAACTTGCGGCCTAGGTGACTTGGGATCCTTAAAAGTTGCGGCCTATATGTGGATGCCCCTTGAAGACTTGTGCAATGTGATGAAGCTCCTCCTTGTAGATGTTTCACAAGTTGTTAAAGCTTCTCCCTATGATGTTGCACAATGAAGTAGATGGGAAGTCCCTTGTTGTTGCGGCCTTGAGCTTTGATCCTCCTATATTGTGCAATGTAGATGGACTTGGTTATAGAGTTCTGCAAGGTAGCTTTGGCAATGTTATCTTTGAGCTTTGGCCTAGGAGATGATTAAATATATGAAGCTATTTAGAATACAACTCATACTAAAATAAATACCACCGATTTAATACAGAGATTAAAATCAGAAAAATATCACCATGTTGTAGAGCACTGAGTTGTGATCGTCCTCGCACAAATGGTTCGTCTATTCGAGCTCTGTGGAGAAAGCTAGGCACTTTTTAGCATTGTCCGTCGAGCTCCTTGTAAAGTTGCAGCCATGAAGCTTTTCTCTAGGGTTGTGGCCAAATTTCTTTGGTTGCCTCTCTGTTAAAATCTCTCTCGTTGAGTATGGGTTTATATAGGAGAGGATATGATATGATAGAATCAATTAGAATCCCATATTTGATGGAGATTGGAAGGAATTCTAAATTGATTAGGATTTGAGTGAATCAATTTGGATATGGATTTTGAATATGGATGGCTATGGAATTCAATTTGAGTAGCTATAGGATTTGAATTGGATCACATTTAATCACCTTTGATTTGCATGAGATTCTCCATATCTCTCCATCTTTGACCAAGTCATCAATTTGCATGGCATTAGGATTTGAATGTTGCACCAATTGATTTGAATCAATTCAAATATGGATTTGAATTGATTTGCTCCTTATCTTCTCATTTTTGACTTAGTCCACTTGAAGTGTATATAGCAATTCCTCCCTCACTTTTGGCTAGTCTCTCTTTGAATATTCGCGAGAGTGCCATTCCTGAAAACACATAGCACACACAGTAAATCGTTCACACACATTTGTTATCATCAAACACAAAGTCATTGATCGTTTTATCCAACAACACGTTTGATGTGCGTTTATATTTCATATATTTACGCGCGTTTTCTTCCGTGTTTCTCCGTATTTTCCGCCGTCTTTTATTCGTTTTCTCGTGTTTTCTTGTATTTTCTTGTTTTCTTTCACTTTTCCATGTTTTTTGTATATTTGCAGGAATTTACAGCATTTGGGATGTAAAACGACGATATTCTGAGTCCCCGGAGCAACGGGAGGAGTCACGCGTGATCCAAGGGTCAAACGACCAAGATTTCTACTTTTCAGCCCCCACCCAATCGGTTGGACACAGCCAACCGATCGGGTGATGCATGCGCGTCTGACCTGGACTGAAGCTGGAGCAAAGCGCAAGGTCAACCGATCGGTTCACCGACCGGTTCATCCCAACAGAGTTCTCGGGAAAATAGAGCTGAATTCCAACCGATCGGGTGACCTTCACCCGATCGGTTCATCTGTAGCCGATTCCTCTGAAGGACGACCCGATCACGCCACCCACTCTCCTCTGCACCCGGTTGATGCTCCCAAAGGCGACGGCCGAAGCAACAAGCCGCTCACCTGATCGGTTGACATTTCAACCGATCGGGTGGCCTTTTCGTCCCCTTTCGCGCACTGCTGCTCATTCATTGATGATCTGCTATCATTCCAGAAGGATTTTGGGTGATCTCTTATTTTTCTAGCGTCGGCATCGTCGTTAGCTTTCCAACGATAGGTCGCATGCCTAAATCCGATTTTTCTAGATTTTTCTGGAATTTTCTGAGCGCAGCTATGTGCTGAAACTGGCTGCAGTCTGGAATTTTATTTCACCCGATCGGTTGACATGTCAACCGACCGGGTGAGATCTGTTTCTGCGAATCTGAGCTCTCTGTTTATTCCACCCGATCGGGTGAGTTTCCACCCGATCGGGTGGGCCTTTTTTGACAGTTCTGAACCCGACCCAAGAGGGTTTTTGAGGGGTTTATAAATAGAGATTGGGGGCACGACTTGGATAGAGTTCTTCTTGAGTTTTTTTTAGGGCTTTTTGCCCCTTCTCTTGTGAAGCTTAGGGTAGTTTAGATTAGGTCTTTGCTCAATAAATCTTGTACCGGATTGTTGGATTCGAATCAAGATAAGTATTTTTCTTCTCTCATTTTCTATTGTATTGTGTTGTTTTCATTTTGCTCAATGGTGAATGTTTGTTTGTTATTTGTTTTGCTTGTCTTTATGTTTCTCACCATGGAGTAGTGTTGATGAACCCTAATACAGGTTAGGGTAGGATTGATGCTTGGGTTGTTTCATTTGACTTGGTTGCATGTCATGTGTTCGATGAAATGTGTCAATGGGGATTTCTAGCAATCTGGGTCCAATTCGTACGACAACACACTAGTTGTGTTGGGGGTTGGGGTACGGTGCTTGTCCAGTCAAGATCCGCTTCGATGTATTTCTAGAAATCACATTTGACCTATTTGGCCATTAGGGTTACGCGGGGGCGTTTCATTGTCATTGGCGGGAAAAAGACCGCCTCTGACCGTCGGGCCAAGGGGGAATAAACTAGGCGGTTGACTCCCTAGCCATATCTCACGCCCCTAGCGTTGACATCGAGTCCTCGCGCGTGGGAACGGCTTGGACGAAATGTTGGGAGATATCATTGTGGCCTTAATGCTCCCGGTTGCGGAAGGTGTTAATGGACATGGGAATGCCCACCGTCGGGAACCGGGTAGGCCTAGCGTGCTTGGCACCGACCGGAATATTGGGCCATGGACGCTAGGTACCACCTTTTGGGGCAATGTCTCACCCTGGGTCAAGTCAAATGCCAAGTGTCATGAGTGCTCTAGCCCGTGTTAGCGGGGATTCATTTTGTGTCATTTTCATTTCTTTCTTTTATTTCTACACTTCACCCATATCATCCGCGTAGCTAGCACACAACCTAGGCGATGCTAGTAGCCATTCAAGCCATCCACCTCCCTGAGTTCGATAAACCCGCACCCTACACTAACCGTGCACTTGCGGTAAAACGACACTGCTCCCAAACCGTAAACGGAGCGCCGGTCAAGTTTTTGGCGCCGTTGCCGGGGAGGCGTTCGGTTTGATATTAGCTTAGCTTGGGTTCGTTAGACTACGCATAAAAACACAAAAAAATATATTTTTAAAAAATATATTCAATAACCAAGAAATTTTTCCCCCACCATTATATTATCTTTTTGTTGTTCTCTTGTACTATTGACGCTCCTCTCTAGTTTTCTTATTTTTGTTGTCCAGGTATCTCTGATATTGCCATGTGGAGATCAGATTTCGATGCTCAGATGGGAGGCTACGATCCCTATTCATTTGTGGTTTGTGAGACTTGTGGGACGGCGGGGCATGTGTATTATGATTGCCCGTTTACACTTGAGAGCTTCCCCCTACCCCAAGGACAAACATTTTCCCACAACCTTAGCCCAAACACCTCCCATCCATTTTCTCAGCCTTATACCCCTCCACAAACACAAGAAGAATCAAACCTCGTGTCTCTCCTTGAAAGTGCCATGTTTAACCAAGGCCAAATATTACAAAAATTGATGGTACCAATCACTTGGACGACGACTTGGACGACGAAGCATTTTTTGATGATGATAGTGAGGATGTGGAGATTTCTCTAGGATCTGTGGGAGAGACTTCTTGTCTTGATTTAGATACCCCACATGAGTCCTATGAGAGGAACGAGGAGTTTACAGAGCTTATGCATAAGGGAGAGGAGGATGTGCGTGAGGACGAGGACACGATGACCAAATACGAGGGGTCCGCTCCACATCCACCTCCACAGCCATCTGTGTCACAGCTTCCTCCTTGGTCGGTGGTCAACCATGAGGATGTCATTCAGGACATCGGGCAGATGGTGGAGTATGAGCATATCATCGAGGAGGACGTGCATGAGGGCTTGGATACGATGGTCCACTCCATGGAGCCCGAGTCACATCTACCTTTACCGTCGCTCTCCACTTCTTCTACGGCTGAGCATCTACTTGAGCATATTGCCCCTATTCAGGGAGATTTTCATACTCACTCTCACTCCACTTTTGAGTCTCGCTTTTCACTTCCTATTTCTTTAGACTCGTTTATATTTGATATACCATATCTCTCGCAGGACACAGGATCTACTTCCCTTGATGTATGTCGCGGTGTGTCACCACCTGGAGAGCCACTTCTCATGGAGAGCGAGGATTTGGTCGTCGCTAGTACAGAGGATATCGACCCATTCTCAGGGAGTATTCGTCACCCTTTTATTATTTTTCCATCTCATGTTGACGATTATCTCTGGGATACATTTATTTTATGAAATAATTTCTTGCCATGGACTAATGCACCTCGTCCTTTGCAGGTCATAGGTGGACACCTACGAGGGATGATTGGAGGTGCATTGCTTGGGTCCATTGGCACACGTGGCACAGCGCTTCTGGCGGAGCCACAGAAGGAGCAGTTAGAGCAGCTACCTGCCCCACTCCAGATCTTGGATCCGCCTATGCTCAGGTGTATCCTAATCTAGTAGTGTAAAAATTTACAGCTTTCTAGTTTAGATTTGAATAATCTCGTTTCCTCTCATTAGTGAGGGGAGCGTATCTAGGATTTGCTTTTGCATCATAATAACCCATCATGTCGTGCCCTTCTATCATTTCACCCCCATCCTCTTCCGAGGAGAACGAGCAGACTGTCTCTCCTGCATTCTGATTTCTTTATTTTCCGATTTTCCCCTAGCATATTTCTGCATCACATTTGACGTGCGTTTATATTTCATAGCGTGTTTTTTCGCTGTCTTTTATTCGTTTTCTTGTATTTTTTCGTTTTCTTTCACTTTTCTTTGTTTATCCATGTTTGCATGAGGTTGACCACGTAGGGGACGTTTAACGATGATATCTCAAGTCCCCGGAGCAACGGGAGAAGTCACGCGTGATCCAGGGGGTCAAACGTCGAAGAATTCATCTTTCAGCCCCTCACCCGATCGGTTGGTCATCTCCAACCGATCGGGTGATGCACGCGTGCACCACCCGGTCTCAGCCGGAGCTCACATGGAAGTCATCCGACCGGTTCACAGACCGGTTCAGCGGGGGCCTGTTCTCTTATTTTCGGGCAAAATGCCAACCGATCGGGTGACTCTCACCTGATCGGTTCATCTGTAGCTGAAGATGAGGAGCTGAAGACACGGGCACCAAACCGATCGCTTCACCCGACGGCTCCAAGATCCAACCGGTCACTCAAGAACTCACCCGACCGGTTCATATGATCGGGTGAAAGCTCGCCGTTTTCTGTTATTATTTTGTAACGGATCAACCGATCGGTTGACTTGTCAACCGATCGGTTGATGCGAGAGTCTATAAAAGAACCCCTAGGGTTCCAGAAACCGAGAGCTGTGAGTTTTTTTACTGTTTTCTCACATTGTGACGGCTGTAATTACCGTTCTTTTGTAAGTTTTCTGATCTTTCTCAAACTTTAGTATTGTCTTAACTACTCTATTACTTCCGCATTACAATCGTCCGATTATGATTCCAACGGTTAATTTTTGTTTAGATCGCTTTTCAATGAATTTTTGTGAGTAGTTCCCAAATCTGGGATTTTGGCGAAAACCCCTTTGGGGGCTCTTCTCGATGCGTCCATAGGGTTAGGAAATCGATATGGATTAGGAATCTAACGGTTACGCGGGGTGTTTCATTGTCATCGGCGGGAAAAAGACCGCCTTTGACCGTTGGGCCAAGGGGGAACAAACTTGGCGGTTGACTCCCTAGCCATAGCTCACACCGATAGCGTAGACGTCGAATCCTTACATGCGGGAGCGGCATGATGAGACGTTGGGAGTTATCGTTGTGGGCTTAGTGCTCCCGGGATCGATCAGTTTTAATGGACACGGGAGTGCCCACTGATCGAATCCGTGAAGTCCGGTGTATCATCCTGGGCACCGACCGGAATATCGGGCTCATGGGATGCCGGTACCACTTTCAGAGGCAACGTCTCACCATTAGACCCTAATTCCGATCGCTATCCATACCCGTAGGCCATATCGGCGAGAGTCTCTCGTTGGAGTGGAAACCAAAGTCCCGGGTTTTCTTTCTTGTTGTTCATACCCTTCATTTCTTTCCGTGACAACCATTTACCGATTCGGGCTAGCTCGCCCCCCGGGGTGATTTAGGTCCTACCTGACTCAAGCACAACCTCGCCTCCCTGAGTTCGATAAACCCGCACCCTACACTAACCGTGCACTTGCGGTAAACGACACCGCGCCCATACCGTAAACGGGGCGCCGGTCAAGTTTATGGCGCCATTGCCGGGGAGGCAACGTGTTTGTTATTTTAGGATCTCTTGAACCCTCGTGTCTAGCTCACATCCCTACCTCGCTATAATTTTCGCATTCTCCTTTTTCTTTTTTATTTTTCTTATTTTTATTTCTTATTTTATCTGTTTATTTCCCACTTGTCGCTTCACGGGTGTTTGTTGTTTTTCATGCGCAGGAGTTCAAGGAGTCTTGACGAATTGATTCCCCTCGATCCAGAGATTAACGCCACCCTTAGGCGTTTGGCCGCCGAGAAGCGAAGAAGAGAGGATCCTGAATCCATGGAGGAGAACACCCCGCCTCACAAGTCTCTGTTGGAGTACTCGATGCCATCTATCGAGTCCACTTCCGCCATCCGTTCTCCGGCTATTGCGGCCCAAAGCTTTGAGCTAAAGCCTTCTTTAGTGACATGGATCCAGCAGGACCAGTTTGCGGGTGCACCCATGGAGAGCCCGATCGAGCACCTAGACTCCTTCTTGGAGAAGTGTGACACCTTCCGGATTAATGGTGTCACAACTGAGGCTATCCGTCTGAAGCTGTTCCCCTTCTCTTTGCGAGACAAATCCAAGCAATGGCTTAGGGGGAAGGACCCCAACACTTTCAACACCTGGGAGAAGCTCTCCAACGCTTTTCTGACGAAGTTCTTTCCTCCGGGGAAGACCATGAAGTTGAGGAGTGAGATCTACTCCTTCTCCCAGGCCAGCCACGAGTCCTTGCATGAAGCTTGGACGAGATATAAGGAAATGCAAAGAAGATGCCCTCACCATGAGCTTCCGAAGTAGCAGATTATTAATCTGTTCTACAATGGGTTGAGGGATGACCTGAAATCTTCTATGTACGCCGCGGCTAGGGGTTCCTTCATGTCTAGGAGCGAGGAAGATGCCGGACATATTCTGGAAAATATGGCATCCAACAATGAGCGATGGTGTGACGAGAGAGCCACACCAAGATCTGGGGGTATACACAGAGTCGAGGACGTCGACAAACTTTCAAGCAAGTTCGACTTGCTTTCGACCCAAATCTCCGCACTAATGGTAGGAGCCGGTGGGGCCGGTACACAGCAAATTTCAGCGGTGGAATCCGAATTCTTTGGGGAATTCGACGGTGGTGACATCTCACCACCGTTGGATCAGGCGAGCGCACTATTTTACAACCCCACGGGAAATGTGCCGTATCCGCCAAGGACCAATTCCAACCCAGCCTACTCTCCAAACAACCAGAACCACCCAAACTTCAGTTACCGGCCACCATTTCAGCCCTCGTCGCCTCAGCAGCCGCAGCAACAAACATATCAGCCGGCTAGGCCGCAGCAGAGTCAGATTCAGCAGCAACCATATCAGCAGCAACCTCAGCAGCAATTTTATGCCCCCAGGAATCAACAGCCAATCCAGCAGCAGCAGCAGTATGGCCAACAGAGGGCCGTCTCTCCGGTTGAGTCTCTCTTGACTCAATATGTAACCAACCAGGAGAAGATCAATCAAAAGCTGGAAATGGGTCAACGGACCCTCACGGACCAAGTAACCCAGCTGGGGTTACAAGTGGCGAACCTTTCAAGGTCACAAAACCAATTGCCACCACAACCGGAGGTGAACCCGAGGGGAGCAGCCCAAACATCGGCACTCGTGCACGAGCACGCAAATGTGTCTGTTATCGTTTTGAGAAGCGGGACACAAATCCCTACTAGAGTGCCCCCTAGCAAACCGGAAGCACCTTTGGTCGTTGAGCGACCGATCGAAAAATCTAACGACGCCGGTGCTTCGTCATCAAATCCTATGACTCCGGAGGGAGTCTCTGAAGAAAATAAGAAGAAGGAGGAAGGTGTAGGATCCTACCAAAACAGAGTTAGGATCGATAAATAAAGTTGAGACTTACGCTTGCGTATGCGGCACGGTAGTCTCGGAACTTTGCCTTCGGATTCGCCACGACGGATCGAGTCTTCTCACGAACGGAGTAAGGCTACTAAATCCACAATCTAAATCTCTACTTTAGATTAAGAACTTGGATAGAGGGAGAGGAAGTATTTCGGCAGAGCTTCGCTAGAATGAAAATGCATGCAAGAATGCCATGCAAAAGTGTAAGGAAATGGCTAACCCTTGGGTCTTATTTATAGCCCCCAAGGTAGTTATTTTAGGATCAATTGTTCCTTTGGAACAATTTAACTAAGGTGTACCATCGTACATGGCATATTATAAGCTTAAGTTGTACCATATGCATGGTACAATATAAGCTTAAGATATTACCCCTTTATTAGCCATATGTCGCATGCACTTATGCACATATAATGCGACTTTCCCATCAATCTAGAGATCCTCTCCGCAAGGGAACATATTCCCTTTGCGCACGACTTCGTGTACGCGACGTTCGAGGTCCGTATTCCCTCGTACATCCCCTACAAGGGTGTACTAACGTCTTCCATATCCAACATCTCCCACTCACACTTGAGGGGATTGTAAGAGAACGTCTTTCTCTTAGTTCTTTTATCTATCATACCGAGAAATAGACCGTGCGACCGTCATGCGCGTAGAGTCTGTTGTTGTGCACTTGTTAGAGATACACAACGACCTCGAAGGTGCAAAGTTGAGTAGTTCAACGCATGCTTTACCCTAGATTATTTCTTCACATTTCTTATACTTTATATTCAACAATTGAATCCCATCTGGATTACAATTGGCTGGCCAGCTTTGAATCATTTAAAGTCCAAATGTGAATATGAAATCAATCTTCCTCTTCTTGCGAATCTTCTGATCTTGACTTGATTCGCTTTTCTAACGTGCCCCGCCGAGCCGAATTATCATAGCCCATTAGCAACACGCTAAGATAGCGATCATCTCGTCAAATCTAAAGGAACCAATTGGAGTCCTTGAGGGTAAGAGTTAAGACCCATATGGCCTTTGAGTCTCACATAATAGCAAACACTATTGCTGCTAACTCAGTGGTCGAAATGCATACGTGTTATGAACACGTACTACAACATCACTCCTTTCCCAGGGAGAGTATGTCTTAATGATGTTGTACGGATGAAAGATCAGACACCACAGTGCCTATCTTTTTGAGTCCCCTTACTACTCGTGAAAATATTCACGGACTCTCATCCTGCATAAGACAGATATGATTTAAAAATCCAATGAGATCTTTATATCCTTGTGATACAGATCTCAGATCTTTTGTAAGCATCCATATGATGCAGATCTTTCATTCGACTATCTTGTTAAAGTCATGACTCTAAATCATTCGTCTAATGATTTTTGACTTTAAACTAGTCTCATCTCTATCTTATCCATCTGATAAGATAAGGCGGTTGCTCATGTGAGAGAGCCAACCTTAATCTGTCCGACATACACACAATTTAGCTGAGATTTCATAAATGTACACAAACATTTCTTAAGAAATTCATATGCAATGTTTGAAAAAGAACTTATTCTTTTATTAAATTTGATCTTTCTTAGACATGGGAATATATATTGGTACAACTCAGCTCTTACGCAATCCTTGGGATGATAAGTGTTTATAAAACACATTTCTGGGGATCGCTTTCGTAAGCTGATCCTCTATCATCTCATGCGTAGATATGTACCTTATGTCTACCTTCTTGGTTTTATCATAGTCTTTTGCAAATCTGCAGTTCCTTTAAGATACTACATTATCTTCTTAACCGCTTTCCAGTGTTCTTGCCCTGGGTTGGATTGGTAACGACTTACCATTCCAACGGCAAAACAAATGTCCGGTCTTGTATGCATCATAGCGTACATAAAACTATCAACTGTACTGGAATATGGAACTTTTTCCATAATTTCCTTTTCCTTTTGGTTCTTTGGACATGATTTCAGATATAAATTATCGCATCTGCTTATAGGAGTATCAATTGGACTTGCAGTCCTACATATTAAACCGTTCTAGAACCTTCTTTATATAAGTCTCTTGTGAAAGAGAAAGAAGTTTCTTTGAACGATTCCTTGAAATCTTAATTCCAAGGATATATGTGGCTTCCCCATGTCTTTCATCTCAAAATTGATGAAAGTCAAGCCTTGATATCCATCACAAAGCCCTTGTCATTTCTGGTTATTAAAATGTCATCTACATATAGAGACATAATAACATGATTGCTTTTAATCCTCTTGATATATACGCAGTTATCTTCATCAAGCATGGAAAAATCCATTTGATAAGACAACTTCTTGAAATCGTATATACCATTGCCTTGAGGATTATTTAAGACCATATATGGACTTACGAAGTTTACAAACCTTATGTTCGTTTCCTTCTTTTACAAACCCCGTTGGTTGTTCCATATAGATCTCCTCGTCCAATTCTCCATTGAGAAAGGCAGTCTTTACATCCATCTGATGTAATTCGAGGTATAAGCAAGCTACCATTGCCAGAATCAGGCGAATCGAGGTAAAACACACAACAGGTGAGAAGATCTCTTCGTAGTCTATCCCTTCCTGTTGCGTAAAACCTTTCGCGACAAGGCGAGCTTTATATCTATCCATAGAGCCATCAGCCTTATGCTTGATCTTGAGAACCCATTTGTTCCCAATTGCTCTATGTCCTCTGGGTAAGTTAACTAAGTCCCAGACTTGGTTAATTTTCATGGATTTCAATTCCTCCTTCATCGCTTCTATCCATTTGTCTTTTGCAGGGCATGATATGGCATGTTTGAAAGTAGCAGGCTCGTCATCATCTTGTAGTAAAGTCATAAAGGTTTGCGGAAATTCATCCTCAAATATTAAAGGAGCCAACCTTGTACGACTACTACGTCGTATTTGAGATTCTTCAAGTCCTTGTTGACTCGAAGTTAGATCAATTCTAATTTCACTCCCACTTGGAATGTCGTTAGAATTGCTCCCACTTGGATCATTATTCCCGTCTGGAATAGGATAATCGTCATTCGTATAATCTATTGGTGAAGGTTGAAACGTATTTTCGTTTTCACCAAGAATTCTCCCACTCGAATGAGGTAATCCTTCTTGATCATAAATCTCAAATAGAGATAAGTCCTGACTTATCTCGCCCTGTCTTGGAAACTCGTTTTCCAAGAAAGTGACATCCCTCGACTCAAACTCAATTAGCCCCATTGTCTTCCTGACTAATAAAAACATAACCTTTGGAGTATTCAGCATATCGTTTAAAGATACATTTCCTTCCCCTTGGCCCAAGTTTGCCATATTTATGGGAGGAAATATGTGCGTTGAATGCACAACCCCAAGGTTTCAAAATGTTTAAGTCAGGAGACCTTTGGTTCCACAACTCATAAGGAGTGGAGCTAACTGATTTCGAGGGTACGCGGTGTAAAATGAAAACGGCCGTCAATAATGCATCACCCCAAAAGGTGATTGGCAAGTTAGCTTGCGCCATCATTAAATGGACCATTTCCATTAAAGTCCTATTTCTTAAAACTTGTTGATTGATATTCACCACCCCTATCGGTTTGCAAGACCTTAATCTTGCGATCTAATTGATTCTCCACTAAACTCATATAGTTTTTAAAGCAAACCAAAGCTTCACTTTTGTGGGATATCAAATAGATATGTCCGAATCGGGTGAAATCATCAATAAAAGTGATGAAATAGGACTTTCCGCGTCTTGTCTTGACATTCATCGGACCACATATGTCTGAATGGATAAGCTGTAATGGAACCTCGGCCCTTGTGCCGGTTCCAAACAGCTTGCGACAAGATTTCCCCACAAGGCAATGTTCGCAGGTCGACATTTCAACCTTTGAAACATTTGATAGAAGGCCACGTTTGGCAAATCTATCCATACGCGTTGGTCCAATATGACCAAGCATTGTGTGCCAACAAATTATATTAGACTCATTAGTCAAAAAATTTGTCACAAGGAAATTTTCATTACATGAGGAATCATACATTGTACTTATTACAATAAATCCTTTGAAATAAAAACCCAGTACCAATAAAGGAATTATTACAAAATAGGTCCATATTACAATCATGAAGGAACTAACTATAACCAAGACCCATTAAATTGACCACAGTTTTAATATTCCTTTGAATATATGGAATGAAGAGAACATCATGAAGTAGGAGAGTACGGCCGTTGTCCAAGACTAGCTTGCGAGTCCCAACGCCTTTCACTTCAACACGTGTGTTGTTTCCTACATTGATCCACTTCATTCCTTGGGGTATCCGGTGATACTCCGCGAAGGACCGTTTGTCCTTTGCTATGTGGTCAGTGGCACCTGAATCAATTATCCCAAAATGGATTAGATTCCACAAGAAATAGTGAACTAGAAACACATATGTAACTAGTATTACAAGTTACCTCGTCACTTCCACTCGTACACGAACGAGCATAGTGACCGAGCTTGTTACACTTGAAGCACTTGATCCTTTTCAAGTCTTTCTTCTTGTGCCATTTCTTGTGCCCACCCTTATGTTTGGGTTCCTTGGTAGACTCAGGTTGCTTATTACGTTCATTAGAAGACTTCGAACGATCTTTACGTTTCTTTCCCCCGTGTGAGGAACTAGCAACCATGTGCACTTCTGCACTTAGCTTGGCAGCCGCAAGCCGTTCTTCCTCTAATTCGAGGTGCTTGGAAACATCGTTGAAGGTCTTGATGCTCTCATTATGAGTGAGATTCATCTTCATCTGATCCCACCCATTTGGTAGGGAACGTATGACTGCTTGGATTTGTTGCTCATCTGTGAGCACATGACCTGCATCCTTTAACTCCGAGATAAGGTTCGCCATATGTCGCAGATGTTTCCCCATGGAATGATCTGGACATTTCTTATATGAATCGAACCTTATAGTTAAGGAGCGAAGTTTGGACACCGATGTGCCACCGAACTTCTCCTCTAGCTTGGACCATATGTCCATGGCTAGGTCATGTTCTCGGAAGATGCGCATTATGTCATCAGCCATACTGCTTAATAACGTAATGCGCGCTATCTTGTTCTTCCGAGACCAAGCATCAAAAGCTTCCTTGTCTCGTCGGTGTTGGGCCGTAGTGCCCAACTCGGGTTCAATCATTACGTTCTTAAGAGTTTCGAGCACTTCTTGCTCCTCTAAAACGTATTGTATCTTAATGGA
This sequence comes from Scilla litardierei, assembly GCA_030789695.1. Lineage (NCBI taxonomy): Eukaryota > Viridiplantae > Streptophyta > Magnoliopsida > Asparagales > Asparagaceae > Scilla > Scilla litardierei. Next base: position 48,406,532 of record CM061139.1, read on the forward strand.
CCAAAGTTTGTAATTATCGCCGTTGAGTTTTTCACCTTTGTTTAACTCAGCGACGATATTCTTTGAAGCGGAAGACATTTTACTTTTAAAATGCTGCAAAAAACACAAAACCGAAGGTTTGATCAAAACATTGCATAAAAATTCTTAAAATATAACTCCCACTTGAAATGATAATAGAATATCCCATTTGGATAGTTCTAAAAATTCAAATCCCACTTGGAATTATATTATATTTGATAAGTTACTTTCGAAAAATATTGAAGATGTTGTTCTAGAATCGAAAAGGTCTCTATGATTCCAATCACCATCTAGAACAACCTTCAATATTCCCCCATCACTTATCAAACAATCGTACTCTTATAGTACTTCGCAGCGGAAAATTGCTTTTGAAAAACATATCTTTGAAAATGGAATAGGTGAGAGTTTGCGCAAAGAATTTTAGCGCAACAATTGCCAAGCCACGAGACCTGTTCTACACACCCATGGGTTAGATAACCATGGCCGGATCGTGGTAGGACTTGGAATTCTAAATTGCGCTATCCCGATTAAGGACGGGACATAACCTATTTGAAAACATCTTTTTCAAAAAATTTAAAATACATTGGCTAATCTCCGGAGTAGAGCACAACATCATAAGTACATTGGCTAATCTCCGTAGAGTAGAGCACAATGACATGGCTAATCTCGCATGAAGTAGAGCACTATGGCTAATCTTCAAGGAGTAGAGCACAATGAAAAACTTCATTAAAAAGTTAGCCCCATATGGGCTATTCGGCACTGTGGTTAGCCCCGTATGGGCTAATCGACACAATTGATTTTGACCAAGGCCTTTTGTCACCCCGTATGGGTCATTCGGCAAGTTCGCGATCGACCAAGACCCTATGTCTGATTGGTCGACCAAAACGACCAAATTGGTCGACCAATTATTTGTCTTCATCACTCTCGGCCAGTGCCGATCAGACTGGCCCTTGGCCAAAGAACAACCGCTGCCAGGGCCGACCGTGGCACTGGCAGCGGCCAGGCCCTGGCCGGCGGCCAGGGCGGCCTGGCCCCTGGCCGGGGCCAGGGCCCTTGCCCTGGCCTCGGCTAGGCCCTGGCCTGAGGCCAGGGCGCTGCCCTGGCCTCTGCCAGGGCGGCCTGGCCCCTGGCCTGAGGCCAGGGCGCTGCCCTGGCCTCTGCCAGGGCGGCCAGGGAGGCCAGGCCCTGGCCTGGCCGCGGCCAGGGCCGGCCCTGGCCTAGCCCGGCCAGGCCGCGGCCAGGGCTCCCTGGCCCTGGCCGTGGCCGGCCAGGGCCGACCGGCCATGGCCATGGCCGGCCAAGGCCGGTCGGCCATGGCCCGGCCATGGCCTATTGGCCTTGACCGGCCATGGCCCTTTAGCCATGGCCGGTCTCCCCCCTTTCATGGGGTGGCCGCATGTACTCCTCCCCCTTGATGGGGTGGTCGCCGGTGGTTATTGGCCGTAGCCAACCCCCTCCGCATGGGGAGGGGGGTGCATGGCCTTCATAGCCCATTTGGCCATGGCGCACATGCACTAAAATTCATCTTCTCCGATGGAGATAACTACCATCATCTTCCTCGATGAAGCACCCGTTCGTCGAGAAATTAGTTATTTCCTAATGGCCGTGTGCCAAAAATGAAAAATAACATACTACGTGAACGGTCGGTTCTTCCCGTCACGGAGAGTTCCTACCATATCCGTAATGATAGAAGACCCTAACGTGAAAAGAACAACCGCTGCGTTCTCTCCGTCACGAAGCGTTCCTACCATATCCGTAATGGTAGGATACCCATTCGTGAAAAAGACAACGACTCGTTCATAGTTTCGACGGGGCGGCGGTTTGACCGGGGCGAACCCATATGGCTCCGATACCAATGTAGGATCCTGCCAAAACAGAGTTAGGATCGATAAATAAAGTTGAGACTTACGCTTGCGTATGCGGCACGGTAGTCTCGGAACTTTGCCTTCGGATTCGCCACGACGGATCGAGTCTTCTCACGAACGGAGTAAGGCTACTAAATCCACAATCTAAATCTCTACTTTAGATTAAGAACTTGGATAGAGGGAGAGGAAGTATTTCGGCAGAGCTTCGCTAGAATGAAAATGCATGCAAGAATGCCATGCAAAAGTGTAAGGAAATGGCTAACCCTTGGGTCTTATTTATAGCCCCCAAGGTAGTTATTTTAGGATCAATTGTTCCTTTGGAACAATTTAACTAAGGTGTACCATCGTACATGGCATATTATAAGCTTAAGTTGTACCATATGTATGGTACAATATAAGCTTAAGATATTACCCCTTTATTAGCCATATGTCGCATGCACTTATGCACATATAATGCGACTTTCCCATCAATCTAGAGATCCTCTCCGCAAGGGAACATATTCCCTTTACGCACGACTTCGTGTACGCGACGTTCGAGGTCCGTATTCCCTCGTACATCCCCTACAAGGGTGTACTAACGTCTTCCATATCCAACAGAAGGGAGCCCGAAAGTGTTCAAACCCGTTGTGCCATTTCCACAACGGTTAGCTCAGGCCAAAATTGATGAGAAATATGGCAAGTTCTTCGCCATGGTAAAGGACCTGAGCCTGCAAATCCCCTTCCTAGAAGCAATCGAAACAATCCCCTCCAATGCAAAATTCCTGAAAGATTTGGTGACTAGAGGGTCTAGAAAGGAGAAAGTAGTATTGACGGCGGAGTGTAGCGCTCTTATCCAGAGGGCAAATCCGCCGAAACTTAATGACCCGGGGAGCTTCTCAATTCCTTGCACGATCGGGGCAGTAAAGATTCATCGTGCACTCGTCGATCTAGGAGCGAGTGTTAGTTTGATGCCCTTGTCGGTGTATAGAAGGATAGGAATGGGTGATTTAGAGCCCACCTGTATGACCCTACAACTAGCTGACCGGTCGGTCAAATATCCGGTGGGAATTGTGGATGACCTCCCCGTTAATGTAAAAGGGGTGCATGTGCCAGTGGACTTTGTAATCATGGACATGCCTGAAGACGCACACACCCCCATCATCCTGGGACGGCCTTTCATGGCCACTGCTGGCGTTTTTATTGATGTAAAGAACGAAAAACTTTCTCTAAACGTCAGCGGAGAAAAAGTTGAATTTGATCCGGGGTTGTCCATGAAGTACCCCGATCCCCCAGATGACCCTCGGTGTAATTTGCTTGAGGTAGAAGAAGAAAAAGCTGCAGAAGATAGCTCCTGGGAGATTCTCTTAAGAAACCCCCCCGATGACTTGGGGAATTCAGAGGATGGAGACGGCCCCAAGAACAAAGATGCTGCTGGGAAAGCGAGTGCAGCAAGAACGATCCCTCCCGGGTTCCCCAAGACTCCTCCTGTGAGGAAAACGGAGAAAGAGCCCATGGACCTCACTAAAGACGAGGTCCGGATCCTAAAGAAGATGGCGGGAAGCGCCAACACGAAAGAGAAGCCCCCGAATCCCAAGAACAAGGAGAGGGTAGTCGAGCAAATCTTTCTCCAGCCGCTGACTACTCCAAGGGCCTTCAGCTCCAATGAAGAAGAGATTCCGAACTTCGGGCATCACCCGTGTCAACCACCGTGAACATCTCTTGCGGGCGTCGAGCCAACGACGTTAAACAAGTGCGCTTCATGGGAGGCAACCCATGTTCTAAACTTTTTACCCACTTTTTAGCGTTATTTTTGATTTTATTTTATCTACTTTTATAAATAAAATCAGCCGCGAGAACATCCGTTCGGGGACTTAGACAAATCTGTTGGTTTTTGCAGGAAACAAAGCCCCAACCGATCGGTTGATAACTCACCCGATCGGTTGGGATATATCAGATACAAGCCGAGATCTGTCCCCAAATGAACCAATCGGTTGAAGAATGCAGAGACTGGGTGACAGACCGGGTGAGCTGGGGAGAACTCTCGGGAAATTTTTGGGGAATATCAACCGATCGGTTGAGTTCTAGCGTGATCGGTTGACACGACCGGGTGAGCAGCCCCCAATTCTCGGGAAAATAAGTGAAGCGGCCAACCGATCGGTTGACAAGTCAACAGACCGGTTCGCCTGTAGCATTTCTTCGGCAAGAATTTCGACCTAACCGTCAACCGATCGGGTGACAAGTGACCCGATCGGTTCGACTTAAAAACCCTATAAATAACCCCGGCCGCCCGTTCGATCCGCACTCGCCATTTTCGATTTCAGAACCGCCGTTTCACCTGTCCCTCGTGCGCCTGCCCTCTTTCTTCCCTAAAATTAACCTCGATCGCCCCCCCATCTCCTACCCATCCACCATCGATTTCTCTCCATTCTCCTCGATTACACCAACACACAAAACCCTAGCATCCACCCGTTTTTCCCCAATTTCGAAACTTGCTGAAGAAATCGCTGCAGCTTCACAGCGTGCTCCTATCGAGTAGCATCGGGGCGTCAACGAGCAACTATCTTCATCTCATTTGGGTAAACTCGCTCCTTTGCCCAATTTTAATTTTACCCCAAATATTCCATTTGCTCGTTGGTCGTGTTTCGTGTTTGTGTTGATTCATTGTACTGTTACATACTCACGCACATGAACGACACCTGCACAATGCCTCCCCGCCGTGTTAAGCCCACCGACGCCAGCTCTTCAAACCCTAGGCCCACCCGTCGTACCCGTCGCACACAGCCCACCACCTCCAACCCATCCACCACACCATGCACCACTTCCCCACCTCACGTTTACGATCCCGAATATGGGATGCAATTCCAAACCGATGACCATGCCGACCGATTCGCGGCCATGGTCCTCCTAGCTGGTCAGGGTGGTCGGATAACCGAGGAGTCTGTCGACCGAGACCTCCCGTTTCTTCAAAGCTTCATTCGCCACATCCGTGAAGACCCGCCCGACGTCTCCGAGCTCCACATTCCACCCCCCACGACTCCTGGTCCTCAGCGCAGGCCCCCGTCACCACCCCCAGAGGGTGGTGCCCCTGCTTGATTTTTCTTTCCCACTTTTGCCCCCCCATATTTGTGCCCATCTGTCTTTTCGGGGCCCTGCTTTGTCTCTGTCGGAGGGGGGAGGGGACTATTTGCGTGTTGCTTACTGATTTCACCTCTTTTGTTTTTGACTCCCCCATGCATATCTCTGCATTTCACTGATCATATCATTTCGCTAGCACTGTCACGTCTAGCTTGGGGGACGTCTATTTTGGTGTGCTGTCGTGTTTTATTGTTTTTCTCATTTTTGTGTGTGTGCTTGTTTTTCCCATTTTTGAGTGTCGTGTCATGTGGTTTTATTTTTATTTTCGTGTCGTTTGTTTTTGATTTTAATCTTTCTTTCTTTTCAGTTTCATCTCTATGTTTTCCTCGTTTTCATTTCTTTTTGTGTCGGTGTGTATTTCCCCCCATCTTCATTTCCCTCCCGTACTCACTCATATTGCATTGAGGGCAATGCAAGCTTTAGCTTGGGGGAGTCGCATTGTGTGCGTCATTTGAGTCTTTCTTTTTCGTTCTTGTGTCGTTTTCATCGTGTTTTTATTTTTTTTCTTTTCTTCTTTTTAGCTCTTTCTCCTAGAGATGAATCCTATGATGAATCGCCACAAAGTCAAACACGCCTAGCATTGCATCGATAATCACACTCACTAACCCTAGGATTTCGAGTCCTCTTTCATTTCACGCATCGTGGGTCCACTTAGCTTTCTTATGAGTCGTGCGTCGTGCCTAGCTATCTGGTGTGCTTCTACTTGGTGATTTTACTTTATATACCTGACCAGGAATGACCCCTAGATTATCATTCTTCGATTTGAATATGCGGTACTTGCTTCCATTATATGCATGCTATATTTATATCGTATATTTCAATTCGCATGTGTCGGGATTCCACAATTGAGGACTAGGATAACCCATTTAGCCTATGCTCTATTTAGCGAGAATAGTTTCCTTTGCCCAAGTGTTTAGATTTCGACTTCTTTTTTGTTTTACTTGGTGCAAATCCCCTCGTCGTGTACCGTTCTCCCACTTGGGAGAGTGCACATGTGTATAGCCAAAAACCCAAAAATCCAAAAAAAAAATAGAAAAAAGGAAAAGAAAAACCCAAAAAGAGAAGAAAAGAAAAATTTTGTATAGCCAAAAAACCAAAAAGAAAATACAAATGCCCAAAACCCAAAAAAAATTTCCGTGTGAATATTTTTTCCTACTTACCAAGAATAAAGGGAAGGAGAGAATTTGCACAGAGTGTTCTACTCCACATCATCTTAACCCCCATCGTTATCGAAAACACTTGGCTTAGGAACTTTTTAGCTAGTATCTAGGCTATAGTGGCGTGATTTCCTTAACCCTAGTTGTGGAGTCCCTGACGCATGATATGTTTCGATTCTCTCTATTCTCATGCATGCTTGAACTATATATTCGCCGCTTAATTCAATTCGAATCGATATTTGGGTCATTTCCTGGATTTACGTATATGAGCTCATAGCACATTGTAGAAAGCGACACCTTTTGCTAGCACACGGCCGCACTCACTTGCGCTTCACCGTGTGGGCCCACGACACTTATTTGGACTCGTTTTACTAGGTTTAGTGGTGTGATTTGGCATTTGCTTGCTTGGTGTGTCGTTTTTGATTTTGTTGGCTCTGACGGACGATCTAGGATTTAGAGTTTTCTTTTTCTTTCTTCCTCTCTATTTTTCCCCTCCGAGCTCCTACTCTCACTCGTCTTCCTCGAGGACGAGGAAGAGTTCAGCTTGGGGGATTTTGACGTGCGTTTATATTTCATATATTCACGCACGTTTTCTTTTGTGTTTCCCCGTGTTTTTTTCGCCGTCTTTTATTCGTTTTCTTGTATTTTCTCGTTTTCTTTCACTTTTCTTTGTTTATCCATGTTTGCAGGAGGTTGACCATGTAGGGGACGTTTAACGATGATATCTCAAGTCCCCGGAGCAACGGGAGAAGTCACGCGTGATCCAGGGGGTCAAACGTCGAAGAATTCATCTTTCAGCCACTCACCCAGTCGGTTGGTCATCTCCAACCGATCGGGTGATGCACGCGTGCACCACCCGGTCTCAGCCGAAGCTCACATGGAAGTCACCCGACCGGTTCACAGACCGGTTCAGCGGGGGCCTGTTCTCTGTTTTTTCAGGCAAAATGCCAACTGATCGGGTGACTCTCACCCGATCGGTTCATCTGTAGCTGAAGATGAGGAGCTGAAGACACGGGCACCAAACCGATCGCTTGACCCGACGGCTCCAAGATCCAACCGGTCACTCAAGAACTCACCCGACCGGTTCATATGATCGGGTGAAAGCTCGCCGTTTTCTGTTATTATTTTGTAACGGATCAACCGATTGGTTGACTTGTCAACCGATCGATTGATGCGAGAGTCTATAAATAGAACCCCTAGGGTTCCAGAAACCGAGAGCTGCGAGTTTTTTACTGTTTTCTCACATTGTGACGGCTGTAATTACTGTTCTTTTGTAAGTTTTCTGATCTTTCTCAAATTTTAGTGTTGTCTTAACTACTCTATTACTTCCGCATTACAATCGTCCGATTATGATTCCAACGGTTAATTTTTGTTTAGATCGCTTTTCAATGAATTTTTGTGAGTAGTTCCCAAATCTGGGATTTTGGTGGAAACCCCTTCGGGGGCTCTTCCCGATGCGTCCATAGGGTTAGGAAATCGATAGGGATTAGGAATCTAACGGTTACGCGGGGTGTTTCATTGTCATCGGCGGGAAAAAGACCGCCTTTGACCGTTGGGCCAAGGGGGAATAAACTTGGCGGTTGACTCCCTAGCCATAGCTCACACCCATAGCGTAGACGTCGAATCCTTGCACGCGGGATCGGCAGGATGAGACGTTGGGAGTTATCGTTGCGGGCTTAGTGCTCCCAGGATCGATCAGTGTTAATGGACACGGGAGTGCCCACTGATCGAATCCGGGAAGTCCGGTGTATCATCCTGGGCACCGACCGGAATATCGGGCCCATGGGATGCCGGTACCACTTTCAGAGGCAACGTCTCACCATTAGACCCTAATTCCAATCGCTATCCATACCCGTAGGCCGTATCGGCAAGAGTCTCTCGTTGGAGTGGAAACCAAAGTCCCGGGTTTTCTTTCTTGTTGTTCATACCCTTCATTTCTTTCCGTGACAACCATTTACCGATTCGGGCTAGCTCGCCCCCCGGGGTGATTTAGGTCCTACCTGACTCAAGCACAACCTCGCCTCCCTGAGTTTGATAAACCCGCACCCTACACTTACCGTGCACTTGCGGTAAATGACACCGCGCCCATACCGTAAACGGGGCGCCGGTCAACATTATCATATCATTTTGCTAGCATTGTCATGTTCAGCTTGGGGGAAATCGACTTTTGTGTGCATGTTTTTGTGTGTCGTTGTCGTGTGTTTGTGTCTTTGAGTCCTTCGTTGTGTTTTATATCTTTTATTTTGTATGTTTCTTTCTCTTAATTTTCCAGTTTCGTTCGCGCGTTTTTCGTGTTTTTCTTTTTTTTTGTCCGTGCACCCCCCCATTTTCATTGCCCTCCCGTATTCACTACTATTGCATTGATGACAATGCAATTTTCAGCTTGGGGGAGTCGCACTTCGAGCGTCATTTGTCTCTTTTTCTTCGTTATTTGAGTCGTTTTCTCCATGTTTTTATTTTTCTTTTTATTTTCTTCTTTTTATCTCTTTCTCCTAGAGATGAACCATATGATGAATTGCCACGAAAATCACACGCACACCTTGCACGGCTTCGATAATCACATTCACTAACCCTAGGATATCGAGTCCTCTTGCATTTCATGCATCGCGGGTCCACTTAGCTTTTTGTGAGTCGTGTGTCGTGACTAGCTTATTATGTGCTTCTACTTTGTGATGTTGTTTTATATACCCATCATTGGTTGACCCCTAGATTATCATGCTTCGATTTGAATATGCTGTGTTTGCTTCTACTATCTGCTTCTATATGCATGCTATATTTATATCGTATATTTCAATTCGCATGTGTCGAGATTCCACAAACATGGACTAGGATAACCCATTTAGCCTATGCTCTGATTAGCGAGAAATATCTCCTTTGCCCAAGTGTTTAGAATCCGATTTTATTTTTATTTTACTTGGTGCAAATCCCCTCGTCGTGTACCGTTCTCCCACTTGGGAGAGTACACATGTGTATAGCCAAAAAACCCAAAAATCCAAAAAAAGAGAAAAGAAAAGAAAAACCCAAACAGAAATGAAGAGAAAAAAAATATGTATATCCAAAAGGCAAAAAAAATACAAATACCCAAAATCCAAAAAAAATTCCCGTGTGAATATTTTCCTACTTGCCGAGAATAAAGGGAAGGCGAGAATTTGCACCGAGTGTTCTACTCCACATCTTCTCAACCTCCATCGTTTTCGAAAACACTTGGCATAGGGACATTCTAGCGATTACCTAGGCTATAGTGTGGTGATTTCCTAGTCCCTAGCTGTGGAGTCCCCGATGCATGATACATTTCTATTCTTATACTCTTCTCATGCATGCTTGAGCTAATATTCACCGCAATTTCAAATTGAATGTATATTTGGGTCTTTCTTTGGGTATGTGTATATGGAGCTTTATTGCACATCGTAGATAGTGACACCGTCTACTAGCACACGACCGCACTCACTCGCGCTTCACCGCGTGGGCCCACGGCCCTTGTCTGGACTCGTATTCCTTGGGTTAGTGATGTGATTTGGCGTTTGCTTGCTTGCTGTGTCGTTTTTGATTTTGTTGGCCCTGACGGGCGATCTAGGATATAGAGTTTTCTTTTTCTCTCATTCTCTCTATTTTCTCCCTCCGAGCTCCTACTCTCACTCGTCTTCCTCGAGGACGAGGAAGAGTTCAGCCTGGGGGATTTTGACGTGCGTTTATATTTCATATATTTACGCGCATTTTCTTCCGTGTTTCTCCGTATTTTCCGCCGTCTTTTATTCGTTTTCTCGTGTTTTCTTGTATTTTCTTGTTTTCTTTCACTTTTCCATGTTTTTTGTATATTTGCAGGAATTTACAGCATTTGGGACGTAAAACGACGATATTCTGAGTCCCCGGAGCAACGGGAGGAGTCACGCGTGATCCAGGGGTCAAACGACCAAGATTTCCACTTTTCAGCCCCCACCCGATCGGTTGGACACAGCCAACCGATCGGGTGATGCATGCGTGTCCGACCCGGACTGAAGCTGGAGTGAAGCGCAAGGTCAACCGATCGGTTCGCCGACCGGTTCATCCCAACAGAGTTCTCGGGAAAATGGAGCTGAATTCCAACCGATCGGGTGACCTTCACCCGATCGGTTCATCTGTAGCCGATTCCTCTGAAGGACGACCCGATCACGCCACCCGCTCTCCTCTGCGCCCGGTTGATGCTCCCAAAGGCGACGGCCGAAGCAACAAGCCGCTCACCCGATCGGTTGACATTTCAACCGATCGGGTGGCCTTTTCGTCCCCTTTCACGCACCGCTGATCATTCATTGAATATCTGCTATCATTCTAGAAGGATTTTGGGTGATCTCTTATTTTTCTAGCGTCGGCATCGTCGTTAGCTTTCCAACGATAGGTCGCATGCCCAAATCCGATTTTTCTAGATTTTTCTGGAATTTTCTGAACGTAGCTATGTGCTGAAACTGGCTGCAGTCTGGAATTTTATTTCACCCGATCGGTTGACTTGTCAACCGACCGGGTGAGATTTGTTTCTGCGAATCTGAGCTCTCTGTTTATTCCACCCGATCGGTTGAGTTTCCACCCGATTGGGTGGGCCTTTTTTGACAGTTCTGAACCCGACCTAAGAGGGTTTATGAGGGGTTTATAAATAGAGGTTGGGGGCACGACTTGGATAGAGTTTTTCTTGAGTTTTTAGGGCTTTTTGCCCCTTCTCTTGTGAAGATTAGGGTAGTTTAGATTACGTCTTTGCTCAATAAATCTTGTACCAGATTGTTGGATTCGAATCAAGATAAGTATTTTTCTTCTCTCATTTTCTATTGTATTGTGTTGTTTTCATTTTGCTCAATGGTGAATGTTTGTATGTTATTTGTTTTGCTTGTCTTTATGTTTCTCACCATGGAGTAGTGTTGATGAACCCTAATACGGGTTAGGGTAGGATTGATGCTTGGGTTGTTTCATTTGACTTGGTTGCATGGCATGTGTTCGATGAAATGTGTCAATGGGGATTTCTAGCAATCTGGGTCCAATTCGTACGGCAACACACTAGTTGTGTTGGGGGTTGGGGTCCGGTGCTTGTCCAATCAAGATCTGCTTCGATGTATTGCTAGAAATCACATTTGACTTATTTGGCCATTAGGGTTACGCGGGGGCGTTTTATTTTCATTGGCGGGAAAAAGACCGCCTCTGACCGTCGGGCCAAGGGGGAATAAACTTGGCGGTTGACTCCCTAGCCATAGCTCACGCCCCTAGCGTTGACATCGAGTCCTCGCGCGTGGGAACGGCTTGGACGAAATGTTGGGAGATATCATTGTGGCCTTAATGCTCCCGGTTGCGGAAGGTGTTAATGGACATGGGAATGCCCACCGTCCGGAACCGGGTAGGCCTAGCGTGCTTGACACCGACCGGAATATTGGGCCATGGACGCTAGGTACCACCTTTTGGGGCAATGTCTCACCCTGGGTCAAGTCAAATGCCAAGTGTCATGAGTGCTCTAGTCCGTGTTAGCGGGGATTCATTTTGTGTCATTTTCATTTCTTTCTTTTATTTCTACACTTCACCCATATCATCCGCGTAGCTAGCACACAACCTAGGCGATGCTAGTAGCCATTCAAGCCATCCACCTCCCTGAGTTCGATAAACCCGCACCCTATACTAACCGTGCACTTGCGGTAAAACGACACCGCGCCCAAACCGTAAACGGGGCGCCGGTCAACGTTGTATCCAATAATCTCCCCCTTTTGATGATGACAAACTAATATAAGATTTGAGCAATAACGATTCAAATGATTTCATCGTGACATGGGTGTGTGAAGTGTGAAGATGGAGGATGTATGCAATATGCAATTAGTATGGCAGTGATGTGTAAGCATACAAGCATTCAAACATGTATGCATGCACCCCCTTTTTTCATGCTCCCACTTGAACCAATATGCATATATTCAATAAGCACATTTTCATTATTCATCGTTCATTAATGCTCCCCCTTAAACCAATATTTATATATGCAACATATAAGCATTAATGCACACACCAAATCATTCAAATCTTTCCTAATATTTTCTACCCCTTTTGTTATCATCAAAAGAGTATAAACGAAGTCTAATTCAAGTCACATGCAAAAATAGAGTATTATAAATTTCAACTAACACTTACATGTCATTTTTCTTAAAGTAAGCACTGCAAATTCAATTAAAAGTATAACGTAGACTTCTACACCATTGTGTAAGTGTGATAATTAAATAATTGAAGCACAAAGGGAGATACTCTTAAGAAATACAACCAAAACCAATCCACATTTTTCATTAAATATGAAATCACCTAGGATTGCTTTTCCACATCTTATTAAAAATGAGTTCAAGATACTACACCCCAAAAACATAGCCTATAAGGACTCTTAGATGTGGGGGTGACATTGCTTGACGAGTATAACACCAACGCTAAAGATTACCCATAAAGCATATGTTGGATACTCGTGGGTAGTATACTTGCAATGAATAGTATCTATTTTTCATACGGAGCAATTTACTTTCTTTTTCATTTTTCATAACATGAAAACCAATTCTTTTTAGCTCAATTTTTATCCAAGGAAAATACACATCATATCCCTTAGATTTTCAGTCATTATTCATCCTACATTCACTTTCCAATATTTCATAAAAGAATCTTCAATTGTGCAACAAAATTCAATACTAGTGGAAGTGAAAGTGTAGGTGTAGAAATCATGTTATTCAATTCTTTAAGCATGTCATGGCTATTTAGGAAATCTAACATGCGCATGTAGCTATAATAATAATACAATAATTTCTACAAGGATATGAATGACATTCATAAATATCACTTTAATGATACAACAGAAAAGATATACATTAAACTCTTTTTTTTTCTTTTTCTCTTTTTCATTTGTTTTATTTTTCTTTATAAAGAAGTAAAACAAGCTAGAAAGCAAACAAACTAGCACACAAAATAAAAGACAAATCAAGCACACAAAATAAAAAAATGTTATGAATGTATGCATTAAGTGCATAGTAGAAAAATATATATTCGCGACATCGTATGGCTAAGGAACTTAAATAAGTAAGCATTCAAGGCATAGTCCCTCGCCAAATCTCCATCTTTCCTACACGGTAGATGTTATGTGTGACCTTGGAATCCAACAAGGTCCACTCATGTTAGTGATCAAAGATTTAGGAATCCAAATTTGTTTGAACTTGATATTAGTGTTCCTAAATTTGCAATGATATGAAGTATGACCAATACTATCACAAGTAAAGCACTTTGCACGAACATTTTTCGCTATTATAGGCACATTGTGGATTTTCTTAAAAATAGGCTTTTTAGAATTTTTAGAACCAACTCCAAGTCCTCGTCTATTATTGCCATATAATTGATTTCCAAGAATGATATCTAAAGATTGTTTTCTTATGGAAAATTTCTTAATGTACAATTCAAGACCAGAGACTTTGGTTTTTAATAATGCATTCTCATCCTCAAGCAAAGTACATTTACTAATGAAAGCATTCTTGTTTTCATCTTCTTTCTTTTCAAATTCAATCATTTTTCTTTTAAGCTCGTTAGTTATCATGCAGAATTTATCATTAAGCTCTCTAATCACATAATCTTTTTCAGTTTCAAGCTTAATTAAATCTTGCTTAAGCATGCTAATTTTATTCAATAAAGAAGGACAAGAAAGACAAGCTACTTTTTAGGTGAGCTAGATTTTTCTTTTAACATGGTGATGGTAGATTTGCATGCAACAAGTTCTTCTTTTAAAATTTTAGATTCTTCAATCATGTCGCAATTTTCTTTTTGCAATTCAAAACAAGAATTTCTATAGCATTCTACAGTAGAATCTAGCTCATCAATTTCCTCCTGCATTTTCTTAAAAAGTTCAGTTTTGGTGCAAGATTTTAACTCATTCTGTTTTGCCATTACGCAGAGGGAGGTGTGTGCAGTTTTCTCAGTCTCATCCTCGATATCCATGTCCCACGTTCACACTAGAGATTTTCCTTTCTTTTCAGCGACGTCATTCCTTTCTTGTGCACAATGTCTCGCGAAGTGTCCCTTCTTCCTGCACATAAAACAAATAACTTTCCTCTTAGTTTTGTCACAAATAGAAGAATCATGTTCATTTAGAAGAGCGTTTCTTCCCTTTTGCGTCTTTTCATTGCTGCTAAGGGGTTGCTCGCTTCCATATGTAGTTTCCAAAGTCCTCCATATATCCTACGTAGAAGAGCAATGTGAGATATGATCAAATATTTTTCTATTCAAACCACACAATAAGATATTCATTGCTCTAGCATTTATAGCACACACATTTCTATCATTTAAATGCAAATTACTTTCAGGCATAGAATATCCATTTTTGATAATGTATCAGGTATCAAGATCAACGGATAGTAAATAAGTTTTCATCCTAGCCTTCCAGTATATATAATCATTGCCATTAAATAGAGGAGGACGATCAATAGGCATGCCATGGGGAAAAACTAACTTTGGGGTTTCCATGATAACTAGACTAGATCCTTTAACCTGCTCTGATACCACTTATTGGATCTTGATCAAAGCCTAGAGGGGTGTGAATAGGCTATTAAAAATCTCGTGTAACCCACGAGAAATCACACGCAGTTATACAGCACAGATACAGATATGCAGTGTAAATAAAAACAATCATAGAGTACTCAGCAGATTTACCCTTGTTCGATCGCACCCATGACCTACTCCAGCCCCCAAGTAGATACTAGCATTAATATGTTCCTTCGTACAACTACAATGAGTCCTAAACAATCTGCCCCCCACCTAGTTCGTACCACACTCCACCGGTGCAGAACACTATCAACCTAGTAAATGTGCTATCTTGACTAGCTACAACTCGTCAAGACCCTCTTATCTAGATCCCACTAGACAAGTCCCCAGAACACAAATAATGGTAAAGTTTTCCCTATAGAGATCTATACAACTGCACAAAATAATAATAATGAGTTTAGATAATCTTAGTTTGTGTAGCGGCAGTCGTCTCTATCAATCAGCCCAGGTCAGATCACATCTGACTGGATGTCGTCGCCAACGTCACGTCCTCACCTCTGAAACTTGCGGCCTAGGTGACTTGGGCTCCTCAAAAGTTACTGCCTAGCTGTGGATGCCCCTTGAAGACTTGCGCAATGTGATGAAGCTCCTCATTGTAGATGTTGTGCAAGTTGTTGAAGCTTCTCCCCATGTGTTGCGCAATGAAGTAGATGGAAAGTCCTTTGTTGTTGCGGCCTTGAGCTTTGCTCCCTCCTATACTGTACAATGTAGATGGGCTTGGTTATGGAGTTGTGCAAGGTAGCTTTGGCAATAAGATCTTGGAGCTTTGGCAATGAGATCTTGGAGCTTTGGCCTAGGAGATGATAAAATATATGAAGCTATTCAAAATAAAACTCATGCAAAAATAAATACCACTGATTTAATACAGAGATTAAAATCAGAAAAATATCACCATGTTGTAGAGCACTGAGTTGTGATCGTCCGGGCACAAACGGTTCGTCGATCCGAGTTTTGTGGAGAAAGTTATGCACTTTTTAGCGTCATCCATCGAGCTCCTTGCAAAGTTGCTGCCATGAAGCTTTCTCTAGGGTTGTGGCCGAATTTCTTTGGTTGTCTCTCTCTTAAGATGTCTCTATTTGAGTATTGGTTTATATAAGAGAGGATGTGATATAATAGAATCAATTAGAATCCCATATTTGATGGAGATTGGAAATAATCCTAAATTGATTACGATTGGAGTGAATCTCTTTGGATATGGAGTTTGGATATGGATGGCTATGGAATTCAATTTGAGTAGCCATATGATTTGAATTGGATCTCATTTAATCACCTTTGATTTGCATGGGATTCTCCATATCTCTCCATCTTTGACCAAGTCTTCAATTTGCGTGGTATTATGATTTGAATGTTGCACCAATTGATTTGAATCAATTCAAATATGGAATTGAATTGATTTGCTCCTTATCCTCTCATCTTTGACTTAGTCCACTTGAAAAGTGTATAGCAATTCCTCCATCACTTTTGGCTAGTCTCTCGTTGAGTATTCGCGAGAGTGCCATTCCTGAAAACACTTAGCACACACATTAAATCGTTCACATATGTTTGTTATCATCAAATACGAAGTCATCAATTGTTGTATCCAGTAACACGTTGTATCCAGCACTTCTGTCCCGGGTCTCGCTCATATTTAGATCCCGTTTGGGCTTCTTCTTACATCTACTCCTTTGGGTTTGCTGGAAAGTGAGTTTTTGGCTATTTACTTGTTGGGTGATGTTGGGTGTTGCGAATGTCAAGTATTAGTCAACGGAAGAAGTGATGGCGACAATTATTGGCTTGATCTTGGCCTTGGGCATTGAAGTTGGATGTGGGCCTTGTGCTTGGCTTTTGATGAGAGTTTGGGTGTTGGCTAGTTGTTGGGCATTATGGAAGTTGATGGCATTGATGCTTGGTTGGTGAAGTAAAAGCACGAATGCACGTGGATTAGTCGTACATGCTATATTATGAATGACATCTTTGGCTATGCCCCATTGGTGACAATTAGCATGAGTAGAAACTTTAAAATTTATGTTCTCCCTTTTTATGTGGTTTATCTTTCTTGCTACTGTCTTATCACATCAAGTTCCAAGTTCGAATAGACGTCATCATAATAGCCATCATTTTCATGTGATGCCATAATCTTATATTAACTTTGGCCACTTGAGAAGTCAGAGTAGATATTATGATGATACTGGTCTTGGGACTAGCAACGGAAGCTATGGTGATATTAATAGTAATATCTCATGTTTTCTTGATGCTATAATGATACATTATATTTCATGATATTTACAACTTCTTTTAATAGATCGTTATCATTCATCAAGCCTTCCCTTTGATCGTTTAATTACTTTGGCAATGATCGGTCTTCTAAATTCCGAGGACGGAATTTTTATAAGGAGTGTTGAATGTAACGACCTGTTTTCATAGTGCACGTTTTTCTGTATTCAAAACGAATTCAAAGTAAATTATTTTTTTCCATTATTTCCGTAGCTCAAATCTTAAAACAAACTTCATTTTCATGATCCTCGGGATGATACGATCACGTGGTATTGTTTTCGTAATTTTTGGACCTTTTAGTTCCAGTGGCAAAATCTTAATTTCGTAATAATACTAATTATCTTAGCCATAGCTAATTATTATTAACCCCACCCCACACCCTTTAACCGCCACCAAAATTTGGTGAGATATGATATTATTGGATCTCTTCCCCCTAAGTTAATTACATGCATTCCCACCTCTCATTCGTTGGCAGACAACCCCCATAATCCCCAACAATCGATTTATGACCCTGTTAACTATACCTTATATTATTATATGATATCATTAGATTATAAACATCTCTGTCTCTCCATCTTCCCAGTAAACACAACGTCTACCACCCCTATCTCCATTTCAAACTCACATTCACTTCCCCTCATCTCCATAGCCACCCCTCCTCCCCGCTCCTCCCACCGCTCCTCCCACCAACGAGAGAGCCACCAGCCCAAGCTTCCTTCCCTCCGACATAAGCTCCACAAGCACAAAGCCCCCATCAACGACAGAACCCCTTCACCCCCGTGGTTGCAAAACAAACCCACCTCTCGCTACTATTATTAATATTTCATTCCCCTTCAACTGACGACCCCTGCGCATGTGCGCCTCCCCTGGAACTCAGCTGCCTAGATCAGCTATCGTGCATGCCTCTGCCTAGAAACCCACGTCGCCACTGCCCTAGACCAGTGCCGTCGCTGCCTGTGCACGCAGCCACCAGATCCGCCATCTGAACCACCTGCATGCGCGCCCGCGCTGCCTGCTGCCATGCACGCCCGTTTGTGGAGCCCCGTGCCACCACTCCTGCCGCACCGCCCTCCTCCTAAGGACTCCCCCCCCCGACAGCCCCTAGATCTCCCATCTGCAAAAAAAAGAGAGAAAGAAGAGAAGAAGGGGAAAAGACAGGGTGAGAAGAGAGGGATGGTTATTAAAGGATAATTATAAATGGTATATTAGTATATTAGTATATAATATAGTACTAGTCATAACCCGTGTCCGAAGGGCACAATTCAGTTAAGATATTCTATTGTTGGAGAACGTGAGGAAAGTGTGGTAGCGGTTATTTGGTTTTACCCCATTCTGCAACAAAATTCAGTTTCCCCCCATGAAGAACGTGAGGATGAAAGTGGGGCTGATGTTATATGTTTTTTTGTTATTTGGTTTGTTCTGCAACAAAATTCAGTTTCCTACCATGGAGAACGTGAGGATGAAAGTGGGCCTACTGTTCTATTTTTTTTATATTTGGCTTGTAAAAATGAAGAAGGCAATGTCCTAGTCACCTAGTACAATCATCTTTTTTGTCCTAGTCATATTTTGGGTGCCACTAGGACAAAATTCAAAAAATGTCGTCAATTGAAAAATAGATATACTACTAGTATATACGTATTATAATACGAGAGAATTAGGTTTAAATTCATATTAAATAATCTAGTGATCAGAAAAATACCCAGTGAGCCCCAGAAAATCCAGTGCGTCGCTTAGAACGCGTAGACACTGAAATCATTCCATTCTGAGTCCTATATTTTTAAATATGATTTTTCAAAGATATACGTCATTAATTCTATTTTTATTTTCTTTTAAAATTTGTCAAATATAAAAATACGGACGTATTCTACTAATCAAAACGGATGTTTTGACAGGTGATATGAAATATTTTGACGGGTACATTTCTTTAAATAAATCTTCAAACATTTACGATAAATATTTCTAATTTAAAATATTTAGTTTTTAATTGATTTTACGCTTTTAAAAATTATACAAAATATCCAGAAGCTTCAGAAACATATTTTCTTCCTAAGTAAAATTATATTTTTCATTGTTAGCCTTTCTAAAAATTATTAGTACAAGTTTTGACTTGTTTTAAGCTATAATAAAAATACAAACACATTAAGAATACTAGATAGAAAATAGTGTGACATTTAACCGATTATTTCTGATGTTTGCAGGTACCGTTTCTCGTGCACGAGTACCCTTGGAAGCTCTAGCTCCAGCCTCGGCTTACTACGATGGTCACGAAACCGTAAGTCACTCTAATTCTAGTTTTAGAAGTAAAGCAAGTGTACTAGTATGCACTTAGAATATCATATATAGCCTCAGAATGGCTATTGACTTGAATCAATGATTATAGACCTAATTAACTAGAGAACTAATCAACTGCAGAACGACATTGACTTGAGAATACGACATTGCCAAATTTCAACTTTGATAGCTGTAGCATGCAACCACCTACTTGGGTAAACTGTGTACTAATGGAAATATTACATGCTCGAAGCATGGAATCATCTTTGTTTGACTTGTCTTTATCCTCAACTTTCTAGTTTTCAATAAGGAAGTAAATCAGTGGTCCTTCTTTAACTATCATTGTATATGATTAGGGAACTACTCTACCGTTTGTTAATATAATCGATTTTGTGGATCTCGATAATCGGTGTTTTTATTATTGATTTACCAAGTCGGTTGGTTTCGCTTGGACCCAAGTTTTGGATCACCCTGCTTGCGGGGATAAGTGACCTGCTTGGCCAGCTTTGACCAAGCCCATTTGTAAGGTTCAATGCTAGAACTCCAATTCTCAGTGGTTCGCAAACATTGATTTTAAATAACTTTAAAAAGAGTTACCTCAGCCTTTTCATCGCCATAATAACTCTTTGTCTTATTCACCCTTGTTAACTGTGTTCTGTTATTTGTCACTTGAAAACTATACATATATTCTGGATACACTTGTTACATGATTGCTCATGTTTAAATAGTTGTATCATTTGCTGCATGACATCTATACATGACTTATGAATTATCGTATGGAATATCTTGTGGTACATCGTGTGAAATATCTTGTGGAACATCCCGTAATAAACATATACTTGGTACACTTCACAGGAACTTCGGTTTTTGGGGTAACTTATAATAGCAGGAGTGCGGGAGCGACCAGTTCAGGCTTTGTTGTCGCCGTGCAGGTTCTAGCAACCCCATCAAAGTACGCCGGTGACAAATTCATAGACTTGATCACAGATTCTTGAACATTATTGCATGCTTGGTATTCACAGTTTTGGTTTAACCCATGTACACGCACCCGTGGCATGAGATGGACTCTTGGTTGCTGATTGTACTCCACATTATAAGTCTAGATCTAGGCTAGTCACAATTATACTCCCCCTAACATGTTCATCTCAATTATGTTTCATTATTGCTATCACCATGGTTGCTCTTGTTCATTACTTATTGTACTTGCATAGTCACCTTTTATGTCACTTATCGTACTTGCATGCATGTATGCTCTTACCTTATTTCGATTGCTAGAATTGTTGTGCCTTAACTACGGTTCCGTCTATGTAGTGCCATCAGATGACGTACATGTAGAAGAAGAGGTTCCTGAGTTGACGGTGCCAGAGTTCGTCCCAGGGGCTACAGTTTTAGAGTTCATGTCAGGGCATATTTCCATTTGTATTTCTTTTCTTTCATGTATCTTTGTTCGAGTGTCTTGTACAGTATGGATTGTAATAAATGGACACTGTTTGGGTATTTTTGTACGTCCCTGCATCAGAAGCTATTTTGTTTTCACTGGTTAACTGCAGACCTGTAAATGTAATCAAATAAGTAATGGCCCCTGAAAGCGTGTCATTACATAAAACATGACATGAGAGTACTTTTGAAAACAAGACATGACATGCCAGGAGTGGTGACTCCGATCATAGCTCCAACACTCTCTCTACAGTGAGTTACCACAACCCAGTGATGTGTCAAGTGTATCAAGTTCTACTTTTACGTTCCATTTATAAATTCCAACTTGATATTCCAACATGAGATTTCTACTTGAGATTCCCAAATGGATTCCAAACGAATTTATTCAATATTCCACGCCTAGTTTTCAAGTGACAAGCATCAGAACATGGCGGCAGAGGGTGAACGAGACAAGGAAGTTAATATGGTGAATACGAGTCTACGTGTGATGAAAGGTTGAAGTCACTCATTTAAAGGTATTTATAATCAATGTTTGTAAACTGATGATAATTGGAATTCTAGTATTGATCCACACAAACAGGCTTAGTCTGGGTTGGCCAAGTAGGTTGCTATCCTCATTGGGTGATCCAAACTTGGACACAAGCGATTCCAGCCGGCTTGGTGAACCAATAATAAGAAAGTCGATTATAAACTTTTTCTTCATCGATTATATTAATATACCATTGCATAGTCCCTTATTTATTTAAGTCACTACGTTGGCAATGTCGTATGCTCAAGTCAATAGTCGTTCTACAGTTGATTACTTTTTAATTTTATTATGCCTCTAGTTGGAAAGGCGTATGTTCAAGTCAATAGCCGTTCTGAGTCTACATATGATATTTCATACTAGTACACTTTCAAAATTTCTAAATTTTGAATTATGGTGACTTACGGGTTTGAGGATCGTCGTAGCAAGCCGAGGCTGGAGCTAGAGCTTCCAAGGGTGCTCGTGTCTGAGAACGGTACATGCAAACATAAGAAATAACCGGTTAAAGGTCACACTATTTTATTTCTATTTATCTTACTTGTTTTTGTTTTTATTATGGTTTAAAACAGGTCAAAACGTGTACTAATAAGTTTTAGATAGGCTAGATGTGAGTAAAGTAATTTTATCTAGGACGAAAATAATTTTCTAAAGCACATAGGTATTTTTTAAAAAAAATTTAAAAGCATAAAATCAATTTTCTACATTTAAAACGAATTAAAAACTAATTTTCTAAATTATAAAATAACTTTCGTAAATGTTGAAGAATTTATTTAGAAAAATATACATCTCGAAATATTTCATATGATATGTCAAAATGTTTGTCTCGATTAGTAGATTACAAATATATTTTTGTATTTGGAAAATACGCGTAGTATTAGAAGATACGTATTTTAAAAGATAATTAGAATTAATTACGTATAACTTTGAAAATTCATATTTAAAAATATAATTTTTTGATTGAGATGATTCCAGCGTCTACGCGTTCTATACGACGCGCTAGATTTTATGGCGTTTTCAATGTATTTTTATGAGGCTTATATAATTTATTATGAATTAATATAATTTTCTCTCTATTATATAATACTAGTCATGACCCGTGCCCGCAGGTACGGTTCAGTTAAGATTTTCCCCGCGAAATCTTTGTTCCTCAAAAAATTATTTCTACAATCAAACTTGCGTGGAACAACAAATTAGCGTAAAAATATTTAGCGGCATGGGCGCCTTCGGCGCGGAACAACAAATTCGGTACGGGTGCCTTCGGCGCGGAACAACAAATTAGCGTAAAAAATTTAGCAGTCGCCGAATCATTTAGATTTTTCCATGCGAAATCTTTGTTTCCAAAAAATTATTTTAACAGCCAAAATTGCGCGGAACAACAAACTTGCGCAAAAATATTTAGCGGAACGGGCGCATTCAGCGTGGAACCACAAATTCATGCGGGCGTCTTCGGTGCGGGTGCACGTCGAACGTAAAAAAATTTAGCGGGAGCCCGTGCCAAAACCAGTCATGAATTGTAATATAGATATTATCTCTGTAATCACTGTTTATTAAGGACACAAAAGTGAGTTTTTTACTGGTTAAATCAATGGTAGAACAATATTTTATTGTTTTTCATGTTTCGATTATGTGAAATTTTGAAAGAATTTATTCAAAGAAGAAAATCACCACCTATTCAAAATTCCAACCTTCCGCCAGTCCCAGTTCACGGATTCCTTTCTTCTCTTAATTATGGATTAAATGCAGGTCTTTTGCCAAGGTGGGTCTCTTTATTTTACATCTCAGCCATTAATTCCTCAAGAATAAATCTTAGTCGTTCTTCTATCAACACTTTTGTCCTAGTCAGCTTGTCCTAGTCAGCCCTAGAATTCAAAAACAGTTGTGTTTTAATATACAGATATTTACTAAGTATATACGTAAATACGTATATAAATACGTATATCTTTCTCACAATATCTCTTCTCTTCACGTGAAAACATAGCCCGCAGGCTATTTGGGGCTTCGCTGCGCCAGTCGTTGGCGGCGACGAATGGACTGGGCGGCCGCCAACGGGGCACGGGGCCGGCAGTGGTCCTTTGGCGATGGTAGGCGGTGCTAGTGGTAGCTAGCGACAGCGACATAGGCTGTCGATAGGGAAAACGGGGCGGTTCTCATGCTGTGCTCGGTGATAGAGAGGAAGCCGTCAAGGCGGTCGACTGGAGGGCGGTGGAGCTACGACATGAGGAGGCGACGGTGGTCACTACATGTCATGACCCGCTACCCTAATATGGAGACGAGGCGTGAAAAGTCCGCTCAGACTTGGAGCGGTGAGGCTCCAGTCTGTAAAGCATCTGGAATAACCAAGTATAGGTCCTTGCAAATGCAATACAGAACAAAAATAATAATATAGAAAAGAGACAGATAATGTTATTCCAATCTCAGAACATCCACCAATAAATTCCAACATCGCAGAAAAGCCACCAGGCTAAAAAGAAGAGTCTAAAAGGCCCAAGCATGACCAACAGAAATAATCAAACGTACAGAAAGAAAGGTGCTGCGCACCGACAAACTAACGACAACTAAGCAGAAAGCAACACCGAAGAAGTCTCTACGACTGGTCGCCGGTGTCCTCGTACTCCATGTCAATGGTGGTCCCAGGCTCATCGTCAACAAACAACTCGTCCTCAGCAACATACTCTGGCTCAGCAACTAACATGCGACACCCAAAAGAGACGAGGGTGCATGTCAGCAAGTCTACAAGAGACTTGTGCAATGAAACTAAAAGAAAGTGAAACAACCTAGCAGTTCTAAAATATGCGATGACATGGTAGTTTAATGTATGAATGTAACAAGTAAGAGAGTGAAACAAGTACGACATGGCAACAAGTATGACATGGCAAGGGTAGCAAAGCTACTAACATTGACATGGATTTACAAGTCACATAAACATGTCGTGCACAGAGTTTACGCCTTAGAGCTGAAGTGGCTGTACAGGCACACTTCTACGCTGAGTGGTCGCTTAACCCTACCACAATCCCAGAGTTTACGCCTTACAGCTGAAGTTGCTGATCTGGCAAACTTCTAAGCTGAGTGGTCGCTTAACCCTACCGCTCCACGTGTAATCGGGCATTGGCTTTTGACCAACACATGTAGCCCGCTTCTGGATCACGAGCCAGGAAGTGTATTTGGCATAGGGTTGTGCCTGCAATGCATGTGCCTAGCCTCAACAAGCAAGTACAAGTATCGTGTGCAACATTCAAGCATGGATTTACATCAGGATGCATGGCATGGCATGGTTACAATTAATGTGCGTACATATAAGGAAATTAAACGTGTCAGGCATGGCAGAGCAAAAGTAATGAACATACGAATGTGGAAATTAAAAGTGACAGGTAATAATGCATGAATGACATGGCAGGGTGACCGATCTAGCTTCGTTGTCAAGCTAGATCTTAAAGTTACGTCTAGGCGAGTATCATTTCGTCGCCTAGTCTCTTTTACGCTAAAAATGGGGAATGGCCTACAACATGGCCTAAAGCACAAATTGGCAAGTTTCACTTGCCTGCAATCAACTGTTCTGAATATACCATCCAATCAGTCCAATCTACCTATGTGCTCGGATCCACCAACCTACAGTCCCAGTTTAAATTATCTTCGTTAGTGATTTATCAACCAATTAAATTACTGATTTTATCTTCTTTAGCATGCATTGGTTGGGGGTCCTAAGTGTTCATAAAATTACCCTTACACGACACGAGAGCTACACTGGCGTCGGGTAGCAACGCCAGGGGTTGGAATATAGAAAACGCTCCACGTCCAGATTCCAAAATTAGATTCCTCGATCGCCAATCCTCGAACAGCGACGTGATCAGCGAACAAGATTCCAACAACGAGCAAGAGATCGGTAGACGTTTTAAGGCTCACGGGAAGCCGTAACAACGAACCGGGACGAACGGGTCGACGTACACGGAGACTACGACGTTGAGCATCGTAGGGAAAGATTGTGATGTCGGGAAATACCCCTAGGAGAGGTAGAGGGCTGTCAGAAGATCCCAACAGTGAGAGGGAATGACGGGAAGCGATACGACGCATCGATACGTCGTAAAAACGCAAAACAGCGAGCACACTCACTGTTTCAGATCAGAGGCGGCCTGAGGGAAATGCCACGGCGGCGTAGAGGGTCGGAGGGGACGACCCACGGTGGCAGGGGACGCGGGCGGCAGCGGCGACAGCGGCGGCAGCGGCGGCTCCGAGCGGCTGCTGCGATCGGCTGCTGCTTGCTGTGGATCACGACGGCGACGACGACTATTACGACGGGAGCAGAAGCCCACGGCGACGCTAGGGGGAGGAGGAAGGTCGGGGAAGGGGGATGGCTTGTCGACGGCGGTTTAGGGGTCGGAGAGCACAAGTAAAGTCGGGCACTCGGGGTTTTGTGTGTTGCGTGAAAAGAGAAGTAGGGCCGACGACTTAGAAGTGTTTTGCTGTGAAAAGAATAGCTAACCTAGGTTATTTTTATAGGATGTGGTTGATGCACGTGGGTGGCTAGAAATAGGGTTTGTTTTAGGTAGGGTTTGTTGTTGTTTTTAATTAGAAATGTTATTAAAAAATCAAAAACAAAAGTGGTACACCCTCTCTCTCTCCCCTCACCTAGGTGCATGCGGCCAAATGCAAAAAGAGGGCTGAGTCAAATAAGTTTTGGGAGTAAAATATAATAATAATTATATTAGGGATATAACCAAGGGAACTTAGGGTTAAACCGATTATTAGGTTGGGCAAAAAGTGAAAGTAGGTCAAACGAAGCCCAAAAAAAAATGAAATAAATAACGGGGTGACCGCACGGACGAGAAAAACGCAACTAAGAAGACGGGTCACAATTTCGACGACGAGAGTGAAACTAAAAATAAAAAGGCCTCACGAAAAAAGTGAAAATCGCGACGTCTCTTCAAATAAGGTCAAATCGTGGGAGTACGACCCGTGAAATGACGTTCCAAAATAAATCCACAATTTAATACTCTTCGAGAGGGTCACAAAGGCATATCACACTATAGGGTTCGGATACAGACAAAGTCTAAAATAAATACGTGCACGAACAAGACTACGTGCACGACAAAGTGTACAATCGAAAACAGACCGTTACATCCTCCCCACCTTATGAATGATTCCGCCCTCGGAATCAGCATCAACTACTGCTCGGAAACAAGTGCGGGAAGCGCTCTCTCATATCATCCACATGCTCCCAGGTGGACTCCCCAGGGGAACCATGACGCCACTGCACTCTAACCAAGTCGACGGTCTTATTCCTCAGTTGTTTCTGTCGTCGTTCCAGAATCTCAACTGGTTGCTGATCATAGGTAAGATCCGAACGAACCGTGATCTTCGAGAAATCCACAGCGTGTGGCGGATCACTGACGTATCGACATAACTGAGATACGTGAAATACGTCATGAACACCCACCAGTGACGGCGGCAATGCCAAGCGATAAGCCACCGCTCCAACTCTCTCCAGGACATCAAATGGCCCAATGTACCTTGGACTCAGCTTGCCTCTCTTTCCAAATCGGATAACTCCCCAATTCGGAGAGATCTTTAGAAAGACGTGATCTCCATGCTGAAACTCCAAAGGCCTTTGTTTAGCATCAGCCCAATGCTTGAAATGGTCATGCGCGATCCTCAGCTTCTCCCGAATGTTCCTCACAACATCCACAGCCTCTACGATCATCTCTGGTCCTAACAACTCATTGTAACCAATGTCATCCCAGCTCAGTGGCGATCGACATTTATTCCCGTATAGCGTGGTGAATGGCGCCATGCCAATACTCGCCTGGTAGCTGTTATTGTAGGCAAACTCCACATGATGGAGATGATCCTCCCAAGATCCCTTGAAGTCCAACATGCACGCTCTCAACATGTCCTCCAAAACCTGAATCGTCCTCTCGGACTGGCCATCCGTCTGCGGGTGGTACGCGGTACTGAAACTCAGCCTCGTACCCAAGCTCTTCTGCAGACTCCGCCAAAACTGAGATGTGAATCTCGTGTCTCTGTCTGACACGATACTCATGAGGACTCCGTGAATTCGTATGTTCTCCTGCATGATTCACGTTACATCACTATCTAAACGAGAGAAAGGAATAAAAATGGAGAGTAAAAGAATTTACCTCCATGTATCTCCTCGCTAGCGTCTCAGTGGATTGTCCTACTCGAAAGGGAATAAAGTGCGTGGATTTGGTCAATCGGTATACGATCACCCAAATCGCGTCATTCTGCTTCGGACTACGAGGTAGTCCAGTCATGAAATCCATAGTGATGTGTTGCCACTTCCACTCCGGAATCGGAAACGGTTGTAGAAACCGGATTCTCCGCCTTTACCTGCTGGCATACCAAACACTTGGCGACACTCCGTGCCACACTCCTCTTCAGACCAGGCCACCAATAGTTCAGATGAAGATCCTTGTACATCTTGGTGCCACCAGGATGCACAGAATACGTGGAACTGTGTGCCTCGACCAATAACTCCTTTCTAATATCCCCAGCTAGCACACACACCCTGGCTCCATAGCTCAGCGAGCCATCCTCATGAATCCGAAAGTCAGTCCGCAGATCAGCTTCTACCTGCTCCCGAATCTTCACCAGCTTCGGATCACCAGCCTGACCTGCCTTGATCCGATCCACGATCGTCTACTGTATCGGCATACACATCAATGACAAAGCCTCTCCAGGAAGCACGATCTCAAAACCAGACTCGCAAAAATCCTGTTGCAACCTCCACTGCGAAGTCAACATCATCACCGCTGGAAGTCTACTCAGCTCATCCAGAACCACATTCACTTTACCAGGGTGATACTACAAGTCGATCTCATAGTCTACCATGAGCTCCAACCATCGACGTTGTCGCATGTTGAGCTCCTTCTACGTAAAGATATACTTCAAGCTTTTGTGATCGGTGAAGATCTTCACCTGCTCACTCAGCAAGAAGTGCCTCCAAATCTTGAGCACAAATATAACTTCAGCCAACTCCAAATTGTGTGTCGGGTAATTCTTCTCATGAGCCTTAAGCTGACGAGCAGCATAAGCAACCACGTGCCCATGCTGATGCAAAACACAACCGAGACCTTTGCCAGAAGCATCGCAAAAGATCTCAAATCCTCCACTGTGATCGGGCACAGGAAGAACAGGGGAAGTCGTCAACCTCTCCTTCAGAATAGAAAAGGCCTCCTCGTAATCATCGGACCAGCCGAAAGATACATCCTTCCTCGTCATTCTGGTCATCGGTTCAGCAATCCAAGAAAAGTCCTTAATGAAACGTCGATAATAACCTGCAAGCCCAAGTAAACTCCAGACCTCAGACGCTGACTGCGGAACCGGTCACTCTCTGATAGCCTTAATCTTCTTAGGATCCACCGATATTCCATCTCCCGACACCACGTGTCCAAGAAAAGCAACCCTATCAAGCCAAAACTCGCACTTAGAATACTTAGCATACAAACGATGCTTCCTCAAAATTTCCAATACTGTCCTCAAGTGCGATGCATGCTCTTCCTCCGACCTTGAATAGATCAAGATGTCGTCAATAAAGATAATGACAAACTTATCTAGAAGGTCGTAGAAGATCAGATTCATCAAGTTCATAAAAACTGTGGGCGCATTGGTTACATCGAAAGGCATAACCACGAACTCGTAGTGACCATACTTCATCCTGAACGCTGTCTTCTGAATATCTTCCTTCCTTACCTTCAGCTGGTGATAACCACTCCTCAGGTCCAACTTATAGAACACTCCTGATCCTCTAAGCTGATCACAGATGTCATCTATACGAGGCAATGGATATCGATTCTTGACGGTGACGGCATTCAGCTCCCTGTAGTCCACGCACATGTGATGCGAACCATCCTTCTTCTTCACCAGCAACACCGGTGCTCCCCACGGAGACACACTGGGATTAATATACCCCTTCTGCAGAAGCTCATCCAGTGCCTATGCAATTCCTCTAACTCAGCTGGAGCCATACGATACGGTGCCTTCGAAATGGGCTGCGTTCCCGGAATAAGATCGATCGAAAACTCAAGAGCTCGATCGGGCGGCAGTCCAGACATCTCCTCTGGGAAAACATCATCGAATTCTCGCACCACAGCTGGTCTACTCTGCTCCTTCTGCATGGCAACAATCTCCACCGGCTTGGCCCGAAACCTGATAGGACCAAGCGAACTGCTGTCTCGGTTGAACTCGAACACCGAATGACCTGGGAGATCGAACACCACCTTCTTCTGCCGGCAATCGATCGTGGCATAGAAACTCTCAAGCCAGTCCATCCCAAGGACGACATCATAATTGATGATGTCGTGGACAATAAAGTCAGCGTAAAGCTCATATCCACAGACCACCAAAGGACAAGAATTACAACCACGATGCACCAAGATCACGCCATTCCCTGTAACGATATCCCAACTCTTGGGAAGAGGAGAAGTCGATAAGGAATTCTTGTCCATGAAGCTCTGGGATATAATGCACATCGATGCACCAGAGTCGAAGAGGACTCGTGCAGGAAATGTGCAAACCAAAATCACACCTAACAAACAATCTAACAATCAAATCCTATTCTAGCAAACAAACACACTCTAACAAGCAAGATTAACTAAGGGAAAGGAAACAAACTAGACTGAGGGTTACCTGCAATAACCTTATCCACAGCCTCAGTCTCAACTGCAGTCATCAGGAAAGACTGCCTCCTCGGCTGAAGCGCCTGCTGAAAAGCCTGCTTCTGCGGAACAAGGGCTGCTCCACGTCCAGCAGGCACCGGTGCTTTCTGCTGCTAAACTCCATCCAGTGCTTTCTACAGTTGATTTGCATGTCGACAATCCTTCGATGCATGCGTAGCGTCGCCACAAATCAAGCACTGGCCCAAAAATCTTCTGCACTGCTCCTAGATATGGCCAGTCTTACCGCAGAAATGGCAAGTCTTCAGAGTAGGCCCACCTGGCCTCTTGAACTGTACCGACTGGTTAGGCTTGAATCCAGGCCTAACCACTGCTCTGACCTGCTCCATAGGCCTCTTCCAAGCTCCAGAAGTATGTCCTCTCTTCTGGCTCGCAATCAGCTCCTGCCTCCTAGCAGCTACTTGCAAATTCTGATAAGACTCAAATCTGACGAAGACATCAAGCTCTGGAAGTCTAAGGAAAGACCCTGCAGAAACCTCTGAGCTCTCTCCTCGGCATCATGCACCATCTTCTGGGTGAAACAACTCAGCCTGGTGAACTCCTGATGATACTGGTCTACCAAAAGATTTCCCAGCTTCAGATCAATGAATCGCTACAACATCTCCCTCCTGGCAGCCTTCGGGAAATACTCCTAATTGAACCTAGCCTTGAAAGTAGCCCAAGGAACATGTCTCACCAACAGCTCCTCTTATGCATCCCACCAGCTGCGGGCATTATCCTTGATCTGTTTCTTCACCAAATCAACACATCCAGCCGGGTTATTCTTCGACATCCTCAGATTGTCCTCCGTATTCCGGATCCACTCCTCTGCAGCCAACGGTCCTTCAGATCCATCAAAATAGGTCGGACCCAGCTCCCGAAACTGCTTCGCTCCCGGCTCGAAGCGAGGGGCATTCTGGGTATTCTGGAGCATGCCCTGCTTCACCTGCATCATCTGATGCATCATCCTCATGACTTCAGCATTGATGGGCTCTTTATCCGGCACTGCATCACGATCGGGCCCACCACCAGCTCGGGTCTGTCGTCTTCCAGCCATCTAATGACATCAAAAACGAAATAAATTAGACTCTAAGCTTATGACTTGGATGTTTTAATTTATTTAATGGATATTCTATAATTATTATCGTTGTTTCGATAATTCACAGTTGCAAGTGACCTGCATGGGCCACCAATAAAACCTGTCACGACCCGCTTCCCTAAAATGGAGGCGAGGCGTGAAAAGTTCGCTCAGACTTGGAGCTGTGAGGCTCCAGTCTGTAAAGCGTCTGGAATAACCAAGTATAGGTCCTTGCAAATGCAATACAGAACAAAAATAATAATAAAGAAAAGAGACAGATAATGTTATTCCAATCTCAGAACGTCCACCAATAAATTCCAACATCGCAGAAAAGCCACCAGGCTAAAAAGAAGAGTCTAAAAGGCCCAAGCATGGCCAACAGAAATAATCAAACGTACAGAAAGAAAGGTGCTACGCACCGACAAACTAACGACAACTAAGCAGAAAGCAACACCGAAGAAGTCTCTACGACTGGTCGCCGGTGTCCTCGTACTCCACGTCAACGGTGGTCCCAGGCTCAACGTCAACAAACAGCTTGTCCTCAGCAACTGACTCTGGCTCAGCAACTAACATGCGACACCCAAAAGAGACGAGGGCGCTTGTCAGCAAGTCTACAAGAGACTTATGCTAGGAAACTAAAAGAAAGTGAAACAACCTAGCAGTTCTAAAATATGCGATGACATGGCAGTTTAATGTATGAATGCAACAAGTAAGAGAGTGCAACAAGTATGACATGGCAAGGGTAGCAAAGCTACTAACATTGACATGGATTTACAAGTCACGTAAACACGTCGTGCACAGAGTTTACGCCTTAGAGCTGAAGTGGCTGTACAGGCACACTTCTACGCTGAGTGGTCGCTTAACCCTACCACAATCCCAGAGTTTACGCCTTACAGCTGAAGTTGCTGATCTGGCAAACTTCTAAGCTGAGTGGTCGCTTAACCCTACCGCTCCACGTGTAATCGGGCATTGGCTTTTGACCAACACATGTAGCCCGCTTCTGGATCACGAGCCAGGAAGTGTATTTGGCATAGGGTTGTGCCTGCAATGCAGGTGCCTAGCCTCAACAAGCAAGTACAAGTATCGTGTGCAACATTCAAGCATGGATTTACATCAGGATGCATGGCATGGCATGGTTACAATTAATGTGCGTACATATAAGGAAATTAAACGTGTCAGGCATGGCAGAGCAAAAGTAATGAACATACTAATGTGGAAATTAAACGTGACAGGCAATAATGCATGAATGACTTGGCAGGGTGACAGATCTAGCTTCGTTGTCAAGCTAGATCTTAAAGTTGCGTCTAGGCGAGTATCATTTCGTCGCCTAGTCTCTTTTACGCTAAAAACGGGGAATGGCCTAAAACATGGCCTAAAGCACAAATTGGCAAGTTTCACTTGCCTGCAATCAACTGTTCTGAATACACCATCCAATCAGTCCAATCTACCTATGTGCTCGGATCCACCAACCTACAGTCCCAGTTTAAATTATCTTCGTTAGTAATTTATCAACCAATTAAATTACTGATTTTTATCTTCTTTAGCATACATTGGTTGGGGGTCCTACGTGTTCATAAAATTACCCTTACACGACGCGAGAGCTACACTGGCGTCGGGTAGCAACGCCATGGGTTGGAATATAGAAAACGCTCCACGTCCAGATTCCAAAATTAGATTCCTCGCTCGCTAATCCTCGAACAATGACGAGATCAGCGAGCAAGATTCCAACAGCGAGCAAGAGATCAGTAGACGTTTTACGGCTCATGAGAGGCCGTAACAACGAACCGGGACGAACGGGTTGACGTACACGGAGACTACGACGTTGAGCATCGTAGGGAAAGATCATGACGTCGAGAAATACCCCTAGGAGAGGTAGAGGTCTGTCGGAAGATCCCAACAGCGAGAGGGAATGACGGGAGGCAATAAGACGCGTCGATACGTCGTAAAAACGCAAAACAGCGAGCACACTCGCTGTTTCAGATCAGAGGCGGCCTGAGGGGGCTGCCATGGCGGCGTAGAGGGTCGAAGGGGGCGACCCACGGTGGCAGGCGGCGCGGGCGGTGGCGGCGACTGCGAGCTGCTGCTGTGAGCTACTGCTGTGAGCTGCTGCTGTTTGCTGCGGATCACGGCGGCGACGGCAACGATTACAACGGGAGCAGAGGCCCACGGCGACGCTAGGGGGAGGAGGAAGGTCGAGGAAGGGGGATGGCTGGCCGGCGGCGATTTAGGGGTCGGAGAGCGCAAGTAAAGTCGGGCTCTCGGGGGTTTTGTGTGTTACGTGAAAAGAGAAGTAGGGCCGGCGGCTTAGAAGTGTTTTGCTGTGAAAAGAATAGCTAACCTAGGTTATTTTTATAGGATGTGGCTGATGCACGTGGGTGGCTAGAGATAGGGTTTGTTTTAGCTAGGGTTTGTTGTTGTTTTTAATTAAAAATGTTATTAAAAAAATCAACAACAAAAGTGTTACACCCTCTCTCTCTCCCCTCACCTGCGTGCATGCGGCCAAATGCAAAAAGAGGGCTGAGTCAACTAAGTTTTGGGAGTAAAATATAATAATAATTACATTAGGGATATAAGCCAAGGGAACTTAGGGTTAAACAGATTATTAGGTTGGGCAAAAAGTGAAAGTAGGTCAAACGAAGCCCAAAAAAATGAAATAAATACTGGGGTGACCGCACGGACGAGAAAAACGCAACTATGAAGACGGATCACAATTTCGACGAATAAGGACGAAACTAAAAATAAAAAGGCCTCACGACAAAAGTGAAAATCGCGACGTCTCTTCAAATAAGGTCAAATCGTGGGAGTAAGACCCATGAAATGACGTTCCAAAATAAATCCATAATTTAATACTCTTCGAAAGGGTCACAATGGCATATCACACTATAGGGTTCGGATACAGACAAAGTCTAAAATAAATACGTGCACAAACAAGACTACGTGCACAACAAAAGGTACAATCGAAAACATACCGTTACACTACAGCACCGTCGAGTGCTACAAGATGGGCAGATCAGCATCATACGAGTCATGGAGTGTGGATCCAGAGGGGGGTCTGTCGACGACGGGATCTGTGGGGTGGTCGGTGCACGGTGAGGCAGATTGGCAGTCGACGTGGGCTTGGGTTGAGGGATGAGACATCGGCGTGGAGGCATAGAAAAGTCTGGTGGCGAGCTGTGGCCTTGGCCATGCAAGCTTCGATGGCAACAGTGCAAGTGGAGGATGAATGACTGTGAGGATAGATGGGAAGGAGATGCTGGAGGAGAGGGAGGCGACCGCGGGCTCAGCTCGTTGTCGAGGGAGACCAGATGGTTCTCGTTGACTAAGTAGAGCTGAGTGGTCTTTATGTTTTCGAGAGAGGAGAGGGAAGGGGGTGATTAAATAAGAATTAATATTATAATATTATTAATCTAACATTAAATAGTGTTTTAATTGGGGTTAAGTGGGGATGAACCTCATTTAGGGGGAGTAAAACGTGCATACCCGTTTTAGTTCGGCATCCATCGTTCCATTGTAATAGACAATGGAATGCAATTCGACAGTGCCAGGTTCAAGGAGTTCTGTGTTGAATTGAAGATCAAGTTACACTTCGCTTCTGTGGCCCATCATCAATCTAATGGTCTGGTAGAGGTGGCCAACAAGTGCATTTTAGAGCCATTGCGAAAGAAAGTAGGAGAAGCTAAAGGTTCGTGGTCAGAGGAACTCCCCAGCATATTATGGTCATACAGGTTGACTCCCAAAGACTCGACATGATAGACCACTTTCATGCTTGCTTATGGGTGTGAGGCGGTCGTTCTTGTAAAGGTAGGCGAGAAGCCTCTTCGTCTCAGATACTTCGATGTAGGGAGAAGCACAGAAGGACTCGAGCTCAACTCACAATTGATCGATAAGGTCAGAGATTGAGCTCTTACCACCCTCATCAGGCAGAAGGGTCATTTAGCTTGATATTTCAACTCCAATATTCTGGGGCGAAGTTTCCACATGGACAATCTCGTGTTTCGAAAAGCTATCTTCTCTACAGGGATCGCTCGACAAGGAAAGCTTGCTACGAAATGGGAAGGCCCCTACAAGGTGACCGATGTCCTTGGCCCAGCCACTTATCGACTTTCTACAATGAATGACAATGAGCTAACTCATTCCTGGAATGCAAACCTCACTCATTCCTGGAATGCGGTGCACTTGGAACGATATTCTCAAAAAGCGTGCAAGTGAAAGGAGTGCGTCATGTCAATTGTTATTTTCCCTTGTAATTTGTTGAGCTAATGGAATCTTCATAAATACGAGGTTGGTCATATCTTGCCTAAATTATTGAAATGACTCGTCGTAGGCCGTAACTCAAAGGGGCCATGCCCCTTTGCCACCGAACGACACATCTTCTCATAGGTCATAAGACGTAGGGACCACGTCCCTCACAACCGAACAACCCACCTCGTCGTCGGTTATAAGTCGAAGGGGCCATGTCCCCCGAAACCAAACGACCCACATTGTCGTCAGCCGTAAGACGATGGGTCGTCTCCTCGCCACTAAACGACTATTGTCCTCAGCCAGAATACGAGTGACACGGCTACCTTACAACTAAACGACACTCATTGTCGCCAGCTGTAAGACGAATAGACCATGTCTCTCCCCACCGAATGACCCACCTTGTCGTCGGTCGTAAGACAAAGGGACCACATCCCTCGCAACTGAACGACCCACCTCGTCGTAGGCCTTAAGTCGAAGGGGCCAACTCCTTTGCAACCAAATGACCCACTTTGTCATCAACCGTAAGCTGGGGGTAGTCTCCTCGCCACTGAACGACTATCGTCTTCCACCGTAAGACGAGGGACTCAGGTCCCTTACAACTAAATGACACTCATTGTCGTCGGCCGTAAGACAAAGGGACCACGTCCCTCGCCATCGAACGACCCACCTCGTCGTTAGTCATAAGTTGAAGGGGCCATGTCCCTCGCAGCTGAACGACCCACCTTGTCTTCAGCCGTAAGACAAGAATCCGTCTCCTCGCCACTTAAAGACTATCATCGTCAGCTGTAAGATGATGGACCTGGCACCTTTGCAACCAAATGACACTTATTATCATTGGTTGTAAGACAAAGGGACGACGTCCCTTGCCATCAAACGACCCACCTTGTCGTCGGCTGTAAGTCGAACGGGCCACTCCCCTCACCACAAAACGATCCTCGTTGTCGGTCCATATCATCGAGCGACTTTAAGGCTATTATGACAACGTGGTAGTGCCCAATAATTCTACGATCGAAGCTCAATCATTTTTTCATGATAAACCTCGAATCGTTCCGGGGCCATATATATGCAGAATAAGATATAAGCTTAAATCTTCTTCAATTATTGGTAAAAAATCACAGTTTTCTGTTTCAAAATAGTTTGATAAAACAAGGACAAAAGACTAATATCCTTAAGAAGAAGGGGCACCCTAGGCACAAAAATATCCTTCACTGCCAGGGAGATCTTCGCAGCGAGCTCAGATTTTATGGCTTCGGCTGAAACTGCTGAACTTTCTAAGTCAGCAATCCTTTCCTGAAGCTCGAACTTCTCTTTCTTTGTGTCACGCCCCATTCTCACATATACCTATACGACGTCCCATAGCGGGAAAAAGAGAGGATGGAGCCTGACAAGCAGCGGTATACACCAAGCGTGTAAAGTAAACACACAATAAGCAGGCCACTGCGTATGCTGGGATCATACATCACAGATATATAAAAGAAAGAAGCAACACACATAGCCATCACAAGAGTACATATCCACAAAACCACATAACTAAAGAACGTACCACACACCAGCGTCAAGTACAAGTGAACTGTCTCTAGTACATACATGAGAAGTGCTACAATCCACCAACATATAACATAACTACAAAAGACAACTCATTCCCCACTCAACCCAACTCACACTACAAGACACATCCCAAAAGAGTGATATAACCAAACTCAAACCCACATCTAAGGAATCTCCTGTGGGAGACTCTGCTCTGGTGACCTCTGTTCAAGACCTGAAAAGTAAAATGAGCACGTCAAACATGCCCAGTAGGAAACTAACTAGGGCAGGAAAAATCCTTTAGGGTTATGAATGTAACGGCAATAAGAGTACAAGCAACCACGGTAAAAAGTACAACACACAAGTGTGCAACAACAACAACACATATATGGTTCATTAGTTAGTTGATGTTAGTGATATATTTGGAAGCATGGGTATCACCTAAAGATAAGGGCCTGGATCTCACCCCAAATGTGGGGTGAATATAGCACACGACGCAGTGGACACGGGCACTGTACACCAAGCCTCTCAGCTCCCCCATCCCTGGCAGGAGTGAGGCTCTCCACATAGTAACACAACCTCCGTATGTCCCCTCCACTCCCGGTAAAGGCGAGTGGTTGTAAGTATCGCATATCACATATCACTTTTCCCAAACTTCCCACATCCCAATACTATGATGCTCACCCACCTTAGAGCAGATCGAGACATCCCAGTTAACATGTCAGATATCATAATGTTCAATAACCATACACAAGTTGACAAAAGTATTACATGGCACACCATTTTAAAAGGCCAATTTTCATGTTTTTCCAAATTCAAATTCATATGGGCATTTTATCGAACATATGGCATTCGTCATGTAAATGAGACATATCACACCATCAAATTTAGTAACAAATAGCTTAACCAAACTTACATACATGCATCAACTTCATTCGTGCATTTTGGAGTGAAACATTAGCAATATCACACACTTCCAACTTCACCCAACACCATTCAGCATACTGAAATTGCAAAATCAGCTAGAAAGACAGCATTTTTAACCCATTTCTCTTGTGAATTTGACAAAACTCAAATAATGAAGGTTGAAGATATTATAGTCCTGAGTTCACCCATAAACTTTCATGCAGAAATGTGAAGTATATGATTTATAGTGAATTGTTTAGTCAAGTGTGTCAAATCTGTTCAGCAGACAGATTTCTGCACTTGTCTTCAAAGCCAATTTTAAGCATTTTGGAGCCAGAATTACGATATATGAGCACTCTGATGAACATCTAGAAAAACTTCTTTAGCTTCCAACAAGACCAAAATCAACAAAATCCATATAATGTGCAGGTAGTAGTACTCGTTTTTCTTAACTGTGTACATCTTGACAGAATTTCAGACATCTTGCAAATAATGAATTTTTGCTCCTATTACTTATTGAACTCAACATATGTCAAATTGTATATGAATTTGGGGTAGTACTTCATGAAATATATGTATATTTTTTTAGAAGCTAATTCCGTCCATAGTGATCACAATGCATGAATAAACACACATCAGAATTTCAGACTTTCAATGAAGGGTAGTTTGCTAAGAAAACCAAGTAAAAATTGAATCTTTTGATATATTGCACACACAAAATCATGAAATTAAGATGATAAACAACCTAAATAACATCATAGTATTCTCATATCCCTAAATAAAAATTCCCAAGCCATGGTTAGATTCCTACCTCAAGAAAACCTCTTTCTTTCTCTCTTTTCTTTCTCCTCCTTCCACCCTTCTTTCTCCTTGAAGCGAGCTATGGTTTTCTTCAATTTCTTGGAATGAAATTAGGGTTTTGGAGCTTGAAAAAATGGCAAGTGGAAGAGGGAATTTTGGCCATGGTATAATGAGGATAAGGTTAAATGAAGAAAAGAAAAGAAAGGAGAAGAAAGTTAAGGAAGAATGTAGAAATCCAATAAAAAATTCCTAATTCTAGATTTCTCTTCAAGATAAGCATGCATATGGCAAAATGACCTTAATACCCTTCCAAACTTACCCCTCAAGTTTCAAGTATTTACAAATTTGCCATTACTTTATATACACACAACTTAAGTGTGTACGCACAACAGCTTTTGACCAAAAGACCATTTTGCCCCTGGCCTTTCTAAAAATTTACGAGTGTGCCATTAAACCCATCTCTTTTCACACTAGACCCTCACACTCTAACCCACTCTTTCTAAATTTACAAGTTCGACATTTCTTTACACACCCACTTTTACTCTACACACACACTTCTACCCGTGTAGTCAAATGACCAAAATGCCCCTTTATTTTTCACAAATTTACATGACTGCCACGAGACACATTCATGCCAAATCACTCCTTATCTACTCATTATACTCTCTCTACTCGCATGTAGAGAGCTACCGTATCAGTCTCCGTATAGAGCTAAACAGGCCATGACACTTTGAGAGCTCCAAGTCAGTTTGAAGTTGTGACTTCTCTTTCTCCCATCGAGCTTCAGCAGCTTTTCTGGCATCAGATAAGGAGTTGACGATGTCCTTGGCCTTCACCGATGTCCATTCAGCGGCAACATTGGCCTTAAGCACTTTTCCCAAGTCTTCCTCCAACTTCTTTATTTGAGCTTCGAGCTTAGAAGCCTTTCGGTCAGCGACATCTGCCCATTGATGCTCATCAACCAAGTCAGTGACCTGGCGGCACAAATCCACGCCAAAAGCCGACATCTGTGTAAAACACCGATTAGACGGATAAATGGCTGAGGTTGGAGATAAAGGGATAAAAGACTACCTGATAGCCATAACCCACTATGAAGTTGGCTATCCTCTCAAAGTTCATTCTCCAAAGAAACTCACGATCACGTGGAAGGATATAATTTTCCACCAGTCGAGCGGTCGTCCCATAATCCATGAAGGCCGACTCCTCTTCCCAAATAACAAAGGGAGGCCGGTGACGTTCACCTCGAATGGCCTCAGAAGAGGAAGAGGAGTGATGATTCAACATTAAGGCCCGATTGTATTCTGAAGGGATCGGACCTACCGAGGGGGTCGGTGGATCGATACTACCCCACGGCCATTTATCCTTGGAATGGATCAAAGGTGGCATAACCTTTCCCTGAGGTCTATCAGGAATTAACGCCTGATCCTTGAGGGTTTGGGTCAAAGGCGCACTACCCTTTGTCAAAGTCTGGATAGTGGGAGTCGTGTCCATTCCCCTCCTTTTCTTTTCGAGGCCTTCCCTTTCAGTTAAGGGGAGACTCCTTTTCCTAATCAAGTGTTCTGCTGTCATTGGGCCCATGACCAATCTCCTAACATTTGCAATAGGAACGTCTGAAGCGAGGGTCAGAGCTAAGGGCAAGCTTGTGCGAGGTATGACTGAGGTCAAAGTTGCCAGCAATGAGGCTTGGGAAGAAGACCCTGAAGTCCCCCTGACTTCACCACCCTCTTCGAAGGAACTCTGGCTAATGGGGAGTTGAGACAGAGCAGAGGAGCCCTTAGCCCTTTTCTTCATTCGGTGTTCCTTGCAAAGCTGATGCACCTCCGGGGGTAGATCCTCGAAAGTTCTTCCAGCCATCTCTGCAAATGAAAAATGCAATTAATGTAATTGGTAGTAATGGGAGCACTCAAGCAGTATGTGTTACACAGATTCCATAAAACGATCTGCATCCGATGATTGTCCAACAGAAATGAGGGTGACCTCTATCTCGACAGTCGACTCAACAAAATCTTCGCTGCATTGGCCTCACCAGGAGATAATCTCGACTCTTTGAAAATATCAGAACTAGGGGTACTCCAATTGGTGAGGAGCGATCCCACACTTTGAGGGAAAATGAATAAAAAGGTATCCTCCCAATTATGTCGAAGTTCGGGAGATCGCAAATAAGCCTTCTTTCTTTACGAGCAAAGATGTGATACCATATCTTAACGGCCGTTTTCACTGTGCACGTTTTTCCGTAACAAAAATGATTTCAAACGAGTTCAAAATGAGTAAATGATTCTTTCTATTTTGTTCATCGCTTGATCTGAAAATGGACTTCATTTTCATGATCCTCGTGACGATACGAACCAGTGGCATTTTTTGTAACTTTTCGGAGTCATTTGTGAAAATCGATATTTTACTATTAAAATTATGATATTTTATTATTCTTAATTACCATTTACTAATTACCGTTTTAACTAAATTACCCTAACTAATCTTACCCTCATGTCGGTAGCCCCCCAATACATTTCACGTTTAAGACTGTTTGTAATTTTAGTCAATATCTAACCTACTTCTATTAATGCATTAATTAGGATGCAATGTATCTAATATTTAGTAAGTATAATATTATTTTTATTTACGTTATATAACCCCCTCCCCTCTCCCGTTCAAACTCGCAGCACTCTCCCCCCTTCATCTCTCCCCTCTCATCCGAGCACACCCACGTCTCTCTCTCTCTCTCTCTCTCTCTCTCTCTCTCTCTCTCTCTCTCTCTCTCTCTCTCTCTCTCTCTCTCTCTCTCTCTCTCTCTCTCTCTCTCTCTCTCTCTCTCTATAGCCACCCTCCGCGGCGAGCTACCGATGCACCGCCTCACCTCACCAATGTCTCAGCCACCACCCCTCCCTTCATTCTTATGCAAACTCACTCCCCCTCCATTTCCCCCACTCTCGTTGCCCCACCCCAGTGGACCACCACCCTCCACCACCACCTTCGACATCTTCGACCTTGTCACCCGCCTTTGCCACCCTCTCCTTCACCCCTAGCATCCCCCAGCTACTGCCAGTGATGCCCACAGTAGCCCACAGCCCTGCCCCTCCAAGCTTGATGACGATGCAGTTCTTCCCACCGTCGCCACCATCGCCATGAGCCACCATTTTTGCCACCACGACCTCCATGACCTCCGCTGCCCCTCAGCGCTGACAAACTCTGATAGCAGTCACCTCCACTGCCATCTCCATATTTCCAAGAACCCATCGTGATGCCTTCCCCTCTGCCACCAAGGCAGCCCCCTCCAGCTCGAGCCCCCCCCCACCGCCCCCCAAGCCTTCCTCGCGTCAAACTCGCTCCCTCTTCCCTCGGCTCCGCCGTGCAGCAGAGATCCCCGCTGCTGTTGGATGGACAGAAGATATGTTTTTGAAATACAGTAAGAGTGGTAATCTTTCTATAGAAAAATATACTGACTCCAATTTTCAAAGTGACATAGATGACCACAAATATGTGTTAGGATACTTTTTAAACCCTCAGTAGAGGGGCAATAAGTTGGAAGAGTTTCAAACAAGATACTGTGTTAGACTCTATAATGGAAACTGAGTGTATCGTTGAAAATGATGCAACAAATTAAGGAGATGGGTAGGACAAAGAAGTTTGTTACTAAACTTGGAGTGGTTCCATCGATTGTTGATACAGTGCCCATGTATTGTGATAATAATGCATCACTTGTTCTTTCCAAGGAACCAAAGAGCTCACAAGAAATCCAGATATATCTTGAGGAAGTTTCATGTAATACGTGAACTTCAAAGATGTAATGTTATTGAGATTCAAAGAGTTAGCATAGAATGTAATATATCAGATCCACTCAAGAAGGCACTTTCACAAAATAGAATGGAATGTTTAGTGGATAAATTTGTTATGAGATAATGTAATAATTGGATGTAAGTGTAAGTGGGAGATTTGAAGGATGTGCCCTTCAGACAATTATCGTAATTATATCAAGCATCTTGTTCAAAATAATAGTATGCTATTTGATATTCTTTATCTTTGTGATTACCTAATGTACACTATTAAGTATGTTGTTGTGTTAATATAGGATGGGTAAAGTCCTTGGAGATGTGTAACAAACATTGGGATCATGATGAGATCATGATAATTAGGCCTAATAAACTCACATGAGCACTCCTCCTAAATTTTCCTGGTTGAGTGAATATTGCGAAGGACATTGATTATCCTAGAAATACTAATGTGTGTTGATCTCTACCATCAGATGGTAGTGGCTGGTCTCATAGCCGCCAGATGTAGGGACATAGTGAAACAATGCATAAGTGCTTGTTTGGAACAAGTTAACAGAACGAATTGCTGATATACTTTCTAACAGATATCATACACTATATGCCAACAGAAGCACCTAGGTGATAGTTGGTGTAGTTTAGTCCTTATGTCCAGAGGTGGCTAAAGGACCTTGAACGTAAATGGATGTACTTTGGCTTTTACTAAATATCAGCTAATATGACCGGTACATAGGTACTCGCTGGGTGTAGTTGGAAGTGTATGAATGGAGTGACCATCTAGACATGATTTGCCTTCTCTGGTATCACTACAAGAAAACTGCGTGTTTCTAGCGGTTATTTTAGTAGCGGTTAGAAAAAACCGCTAGAAAATATTCCCTTTTAGCTGTTTCAAACCGCCAGAAAGATACGATCTGTTTCTAGCGATTGAAAACTACTAAAACATAGCAAAAGACGTGGTGGAAAGAATCTGCGAAGAGACACGAAAATTAATTTTTGTTTGTGGCGGTTAAATTTTCGTAGCAGCAGTTCGTAACCGCAGAAACCAATTAACAAATATCCACCTGTCAATTTTTTTAGTTATTTAAAAATATTTATTGATTTGTAGCGGTTCGAAACGGCTACTAAAAGGTCTAGGTTCATCGATTTGTTGCTGTCAAAACACTGCTAAATATATTTCCGAACCATTAGTATCATTACTAGCAGTTTGAAACTGCTACCTCAACCACTCTCCCTCAAAACACAGGCTTGCGCTAAGCAAGCGGCTCTCCCATGATGGCGACGGAACTCTACAACTGGCCGTCAGTTGCAGAATTGGCCAAGAATGCGCTTGGCTTGGGCTACCGTCTGCTCCCCTCCTTATAGATGTCCATGTACGAGGAGCATACCATGGGGATCCCCATAGCGCGACAGCTCTTCTTCACCGTTCATCCACCATTCACAAAAGTTCTATTCATGCGAAACCGTTAAATTTGGGTCGGATGGATGAACAGGCAAAACACCTCGGATCGGGCTGAAAATTGGTGGATATGGGTTTTAGAGGGTGTAGATCGAGATGAACGGATCAGATCTTCCAAAAAACTTGTGGAGTTTGGAATTTTTGACCGACACAAGAGAGGATTCTCTCATGTGACACCCTATTTCCCGTTTCCTCATATATATATATATATATATATATATATATATATATATATATATATATATATATATATATATATATATATATATAACACAGCTTTTCTTTAGGCTTGTATAAATGTGCCATATACAAATTAAAATTCTATCTAAAAACCCCTTCATTTCAACCCCTCGAAGGGGGCCTGCCCTTATGCCCGCACCCCCTATGAGAACACCTCTCTGTGCGCCGCCCCCGGCAGGGGGGGCTCTCTGCCCCCCCCCCCCCCCCCCCCCCCCCCCCCCCCCCGACGCCCGCCGGGGGGCTCTCTATGCGTCTGCCCCCCCCCCCCCCCCCCCCCCCCCCCCCCCCCCCGACGGGGGAGCTCTCTGGCCGCCCCCGGACGGGGGGGCTCTCTGTGCGTCCCCCCCCCGACGGGGGGCTATCTGTGCGTCCCCCCCCAATGGGGGGGCTCTTTGTGCGCCCCCCCCCCCCCGACGGGGGGGGGGTCTCTGGCGGCCGCACCACCTCGGAAGGAGGGGCCGCTCCGGCTGCCTCCCCGGATGGCGGTGCCCTCTTGCCCCCCCCGGCGGAAAGGGGGGATCCTCTGTCTGCCGCCGGTCCCCCTGACGGGTGGATCCTCGATGACGCCGGCCGTTTTACATAGATAGGGGAGATGGGGGGACA
The DNA here is from genome assembly GCA_030789695.1 of Scilla litardierei. Taxonomy (NCBI): domain Eukaryota; kingdom Viridiplantae; phylum Streptophyta; class Magnoliopsida; order Asparagales; family Asparagaceae; genus Scilla; species Scilla litardierei. The sequence goes on from CM061139.1 coordinate 48,451,015, forward strand.
CGATCTGTAAGATGAAGGGTTGGGGTCTTTTACACTCCTTAACAAGAACCCTAAAGTTTGTTTTAGGGCTTGTGTATTTTAAAGGACATTTTACTCCTATTTGGGCATTTTAGATTTAATTTTATAATTTACAGCCCATGGACCTGCTGCCCCAAACTGAATAATTGATTAATTATTTTGGCTGTTTTGGGCCTGGAGCCCACTTATAATAATTTGCTACTTTTTAATTATAATTAACCATTTGCTACATATTATGTCAAACATGCAAACTTTAACAAAATTTGGATTTATTTCTAAATTCTTCACGATTTAAAAATTACATAGACCCTGAGACTGCTATGTCTTTAGTCACATAAACTAAAGATGAATGACATTTCCCCGTGGTCAAAGTAATTTTTAAACCGTAATTTTTATTGCTATATATGTTGTAAATGTATTCTTTGCCTATGTAATTGTGTCAATTGCTTTTTATATTGCATGTAGCAATTATTAACTCCGTGGATGTTTAAATAATTCAAAATGCGATTTTTGGGATAGGCCAGTTTTTGATACCCTATTATTATATTCCTTCTCTTTGTAATTTCTTTTTCTTTTCTGATAGAAATTTGTAGTGAGTAATTTATGTATTATGCCAAAGACCAGTGTTACTACCTATGAAGATGGAGGGGAAGATTGCATAAAGCCGGGACCTAAAAGGGAGTCCAAATTATATTTTTCTTTATCTGCTTTATAGACTGTAATATGGACTTTGGACATTTTATGTTTTGGGTATCTGGCCGATCCCCGCATTTTTTCTTATTTATTTCTTTTAAGCATGATTTTAAATATTTAATTATTAATACATGCTTATTTAATTGCATAGATTAAAATGGCAAAATTGGCAAGCGTCGATTTCGAGGTTCTTGACGCAGCGGGAAAGAACTATCTTAGCTGGCGAGTGGACCTGAAGTTCCACTTGCGTTCAATGGCTCTTCTCCACTCGATTCTGGCCCCGGTAGTGGCCGGGACAACTGTAGCAGTGCCCCTGAAATGGCACAGCCATCTAGCAGTTCTCCTACCATTGTCTCCGACATAGATAAAGCGAAAGCCATTATCTATATCAAGAGACACATAGATCGGACCATAAAGGCCGAATACTTAACGGTAGAAGACCCTTTGGAGTTGTGGGCAGCGCTGGAGGCACGTTATAGACATCAAATTAATGTCATATTACCATGTGCCAGTTATAAGTGGGAAAACCTCAGACTTCAGGACTATAAGTCCATTGCTGAGTATAACTCAGCACTTCATAATATCACCTCACACCGGAAGTTGTGCAGTGAAGAAGTGTCTGAGCATCGCATGTTGGAAAAGACATTTACCTCGTTTCACTAGAAAGATGCAATCCTCATGTGTCACGCCCCGCTTCCCAAAAAATATGGAGGCGAGACGTGAGTAGGTCCGCTCAGACTTGAAGCAATGAAGCTGCAAGTCTGATAAGCGTCAATAAACTTCACATGGCAGGTCCTTGCAAATGCGATACGAAACAAAGATAATAATAAAGGAAATGAGACAAAAGCAATCTCAGAATATCCATAAAATAAGTTCCAACATCACAGAAAAAGCCACCAGGCTAAAAGAAAAGAGAGTCTAAAAGGCCCCAGCATGGCCGACAAAAGTACAACGTACAGAAAACAAAGTAATGGTGCTACGCATCGATAACTAACAACAACCTAAAGCAAGCAACTCAGAACAGTCTCTAAGACTGGTCACCGGTGTCCACCAACTCCTCGACAAACGTGGGCTCCGGCTCAGCGTCAGCAAACACCTCGTCCTCAACAACGGTCTCTGGCTCAGGGTCTAATATGTGACACCCAAAAGAGCAAGGGGCACATGTCAGCAAGTCTACAAGAGACTTGTGCAAGGAAACTGAAAGTAAAGGTAAAGCAACATAGCAGTTCTAGCATGATGCAATGACATGGCAGATATAGCATGAGTGCAACAAGTAACGTAAAGTACGAGTATGGCATGGCAATTGGCATTTAAATCATGGCATGGATATCAAGTTTTGTAAGAACAAACACAAAGACAAGGACAGGTCTAGTAAGCACGTCGTGCACAGAGATTACGCCTTTTGGCTAGAGTGGCTGCGCGGGCCAACTCCTAAGTTCAAGTGATCGCTTATCTCTACCCCTCCACATGTATCGAGACAGGGCCTTATCCCCGAACACGGAATGCTCGCTTCTGGATCACGAGCCAGGAAGTGTATTTGGCATAGGGTTGTGCCCACAAAACAGGTGCCTAGCCTGAACAAGGAAGTACAAGTATTGTAGCGTGTGCTACGAATGCAACATTCAAACTTGGATGACATGTAGGATGCAATGCATGGCAGATAATAGTTTAAGTGCGTACAGATAAGGAATTTAAATGTGGCAGGCAAAAATGCATGAATGACGTGGCAGGGTGACAAATCTAGCTTCGTTGTCAAGCTAGATCTTAAAGTTGCGCCTAGACAGCTATCATTTCACTGTCTAGTCTCTTTTATGCTAAAAACAAGGAAGTGGCCTAAAACATGGCCTTAAGAAAAAGTTGGCAAGTTTCACTTGCCTGCAAATCTGACATCTGAAAAACACCGTCCAAAAGTCCACAAGTCACAAACAACCTATGTGCACAAGTCCACCAGCCTACAGTCCCATATTATTAATATTGATTAGTGAATTTAAAGCAATTTAAAACATCAATTTTAATCTTGATTAACAGGCTGTGGTTGGGGGTCCTAGGGGTGCAGAACGTTACCTCAACACGACGCGAAAGCTACACTGGCGTCGGGTAGAGAACACCCTCGATCCTCCAAGCTGGTCAAAATTGTCATCAATACAAGGCAGTGGATATTTATTCTTGATGGTCACGGCATTCAGCTCCCTGTAGTCCACGCACATGCGATGTGAACCATCCTTCTTCTTCACTAGCAGAACCGACGCTCCCCACGAAGACACACTGGGATTGATGTAACCCTTCTGCAAAAGCTCATCCAGCTACTTACGCAACTCCTCCAACTCTGCTGGAGCCATACGATACAGCGCCTTCGAAATAGGCTGCGCCCTCGGAATAAGATCGATCGAAAACTCGAGAGCTCGATCGGGCGGCAGTCCAGACATCTCCTCGGGGAAGACGTCGTCAAATTCACGCACCACAGCTGGTCTACACTGCTCCATCTGCATAGCAACAATCTCCACCGGTCTGGCTGGAAATCTGACAGGGCCAAGCGAATTGCTACCTCGACTAAACTCAAACACTGGATGTCCTGGGATCTCGAACACCACCTTCTTCCTCTGACAATCGATCGTAGCATAAAAACTCGCAAGCCCATCCATCCCGAGGATGGCATCATAGTTGATGATGTCATGGACAATAAAATCAGCGTAAAGCTCATGTCCACAGACCACCAAAGGGCAAGAATTGCAACCACGATGCACCGAGATCACCCTATTTCCTGTAACGATGTTCCAACTCTTGGGAAGAGGGGATGTCATCAAGGAATGCTTCTCCACGAAGCTCCGAGATATAATGCACATCGATGCACTGGAGTCAAAGAGGACTCTTGCAGGAAATGTGCAAACCAAAATCATACCTAACAAGCAGTCTAACAATCAAACCCTCTTCTAACAAACAATCATATGCAAGAAACCAAACATAATCTAACAAGCCAAAACTAACTAAGGAAGGAAACAACTAGCCAGAGGGTTACCTGCGATAACCTCATCCACAGCCTCGCTCTCTACTGCAGTCATCAGAAAAGCCTGCCTCCTTGGCTGCATAGCCTGCTGAAAAGCCTGCCTCTGTGGAACGAGGGCTGCTCCACGTCCTGCAGGTACATGTGCTCTCTGCTGCAATAGCTGTGCTACAACTGGTTCCTTCCAAGGCTGCTTAGACTTCGGGCACTCCTTCATAGTATGAGTAGGATCTCCAAAAACCAGGCACTGTCCTAACATCCTCCTACACTGCTCCTTGACATGCCCGGTCTTACCGCAGAAATGGCAAGTCTTCTGAGTAGGCCCACCTGGCCTCTTGAACTACCTGGCTGATTAGGCTTGAACCCAGGCCTAACCACTGCCCTGGCCTGCTCCATAAGCCTCTTCCCAGCTCCCGATGTCTGTCCTCTCTTCTGCATCGCAATCAGCTCATGTCTCCGTGCAGCTACCAGCAACTTCTGATTTGACTCCAGATCTGACGAAGACATTAGGCTCTGCAAGTCGAGGGAAAGGCCCTGCAGAAACCTCTGAGCTTTCTCCTCAGCATCCTCCACCATCTTCGGTTTGAAGCGACTCAGCCTGGTGAACTCCTGATGGTACTGGTCCACCATCAGATTTCCCTGCTTCAGCTCAATGAAGCATTGCAACATCCCCCTCCTGACAGCCTTCGAAAAGTACTCCTCATCGAACCTGGACTTGAAAGTAGCCCAAGGTATAGGACTCACCAACAGCTCCTCTTACACATCCCACCAGTTGCGGGCATTATCCTTGAGCTGCTTCTTTGCCAACTCAACCCATCCAGCCGGGTTGATCTTTGACATCTTCAGATTATCCTCAGTATTTCTGATCCACTCCTCAGCAGCCAACGGTCCTTCAGATCCATCAAAGTAAGTCGGGCCCAGCTCCCGAAACTTCTTCGCTCCTGGCTCGAAGCGAGGGGCATTCTGGGTATTCTGAAGCATCCCTTGCTACACCTGCATCATCTGATGCATCATCCTCATGATCTCAGCATTGGTGGGCTCTCTATCCGGCACCTCAACACGATTGGGCCCACCACCAGCTCGGGTCTGTCGTCTCCCAGCCATATAATGACATAGAAAATGAACAAAATTTTAGACTCAAAGCTTATGACTTGGATGTTGTAATTTATTTACTGGAAATTCTGTTATTATCGTTGTTCCGATAATTCGCAGTTGCAAGAGGGGACATGCATGTGCCACTAACAAAACCTGTCACGCTCCGCTTCCCAAAAAATATGGAGGCGAGACATGAGTTGGTCCGCTCAGACTTGAAGCTGTGAAGCTGCAAGTCTGATAAGCGTCAATAAACTTCACATGGCAGGTCCTTGCAAATATGATACGAAACAAAGATAATAATAAAGGAAATGAGACAAAAGCAATCTCAGAATATCCATAAAATAAGTTCCAACATCACAGAAAAAGCTAGCAGGCTAAAAGAAAAGAGAGTCTAAAATGCCCCAGCATGGCCGACAAAAGTACAACGTACAGAAAACAAAGTAATGGTGCTACGCACCGACAACTAACAGCAACCTAAAGTAAGCAACTCAGAACAGTCTCTAAGACTGGTCACCGGTGTCCACCAACTCCTCGACAAACGTGGGCTCCGGCTCAGCGTCAGCAAACACCTCGTCCTCAGCAACGGTCTCTGGCTCAGGGTCTAACATGTGACACCCAAAAGAGCAAGGGGCACATGTCAACAGGTCTACAAGAGACTTATGCAAGGAAACTGAAAGTAAAGGTAAAGCAACCTAGCAGTTCTAGCATGATGCAATGACATGGCAGATATAGCATGAGTGCAACAAGTAACGTAAAGTACGAGTATGTCAAGGCAATTGGCATTTAAATCATGGCATGGATATCATGTTTTGCAAGAACAAACACAAGGACAAGGACAAGTCTAGTAAGCACGTCGTGCACAGAGATTACGCCTTTTGGCTAGAGTGGCTGCGCGAGCCAACTCCTAAGCTCAAGTGATCGCTTATCCCTATCCCTCCACATGTATCGAGTCAGGGCCTTACTCCTGAACACGGAATGCTCGCTTCTGGATCACGAGCCAGGAAGTGTATTTGGCATAGGGTTGTGCCCGCAAAAGCTGGTGCCTAGCCTGAACAAGGAAGTACAAGTATTGTAGCGTGTGCTACGAATGCAACATTCAAACTTGGATGACATGTAGGATGCAATGCATGGCAGATAATAGGTTAAGTGCGTACATATAAGGAATTTAAAGTTGGCAGGTTGACATATCTAGCTTCGTTGTCAAGTTAGATCTTAAAGTTGCGCCTAGACAGCTATCATTTCGCTGTCTAGTCTCTTTTACGCTAAAAACAAGGACGTGGCCTAAAACATGGCCCTAAGCAAAAGTTGGCAAGTTTCACTTGCCTGCAAATTTGACGTCTGAAAAACACCGTCCACAAGTCCACAAGTCACAAACAACCTATGTGCACAAGTCCACCAGCCTACAGTCCCATATTATTAATCTTCATTAGTGAATTTAAAGCAATTTAAAACATCAATTTTAGTCTTGATTAACAGGCTGTGGTTGGGGATCCTAAGGGTGCAGAACGTTACCTCAACACGACGCGAAAGCTACACTGGCGTCGGGTAGCGACGCCAGGGGTTGGAATATAAGAACGCGCTCCTAGTCCAAATTCCAGATCAGATTCCTCGCTCGAATAGTCTGGGAAGCAACCAGATCAATGAACCAAGATTCCAACGCTAGGACGTACGATGAAGGGCTACGACGTATCGCAACGTCGTAATCGGCAAATCCATGAAGAGGAGACACCTAGGTGAGACCCACAGTAGTGCTAGGGGCCAATGGGGGACCCACAACACCTCTAGAGAACTTGGGGGGCCCACGGTGGCAAGCGGTGCGACGGATGCGGGGTTGCGACAAAAGTCGCTCGGTCAGATCGAGCCGCTGCGAGAGAATCTCTCGGTCAGACTGAGAGATCACAGCGTACAGTCGGTCGCTGCACTACGGAGTGCGATGCAGAGCGGGGGCTCTCGGACACAGCGGGCCGGTGCGGAAGAATCCGTCGGTCGGAGCGAGCGGATGCGGGATGCAGCATTGCGGGGGTTGCAACAGAGCGGGGGAGCGGTGTGGAGCGGGTGCGGGCCTCGGTCAGACCGAGAGGGGGCGTCGGTCGATGCGGGGTTTCAACATTGTAGTTGCAACGTTGCGGAGCGGAGCGGGAAGCGGGGCGTTCTCTCGTTCAAACCAAGAGAAGCTCTCGGTCGTAGCGGGGAGCGGGGCTTGCAAGGAGGCAGTGGGCGCTTGGTGCGGAGCGGAGCGGAGCGACAGTACGGAGCGGAGCCTCAGTCAGACCGAGGGAAAATGGGGAATTCCGTCAGTTGGGCACAAGCGGCTGCGAGCTGCTGTTGCGATGAACGTCGCAAGTGTGGATGCGAAATTTTGGGGGGGTTTTGTGACGGCTAGGGTTGATTGCCTGAGGGAAATGGGTATCCTTAGCCTCCTATATAGTGTGGATGGGTTTGACCAAGTCCAGTGTTTAATTTGAATTAAAATAGCTTTTTAATCAATTTTAAACAAAAATATTCACCCACAGTATATCTCAAGCAATAGGGGTGCGGCCAAGGAGCTAGGATTTGGGTCAAAAATGTTTTGAAGAGTTATAATCTCATAGAAATTATATTGGGTCGAAAATACTTTAAAACTTAGTAATTAAAAATATTATAAGCTTTGCTAAAAATGTAAAATGGGTCAAATGAAATCCAAAAAATTGTGAAATAAATATTGGGGTGATCGGGGCGACGAGAGAAAGAAAACTAAGAAGACGGTTCTCAATTCCGACGTCGAGGGACGAAACCAAAAATAGAAACGTCTCACTGTCAAAGCGAAAACCGCGACATCTCTTCTAATAAGATCAAATCGTGGGAGAACGACCTGAGAAATGTCGTTCCAAATTAGTGCCACAATTTAATACTCTCAGAGACGTTCACAACGACATATCACACTAAAGTGTTCACAAACAAACAGAGTCTAAAATAATTACGTGCACGGTCAAAACTACATGCACGTAAAACGTACAACGAAAACATACCGTTACATCATGCAACAGTATCGTGAATGCAACTTCACGAAGTTCTCTGATTTGCTCTCTTGCCTTCTTAGGGCAGAGCAGAATAGAGATTTACTGCTTGCCACACATAATTTGCGCCCTTGTAACGGCTGGTTTTGTATGCTGATGTTTTAATTATATATATATATATATATATATATATATATATATATATATATATATATATATATATATATATATATATATATATATATATATATATATTCATTCTTTATTTTCTTTTCTTTTCCGTAACTCATGCCCAAGCCTGGAGCTGAACGTGCCTCGTGACGCTCATATCTTAGAATAGGTTCGCCTTTGGAACTCATAGGAATCATTCCGAAGCTTCACGTTTCAATTTACGACTTCATGTGCTCATTAGCCGGTTCACGTTGAGGAACCGACCGACTAGATGTCAATCTAGTCGGTCAACAACTCTTCATAGACAGACTAGTTCTCCCTTTCATTTTTCCCTGAGCTACTGTTTACGCTTAGTCGGTCTAAGTTCATCCCCCGACCGACTAGTTAACAAACTAGTCGATCGACGAGTCTTCACAGACCGACTAACTCTATAAATCCTACAACAACACTGTTCACTGTTTGCTTTTTAGTCGGTCACAGTTATATGACCGATCGACTAGTTCTCAAACTAGTCGGTCGCCCGCCCTTCTCTGACCGACTAAATGACCTAGAAACCCTAATTTCTGACCAAGCCGCCGTTTCATTTTCTTATTTAAACCAGCGGCTGTTTCTCTTTTCTTCTCTTTGTTTTGAGTTGTCTTCTTCCCCAATCCCTCTCTTTCCTCTCCCTAAGCTTTTTCCTCCTCCCGTGCGCCTCCACCTTCCCGAGATCAATCCGATCTCCTCCCCTTTCCATTCTTCATTCTCCTTTCTCACGTTTCTTCTTACTCTTCCGACTCTTCCCCACAAATAGCCGGCCACCCTCTCAGATCTGAGATCCACGGCCGAGCTCTGGACGTCGTCTCTTCGCGTGGCGATCCGACCTCAGTTCTAGCGACGAAGACCCCGGTAGACGCCAAGATCTTCGTCATCACCTTCGGAGGCCAACGTCATCATCAACAATCAACATTCCTCGCTGCGCTACCCGCGGCTTAGGGATTTCCGGACGACGCAGAGCTTCCACCTTCCCAGATTCGATGCCGGATCTTCGTGCAACCGTCATTTTCAGGTTGGTCCCCTAAATTCATAGTAACCCACACAATAGATAATCAAACCCTAATTAAAATCAGCAACCTAATCAAATTAAATTTACTTTCCGTCGATCTTTAAAACGTTGTGCAAACCGTAGAAATCGACGAATGGACTTTATGCATGTGCACATAGGATAGATCGTCGATTAGGTTAAATGCATTAAAAATGTGATTTTTATGAGTAGGATAGCCCCGATAACCTAGACACAACCCTAATAGGAATTCTGAATCGTGAACTGACACCGTCGCCGTGTCACGATTTACAGACGCTCTTCCGTCGACGAGACGTTTGGACGAGACGTACCAGGGAGACGACGCACTCGCCATCACAGGCAAGTGTACCACTTGTGTTCTTGGCCATGTTTAGGCCTTCGTCTTGTTAGGATTGTTAATTTAGAAACATGAGGACCGGACGTGAAATGATAGCGTCCGGGACGCCCTTGATGGCTCAGATTTGACAACGAAATCTGAGTCCAACAACAACAATTTTGACATCATAGGATTGACATGCATGTGCGTGAGTTGTGGACACCCTAGTATAACCCCTCCTGTTTTGTCGTGTCTTGTTCCGTTCCCTCTGCACAGCCCGCTGGGCAATAGGGCACTCACCAAGCTAGAGCGAGTGATCCCTTGTACTAGTTCACAGCCCGATGGGCAATTGGGCACCTATTAATCTAGAGCAGGTGATCCCATGTATTGATACACAGCTCAGAGAGCAATAGGGCACTTGCCAAGCTAGAGCAAGTGATCCCTTGTCCTGTCACGATTCTTGGGGTTTTGGGGTAGGGTTGAGCGTGCAAGCGGCAAGAGGGTCTGATCCCCCTTGAACCGAACAGGCGTGAACCCTTTCGTGTCTTGTCTTGTCGTGTCTGGATTTCCGTGTTCTGTCTTGTCTTGACACCTGTAGGCTAGTCCCGTGGTCGGTAGCACTCGCTACGACCACTACTTGTCGTGTTTACTTTCCGGTTGCGTGTACTTCTGTTGTTAAAACCTCCGCATGTTAATCAACAAGTAAAATGTTGTTAAGTAATTGGTACACGTGTAATTTGGTCTAACCTTTTTCTTGTAGACCTTACCTGACGTACAATTCCTTCTTTTGGTGTTGTACGTCAGGGATTGAGCCAGAGTACGTGGAGGAGACTGACTTGCCAGCTGACGTGGAACCAGAGAGCGTCGATCCCGAGTACGACCCTGAGGAGGACCAGAGATAGAGACTCCTCGTTGCAGTTACCAGAGACGTTCATTACTTTTAGTTGGGTGCGTAGCACCTTTTATTTCTTGTCTAGGGTGGGTGCTTGCACCATTAGATTTCCCTTTTTTGCTATTGTAGCCATTCGGGCGTTGAGACTTGGTACTTTGGTTATGTTGGAATAAAAATGTGATGTTCTTTCCTTGTTGTACTTTTATTGTTCTGTACTAACATGCAGGGACCTGTACCTTCGTCTTGGTACCACACAGACGCTTATTGGGTCAGGGCTCCGTAGTTCTGGCCTAAGCGGGCCTAGTCACGCTTCGCCTCCGCTGTTTTGGGAAGCGGGGCATGACAGGTTTTAGTGGTGGCCCATGCAGGTCCATGTCCCCAAACTTCCTGCAAGTATAGAACAGTAGGAGTAAGGACAATCATTTTAATATTCATACATTGTACGAGTCTGACCTGTGTTTTCGTTTCTAAACACATGATGGCTGGGCGACGCATTACTCGATCCTCGAATTCGAGTGATGACGGTCCGGAGGACCAGGGTGCTGAGTTCCGCCAGTTCCTTGGCGTGATGTGAAAGATGCTCGAGGTGCAGCATCAGCTGGTGCAGCAGTCCAACCATGCTGCCCAGGCCCCACCTGTTGCACCACCTCCACCTCCGCCTGCTCCGCGAGCTACTCCAGGAGTGAAGCAGTTCAACGAGCTTCAGCCGAAGACCTTCTCTGGGAAGGAGGGACCTCTGGGTGCTGATGAGTGGATCCAGAGCACTGAAGAGAAGTTGGTAGCTGCCAAGATTCCAGATGAGACTCGGGTGGAGATCACGAAGATGTAGCTGACTGAGATTGCCCGAAACTGGTGGCGTATTAAGGAGAGGCGTCTGCAGAAGCCTGTGGAGTGGAAGACTTTTCGCCACATGTTCAAGGAGAAGTATTTCACTAAGGCATCTAGGAGAGAGTTGATGGGCAGATTCGTGGATCTGAAGCAGAGGGACATGACGATCGATGAGTATGAGGCTGAGTTCGAGATGCTGAGCCGTTTTGCTCCGCACATGGTGAAGAAGGAGGAGAACCGAGCTGAGCGGTTCCGTCAGGGACTTCGTTCGAAGGTCTAGGCTTCCATGTCCTCTGCTAGTTTCTCGACTATGAGGGAGGTGTTAGATGCTGCGAAGAATCATAAGACGATTTCGCACCTGCCTGACACTCCAGAGGACAGAGGAAAGCGTCCTATGGAACAATACCGGCCACCTGCCAGGCCGGTGATGAGGCCAATCCAGACTGTGCCGTTCAAGAGACCTGGAGCACCAGTGCAGCAGCAGAGCAACGGTCCCTGCCATTTATGCGGTAAGCCCGAACATGTTCAGACCAACTGTAAGAGGAAGCTGGGTCTGTGCCTACTTTGTGGAGATGCTTCGCATGCTGCGAAGGATTGCCCGACAGCCCGCACTGCTGTTGTTGGAGCACCAGCCCTGTTGCAGATGAGGTTGCCTGCCCCAGTTCAGAGAGGACCTGCTGTTCATGGACCACCCTTGGTGCCACAGAGGCAAATGTACCAGCGAGAGGTGCAGCCTCTGAGGCCGGCCTATACTATAACTGCTGTGGAGACTGAGGAGCTGGATGGGGTGATTGCAGGTAACATCTTGACCTAGTCGTTCCTTTTCATAACTATATTGTATTGCTAGTCTTGTTAGTGTTGTTTGTTTGTTTGATTGTTAGAGTAGTGTTGACCTTAGACCCCTTGTTTTCTTAGGCACCATTCTTGTGTCCTCTCACCTTGCTTTGGCTTTGTTTGACTCCGGTGCATCCATGTGCATCTTAACCCGGAGGTTTATGACAAAGCACTCCATTCCTTTCCACACACTTCCTAAGTGTTGGGACATCACCACAGGGAACGGAGTGGTGACTGTGAACCTGGGATGTCGGTCGATTCCCTTAGTGGTTAGTGGACATGAGTTATATGCAGATTTCATCGTCCACGATCTACCACATTTCGATGTCGTCCTTGGCATCGATTGGCTAGGAGATTTCCACGCTTCGATCGATTGTCACAGCAAGAGAGTGGTATTCTGGATTCCAGGCCATCCGGAGTTTGAGTTCCGCAGCAGAGATGAGTCGCTTGGGCCCATCAAATTTCGGGCCAAGCCGGAGGCGCCGATCGTCACAGCGTTGCAGATGGAGATGGAGATCGACCGACTAGCGGTTTTCAGAGACTTTGACGACGTATTTCCGGAGGATATCTCGGGTCTGCCACCCGACAGGGCTTTAGAGTTCGGTATCGATCTGATGCCGGGTGCGCAGCCGATATCGAAGGCGCCGTATCGGATGGCTCCTGCGGAGCTTGAGGAACTGCGGAAGCAACTTGATGAGCTGTTACAGAAGGGTTTCATCCACCCTAGTGTGTCACCGTGGGGTGCACCAGTGTTGCTTGTGAAGAAGAAGGATGGGTCACGCAGGATGTGCGTGGATTATCGAGGATTGAATGCTGTCACCATGAAGAACAAGTATCCGCTGCCGTGCATCGACGACATATTTGATCAGCTGGGAGGTTCGAGAGTCTTCTCAAAGTTGGATTTGAGGAGCGGATATCATCAGTTGAAGGTGAAGGAATATGACATTCCGAAAACAGCTTTCCGGACGAAGTACGGACACTATGAGTTTGTGGTGATGCCTTTCGACGTGACCAATGCTCCAGCTGTGTTCATGAACCTTATGAACTTGATCTTCTACGATTTCTTGGATAAGTTTGTCGTGATCTTTATCGACGACATTCTTATTTATTCGAAGTCTGAGGAGGAGCACTGCTGTCATCTGAGGACAGTGCTAAAGACGCTGAGACGACACAAGATGTATGCTAAGTATAGCAAGTGCGAGTTCTGGCTGGACAGAGTCATGTTTCTGGGACACGTGGTGTCCGGTGATGGTATATCTGTGGATCCGGAGAAGGTCAGAGTAGTTCGTGATTGGCTGACTCCGCAGTCAGCGTCCGACATCAGGAGTTTCCTTGGTTTAGCAGGCTATTATCGGTGATTCATCAAGGATTTCTCGAAGATTACTGAGCCTGTGACGAAGCTAACGAGGAAGGATGTGGAGTTTCAGTGGTCTGATGCTTGTGAGGAGGCTTTCAGTATCTTGAAGGCGGGGTTGACCTCAGCCCCGGTTTTGACGGTACCGGATCGAAGCGGAGGTTTCGAAGTATATTGTGATGCATCAGGGAAGGGCCTAGGGTGCGTTCTGCATCAGCATGGCCACGTGGTCGCGTATGCTTCTCGTCAGTTGAGGACTCATGAGAAGAATTACCTGACGCACGATCTGGAGTTGGCAGCGGTGATCTTTGCATTAAAGATTTGGAGGCACTTCTTACTGAGTGAGAGCGTGAAGATTTTCACCGATCACAAAAGTTTGAAGTACATATTCACGCAGAAGGAGCTCAACATGCGTCAGAGACGATGGTTGGAGCTCATGGCTGACTATGAGATAGATCTGCAGTATCATCCTGGGAAGGTGAACGTAGTGCCGGATGCCTTGAGTAGACTTCCTACTGCTATGATGCATACTGCTGACTGGAGGATTCAGCAGGGGCTGAAGGAGATGGATTTGGAGGTTGTCCTACCTGGTGTGGTTCATTATTTCATGAATTTGCAGATTCAGTCCACGATTGTGGATCGGATCAAGGCAGCACAGGCAGGAGATCCGAAGTTGCAGAGAATCAGGAGGCATGTTGAAGCTGGGCTGCGAGCGGAGTTTGTGATTCACGAGGATGGTTTGCTGCGGTACGGCAGCAGACTCTGCGTACCTGTGGGAGATGTTCGGGAGGAGCTTTTGAGCGAGGCTCATAGCTCGCCTTATTCTATACATCCTGGTGGTACCAAGATGTATAAGGACCTTCGACTGAATTACTGGTGGATTGGCATGAAGAGGAGTGTGGCACGGAGCGTTACCAAGTGTTTGATATGCCAACAGGTGAAGGCCGAGCACCATCGTACTGCTGGGTTGCTGCACCCGCTTCTTATTTCAGAGTGGAAGTGGCAATATATTACGATGGATTTCGTGACTGGTTTACCTCGGACCCCGAAACAGAACGATGCAGTCTGGGTGATCGTTGATCGGTTGACTAAGTCTGTGTATTTCATTCCTTTCCGAGTAGGCCAGTCTACGGAAGTCTTGGCGAGGAAATATCTAGAGGTAAAATTTCATTTCTATCTCTCTTTAATTTTCCTCTTTGAGTTAGTTGTGATGTAGACCGTGTTGGATATTGGACTCCCCGGATTTGGTTTTGGATGATGAACAAACATAAATATATCGTGAACTAACACTTTGTGAGCGCAGTTATGGAGATCGTCGCCAAATTCATATGAATATCAATTACGACGTCTCAAGACTTCTCAAAGCACGTGATCGTATGCCTAAAGCATCGTTGAAGCTTATGGACCATTGTAGAATTCATGAAGATTCGATTGAAGCTATTGAAGACGGTATCGTCAAGTTTTATTTATAGTCTTTAAGCTTCTTTCGTAGAATGTTAAGCCTTGAGTAGGTCTTATGGTTTAAATCTTCATAACGCTCCTATCTTAGCTCTAGGATCTTAGTAGAAGTCCATACAATCTTTCCCGAAGCTTCGCGCTTCGATTCGCGACTTCTTGTGCATGTTAGTTGGTTCAAGAAGAAGAACTGACCGACTAGATGGTGATCTAGTCGGTCGGCAAAGCTTCTTGGACCGACTAGTTTTTGTCAGCCATTTCCAAGCTCTTTACTGTTTACAGTTAGTCGGTCTAAGTTGACTCACAGACCGACTAGTTTGTGAACTAGTCGGTCAGTGATGCTTCTGTGACCGACTAGTTGAGCTTTCCCTGTACATACACATTTGAGCCTGAGCTACTGTTTATCATTAGTCGGTCTGTGTTCATTGATCGACCGACTAGTTGATGAACTAGTCGGTCAACGTTCCTTCTTGGACCGACTAGTTTAGCTTTACTGTACATGCCAATTTTCACCTAACTTACTGTTTATCGTTAGTCGGTCTATGCTCATTTGGAGACCGACTAGTTGGTGAATTAGTCGGTCAACATTTGTTCTTGGACCGACTAAGTCTATTTGTGCTCAGACTTCAGTTTTATCTATTAGTCGGTCTCAGTTGAGTAACCGACCGACTAGTTGTGGAACTAGTCGGTCAGCTACTCTTCTTGGACCGACTAATTCCTTTTGTCTGTGCTTCAACCTTTTGGTTGTTCTTCCATTAGTCGGTCTACGTTAAATGACCGACCGACTAGTTGATGAACTAGTCGGTCGGTGGTTGTTCTTTGACCGACTAGTTGGGTTCAGAAAAGAGCCGTTTGAGCATTAATTGAAACGTTTTTCTTTCTCTCTCTCCTCTATCCTATAAATACTTGATGGGCTGCATTCATTGCAGTCAAGGCTGATATTATTGCAAGTTTAGAGATCAAGAGAAATCATTCCAAGCTCATTCAAAGCTCTTTCATTCTATTCAATAATCTCCCCTCATTCTTACTTCCAAAGAGAGATTCATTGAGTGTGAAGCCTTCCAAGCCAAGTGCTTGATTCTAGGTCACCAACATCCCCATAGCTCTCCATTGCTGATCTACATCTTGGAGCTAGGGTTTGGTGCCACTTCTTCTTCCTCAAAATCATCTTTGCCCTAATTCGTAAGCATTACTCAAGGCATATGTATTTTGTCGGTAAGAAGTTTCTATTTCATTTCAATTCATATTGTAAGTTTCACTCTCAGTTGTGAGAGTGTGGTTGTGATCCCGGGTTGTGGGAGTCACAAATTACTTTGTGTATGATTTGACTTGTGAAGGTTTTTCACAAGTATTTCATAGTGGAAATCTTGAGTTAGGGTTTGTAACTCAAGTATCCGGAGGGGATCCGGGTGGTTGGGACGTAGGATCACCGGGAACAAGTTAGGGAGACTTGGGTAGATCCGAACCCAGTAATATCGTTGTTTGCGATTGTTTCTTTGTTGTCTAACATTTACATTTCCGCATTTTCCGCATTGTTTGGTAGAGTTTGCAAGTAATTAGGAATTAGCCTCTTAATTATTTTAAAGTACTATTCACCCCCCTCTAGTACTTGTGCAGTAGCTTAGCAGGGCATTACATTTGGTATCAGAGCCAAGTCTATAGCTATGTCTGCCAACGACAACAAGACCGTTCGTCCACCTTCCGACTATAGCACCTTCAAGAACCGTGAAGGAGCGTCTTCGGTAATGGAAGGACATTCCTCAACGAGGCCTCCATTCTTCAACGGTACCAACTACGGGTACTGGAAATGCCGGATGGAGACTTTCCTCCGGAGTGCTTCACTATGGAGGACCACGATGAAGGAATACGTCGAGCCCACCGAAGAAGATTTCGAGAAATGGACTACCGCGGAGGTCACCGCGGAGGTGAGCAATGCCAAGGCAATGAACGCCTTGCAATGCGCTTTGGAGCCCGAGGATTTCAACAAGATATGCACATGTAAGAGTGCATATCAAATATGGAACTCCCTCCTCATATTACATGAAGGGATGAGTAGGGTAAGAGACTCTAAACTCGTTGTGGTTAATAAAGATTACGAGATGTTTCATATGCTACAGGGTGAGAAGATGAAGGAGTATTATGCTTGCTTCGTCGACATCATAAACGAGTTAGAAGCTCTTGGTAAATCCTACACCCAAAAGGAGAAATGTTCGAAGCTTATCGAAGGACTTCCTTCGAGTTGGGAAAAGCGTACCTTCGCCATCGATGAAGGTAATGATATGAACAAATATACCGTTGTTCAACTAATGGGTACCTTTATGTCTTATGAGGTACGCAAGGATAGCAAGTTGAAGTTGCAGGAAAAGATGAAGTCTTACCTACAACAAGAAGAGCCAAAGAAGAAAGCTATTGCTTTCAAGGCCGCTCCATCTACTTCCACATCAACCGATGATGAGAACTCGGAAAACGAGTTGGACTTGGAGTCCATGGCACTCATGGCCAAGAAGTTCAACCGGTTCTTCCGGAAAGGTAACTTCAAAAACAAATCGAAGTTCAATTCATCTAACTCTTCTTCTTCTTTGTGATTTAAATGCAACAAGCCAGGACACATGAAAGCGGAGTGTCCTCTAAACAAGCAAAAGGAGAAGTGGAAGGCGCCAAAGTACGAAAAGTCCAAGAAGTACAAAAAGGGGCTTGTCGGGGCAACATTCACCGACTCCGAGGATTCCTCAAGCGGAGAGTCGGACGATGAGCAAGTGGAGCAAGCACACATGTGCTTCATGGCAAGAGAGGAGCATGATCAAGGATCTTCCTCTTCCGATGATAGCGACAACGAAGGCGATGAGGTAACTATGAATGACCTTAGGAATGCTAATTCTCAATTATGGTCTAAGTATACTAAATTAGTAAATAGGTATACTAAAGTAAAAGATGACTTAGCTAGCATTCAAACCTCGCCTAAAACTATCATCACCAACAACGACACCGTTGTTGAAGGGTTGAAGAATGAGATTGTTAATCTCAAGACTCAACTTGAACATGTTAGCATTGAAGATCCGGAGGAACATAAGATAGAGGATTTGACTTCTCAAAACTCGACTTTGAGTATTGAGAATGAGAATCTTAAATCTCGTGTTTATGTGCTCACATCGCAAGTATCCAATTTGGATACTTCTATGTGTTCTCTCACCGAGAAATATGAGAACACATTAGGCCGAATTAATAAATTCAATAAGGGTAAGGACCATTTGGATAAAATCTAAGTGACTTACTTCCGGCCAATCACCACATTGGCTTGGGGTATACGATGGGAAGTTCATCCAAATCGGCCACTACTTTTGTTAGGTCAACTTCCGGTGACTCAACGAGTGGTAGCAAACACTCTATTGCTAGTTCTTCTACCAATGGTGCTTCCACCTCGTCCACACCCTCTTTCGGAAAGAAACCCACTTTGGGTGGACCTCCAAAGAAGGGGCATGCTTATTGATCGCGCCTGGGCGTACACGTGCCGGAGCGACGATTGTAGTTTTACCGCAAGCGCACGGCAAAGTGGCGAGCGGGTATCGAACACGAGGAGGTGGTGTTGGCTCCAATCTATCCTATGTTGGTTTGACTACGAATGTTTTTATTGGTGGAGATGGCTATGGTATGATGTAATGGCAATGGCGATGGATGTCGGTGTCGGAGATAGAGAAATCGGTCAAATATCAATTCAAATACAATATAATAAAAGTGTCTAGGGCTAGGGAATCTGTAACGACTGGTTTTCGTGTAATTGGATTATTTATATTATAATATATGCTTGGTGGATTTTCTCCTTGGATGTGTGGTTTTCGTCGCTAATGCTTTCACTTTCGATCGTTTCGTCGTGATTTTCTATCTTCTTCCTTCGATCGTCGATTTCGGAGTAAGTCATTCGTGACGAGCTTCAAATCGCTCATATCTTAGAGTATAAATCGATCCTAGAAGCCATAGAAATCTTCCCGAAGCTTCGCGCTTCGAATCGACACTTTTGGTGCTCATTAGCCGGTATAAGAAGGGGCACCGACCGACTAGATGTCGATCCAGTCGGTCGGCAATCCTTCTTGGACCGACTAGTTGGCTTTCTAAATTATTCAGGAGTTACTGTTTATCGTTAGTCGGTCTAAGAACGTTGGTTGACCGACTAGATGCTAAACTAGTCGGTCAGCAATGCTTCTTTAACCGACTAACTCATCATCTTAATTTTAGTATCTATACTGTTCACTCTTAGTCGGTCTAAGAACATTCATCGACCGACTAGATGATAAACTAGTCGGTCAGTATTTGTTCATGGACCGACTAACTCTAAATCCTATTTTCGTTCAGGAGTTACTGTTTACACTTAGTCGGTCTGCGTTGGTCGACCGACCGACTAGTTGCTAAACTAGTCGGTCAGTGGTTGCTCTTTCACCGACTAACCAGTGTTGAAACCCTAATTTCTGGGCAGCCGCCAGCCCAACCTATTTAAACCCAACCCAAACGTTTTCTTCTTCCTCAACACGACCTAAAACCCTAAAATCTTCCCCTTTGAGCCCCCATCTTCCTCCAAGCTTCATCCCTTCATTCCAAGCCCTAAATCCATCATCCGAACCATCCATCCACTCTATCTACCTCTCATCTTCCCCAAAAATCTCACCAAATCCATCAAAATCCCCAAATCCCCCAAAACCCTAGTTTCCCCAAACTTCTCCATTTGCTTCCAGATCTGGTCCTAGGGTTCCCCAGAGTGTTTCTTCCGCCTCCTCTCGGTAAGAAATCGATCTACCGTTGTTTTTATAACCTATTTATATGTTTATGAAACCCTAATAAATTTCATGTTGTTTGATGTTTGTTTCCCCCATAACAGCGATTTTCCCCGTAGATTAGCATCCGTGTGACGAAGTGGTCGTCATCCCCGGTGCTAGGCAAGTGAAACTTGCATCTCTCGATTTGGGCCATGTCTTAGGCCATTTCCTTGTTTTTAGTGTAAAAGAGACTAGACGGTGAAAGGATAGCCGTCTAGACGCCATTGACCTAGCTTAACAACGAAGCTTGGTCCTTCACCCTTATCATGCTTGTATGTCATGTTTAATTACAATTAACGGTACGCGAATATTGTTCATGTCATTGCATTTTGCCTGTCACGTTTAAATACAATTAACGGTACGCAAATATCTGTTCATGACATTGCATACATCGATTGTTCATCGTGAATGTGTAGCTCACGCTACAAAACTGATAGTTCCTGGCTCGTGACCAGAAGCGAGCATAATGAGTTGCTAACCCCAACGCTCGATATTGAGGCTAGGTGTCCCCTACGCCACACTTGTGTTTCCTGGCTCGTGACCAGAAGCGAGCATAATGAGTTGCTAACCCCAACGCTCGATATATTGAATTGTGAACTAAGAAACAAGCTCCCGTGCGGGGCAACCCTGGCTCACTTGCTGGGCTCATGTGCAGGGACCCTGGCTTGTTTAGTGCGGGATGGGGTAAGGGTTAAGCGGCCAGGCAACTGGGGGTCTGTTTGATCAACAACTGCAGTTGTAAGGCGTAAACTCTGGGGTGGGGTAGTGTTTAGTGCCGATCGGTGTGAATGATGTACCATTCAGCTGAAGGGCGTAAACATCTACAAACAACCATGAAACGTGAATCGTGTTTAGTGTCGATCGGTGTGAATGATGTACCATTCAGCTGAAGGGCGTAAACACCTACAACAAAGTGAATTGATTGAGAATGTTAGTAGCTTGGCTACTCTTGTCTTGTCCCGATACTTGTTATCTTGTACTTACTGTTCCCCATGTCTTAATTGTGCACTCATGTTATAACTGCCATGTCATGCATACTAAAACTGCTAGGTTGCTAGTTTACCTTTCTCCCAGTTTCCTTGCACAAGTCTTTCCAGACTTGCTGACATGTGCCCCTCTCTCTTTTGGGTGTCACATGTTAGACCCAGAGCCAGAGCTTTGTTGCAGGGGATACGGTGTTGCTGATGCTGATGTTTGCTGTGGTGGTGAGTGGACACCAGGGGCCTGTCTTGAAGATCGCTCGTGTTCACTCCTTTGTTTAGGTTTGCTGTTAGTCGTTGGTGCGTGGCACCCTTGTAAGTATGTTATTCTTTGTTGGCCATGTTTGGGCCTTAGATCCCTTTTTCTTTTAGCCTGGTGGCTTTTCTGCGATATTGTAATTTGTTTATGGACATTTGGAGATTCAATAAAATGTCGTCTCAATTCCTTATTATCATTGTTGTTTCGTTTCTCTTTGCAAGGACTTGCCACAATAAGTGATTTTTATACGATTATCAGACTTGGAGCTTCACGGCTTTAAGTCTGTGCGGACCTTCTCACGTCTCGCCTCCACATTTTTGGGAAGCGGGGCGTGACAGGTTTTAGTGGTGGCCCATGCAGGTCCATTTGCAAATGCGAACTATCGGAACAACAATAATAATTATAGAATGTCCATTAAATAAATTAGAACATCCAAGTTATTAGCCCGGAGTCTAGGTTTTAGCGTTCCTATGTCTTATGTGGCTAGTAGGCGTGTTAGAGCACCTGTCCCAGCTTGATAGGAAATCCATTAGGTCAGAACCATAGTGAGACTTAGTTAGACGTCCGTGCTTGCTAGTTAGAGGCCCCTGATTGTTAGTTAGACTCCCCGCTAGGAGTTGATTTGATAGTCCTAAGTGTTACCTTAGTGGTTCCTGTCTAGCCCTGACCATGATAGATTCCTAGGATTTCTTTAGCCGTTCGCTTGGGTTCATCGATTTCGGACCTAGCTGAACTCTTTTCGTCGCTGTCTAGCCCTAGAGAGTCTTAGCGCTTAGTTCCAAAATCTTTGGTTGATTGACCGTTGGAGTTTCCGTAGATTTTCCTAAGTCATAACCTATGCGTATTTATGTTTCGATCATCCGACCAAATCCCTTGGCCTTTAGTTAACCCGATGATTAGAACCCCTGATTCAACCTTTCCTGGTCACTACACTCTGGTGTTACTGACCGTAGATCTTCATCATGGATTTCTTGCATTGTGATTCAGGTGCATGCCTCACACAACCACATTCATTGCCCTCGATTCACATGATCCCCTCCTTACTATTATCGTTGATCTTTCAAATCTTTTCCGTTGCAAATCTTAATTCTTCCAAGGACATTTTCGAATTTTCCCTTATTAAAAAGGTTTCCACTTGATTTTTAAATTTTGTTTAAACCTTCTTTCAATATATTACCATTACTCCCATTTGAGCTAAAAGTTATTCTTAGATTTTGAAAAACTATTTGGCCGTAATTTTAAATTACTAACTTGAAACCATTTTCTAACCTATATCTTCGCTTCTCGATCTCAAAACTTTACTACTATTTCGATGATTCGATATACCACCTTTTCTACTATTGCGAAATTCATTTTAGCTATTTACTATACGTGCTTTAAAATACTTCTTTCAAGATAAATAGAACTCCAATTAATTTATGAATATATACTAATTACAAGTTTGTCGTACCCGTACTTCAAGTCTTTTACCAACCCATTCTTGTGGCAAATCCTTGTTTCCCCTAAAGGTATTTTCGATGTTCCTCTTTCGCTAAGTTTGAATTTGTTCGCGAACTTTTAATGCATATATTAGGTTTCGTACTCTTCCGTGACTTAAATTTATCTGTTCTTTAAACATTGAAACTTTTGTCGAGATTTTGATTATTAGTTTATAATATTCTTCAACCTATATTTTCATATCAATATGAATGACTTGCCTCTTTCCATATACCAATTTCATTCTGAACCGTATTTCTATTTTCCTAACTCGATTCGTAATTTCTTTTCTTACTTGTGCCATTAAAATTTTATTCGAAAACACCTCGTGCTTGCTCTTAATAAACTTTTCAAGTCCCTTTGGACTTCGGCTTTTAGCGAGTCGATTTTATGCTCAACCTTTTTCCCTAGTTCAGATTTTTGTAAAATTACTTTTCAAAACCCTTTCCTGATTTAGACCTCCAAATTCGGTTTCAAAGTTTATTACCAATTTAATAATCCTATATATGTATATATTTCCCCCACTTACTTCCATACCACTAAGATGTTATTATCTTTCCATTCGTCATACATATTTCCAAAAATGATTTCTAAGGTAGAACTTCAACTAAATTTTTATATATTAGAACTACGACCGTTATGCTCCTCGTTTCCCCTATTTCAGATTTTTGTAAAAATCATTATTTCATAACCTTTTTGATCTAGACCCTCCATAAATTTGATTTTTAAAGTTTCACTACAAGTTTTGATAATACTACTAGTAGCTAGAGTTATCTTCCCGTTCACTATACATGTCCTTAGAAGAATTTCTAACCTAGATGGAATTTCAATTATTTTTATATCCGCATTAGGCTCATTAGCCCGTATGTTAAGAGCTTTGTGTAAAACGATTTCTTTTGGCAAATCCTGGTTGCACTAAAAGGTAGTTTCAATATTGATTATTTGAGCTTTTCTTGGCCTAAAGACTTTGAAGGTATTTGGCATGAGTTTAAAATTCTTTCGTTAATTTAATTTCGTTTCAAAACTTTTGCCAACATTATTAAATCATCGCCGTATAATATTTTCTAAAACTACGACCTCAAAATTCGTGTGAATGATTCACTTTCTTTTAGTGACCTTACGTGAGCCAATAAACCGTTTTCTCCTATTATGTATATTCGGCTCAAACTTATTTCAAACGATTTGTTTTGTCGACCTCTAAATATTTTTATACGGAAATGGACTCCAACTTTGAAGTGTGACAGTTTTCAAACTTTTCGTATTTTAGAATATGTTATTTACACTATTTTCCATGTGTCCTAATAGAGCATCATTACATCATTGCACAACCGTTTTCATGCTTTTCGATCCTTCTATTCGTTACGCTCATGATTTCAATTCGTTCCTTTTGTCTAGCCAATAGAGCTTGTCGTCGCTGTGTCGACCTTGATATAGTTTGGTGGGCCCATTAGTGTGATTTGATGTGTCGTCGTAGTGTATTTAATTTCATGGTGCATATGAAGTTGTATGTGTGTTGGTATTGGTACATTGTGTGTAGGTAGTTATGTACTAGCTGCATGAGTGTAAGTGGGATAAACATATGATAGTAGGATTGTAATTGTTTGATTGGTGTTACTTGTTTTTATGAGATGTCGTATGCGTGTATACCATGAGGTGCCCGACTACTGCATATCTTAACTAGTGTATGAAGTAAATGTATTGATGTATCAATTATGGGTGGATGGATATGGTATGAATATATACGATGCTTGGGTGTGACTATAGGTAAATACTTTTATTAGGGAGAGTATTGTAATTATAAGTGTGTTGATGTTTGTGATAATATCATGGTATATGAAGTGATTGAAATATGTGATATTACCTAGTTAGATATTAAGGGTGTTTGACATTTAGATATATATGTGGTTATGTTGATAGGCGTGTATGCATTAGCTAGTCTTGGCATACGTATGGATGCTATGTTATGTATATGGAATTATTCCGCTATGATTTTGAGTCTCACTCAAGCTTGAGTGGGTACACTCTATGTACATTGGTGTATTGTATGTGGTTGGTGTATAGTGATGGATGATATATGTATAATGTTTGGATTTTTTGTGTCTGGTTGTGTTACGCACACGATTGTGGGTGGCTATACCAATATATAGTCATGTGAGTTGGTCTTGTGGTATAGTTATTCACTAAGGACTTGGTTGTGTGAATATATGTGTGCCAGCTAAACTAGGTGCGTAGATGTGCTAAGCATATAGTGGTGTGATTGGTGTATATATGAATGAAATATTAGCGTGTGTGGGTGTGCACCATGCACGGGTAAGTATGTGATAGTTATGGGAATTGGTGACTATGGTATGTATGGTGTGTCGTGATTATAGCTATAGGACTATATATGGAGTGATGATATGGTGAAATGTGTGCATGCATTTGAATGACTATAAATTGTGAAATTATAATGATGGTGAATGTAAATTAGATATAGTGAACTTGTTTTAACAATCGTATGGTGTGATTTCGCATGTTGATTGTTTGGCGCATACTAGGAGATATAGGGACTAGCGTATTCTCAATGTCTTGTCCATAGGTAGTTACTTATACGTTTAGATTCCGATGGTATTTTCTAGTGTGAAATTATTTTCAAATAAGTAAGAGACTTGGTTATTTTCATATAGTGTGTAGTAAGTGTTTTATAGTTATATGGAATATACTTGCCTATATGAATGATTTGAATACGTGAATGGAGTTGTTTGATTATAATAAGTATAAGTGTACTGTGTGCGTGAATATATATTTACTCCCGTGGTGTTAATAATTGACTACCTAGAGTACATATATATATAAGCACTTGATATGAATGTACTTGGTTGAAATTTTGATGTGATATTGATTGAGGGTAGTTACTAGGGTGACTAGATATAGCTATAGTTAGAAAGTCCGAGGACGGACTTTATTCTAAGGTGGGTAGGATGTAACGACTGGTTTTCGTGTAATTGGATTATTTATATTATAATATATGCTTGGTGGATTTTCTCCTTGGATGTGTGGTTTTCGTCGCCAATGCTTTCACTTTCAATCGTTTCGTCGTGATTTTCTATCTTCTTCCTTCGATCGTCGATTTCGGAGTAAGTCACTCGTGACGAGTTTCAAATCGCTCATATCTTAGAGTATAAATCGATCCTAGAAGCCATAGAAATCTTCCCGAAGCTTCGCGCTTCGAATCGACACTTTTGGTGCTCATTAGCCGGTATAAGAAGGGGCACCGACCGACTAGATGTCGATCCAGTCGGTCGGCAATCCTTCTTGGACCGACTAGTTGGCTTTCTAAATTATTCAGGAGTTACTGTTTATCGTTAGTCGGTCTAAGAACGTTGGTTGACCGACTAGATGCTAAACTAGTCGGTCAGCAATGCTTCTTTAACCGACTAACTCATCATCTTAATTTTAGTATCTATACTGTTCACTCTTAGTCGGTCTAAGAATGTTCATCGACCGACTAGATGATAAACTAGTCGGTCATTATTTGTTCATGGACCGACTAACTCTAAATCCTATTTTCGTTCAGGAGTTACTGTTTACACTTAGTCGGTCTGCGTTGGTCGACCGACCGACTAGTTGCCAAACTAGTCGGTCAGTGGTTGCTCTTTCACCGACTAACCAGTGTTGAAACCCTAATTTCTGGGCAGCAGCCAGCCCAACCTATTTAAACCCAACCCAAACGTTTTCTTCTTCCTCAACACGACCTAAAACCCTAAAATCTTCCCCTTTGAGCCCCCATCTTCCTCCAAGCTTCATCCCTTCATTCCAAGCCCTAAATCCATCATCCAAACCATCCATCCACTCTATCTACCTCTCATCTTCCCCAAAAATCTCACCAAATCCATCAAAATCCCCAAATCCCCCAAAACCCTAGTTTCCCCAAACTTCTCCATTTGCTTCCAGATCTGGTCCTAGGGTTCCCCGGAGTGTTTCTTCTGCCTCCTCTCGGTAAGAAATCGATCTATCGTTTTTTTTATAACCTATTTATATTTTTATGAAACCCTAATAAATTTCATGTTGTTTGATGTTTGTTTCCCCCATAACAGCGATTTTCCCCGTAGATTAGCATCCGTGTGACGAAGTGGTCGTCATCCCTGGTGCTAGGCAAGTGAAACTTGCATCTCTCGATTTGGGCCATGTCTTAGGCCATTTCCTTGTTTTAGTGTAAAAGAGACTAGACGGTGAAAGGATAGCCGTCTAGACGCCATTGACCTAGCTTGACAACGAAGCTTGGTCCGTCACCCTTATCATGCTTGTATGTCATGTTTAATTACAATTAACGGTACGCGAATATTGTTCATGTCATTGCATTTTGCCTGTCACGTTTAAATACAATTAACTGTACGCGAATATCTGTTCATGACATTGCATACATCGATTGTTCATCGTGAATGTGTAGCTCACGCTACAAAACTGATAGTTCCTGGCTCGTGACCAGAAGCGAGCATAATGAGTTGCTAACCCCAACGCTCGATATTGAGGCTAGGTGTCCCCTACGCCACACTTGTGTTTCCTGGCTCGTGACCAGAAGCGAGCATAATGAGTTGCTAACCCCAACGCTCGATATATTGAATTGTGAACTAAGAAACAAGCTCCCGTGCGGGGTAACCCTGGCTCACTTGCTGGGCTCATGTGCAGGGACCCTGGCTTGTTTAGTGCGGGATGGGGTAAGGGTTAAGCGGCCAGGCAACTGGGGGTCTGTTTGATCAACAACTGCAGTTGTAAGGCGTAAACTCTGGGGTGGGGTAGTGTTTAGTGCCGATCGGTGTGAATGATGTACCATTCAGCTGAAGGGCGTAAACATCTACAAACAACCATGAAACGTGAATCGTGTTTAGTGTCGATCGGTGTGAATGATGTACCATTCAGCTGAAGGGCGTAAACACCTACAACAAAGTGAATTGATTGAGAATGTTAGTAGCTTGGCTACTCTTGTCTTGTCCCGATACTTGTTATCTTGTACTTACTGTTCCCCATGTCTTAATTGTGCACTCATGTTATAACTGCCATGTCATGCATACTAAAACTGCTAGGTTGCTAGTTTACCTTTCTCCCAGTTTCCTTGCACAAGTCTTTCCAGACTTGCTGACATGTGCCCCTCTCTCTTTTGGGTGTCACATGTTAGACCCAGAGCCAGAGCTTTGTTGCAGGGGATACGGTGTTGCTGATGCTGATGTTTGCTGTGGTGGTGAGTGGACACCAGGGGCCTGTCTTGAAGATCGCTCGTGTTCACTCCTTTGTTTAGGTTTGCTGTTAGTCGTTGGTGCGTGGCACCCTTGTAAGTATGTTATTCTTTGTTGGCCATGTTTGGGCCTTAGATCCCTTTTTCTTTTAGCCTGGTGGCTTTTCTGCGATATTGTAATTTGTTTATGGACATTTGGAGATTCAATAAAATGTCGTCTCAATTCCTTATTATCATTGTTGTTTCGTTTCTCTTTGCAAGGACTTGCCACAATAAGTGATTTTTATACGATTATCAGACTTGGAGCTTCACGGCTTTAAGTCTGTGCGGACCTTCTCACGTCTCGCCTCCACATTTTTGGGAAGCGGGGCGTGACAGAATCCCCACTACGGACCGTCATGCATCATTGTGAATAGTGAATCTCAATATTACTAGACTTGTGTTGAGGTGAACTAGTCGTAACTGAATAGAGAACCAAGCTCACGCTCTCACGCTATTGCCGGTCTATAGCAACCTAGATTAGGGCCCAATCTCTTGCAAACCCTAACCTAAGCCGCTAGCATGAAGATCGACATCATCGTCCAATCGCTCCTCGAGCCCACTCTCGTGCAAACTCGAGTTACGATCTAGGTTGTGATAGTTCGTATTCGTCCAATCTCTTGCAAACGAATATGGGTATAGATTTACAATTAAAAATCCTAGTTTTGGTCCAATCTCGTGCAAACCAAATCTAGAGAAATCCAATTGTAAATCTAAATCGAATATCTAGGCCTTCCCATCGATTAGAATCCAATCTCTTGCAAATCCCAAATCGAAGGAAATCCCTAGCTATCCGTAGTAAATCAATCACAACCTAACCTCCTAGAAATTCTAGCAATTTAGAAATTCATTCATCACAAATATGAAATTAGATCCATAGGGTTCATCCCCAAACCCTAGAACAACAAATCTACTCTAGCATAGCAATAAGGATATGAGAATCAATAGAACTCATTGCTTGCATACAAAAAGATAGAAAAACAAAGATTCAAATAAAAAGAAGAAAATACTTAGCTTGATGAAGATCTTCAATCCAAAATACAAGATTTTAGATCCAAGAGGAGGCCTAGGGCATGGCCTAACCTCTAAAATAATCCTAAGAAAAACATATGGGGGCTAAGAAAACATAATGGGATCCCCCTCTAATGGTTGCTACAAAACCCTTAAATACTCCCCCAAAAACCCTAGCAAGAAACCCTAGAAAACCCCTCAAATTCGTGCCCAAAAACAGCCCAAACCGCAACTTAAAATCTGGGCCCGTCGCCGACTCGGCCGAGTGGAAAATGTGACTCGGCCGAGTGGAAATTCCAGCACTGCAGCATCAACTTACAGAAATTCTCCAGATTTCATCCTACCTCCGATTTGCGCGTTCTTGGCGGCGTTGGAATCTTCATGAAGTATACTATCCATAAAAAATATGAGAAAAATACTTTGATTGTTGGAATGATAGCAGATTTCAAAAGAGTGGGAGGCTGTCTGAAAATCTGGGCGCTGCATGTCCTCGGCATCACTCGGCCGAGTTGACTTCTCTACTCGGCCGAGTGGGATTCTCTACTCGGCTGAGTGACAGATCCTGTAGAAAAACAGTAACTTCGAGGTCCTCAGGGGTCTGTCTCTGGGGGTGGCTCGGCCGAGTGGCTTTACTCACTCGGCCGAGGGGCATTTCTTGCTCGGCCGAGTCGAAACCGTCTAAAGCTTGTACATTTCCAGTAAGTCGGCCTCTTCTGATGGTGGATTTCTCATGCCACTCGGGCGATGTGATCTTCTTACTCAGCCGAGTGGGATATCAACCCTCGGCCGAGTGCACGCCCAATTGCTTCTGTTGGAGCGTGTCCGGTCGGGTCGGCCGAGCGGTCTTCTTGCTCGGCCAAGTGAGTGCTCCACTCGGCCGAGTGGCATGCTGTAAATGCCCAAGCTTCTCCGTTTCTCCTCCTCGTCGCTTCAACGGAGTTCCTTCTTCTTCCACCCGTCTCCCATCGTTGAATAGCCCTCAAAAGAGCCTTGGGTGACGCTCCGGAGTGGGTGCAAGTCCCTTAAGCTCATTTTTGCTCCCGATCGCTCCATATTTCCTGAAATCCGAAAAAAACAAGAAATAGTGAAAAGTAACGCAATATCGTCGAATACTCGTGAAAATCGCAATATGAGCAATCGAAATGGCGTGAAAACATGCAGAAAAAAGGTGTAAAATATGGACCGATCAAAATCCCCCAAGCTTACCTCTTACTCGTCCTCGAGGAAGATAAGTAGAGAGACGAACTCGGGAGATGGAAATAAAGAAAATGAAATGAAAAAGAAAGAACACGCGGTGGAAGGGGTCGCTAGATTCTTCTCTCAGATCTCAAGCCATAAGCTACACATCACGATAACTTGGAAAATACAAATCACATGTTATAAGGATTTCATATCTTACTTAGACATGGTACTTGCAAGCTTTTAAGAATAACAAAAGGGACTCTCTAAATTCATACAATCAATTCATATCCACATCACGCATTTCATAGAATTTAATATACAATTCATTGCGATGCACTTTTCAATCAAAAGTTATAAATGAAGCATATAAGATACACACCAAGCATGCAATAGAGAATAGAATAAGAGTCATGGCATTCACATATTTATTTCAAATCATGAAAAATCTCCACATCTAATATATTTTGCAAAGTCTAAGCATTATCGAATATCCCCATTCATGCACGTCTCCACTCTAAGGTCATACTCACTCATTTGGTCAAATGAATTCACCCCCCAAGCTTAGCTTGCGGCATCGCATCTAAAGGAATATGATAGTGGAAAATGGGATTTTTGCCTTGGTTTTCCCAAGTATTTTGTGGCTCCAATAATGAGATAGAGAAATATTTTTCTTTTTCTTTTGGACTTTGTTTCTCATTTTTCTTTTTGGATTTTTGTAGGAGCTATTTGATTTGTATTTTTGGATTTTTGGCTCCTTTTTGGCCTTTTGGACTTTTTGGAGCTAACTTTTTCTTTTGTGGGGATTTTTGGGAAATAGATGCGATATAAGTAGCTTTAGGAGGTGAACTCAAGTGACATGTAGAGAATAAAAAGATTATGTGGAGAAGGAAGTAATATAACACTCGGTTCACTCTAAGAAGTGCACGAACGGTTCAATAAAATAATACTTCAACTAAAACTCATATGTAAGCATGGATATTCTCAATCATCTCAATAAAAAGTGAAGTCAAGCGGTAAAGAGTACTTTCATATCAAGCATGCAACAGAAGGTGAATAAGATAATAAGGCAGATGCTCCCGTTATACAATTGATGCATGAATCTTGGTGCACTTCCAACAAAAGCATACTAAACACTAATCCATACGTTCAGCTTCAAGTAATATCAGGCATTCATATAGAGGAATCATCAAAAGAATATATAAGCAAGCACATGGAAAGCATGATACTGAAATACTCTAAGTAGCATGGCAAGGAATAATAAGCATCGTGATAGTTGCTAAAGCAATAAGAGATATCATCATAAGGAGCAAATCTAGCAAAAGGAGGAAAAGAAAATAAAGAAATAAAAATTAAAGAGAGGAAAGAAAAGAAAAACAAGCACACACTATGATGCATGAACACACATAAAAGGAAAATACGATGGAAAAATCAAAAAGATGATGCAAAAATTTTGAATAATTTTAAAAATCCTAAAATAAAATAAAAATGCAACTAATGTATCTAAATGGCATGGAAATGCACTCCCCCAAGCTTAAACTTCACATTGTCCTCAATGTGATCATAATGAAAGAATATGAGGAACAACGATAATAATAAGGGGGTGAATGAAAAATGATGAAATGAATGACATGAAATCCTAATGCAACTACATGCACATACAATGATGCATGAGAGCGCTTTCCCCCAAGCTTATACAAAACAATCCTATTCAAATGACTCAATCAAAAATGTCATGGCTTTGCAAAGCGTGATCAAGTCAAATGAATAAGAAAGTGAGTATTCACTTGAAAGAAATGCTCGATGGTGGTGAGCAAAAGGATGTGGCGTATCAAAATATGGAGAGGGGAATTAATATATATAATGGGTTTGGGGTGCAAAAGATTTTTGTTGCCGTCATATGGGGTGATATTTATTCAATCAAATCTATACGGTCCCCTCGCTGTCGAGAGGATTCGTGTTTATTGAAAGCATAAAAATTTCTACACTCCTAGATTGATATCACCTATAGCAAAAGGCGGATCCAGTATCTTTGCCGGTGCAGGCAACTGCTCCAACTGCTCTTTCCGTGGCTCCGCCAGATGCGTGTGTCCACGGACTCCAACGAACTCCAGCAATGCATCCTCCAGCATTCCCACAAGGACTCCACCTGTACCCAGCAGAGAACATGATGCATCAGTTCGCCGTAAAAAATTCACCCTCATAATAAAAGTATCCCAAAGAGGATCATCTATAGAAATATATGAAATAAATAATGGTAGACGATACTTCCCTGGAATTAATCCAATATCCTCACGTGCTGTGATAGGTGTCTCCATGATGTCCTATCTAAGCTGCTCAGGTAAATCTAGATCAGATGTGTGGACTTCCTCGATAGGCTCGTCAAACTGTGACACGTCCAAGCATACCTCCGGTCCATAATTGTATGTCTGCTGCAAGAGGTACGACGTGTCAAAAATATCTGAATCAAAATAAATATCAAATGGAATACATGATTCAGAAATGGAATGGGTAAAAATATCTCCCTGAGTGGCAGCAGTAAGCTCTGTGGGATAGTCCTCGACGTCAGTGGATGGATGAGGTGGCAGTGGAAGCTCAAATGGAGGAGGGTAGTGCTCGGGATCCTCATGAATGGCTATGTTCTCGTCCCGATGCACGACCTCCTCGGCGATAAACTCTGGCTCCGTGTGTGATGCCTCCTCAAAAGCATGCTCTGGCTCGACAGTGTGCTCATTTGCCTTCTCATCAACTATCAATGTAGGCTCTCTCTGGAATGGTGATGCTGGCTGCTCAGGCATGTCAACTTGTGGGGATGTATCATGTGGAGGGGAATGCCTGCAAGCAATCAGAAAATATAGTCTATCCCCCTCAAGACTGACATGGATGTCCTCCTCAATTGTTCCTGCAGCTGAAACACGGTTCATAACAAAATCTACAAATCGTAGATCAAATGCATCATCTGCTGTAATGCTCTCTGAACTGGTGAACCTCACTGACTCCAAGAGGCCCTCCAATAAGTTCTGAAATGCTTCCTCCTCAAAATCTGTGGTCCACATAATACCATCCATAACACCTGATAAGTAAAGATAAATACCTGGAGAAAAATATCAGTGGCACAAAAGAATATGGAAATGATAATAATGGTGACGAGGTGAAAATTTCTTTTCTTTTTTTTTCAATTAATTTTTTTTTCGTAGTCTAATCAACCTAATTGTGACAAATTGGCACCCAACGGGAAACACCTCCCCGGCAACGGCACCAAAAACTTGATCGCGCCCGGGCGTACACGTGCCGGAGCGGCGATTGTAGTTTTACCGCAAGCGCACGGCAAAGTGGCGAGCGGGTATCGAACACGAGGAGGTGGTGTTGGCTCCAATCTATCCTAGGTTGGTTTGACTACGAATGTTTTTATTGGTGGAGATGGCTATGGTATGATGTAATGGCAATGGCGATGGATGTCGGTGTCGGAGATAGAGAAATCGGTCAAATATCAATTCAAATACAATATAATAAAAGTGTCTAGGGCTAGGGAATCCCCACTACGGACCGTCATGCATCATTGTGAATAGTGAATCTCAATATTACTAGACTTGTGTTGAGGTGAACTAGTCGTAACTGAATAGAGAACCAAGCTCACGCTCTCGCGCTATTGCCGGTCTATAGCAACCTAGATTAGGGCCCAATCTCTTGCAAACCCTAACCTAAGCCGCTAGCATGAAGATCGACATCATCGTCTAATCGCTCCTCGAGCCCACTCTCGTGCAAACTCGAGTTACGATCTATGTTGTGATAGTTTGTATTCGTCCAATCTCTTGCAAACGAATATGGGTATAGATTTACAATTAAAAATCCTAGTTTTGGTCCAATCTCGTGCAAACCAAATCTAGAGAAATCCAATTGTAAATCTAAATGGAATATCTAGGCATTCCCATCGATTAGAATCCAATCTCTTGCAAATCCCAAATCGATGGAAATCCCTAGCTATCCGTAGTAAATCAATCACAACCTAACCTCCTAGAAATTCTAGCAATTTAGAAATTCATTCATCACAAATATGAAATTAGATCCATAGGGTTCATCCCCAAACCCTAGAACAACAAATCTACTCTAGCATAGCAATAAGGATATGAGAATCAATAGAACTCATTGCTTGCATACAAAAAGATAGAAAAACAAAGATTCAAATAAAAAGAAGAAAATACTTAGCTTGATGAAGATCTTCAATCCAAAATACAAGCTTTTAGATCCAAGAGGGGGCCTAGGGCATGGTCTAACCTCTAAAATAATCCTAAGAAAAACATATGGGGGCTAAGAAAACATAATGGGATCCCCTTCTAATGGTGGCTACAAAACCCTCAAATACTCCCCCAAAAACCCTAGCAAGAAACCCTAGAAAATCCCTCAAATTCGTGCCCAAAAACAGCCCAAACCGCAACTTAAAATCTGGGCCCTTCGCCGACTCGGCCAAGTGGAAAATGTGACTCGGCCGAGTGGAAATTCCAGCACTGCAGCATCAACTTGCAGAAATTCTCCAGATTTCATCCGACCTCTGATTTATGTGTTCTTGGCAGCATTGGAATAGTCATGAAGTATACTATCCATAAAAAATATGAGAAAAATACTTTGATTGTTGGAATGATAGCAGATTTCAAAAGAGTGGGAGGCTGTCTGAAAATCTGGGCGTTGCATGTCCTCGGCATCACTCGGCCGAGTTGACTTCTCTACTCGGCCGAGTGGGATTCTCTACTCGACTGAGTGACAAATCCTGTAGAAAAACAGTAACTTCGAGGTCCTCAGGGGTCTGTCTCCGGGGGTGGCTCGGCCGAGTGGCTTTACTCACTCGGCCGAGGGTCATTTCTTACTCGGCCAAGTCGAAACCGTCAAAAGCCTGTACATTTCCAGTAAGTCGGCCTCTTCTGATGGTGGATTTCTCATGCCACTCGGGCGATGCGATCTTCTTACTCGGACGAGTGGGATATCAACCCTCGGCCGAGTGCACGTCCAATTCCTTCTGTTGGAGCGTGTCCGGTCGGGTCGGCCGAGCGGTCTTCTTGCTCGGCCGAGTGAGTGCTCCACTCGGCCGAGTGGCATGCTGTAAATGCCCAAGCTTCT
Source organism: Scilla litardierei (assembly GCA_030789695.1). Taxonomy (NCBI): domain Eukaryota; kingdom Viridiplantae; phylum Streptophyta; class Magnoliopsida; order Asparagales; family Asparagaceae; genus Scilla; species Scilla litardierei. The sequence goes on from CM061139.1 coordinate 48,485,804, forward strand.
CCGTTTCTCCTCCTCGTCACTTCAACGGAGTTCCTTATTCTTCCACCCGTCTCCCATCGTCGAATAGCCCTCAAAAGAGCCTTGGGTGACGCTCCGGAGTGGGTGCAAGTCCCTTAAGCTCATTTTTGCTCCCGATCGCTCAATATTTCCTGAAATCTAACAAAAACAAGAAATAGTGAAAAGTAACGCAATATCGTCGAATACTCGTGAAAATCGCAATATGAGCAATCGAAATGTCGTGAAAACATGCAGAAAAAAGGTGTAAAATATGGACAGATCACTTATATGTACACCAATACTATGCCACGTAGGAACACACGTCCTACTCCACCGGCTCACACATATGATGATTTCTATGCTACACGTTCACGGGCACGTGCACACCATGTGAGACACCCTCACGCACGTGTTCCTACACATGCATATGTTCACCCACATCATCGTATGAATAACTATCCACATGCACCATTCCATCATGTTCCTTATGCCTATCCACGACATGCATCACGTAGAAACCAACAACGCATGCATGCACCCAATAGGATGAGGGCTCCCAAGATTTTCACTATTTGGAGCCCAAAGGACACAAGTATGGATGAAAAACAAGTTTACATGAATGCTTATTTTTCGGATGTTGTGCATAGTAGAAATTATATGGGGAAGTCTAAGTCCAATTGGACTTGGCTTCCAAAGGTCTAATCTTTTGGACCCAATGACCTTGGGTACCATGATATGAAATTTTCTATCTTTAGGTACTCAAGGAAAAGAAAAAGAAAAGGAGCAACAAATTTATATTTAGCTCCAAGGGGAATTGGATACTCGATAGCGAGTGTTCAAAACACATGACGTGTGACGCTCAATTGCTCTCCGGAGTGGTTCCCATTGCAAATGGAAACCGCGTCGTATTTGGAGGCAACGAGAGCGGAACCATCATAGGTGTTGGTAAAGTGGGTAATCCTTCTAAACCCCTTATATGTGATGTTTACCTTGTTAAAGTATTAAACCACAATCTCATTTCAATAAGTCAACTTTGTGACAAAGGTTACAAAGTTAACTTTGCGAAAGGAATGTGCCATATTTTAAGAAAAGATAATAATGAATTATTGTTTTCTGGCACACGCCATAAGGATATATATATATCCTAGATCTTCCAAGATCACATGAACAATGTCTTATTGCCAACACAAGTGAACAACACTTATGGCATCGACGTTTTGGTCATGTGAACTTTGGAACACTTTTTAAGCTTTCCAAGTTAAATTCTATTAGAGGCTTCCCTAAGCTTGTCTTTCAAAAGAAAAGCTTTTGTGACTCGTGTCAACGAGGCAAGCTTCCAAAATCTTCATTTAAACCTAAGAAAAGCATTTCTTCTAAGCGGCCTCTAGAGCTATTACATCTAGATTTATTTGGGCCAACTAGAGTTGCTTCATTAGGTAATGCTAGATATGGACTTGTCATCGTTGATGACTTTTCTAGGTTTACTTGGGTATTTTCATTGTGTAATAAAAATGAATCTTTTGAAAACTTCACAATTTTTGTTAAGAAAGTACAAAATCTCTTAGGAACCACCATTGTCACTATTCGTAGTGATCATGGAGGTGAATTTGAGAATGAGTCTTTTGAGACATTTTGTGATGAATTTGATATTACACACACCTTTTCATTCCCTCGTGCACCTCCTCAAAATGGTGTTGTTGAGAGAAAGAATATGACGCTAGTGGAATGTGCTCGCACTATGCTTGATGATAGCCAACTTGGCCATCAATTTTGGGCGGAAGCGGTACATACCGCTTGCTATGTGTTTAATAGAATAATTTTGAGGCCCGGCACTAAATAAACTTGTTATGAATTGTTGTTTGGTAGGTTGCCTCAAGTTAAACATTTTCGTGTCTTTGGTTCGAAATGTTTTATTAAGAACACGTATGGTAGTTTGGACAAATTCGATCCAAGATCCGATGAGGGGATTTTTGTTGGATATTCTTCGCGTAGCAAAGCCTACCGGATATTCAACAAACGAACCTCAACGATCGAGGAATCGCTTCATGTGTCATTTAATGAAGGATTTGTTCCAACTAGAATTACTAAAGATGATGACCCTATGGATGTCTTATGTGATTCAATTGGTAATTCTAACTCTAATGATTCTATTGATTCTATTGAGACTAACCTGTCTAATGAAGTTGTTGAGAATGTTCCTAGTGATCAAGGTCTTCCCAAACGGCTTCATACCGTTCGTGACCATCCTCATGAGCAAGTCATTGGCAATATCCATGATAGTGTCAAGACGAGATCGCAAGTGAACTACTTCGCTCATTGTGCCTTTGCCTCCTCGATAGAGCCAAAGAATGTTAATGAAGCATGCGAAGATAGCGCTTGGATCTTAGCCATGGAGGAGGAACTCATTCAATTCGAGAGGAATGAAGTTTGGGAGCTTGTTCCATTGCCATCGAAGAACCACATCGTCATAGGGACAAAGTGGATCTTCAAGAACAAAACCGACGAAAACCAAGTCATCGTCCGGAACAAAGCTCGGTTAGTTGCTCAAGGCTACCGTCAAGAGGAAGGTATTGATTTTGAAGAATCCTTCGCTCCGGTAGCTAGATTAGAATCAATTAGATTATTATTGTCTTTTGCATGCCATAAGGATTTTAAATTATTTCAAATGGATGTTAAAAGTGCATTTTTAAATGGAGATGTTGTTGAGGAAGTTTACGTTTCTCAACCTCCGGGCTTTATTAATGAAAAATTTCTAAATCATGTTTTTACACTAAAGAAAGCGCTTTACGGTTTGAGACAAGCTCCTCGAGCTTGGTATGATCGCCTAAAGAATTTTCTTTTGGATTTGAATTTTAAAATAGGAAAAGCCGATTTTACACTTTTTGTTAAGCATTCGAATAATGATATAATTTTAGTTCAAATATATGTTGATGATATCATTTTTGGTGCTACTAACTTTGCTCTTTGCGAAGAGTTTTCTAATGTGATGAAGGATCAATTTGAGATGAGCCACATGGGTGAGCTCAAATATTTCTTAGGTCTCCAAATTCTCCAAATGGACGATGCAATCTTCATCCACCAAACGAAGTACACGGTGGAGTTGCTAAAGCGATTTGGTATGGAGAATGCCTCCGGGAAAAAGACTCCAATGAGCACGACTACGCATCTTGATAAGGATACAGGCGGTAAGGATGTAGACATTCGTCTATATCGAGGTATGATAGGTAGTTTACTTTATCTTAGCGCAAGTAGGCCCGATATTATGTTTGCCGTATGCGTATGTGCGTTATCAGTCTCAACCTAAGGAGTCTCACTTAGTAGCGGTAAAACGTATTTTCCGTTATCTAAGTTATACACTTTATTTTGGATTACTTTATCCAAAATCTAGCACGTATGAGTTAATCTCATATAGTGATGCCGATTATGCGGGATGCAAATCCGACAGGAAAAGTACTAGTGGCACTTGCCATTTTATAGGAAATTCCCTTGTCTCTTGGTTTTCCAAGAAACAAAATTCTGTATCACTTTCAACCACCGAGGCGGAATACATTGCCGCCGGTGCCGCGTGTGCTCAAGTTCTTTGGATGAGACACACACTTAAAGACTTTGGTATAAACTGTGATACTTGCCCTATCACGGTGGACAACCAAAGTGCAATATGTCTTTCCAAGAACCGGGTACACCATTCCCGTTCGAAACACATAGATGTCCGACACCATTTCTTAGATGATCATGTTGCTAAAAAGGACATCATATTAGTATACGTTGAAACCTAGAAGCAAATCGCCGATATTTTCATGAAACCCCTAAAGGAGGACTCCTTTGTGCGGTTGCGTCGAGAATTGGGGATTATGGGCGAATCCGAGATATATGATTCATTTTTATTCAATATTCTTGCATGCTATTCTATTCGTTATATTTGCTCATGCTTGAAGTATTGAAATTTTCTGGATTTTTGTTGAATTTTCGGAATTTTCGCTCGATTTGTGCGTAATCGTCAAATTTCAGATTTTCGATGTTTAATGGGGTAGTATAATGATTAATGAGAGTATTTTGATGTTTCATCCAAGTGTGATTAGGAGAGAAATCAAATTTCATAGTTTTTCAATTTTTGAACTCTCTTAGTCGGTCCAAGTTCATTGGCCGACCGACTAGATTCAGTTCTAGTCGGTCAGCAAATGAGCTTAGACCGACTAAATCTTGTCAGGAAATTTGCCTTCAGTTACTATTTACAACTAGTCGGTTCAAGCTCATTGACCGACCGACTAGATCGTGATCTAGTCGGTCAGTGCTTGAACTGTGACCGACTAGTTGTGACGGGGACTGAATCGTCTTTTCAACTTCCGATCGATTAAAACCCCATCTATCCGACTTCTTCCGTTTTTAGTCGGTCTCTCTCTCACTCCAACTCGAAAATCCCAGCGACCTTTCGTCTTCCCTCCTCCCTCTCCGTCGTGCCCGACCGTTTTCCAACCATCCCCGCTATCGCCGACCGTCGCCCTCTCCTCCTAGGTGATCTCTCCTCCCTCTCCTAGTTCTAGGGTTCAGTTTTCAGCTCTAGGGTTAGGGTTTCTTGTTATTTCAATTTCTAGGGTTTTGTTTTTAGGTTCTTCGATTCGATCTCTTGCGTCGTGTCGTGCCTCGATTATGGCTCGTACACGTATCCTGATCACTCCCTCTGGCCCTTCGCCTATGACCGTCGATTCGTCACCCTCGGACCCTCCTCCTCCGAAACGCCGTTCGAAGCCTACCGAACCCTCTTCGTCTTCGCCCCCTCTTAAGTGTAAGAGGACGACGAAAGCGAAGCCCCGTGCTCAACCTAGAGACCAACCCAAGCCTAAGCCCAAGCCCAAGCAACTTGCGTCTCCCTCTTTTTTCCATACTCCTATCGATTCTGATACCGAGTATAGACCCGAGCCTGAGACTCATAGGGAACCCACTCCTCCTACCCATCCTGAGTCTAGCTCCCGACCTCGTACGTCTACCCGTAAGCCTAAGGGAAAGGCTCCGATGCCGGTAGGCGGTGTCGATATCTCGTTGTGTCGCGACGACCCTTTGTGTCTCGCGGCTTACAACCGTATCGAACATTGCCCACTGCTTCTGGAGCATTTCGTCTAGTTTAGTGACTTCCTAGGCCTCGCCGATCTTCTTTCGTCCTCCGGTCTACTCGATTACCTTTGATATGACCCGAAGGCGAACCCTCACCCCTACCCTCGCCTAGTAAAACTTTTCTATGCCAATAGGATCCGGGGTCAGTACGATGGGACCCACTCTGTTGAGACGACTGTTTTGGGGACTCCTATAGTCCTCACAGCAGAAAGCTTAGGAGAGATTTTGGGTATCTCCTCGTCTGGCCTCCTCCCCTCTGACATTTCTGTTGATGATATCACCTCCCTTGATCAGGTCGTCCTATCCCAGATTTTCCACCAGATTCCTCCCGCCATGATTGGCGTGCCCTCCAAATCCTTCAAGCCTAATGCATGGGTCCTGAATTTGATTCTGAAGTCGTGCTTGCTTCCTAAGTACGGCTCCTCATCTCTACCGCCCCAGCCCTTCTTGAAGTTGATCTATGCTATTCTCATGGGGAGCTTGATTAACTGGGCTCGCATTATACTCGATAAGATGGACTCTTTCGAGTGTATTCGCAAGTCCACGAAGTCGGCTCATATCCCCTTCCCGTGCTTGTTGACTCTGGTATTCCGTCACTTCCGTGTCACATTGCCTCCTGACGATGAGCGTCCACTTGGTCCTCCCCTGAACGCGACGACCGTCAAGAAGTCTCTTGTGGCGCTCCGTCATGTTCAGAGGACGACACCTTCAGCGTCTGCCTCTGCCTCTGCCTCTGCTGCTCCCTCTACCACTCTTGCCGATGTCGTTCGTTCGATCCGTCGTTTGGAGTCTCGTCAGGCTCGTTCTGAGGAGATTCTCTGCCGTATCGCTCGACACCTTGATATTGAGGTCCCTCCGTCTTTCTCTGACGAGGATGAGTTGGATGAGGAGGACATTGAGGAGCTTGCGCGTGCTGCTGCTCGTGCCCCCGAGGGCACTTCTGGTGATGCTGCTTCTTCTTCGTCTGCTGGTGCCCCCGAGAGCACACCTGTTGCCACCGCTCCTACGGTGGATGCTCCGACTGGTGCTCCCGAGGCCACTACTGTTGCTGCTCCAGAGATTGCCACTTCTGCCTTCGCTCCCGTTGACATTCCAGATGTTCCTGTGACCACCACTTCTCCTGCAGAGCCTGCTGCTGCTGCAGATCCTACTGCTTCCTCTTGAGCTTCTTTGAGGACTCTTCGATGCTCCTTGGATGATACATCTAGTGTGAGAGAGTTTGGGTAGGATAGTGTGGGTGGCTATGATTTTTGGATCATTTTGATGATGTATTTTGATGTACTTTGTTGATGTTGTTTGTTATGTGACACTCTGATATCTGTTTGATATGATGATGTATTTTGCGCCCCGATCGTTGGATCGATGTTTTGTATGTCAGTGATGTATATTTTTGATGTACTCTGGTTCATACTTTTTATATATATACATCGACGTTGACACTTCATTCTATTGTGCACATTATATCTTTTTTATGTCTCTGATGTTTGATTTCGTCGCTCGACGATATTAACTTGGTTTAATAGAAATTTCTTCTATGGAAACATAGAATTGTTTTCCATGCACTAAAGTAACCAAGAATGTTGATATTGGAGAGTATATTCCATAACTCAATCCGTAAAATTGCTTTGAGTTTTTGATGATTTCGTTTTACGATTTTCGACTATGGTATCATTGACACGCCTTGATTTTATTCGTATTTTTTTTTGGTGTCACTTGAACCGTCGTCGTATTCTACGACTCCCGTGCTTTTATTTGAAGCCATTGTTGTTGTCGTTGATCTCCTCCCGCTCTTTTTGCTAATGCCAAGGGGGAGAGATATAATAATAACGATGTGCTAAATGATAATTTAAAGCACTATTCCAAGAATCTAATTTGATATGTTAGATTCAGGGGGAGTTAAGATATATAAATGGATTTTCAAATCCGATATTTCAATAATCAACCTTTGGTACTCGATAATTCAATAATCGATTCTCTTTTATAAACTTTACTCGTCTGCTTGATGCGTATTATTATTGTTTAATTTGGAATTAACGTGTCATCAATGCAGGGGGAGTAATTAAATTTCATTTGAATTATTATTTTTGATTATTATTTATGTTGGTTTGTCATCACCAAAAAGGGGGAGAATGTTGGATATTGGACTCCCCGGATTTGGTTTTGGATGATGAACAAACATAAATATATCGTGAACTAACACTTTGTGAGCGTAGTTATGGAGATCGTTGCCAAATTCATATGAATATCAATTACGACGTCTCAAGACTTCTCAAAGCACGTGATCGTATGCCTAAAGCTTCGTTGAAGCTTATGGACCATTGTAGAATTCATGAAGATTCGATTGAAGCTATTGAAGACGGTATCGTCAAGTTTTATTTATAGTCTTTAAGCTTCTTTCGTAGAATGTTAAGCCTTGAGTAGGTCTTACGGTTTAAATCTTCATAACGCTCCTATCTTAGCTCTAGGATCTTAGTAGAAGTCCATACAATCTTTCTCGAAGCTTCGCGCTTCGATTCGCGACTTCTTGTGCATGTTAGTTGGTTCAAGAAGAAGAACTGACCGACTAGATGGTGATCTAGTCGGTCGGCAAAGCTTCTTGGACCGACTAGTTTTTGTCAGTCATTTCCAAGCTCTTTACTGTTTATAGTTAGTTGGTCTAAGTTGACTCACCGACCGACTAGTTTGTGAACTAGTCGGTCAGTGATGCTTCTGTGACCGACTAGTTGAGCTTTCCCTGTACATGCACATTTGAGCCTGAGCTACTGTTTATCATTAGTCGGTCTGTGTTCATTGATCGACCGACTAGTTGATGAACTAGTCTGTCAACGTTCCTTCTTGGACCGACTAGTTTAGCTTTACTGTACATGCCAATTTTCACCTAACTTACTGTTTATCGTTAGTCGGTCTATGCTCATTTGGAGACCGACTAGTTGGTGAATTAGTCGGTCAACATTTGTTCTTGGACCGACTAAGTCTATTTGTGCTCAGACTTCAGTTTTATCTGTTAGTCGGTCTAAGTTGAGTAACCGACCGACTAGTTGTGGAACTAGTCGGTCAGCTACTCTTCTTGGACCGACTAATTCCTTTTGTTTGTGCTTCAACCTTTTGGCTGTTCTTCCATTAGTCGGTCTACGTTAAATGACCGACCGACTAGTTGATGAACTAGTCGGTCGGTGGTTGTTCTTTGACCGACTAGTTGGGTTCAGAAAAAAGCCGTTGGAGCATTAATTGAAACGTTTTTCTTTCTCTCTCTCCTCTATCCTATAAATACTTGATGGGCTGCATTCATTGCAGTCAAGGCTGATATTATTGCAAGTTTAGAGATCAAGAGAAATCATTCCAAGCTCATTCAAAGCTCTTTCATTCCATTCAATAATCTCTCCTCATTCTTACTTCCAAAGATAGATTCATTGAGTGTGAAGCCTTCCAAGCCAAGTGCTTGATTCTATGTCACCAACATCCCCATAGCTCTCCATTGCTGATCTACATCTTGGAGCTAGGGTTTGGTGCCACTTCTTCTTTCTCAAAATCATCTTTACCCTAATTTGTAAGCATTACTCAAGGCATAGGTATTTTGTCGGTAAGAAGTTTCTATTTCATTTCAATTCATATTGTAAGTTTCACTCTCGGTTGTGAGAGTGTGGTTGTGATCCCGGGTTGTGGGAGTCACAAATTACTTTGTGTATGATTTGACTTGTGAAGGTTTTTCACAAGTATTTCATAGTGGAAATCTTGAGTTACTGTTTCTAACTCAAGTATCCGGAGGGGATCCGGGTGGTTGGGACGTAGGATCACCGGGAACAAGTCGGGGAGACTTGGGTGGATCCGAACCCAGTAATATCGTTGTTTACGATTGTTTCTTTGTTGTCTAACATTTACATTTCCGCATTTTCCGCATTGTTTGGTAGAGTTGGCAAGTAATTAGGAATTAGCCTCTTAATTATTTTAAAGTACTATTCACTCCCCCTCTAGTACTTGTGCAGTAGCTTAGTAGGGCATTACAGACCGTGTACGTGCAGGAGATTGTAGGCTTACACGGAGTCCCCGTGAGCATCGTGTCTGACAGAGATACGAGGTTCACATCTCAGTTTTGGAGAAGTCTGCAGGAGCATTTGGGTACGAGTCTGAGTTTCAGCACGGCGTAACACCCACAGACTGATGGCCAGTCCGAGAGGACTATTCAGATTCTAGAGGATATGCTGCGAGCTTGCACGCTCGATTTGAAGGGATCTTGGGAGGACCATCTCCATTTGGTGGAGTTTTCTAATAACAACAGCTACCAGGCGAGCATTGGCATGGCGCTGTTTGCTGCCTTATATGGGAGGAAATGTCGATCGCCACTGAGCTGGGATGACATTGGAGATTGGGAGCTGTTGGGTCCGGAGATGATAGTAGAAGCTGTGGACGTCGTCAGAGACATCCGGGAGAAGCTCCGAGTTGCACAGGATCGATTTAAGCATTGGGCGTATGCCAAGAGGAGACCCTTAGAGTTTCAGCCTGGAGACCACGTCTTCTTGAAGATTTCTCCGAACCGCAGAGTTATTCGATTCGGGAAGAAGGGGAAGCTAAGTCCGAGGTACATTGGACCTTTTGATGTGCTGGAGCGTGTGGGAGCAGTGGCTAACCCCTTGCTCTACCACCATCTTTGGTGGGGGTTCACGACGTATTCCACATATCGCAGTTATGTGGGTAGTCAGTGATCCGTCACACCCGGTGGATTTCTCGGAGATCACGGTCCGTCCGGACCTGACATATGACCAGCAGCCCGTGCAGATTTTGGACCGTCGACAGAAGCAGTTGAGGAATAAGGTAGTCGACCTGGTAAGAGTGATGTGGCGTCACGGATCACCTGGAGAGTCCACCTGGGAGAGAGAGGATGAGATGAGAGAGCGTTACCCTCACCTATTCTGATAGAAATTCCGAGGGCAGAATTTTCTTAAGGTGGGTAGGATGTAACGGCTGGTTTTGTATGCTGATGTTTTAATTTTATATATATATATATATATATATATATATATATATATATTCGTTCTTCATTTTCTTTTCTTTTCCGTAACTCATGCCCAAGCCTGGAGCCGAGCTCCGGCCGCCGTCTCTTCGCGTGGTGATCCGACCTCAGTTCTAGCGACGACGACCCCGGAAGACGCCAAGATCTTCGTCATCACCTTCGGAGGCCAACGTCATCATCAATAATCAACATTCCTCGATGCGCTACCCGCGACTTAGGGATTTCCGGACGACGCAGAGCTTCCACCTTTCCAGATCCGACGCCGGATCTTCGTGCAACCGTCATTTTCAGGTTGGTCCCCTAAATTCGTAGTAACCTACACAATAGATAACCAAACCCTAATTAAAATCAGCAACCTAATCAAATTAAATTTACTTTCCGTCGATCTTTAAAACGTTGTGCAAACCGTAGAAATCGACGAATGGACTTTATGCATGTGCACATAGGATAGATCATCGATTAGGTTAAATGCATTAAAAATGTGATTTTTATGAGTAGGATAGCCCTGATAACCTAGACACAACCCTAATAGGAATTCTGAATCGTGAACTAACACCGTCGCAGTGTCACGATTTACAGACGCTCTTCGGCCGACGAGACGTTTGGACGAGACGTACCAGGGAGACGACGCACTCGCCATCACAGGCAAGTGTTCCACTTGCGTTCTTGGCCATGTTTAGGCCTTCGTCTTGTTAGGATTGTTAATTTAGAAACACGAGGACCGGACGTGAAATGATAGCGTCCGGGACGCCCTTGATGGCTCAGATTTGACAACGAAATCTGAGTCCAACAACAACAATTTTGACATCATAGGATTGACATGCGTGTGCGTGAGTTGTGGACACCCTAGTATAACCCCTCCTGTTTTGTCATGTCTTGTTCCGTTCCGTCTGCACAGCCCGCTGGGCAATAGGGCACTCGCCAAGCTAGAGCGAGTGATCCCTTGTACTAGTTCACAGCCCGATGGGCAATTGGGCACCTGTCAAGATAGAGCAGGTGATCCCATGTATTGATACACAGCTCGGAGAGCAATAGGGCACTTGCCAAGCTAGAGCAAGTGATCCCTTGTCCTGTCACGATTCTTGGGGTTTTGGGGTAGGGTTGAGCGTGCAAGCGGCAAGAGGGTCTGATCCCACTCGAACCGAACAGGCGTGAACCCTTTCGTGTCTTGTCTTGTCTTGTCTGGCTTTCCGTGTTCTGTCTTGTCTTGACACATGTAGGCTAGTCCCATGGTCGGTAGCACTCGTTACGACAACTACTTGTCGTGTTTACTTTCCTGTTGCGTGTACTTCTGTTGTTAAAACCTCAGTATGTTAATCAACCAGTAAAACGTTGTTAAGTAATTGGTACACTTGTAGTTTGGTCTAACCTTTTTCTTGTAGACCTTACCTGACGTATAATTCCTTCTTTTGGTGTTGTACGTCAGGGATTGAGCCAGAGTACGTGGAGGAGACTGACTTGCCAGCTGACGTGGAACCAGAGAGCTCGATCCCGAGTACGACCCTGAGGAGGACCAGAGCTAGAGACTCCTCGTTGCAGTTTCCAGAGACGTTCATTACTTTTAGTTGGGTGCGTAGCACCTTTTGTTTCTTGTCTAGGGTGGGTGCTTGCACCATTAGATTTCCCTTTTCTGCTATTGTAGCCATTCGGGCGTTGAGACTTGGTACTTTGGTTATGTTGGAATAAAAATGTGATGTTCTTTCCTTCTTGTACTTTTATTGTTCTGTACTAACATGCAGGGACCTATACCTTTGTCTTGGTACCACACAGACGCTTATTGGGTCAGGGCTCCGTAGCTCTGGCCTAAGCGGGCCTAGTCACGCTTCGCCTCCGCTGTTTTGGGAAGCGGGGCGTGACAGCCCTGCTGGTACTGCCCCTCTTCCTGAAGCCCACTATGTTTCTCCCCCGAAGTGGAAAAGCAAGAAGGCTAGAAAGAACAAAGGGAAAGCTGTAATGAAGCCAGCAAGATCACCACCCCAGACAAACAACAACAAAGGGAAGAGAAACTTCACATGGAAGCGTAAGAACATGATCCAGTGTCAATTCCTAAGAAGAATTGGGAGGATAAATGTCATAAATGTGGCATGACTGGACATTGGTTTAGAAACTACCGCACTCATCGGCACCTCTAGGATCTGTATCAGGTAAGCCAGAAGTCTCAGCCTGAAAAAAACTTGGCGGCTGTTCAACCGCTCACCAAGTTCACTGCAAAAGATTTCGAAAATGACGACCTGCTCGATTGAGCCCTACTTTATATCTATGCATTTAAATTTATGTAGCTTCATCTGTAGTTTGATTTGAAAGCACTTTTATTTTATTGTCGGTTTTTCATTTACTTAAATAAACTTTCATTTTGCTTATATATAGATGAAGTATGAGTGCACAGTGGACAGTGCCTCAACGAACACTATTCTTCGTGATCCATGCTATTGTTATAGCTTAAACAAATATGACGGTACTGTTATTACGATTTCAGGACTGTCCAACATAATCTAAGGATCTGGGGAAACAATCATATTGCTCCCAAATTACACAAGACTTAAAATACAAAATGCATTATTCTCTTCAAAATCCAATAGGAATCTCTTAAGTTTCAAAGATATTCATTTAAACGGATATCACTTAGAAACTAGAGAAGAAGAAAACATTGAATATATGTATGTGACTCGTCAAGAAGATGGCCAGAAGTCCATCTACGAACGATTTAAGGGACTCCCGTCGGGTCTCTACCACATGTATATTCATCCAATAGAAGCCAATATGACTGAGCACCAGAAGTGCCTTTCATTGCCAGAGTTTCAACTCTGGCACAATAGACTTTGTCACCCTGTATCAGCTATGATGCGTCGGATTATCTCTAAATCCTGTGGACATAATTTGAAGAACCTGAGGATTCTTCAAAAGGGTGAATTTCCTTGTCCCCCTTGTTTTCAGGGAAAACTAATAACGAGACCCTCCTTCCTGAAAGTGGGATTAGAGTCTCCTGACTTACTAGAGAGAATTCATGGCGACATTTGCGGGCCTATACACCCCTCAAGTGGCCCATTTCAGTATTTTATGGTACTGATTGATGCATCCACAAAATGGTCTTATGTGTGCCTATTGTCCACTCGCAACCTTGCTTTCCCAAAGCTATTTGCACAAATAATTAGGTTGCGGGCTCCTTTTCCCGATAATCATATCATGAAATTACGTCTTGATAATGCGGGCGAATTCAATTCGCAAGTCTTCGAAGACTATTGCCGGGCAACGGGTATTGAAATTGAACATCCTGTAGCACATGTTCACGCCCAGAATGGATTAGCAGAGTCTCTTATAAAGATACTCCAATGGATTGCACGTCCATTGCTCATGCAATCCCAGTTGCCTGTGGATGCTTGGGGGCATGCTATATTGCATGCCGCATCGCTGATTAGGATAAGGCCCTCAGGTGGCCATATATTACCCCCGATGCAACTAGCATATGGTGCACCCCCAGATATCTCTCATTTGATAGTGTTTGGTTATGCGGTATATGTCCCAATAGCACCACCTCAGAGGACCAAAATGGGTCCTCAGCGTCGTCTTGGTATCTATATTGGGTTTGATTCGTCCTTTATTATTAGATACCTGGAACCTCTCACGGGGGACGCATTTAAGGCATGTCTTGATGACTGTGAATTCGATGAGAAAACTTTTCCAAAACTGGGTACACAGTCTAAGAAGCATAACGCTTCCGATACCATTTCTTGGTACAATAAGTCTTTGTCTCTTTATGATCTGCGTACTAATCTGTGTGAAGATGAGATCATGAATATCCTTCACATTCAGAACATAATACACCTTCTACCGGATAAATTTACGGACAACCAGAAGGTTGTTCGTTCACACGTTCCTGCTACCAACACGCCAGCTAGACTTGACATCTCCAAAGATGGATGCAATCCACCGGAAGCAGAATTGGATGTACCTCAATTGAAAAGAGGATGCCCGCCAGGTTAAAAAGATAAAGTTCCTCGAAAGAGGGAGATTCTTGGTGATAATAAGATGATCCCTCCACAGAATGCTGAGCTCAGACCAGCGACCTCTCCTCTCCTTATTTCCCCTGCAGAGGAAACAATAGGAGAAACATCATTAAATTACGTACGTACTAGAGAGGTACTGGACAGAAATAGGACAGTCGTCAACGAAGATTTTGTGTTCGCTATTACCATTCACGTTGCTGAATACGACGATGACGTCGAACCACGATCTCTAGCGGAATGTAAACGCAGAGATGATTGGCCAAAGTGAGACGAGGTAATAAGAGTAGAGCTGGACTCACTCTTGAAACGCAAAGTCTTTGGACCAGTAGTCCAAACACCTGTAGGTGTTAAACCTGTGGGATATAAGTGGGTCTTCATCAGAAAAAGAAATGAAGAAAATGTGATCGTACGCTACAAGGCCCGCCTTGTAGCACAGTGATTTTCCCAAAGACCGGGGATTGATTATGAACATACATATTCCTCGGTCATTGATGCGATCACTTTCTGATTCTTGCTTAGCCTATCATCTCTGGAAAACCTAGAAATGCAGCTCATGGATGTTGTGATTGCATATCTATATGGCGATATAGATAAAGAAATCTATATGAGACTTCCAGATGTGTTTAATTTACCCCCAGAGATGAAAGAGAGACCTTGGGACGTCTTCTCGGTAAGGCTTCAAAGATCATTATATGGTCTAAAGCAATCACGAAAGATGTGGTATAACAGTCTAAGCGTTTCCTTGCACAGCAAGGATTCACAAACAATGAAGTCTGGCCGTGTATCTTTATCAAAAGAACGGGAACGGGATTTGTGATCGTCGCAGTATATGTTGATGACTTAAATCTCATAAGATCTCCAGCAGAGATCAATGAGATATCTGAAAGCCTTAAGCATACCTTCGAAATGAAAGACCTAGACAAAACGAGATACTGTCTTGGCTTACAGATTGAACACCTATGAGGTGGAATCCTGTTACACCAATCAAACTATACAAGGAAAATTTTAAACAAGTTTAGAATGGAACAATGTCATCCTTTAAGTACTCCTATGGTCGTCAGATCACTGGATATTCATAAGGACCCCTTCCGGCCGCTGGAAGAGGGGAAAGAGATACTAGGTCCTGAATTACCCTACCTCAGTGCCATTGGAGCACTTCTATATCTGGCAAACTGCATGCATCCTGATATAGCATTCGCAGTTAATCTACTTGCCAGACACAGTGCTGTGCCTACAAAGCGCCACTGAAACGGAGTAAAGCATCTTCTACGCTACCTCCAGGGTTCTATAGATCTGGGACTATACTACCAGAGAGGTTCCTTCTCCCAGTTTCTTGGTTATGCTGATGCAGGTTACAAATCTGATCATCACACAGCAAAATAACAAACTGGTTTTGTGTTTACCTATGGAGGGACTACTATCTCATGGAGATCGGTAAAGCAAACCACCACAACAACATCATCTAACCATGCTGAACTCATTACGATCCATGAAGCAAGCAAAGAGTGTTTTTGGCTTCGCTCCGGCGTCCAACATATCCTAGATGCCATTGGCCTCAAGACTGGTGATCTTGAGCCCACTGTCTTGTTTGAAGACAACACTGCATGCATAGCACAACTCAAAAAGGGCTACATCAAAGTCGACAGAACGAAACACATTTTTCCCAAATTCTTCTGGACGTATGACCTACAGAAGAACGAGGAGGTTAAGATTTAACAGATCCAGTCCTGCAACAACTTAGCTGATCTTTTTACTAAATCTTTACCGAGATGTATTTTTGTAAAACTTGTAAAAGGAATCAGTATGAGATAGCTGAAATAGCTACAAGCCTAAAGCTTGTACGGATAAGGGGGAGTAACCTGTAGGTTGCACTCTTTTTTCTTAAGCTGTTGGTTTTTCCTACTGGGTTTCCACAGCTAAGGTTTTAACGAGGCAAACACATTTACTCTGGATCCAGAAGTATCCACCCTCTTAGCAATATACGCTAAGACCAAATTAATGGATGGATAAGGGGGAGTGTTATGAATAAGGGAGGCCTTTGGCCTCCCCTCATCATGGTGAGGGTCTTTTGGTTTACCATGTCTCTTTGTATCCCATGACTATTTGTATTCCACTCCATATGAATATATAGAATACCAAAGCTATGTGGAATGGCAATTCAATCTAATTCCTAACACAACTCATTTAAGAACCATCACTAATAATAATATTGTTGTAAATCAAGAGAATGAGTAACCATGGCACAAAGCCATGCTTCTCTATTTATTCATAATAGTAGAATGCCATGGGACATAGGATACCAGAGGTCCCCATTAGTAAGCTTGATGGGGAGTAATGGGGGGATAAAGATGAGGGGAGGCCAAACCTCATTCCTAACACTCCCCCTTATCCATCCATTACTTTGGTCTTAGTATATAAAGCTAAGGGGGTGGATACTTTTGGATCCTGAGTAGTCGTGTTTGCCTCGTTAACACCTTAGCTGTGGAAAACCTAGTGGAAAAAACCAACAGCTTAAGGAAAAAGAGTGCAACGCACAGGTTACTCCCCCTGATCCGTACATGCCTTATGCTTGTAGGTCTTTTAGCTTTCATTAGAGGTGGACACTTCAGGGTCCAGAGTTAAATGAGGTTGCCTCATTAAAATCTTTGCTATGGAAAACCCAATGGGAAAACCCAAAGCTAAGGAAAAAAGAGTACAACTCTACTGTCAACTCCCCCTGATCTGTACAAGCTTCAGGCTTGCAGATCTCCTATGTATCTATACAATCATTTCCTATTCGTCTATACATCCATCATGTTCTGAAAGCAAATACAATCATCACTCATCTATACAATCATTACTCACCGTCAGGGGGTGGCGGCCACGATCAGCATGGCAAGCCCCCCTCGACAGGAGGTGGCGACGAATCAGGGGCGGCGCACCCCTCGACAGGGAGGTGCGCAAGGGCAGGCCCCCTCCAACAGGGAGGGGGCGGCGGCCACCCCTGACAGGGGGGTGGGGCGTTACGACGCAAAGGACGCCCCTATCCCGTTTTTTGATTCGAAGGGAAATTTTGCACAATTTGGGAATTTTGACCAAATTTAAGCAATCTGTTCGTTGCTGCTCAAATGGGAAAATTGGTTGGCTTTCGTTTGGGCTTGGCTTTCAAATTCAATTTCAAATCCTGAGCTTGGCTTTCATTTCGTTTGGGGAAATCCTACACTTGGCTTTCAAATTCAAATCCTGAGCTTGGCTTTCAAATTCAATTTCAAAGTAGTCCCAGTTGTAATTTTTCCCCAAGCTCATTAGTCTGCAAATTGAAATTGTAATTTAACCCCAAACTGAAATTGAAATCCGGTGAAAAACGGGCTTTAGCAATATAGGATGCCCCCTATAATATTTTACCATGGTTGTGCCTTTTTAACTAAAAGTATTGCAATAATGTTTATAATGTTTTAAACATTATTATGATACAAAAGCATGACAATGAATACTAGGTTACTTGAATACATATCGAGATTATTTACAAAGAATAATTACAAGATGAAAAGTTCACAGAATTTGTGTTCTAAAAATTTCTTGATCAAATTAGAACACAGGCTCCTAAATCAATATGCATGATGTCTTACAGCACAGCTAAATTATAGGGTATAGATCATGCTTCATCAGATGATCCGCCCCAGTTGTGGTTTTCCCCAATTTCAATTTCAATATCAAATGGGGGGATGCTGTCCAATTTTCTACAATTTTGCAATCGAAGGAAATATTGTGTTTAAAAATTGTTTAATAAGTAAATCTGTTTGTTTAAAATTTGTTTTTATTGTAGATAGTGCTAAAAATTTAGTTATAGATATCTTAGAAAAACATAAACACAAATTTATCATGCACATGTTAAAATATTGATCTAGGGGAAAAATAATTTTACCTCTAGATCCGATAGATCTAGCGACGATCGTCGAAAAAAGATTAGAATGAATCCCCTGCTTCTGATGCCCCATGGAAAATGCCACAACGATTCGCTGCAATAAAAGATTCCAATGCACGGCGAGGATAATTTGAGGGGATTATTAGGAGAAGCTCAAGAAACTTGAGAGCTAAAGTGCTGATAACGTGTTGTAAATCAAGAGAATGAGTAACTATGGCACAAAGCGATGGTTCTCTATTTATTCATAATAGTAGAATGCCAAGGGACATGGGATACCAAAGGTCCCAATTAGTAAACTTGATGGGGAGTAATAGGGGGATAAAGATGAGGGGAGGCCAAAGGCCTCCTTCATTCATAACAAATATGAAATTCTTTTTTCGCAATTAAACATATGTTATTAATGTCGCTAGTGGCTAGTGATGGTTCGAAACCGCTACTAAACAAAGTTTTGGGTGGTTCATTTGTAGCGTTTTGAACCCACTAGAAATGATGTTTTTCATACCTCTAATACTAGCTGTTGCTTGAACCTCTTGAAACCACATTAGCGGCGGTTTCGAACCGCCAAAAAAGCAATCGCGAACCGCTAAAACACCCAGCTTTCTTGTAGTGTATTGGAGGTTCGTGTCGCAGAGAGTTAATTTTTTCATAGTAAATCCATAGCCAGGGTAGAAGGATGATCTCGATGGGAGTAACAAGTGTCATCTTACAGTTAATTATAAGTCACGTATGGCTCAAGACTTTTAAGGTGTAGTGTGGTTTGACAGATTCCATACCACAGACATCTTAGCAAAATAGTCTCAATGAAGGTACAAGACTGTCTGGTATGATGTCACTGTGAGACCCAAGTCTTCGTTGGAATAGATTCTAGTCTCTGACCAACAAGTTAATGATTGTTTCAAAACAGATGACATAATTTGATCCTATCACTGCCAAAGTAGGAATCAGGCTATTAAAGGCTCACACAAATAACGACATCTCATAGAAGAAAAGGAAACAACTTTATGTGTGAATGATATACATGTGATCGATCACAAGAGTTGTGATTAACATCGATAGGAAATAATGCATAGTAAGGAGTTGTGAGAGAGAGAAAGAGAGATAATCGTAAAGAGTTACGAACATATCAACTCAAGATGAAAGACTAAGCTGATTTAGCACCAGTTAGTCGATTAATGTTATAAAATTAGTCGACTAAAGTACCGATCAGTTAACAAATCATTTTGTTTAGTTGACTAACCAATATATGTTGTGTGAACCGTTTCTGGTCAGCATCTAGTCGACTAGCACATGTTGGCTATTTAACTAACGTTTGATTGAACATATTAAGGTTTATGATTTGGTGCAATTGATTTAAATGTTGAACCTACTCCAAACCAAACTCCTAGAATTTCACTCTAATAAAGACAGCTTTTTAGCATAAGATTTGGGCTTAAATCCTAAATTCTAATTGGATTAGAAATCCTAATAAATAAGCATTCTTCTTGAAAGCACATTTAAGGATAGAGTTATGATCCAACTCAAACTCAGAATACGATGGAGGTTTGGATGAACTCTAACACTATATAAAGGGGTCCTCGCCTCCCTTTTTAATTTACAAGTTCTAACAACGAGATAAACACCAAGTGATCCAATCTTAGAGATTGATGCTCTTGCACCCTAGATCTCTTGTGGGGAAATTTTCATACCTTGATGAGGGAGATTCTCTCGCACCCAAGAAAAAGTTTTTCCTTCTCATCCTATTAAATCGCATTGTAAAGGGTTGGTTTGGGAGGCGGTTCGAGGTCGAGAAGAGCTCATAGATCATGACCTGGTGGTCATCACTATGAGTCATCTAAAACCCCATGGTGGAGAGCGAGGCTAGGTCTTCACGTAAAAAGACTTTGAATTTTATGGGTATCGCTTAAGCATACTCGCACAAAGTATGATCTTTATGTTCTATATTAATTCGTAGTCTTTGTTGCTTGTTCGTGGCTTGTTACATGCTAAAGTAGAAATTTTTTGATTAAGTCTTACTTTACTTTTTAAAAGGTTTAGAAAATCTACTATATTTCCTTACAATTGTAGCCTTGAGCGACCAACCTTGCTTTGTTTTGAACAACTTGTCCAAATTCATCAAGTTTGTTCTTAAATAACCACTTAGTGCCAATGATCTGATGATCTTCAAGTCATGGCGCATGTCCCCAAACTTCATTTCTTGTAAATTGGTTGAGCTCTTCTTGCATTACTATGATCTAGGAGCGATCTACAGAGGATTTTTTCACATGTGTGGGTTCAATGTTAGAGATATATGCATAGTATAACATATGCGATATTTATGATCTAGTTCTGACATCATTATCTATATTACCTATTATTTGTATAAGGTAATAACTTTTTTTGGTGTTTCAGTGTTATCACTGTTGATATGTGCTACAAATTTGTAGTTTGGGCTTGACACGCTTGTACCACATTAAGCACAGCCGTGCCTTGTTTGACAGAGATTGTGAAATTATGGACAGACTGTGACACGGCCGTGATGCACGGCCATGTCACCAAAAAATAGAGAGCCAACAGTATTTTTACAGGCCCAACACAGCCGTGCCGCTTTCTAGCACGGTCGTGTCGCCTTTAGTCGATCCAAATACTTGATTTAGGTTAGGGTTTTGATCTAAAACCTAATCTAATCGGATGACTAAGATTCCACACGACCCATGGGACTATTTAAACCCCTCATATGGTTTATTTTGAATAGAACGCGTGCCATCATCAAGTTTCTTCTTCTTCGTATGTATTGGAGCTTTGGGACATGAATTGGTGAGTGACTTCTTGAGATTTCTTTGTGAAACTCATTGTAATCTTATTCTTGTAATCTCTCTTTTCATGTTGAGGGATTTTTGTGAGAGCTTTTATTTTCTTCTCTTTTGGTGAGATTTGAGATCTCCATTGGGTTTGTGAGAAGAGTTTAAACTCCAAGCTTGGAGTTATTGGTGCTCTCTATTGTTGAAGAAGATTGAAGGAGTATGTGTAATTCTCTTTGGTCATATTAGTGGAAAACATTATCGGGAAGCTGGACGTATGCGTCGTTAGCACGTCGAACTAGGGTAAACTCTGTGTCGCTTGATTTTTGGTTTCCTACTTTCGTTACATTTCGTATTACTTATTTTGGTTGGATATTGTGCTATTGTGGTGTATATTTGAAAGATCGCGGCATAGTGATTGTTGAGTAGCTATCCATCGAAAGGGGCCGCTTCCGTTATCTGTCTATTGGTTATTCGTTTTTGCCCAACAATCACTGCCATCATCACTAAGTTTTAATTTTTAGTAGAATTAGTTTTATTAGTTATCTCATCAACATTTTTAATAATATTTGAATGTTTAAAAGGAATTTTATCAAAAGTGACATGCATGGATTCTTTGGTTGAAACTCTATATGCCTTACTCCTTGAAGGATATCCTACAAATACTCCTATGTTAGATTTTGAGTCAAATTTGTCCAAATTATCTTTTATGTTTAAGATAAAACATTTACATCTAAAAACTTTTAAATATGAAATATTTTGAATTCTTTCATATAAAAGCTCATACCATGTTTTATTGAGGTGTTGTCTACCAAGAACTCTATTTTGTACATAACATGTTGTAGCAACAGCTTGCCCAAAGATACTTTAGAAGGTTGCTATCGCATAGTATAGTGCATGTATATTATTGTAGAGTTCTGTTTTTCCTCTCAAAACTCCATTTATGCAGCGGCTTAAGGAAAAGCAAAGGTGTGTGTAATGCAATTTATTTTGCAAAAGTTTTTAAATAATTCATTTTTTTTCTAAATTCTCCTCCAGGATTGATTCTTATACAAATGATTGTGGATGAGAATAGGTTTCAAAAAAGTTTACAAAAATTTAAAAATTCTGAAAAAGCTTCATTTTATGTTTCAACACCATTATGTATGAGAATCTAGGATAATCATATATTATGACAAATGTATATTTACTTAAACTCCAAAAATATCCCTATGAAGTAATTCTAAGGGTCTTACATAGAGATTGTACCTAAAGTTTAAATGAAGTCTTATGCATTTTTCCATATTGGCTTCCATCACACAAATGATCAAGTTTATATGTTATCTTTGGTAGTGTTTTTACTATATTTATTTTTAGATATTTTAGACATATTATTCAGATTAACATGTCCAAATCAGTTATGTCATAAAAGTGGGTCATGTACAGTGGCTACTAAACAGTGATTTATGTTAAAGCACTTCATAGATATAAGGTGTAAATATTATTTCTTCTTTTATCTTTTAGTGAAATGTTTTCCAATGTAGTGACATATATCTTACAAGAATCCTATCCAAAAATTGTTTTATAACATTTATCACAGTTGTTCTTTAAATTCATTAGCTTGCGTAGCTACCGAGATCAATGAAGTCAATTATGCTCTTCTAGAACTTGGTTAGTTACTTCATGGCTAATTCTAGTTAAATTATGTTCAATTCTTTCAACTAATAAAACATTTTCAATTAGGGGTTTGGATACATTCCTAACCATTCCAATGCAATTACTTGCCATTTGTTGTTGTCTCCCGAAAGTAATGCTCCCTCCGCTCTTCTTTTAGGTATATGATAGAAATTTTGGGTTTCCAATCATGTGTTTGGAACAACTACTATGTAAGATCCATTTCTCCTTTAGTGGTACTTAAAAGAAGATCAATAAGCTTAGTGGTACCCATTATCTGAAAAATTCGAGTGAGTATACTGAGTGACCAAAACCGAGCATATAGAGCAATATTTTTTGGAGAAGGCCGACTCCCTGACGTACTCGATCGAGCAGAAGGGTTGCTCGACCGAGCAATCTCCTGCTCGACCGAGTCACTGTTAGCAATATTTTGTTAGATCTAAACCTAGTTTTTGGAAGATTATTGAATTATTTTTGGAGCTCTATTGTGATTTGCGTTTTGGAACCTTTGGGATTTCTTCGGATCATCGTTTGCTGCTATTCTTCTTCGTCTTCGGCACGTAAGCTATTCAATCCTTATCCGAGTAATTTGTTACGATGTTTTCTCTTGCAAAAATCGTGTTTTTATTTGTTAAAATCGTTATGTGTGTGTAGTTTCTTCTAGGGTTGATGGGTTAGCCCTAAGGTCTTAGGGGGGAGATGTAGATCTGGATCTTTAGGTTGAATTAGGAATAAAGGGGAGTATTCCGGTCGATCCTACCTGATCCCTAGGATAACTCGCACTGAGATCATGCCCATTGTCTGTGGAATTGATGAGCTTAAGGAGTATCCCTGGGATTTTGAATAGGGAAATCGGTGGATTCAACCAAGGCTCGTGACCATGCCCAGCTCGTGCCTTGAGGGGATCCACCGACGAACTATATCACTACATTGACGGCTACCGCTAGTGCGTCAATGAGAGCCACCGGAATACCCCGCAATTCTAACCCACAAGAGTGGTACGAATTGAGAGATTAATCCCCTAAACCTAATGCAACGTAAGGATCCTATTCCAACATTGATCTCTGATGGTCTTAGCGGTGATCCCTAAAACCCTAGTTTCTTTTTTTGTCAATTCAACAACAAACTTCAAAACCAAACTTTTCCAACCGACAGTTATCTCACTCCAAGATATAAAAATAAGCTGAGACCCCAAATACACTGTCAACGTCCTTGTGGGATCCGACATCGTTTACTATAATTTGACACTGTCTGCTTGTGAATAGAGCCCAGAATTGACACCTAGGGGCCATACTACGCCTAGCGACCGTGACACCGCTAGGTGGAATCTAGGTATAGGTTTCGGGTGCGTCATATATCTTAGGACATCATCTATGAAAGGCAGGACGCCCTTCTATAGACACGAGGTATTGATGATGGCAGAGGTGAAGGATGAATCAGAGAGAAAACTTATGTCTTTGGGAGGATCAAGGTTTCCCTGTTGGAGCCGATCATTATGTCGTTGTAGGTCAGTGATATGGTATGCCGTCAAGATAGCCCAAGTAGTCTACTTTATCGCGATTGGCACTGTGAGGCCAGACTTATCACCCCTCTTTGACTACAGGTGATCATAGAAGTCGGCACCTTCCATGTGCAGTGGACTTTTGGCGCATCGGTTGACGATGTTTTTCCCCTTCTCATTGTGGGGTACTTGACCATCGCTCCATGATCCTTTGGCACTACTGGAGACATGTGTCTACCTACCGTCCACTTCATCTATTCACTCCATATTGGAGGGGGATGCACCATAGCTGGTGTCGCCTGGGTGTTAGACCTCCTTCAGTGTGTCTCAAGGACTATCTCTGGGAAGAAATCATTTTTTTAGATGCACGTGACTGAGCCTTCTGCACCTCGTGAAGCTGTGTTTCAAGAACCTAGTTATTGGCTGTCGTGGGAGTGGGAGGAATCACTGCAATATCGGTGTAGATCTGCAGAGGTAGGCCACTAACGAGCTAGTCGTTCTTCATGGCATGGACTTTAGCCGTTCCACTGGGTCTGCTTGTTGTGGCCTTCCCACCTTTCACCTTGATGCTTGGGAGGAGGAGAAAGGTGGTGGTGAAAGAGTCGAAGTTAAGACGATGATGGGGATTGTGGAGAGGTTGACGCGTTGAGAGCCTTTGTGATGAGCGTTGTCATAATGCTATTCTTCTAGCGCCAACTGTTGATGCGCAAAGTCTCACGGGGCCCAGATCAGACCTCTTTGACGAGTATTCTTGTAACAGGGTAGACGAACAGGTTGGTTTCACCACGATAAGAGAAACAATTTTACGTCACCGCCTGAAACAGATAAAAATGATTCAGAGGAACCAGAGGGGTGGTGGCCCTCTGATTCGACTCCGATGCTTAAGTTAATGTCAAACAAAGGAATGATAGAGCATGGCTAGAGGTAACCGTTGCTAGGATTTGAGATGGGAGGTAGGGATAGATAAGGCTATGGATGCACCTAAAGCTTTATAGGATCGGGGAATGATGATGCCACATCAGATAGTCCCCCACTCCTTTTGTAACTATTTTGTCAGCCGTCAGCAGGGTTACAGGTGGGATAACCAGGATTCGGACCATGCCTATCGTAACTACTCCCCTGACAAAGCTGGCCACGTGCCCCTAGCAAAGTATAGCGCATGCCACTGTGATAAAGCTGGTTGTTCGTACTCATTGGGCATATCTGTTGATAACGACCTGGAAGGGATACGTGCCAACTCCCTAGGGTCATGCTGATGTGGTTATGCTGACTAACCTTATCAGACAGTTGGGCTCTTGAGCCAAAGAGTTGAAGGGATGACTCGGGTTCCGAGGTCATCTCTATATGAGTCGTGTCTGCATGGGGCTGTATGGCCAAAGGAGCTGATTTCGTGTGGCTATCTTTGTCGAATTGATCGGAAGTGCTGACCTCAGATAGCAAGCTCGTGTTGGGACCTGTGGCTACACAATACACTAAACAACAGCGTAAATAGTGTAAAGGCAAGCAAAAAGGCACACTTAGAAAGTTACTAATAATTAAACGCATAATGCAGTGGAAATAAAAATAATACACTCAACAACAACAACAAAGGAAGATACACCAATGCAAACACAAACACAAGACGTATCATGGTTTGGATCCCTACACTGGGATTCCTACTCTAGTACTCCCACCCTCCTAAACTGGAGCGGTGGCTTTCACTAGTGCTCCCTAAACCGTGACATACATGCACACTCTTTGTGAATACAATCCCCAAATCGGGATATACGGAAAAACTTTCTAAGTGGAGTAACCGTCCACTATGTACTCACAACTCGAGTACTAGGTTTTGCAACAAAAAGAAACGAAAATACAATCTTACATATGCCTTGAATATATCTTACCAATGTGTTTGTCAATGCATGAAAGATTGAATACACCAAATGCTTGATGAAGATTGAGCTTGGATGCACTTGGAAACTTCTCCAATTGGCTAGGGCTAACAACCAATAGTTCAATGCATAGGATGATGGAGAAGAAAGAGGGAAATAAAACCTCTTCAATGAGAAACCCTCAAATTTGGCACTAACAAAATGATCTTAATGAGCTGGAGTGTTGCCAAAAATTGCCTCTCAAACAAGCTTAAATAAGTTCTCAAATCTGCACGAAAATCGAGAAAACCACTCCTCAAAAAATCTCAGCCAACGGCTAGAAACGGGCAGATTTGGAGGCGACCAGACGTCTGGAGAAATGTTTATAGGAGGCTGATCAACTGCTTAAACAACTGAGAACATAACTCCAGACTGCTGGCAGAATGAGATGGACAAATGAAAAATAAGTCCAATCTCCAAGCGTCAGATCTGATGAACACTTACCAGACGACTGAACGACTATTCAGACGTCTGGTAAGCCTTCTTCAGACGACTGTCAAATATGGTCCAAACAGACAGAGAGCATAAGAAATTTTGCTCATATTGTTAGGCAACTGAAGTTCATGTACCAGACGTCTGAACCACTATTCAGATACCTGGACAAATAGCTTCAAGTGATTGACCCAAAGCTGTATCAAACTGATCAAAAAGCTGACATGCCAGACATCTGGTGCCCCTACACCAGGCCTCTGATCCAGCTCCAAAATGCACTATTATGTGTGTTTTGAGCAATGGACCAAATGTGATGGGTTCTACATGATATCTAAGAAAACATATGATGGAGATGATGCATAATGAAAGTGTGTGTGCATCTATTCGAGGTTACAAATATTCTATGACATAAAGAGCAAAAAATCCATGAAGAATAAAAATGTAAAATTACATTGAAGCTCAATATTCTTCATGCAAGCAATGCTCCAAAGCCTTGAACCATCATCCACCATCATCCCATCACATTTGTTTTGTTTCCGCATCAAAATAATCAATTGTTAATCCGAGACTAAAACAAATAAGATGATTAACACACAACATAATGTTGATCATCATCAAAATAACGTTGGTCTTGAACTCAAGAACCAACTGGTCGTCCCTTTGGAACTGTGCTAGGGCCTATGTCGGGATGATCTCCCGAGGTGGTGTCCAAAGACCTCCAAGGACGAGGACAGCTCGTGCCGGGTCCCACCTGACGAGTTTCGATAGGCTAGACGGGCCCGGCCTAAAAATGGAATCTACCTAGAGTAGTATTATAGGACGACTGTTAGGTAGTTGGTTGTCTTAATTAGCTGGCATCTTTATCAGGTGTGTTTAGAAAGAGGGAGCAGTGGACCTCACTAAAACCTAATTTGTTTTGATTTTTCCTCTCTGCATCGGTTGCTTTCGAAATTCTTTTAGAGAGCAGCGCTTAACCGAATCTTGTAGGCCAACCCTTTAGCCAACTCCAGCCAAACGAGGCCTATAGCATCCACGTAACGCGTTAATTTCGTGACTGTGACCCGATGAAGAACTAAAATGAGATTGACAGCAAAGTTTGTAATTAAAGAAGTTTAATTAGTAAGTGAACAACCCACGGGTGAACGAGGATGTCGTAGGTCACCAGGGCCAAGAAGCTAATGACAAATATATGACATATTCTAACTAAACGTGCACCTAGTGCATATATAAATGTTGAGTCGGGACCTCAGGTCCTTGTTTTATGAGGAAGCAAAACTCAGTACACACGGGCCCAAAAAAATAAGAACAATAAGATAACAAATAAAATACGAGCAAGCAAGGACGCTCAAATGACGACCAATACAGCTCAACTAGAAGACATCATCCCTCAGCTACTACCACAAAAAATATTAAAAATGACAAGAATTTATGAAGACCCGATATTTCTCTTTTGAAAATCCTATGGACATTCAAAAGATACCTATTGCATAAACGTGAAAATGGACAGATTA